>CM038144.1:29189756-29862934 GCA_021437245.1 Aegilops speltoides
TGTTAAACTCCACCATCCCTTTTGTTGATAATGATGCATATGTAGTTAGTTACGATGTAAGTCTTCTTTGGGTACATTTGTACTCACGTTTGCCTATTTTATGTTTTTTGCAGAGAGACTTGGCCTCGCTAGTAGTTCCACGTGGACTTGATGTTTAGCTTGTTACCTCAGCTACGATCTTGTGCCCTCGGCAGATCGGTAGATAGTCGCTTCTAAGCCTTTTTCATTTGTAGATGTCGTACTCGGACATGTTAAGCTTCCGCTTGTGCTTTGACTTGTATGCTTTGAATGTTGGGTCATGAGACCCATGTTTGTAATATCTCGCTCCTGAGCCTAATGAATAAATACTTGAGTCAGAGAGTCATGTTGTGATGCCATGTTGTATTTACACATATCGAGCATATTGTGTGTATGTTATTGAAATGCTTGGTATGTGTGGGATCGACTATCTAGTTGTTTATCTTTAGTAGCCTCTCTTACGGAAATGTCTCCTAGTGTTTCCACCGAGCCATGGTAGCTTGCTACCGCTCCTAACACTTAGGCTGGCGGCATGTGTCCTTCTTCGTTCTGTGTCTGTCCCTTCGGGAAATGTCACGCGTTGAGTCACCGAGTCTGTTAGCCGCCATCTGCCCGGTTTCGGAGTCTGCTAGCCATGCTACAGCCCGGAACTTACTCGTGATGACCGACACGCTCGATCTTCGGGTCATGGATGCTCGTCCTCGTAGGTCTGTGCCACTTTGGGTTTCTGACTAGCCATGTCAGCCGGGCTCCTTGTCATATGGATGCTAGCGACACTATCATATACGCAGCCAAAAGGCTAAACGGTCCCGCAAAGGTAAGGCGACACCTGTGGGGATACCGTGCGTGAGGCCGCAAAGTGATATGAGGTGTTACATGCTAGATCGATGTGACATTGAGTCGGGTCCGATACTTTGGTATCGAGCTTGATTGCTCAGAGGATTACCAAGCCAAACCGGTGAAGTTGAGTCTAGAAATGCTTTAGTTATATGTAAGGGAATTGATTGTGGGATGGAACGTAAGGCTCTTTTTACTCCTTATACCTCATGGCCTTCTGATCTGAGTCAACCTCTTCTCTTCTACGGGGATTAAGAACTAGGCCTTCTCATCTATCTGTCAGGATGACGTGTTACTAATCCATAGACTTATAGAATTGATAGTTCAAATCTCAGTTCAGTTTTACTACTTTCGTATGTTCATAACTGTTGATCTTGAAACCTTGATATTGTGCTTCGGAGTGGCTATGCCACCAATTTTGTAGCATGTCTCCAATCTTTTGAGCATTTACAGCCGTTATGCTGTCCGAGTCATCCCAGGTTTCTAAACAATCTGATGCACTTGCAAATCCTTTTCATCTGGTCTTGATGTTCCTTTGGGCCAGGTTAATCACACTAATTGCTGAGTTGAGGTATTCTATTGCCTCGACATATATGTAGGAATTATTATTATGACCTAGGTGTTTTAGGGAGTCATCTAGTAATTTAGCCATGATTTGTGTCCCAGTGTGATGATTCTGGCCAACATTCTCGAAAGCATCCCGTGATGCAATTTAGCTAGTAGGTATTCTATTCCTGGGTTTTGAACCCGAGATTCACCCTACTTACCTCGTGTTGATAGTGTTTGCTAGTTCCTTTAGGATGTTAGTAACCTTGCGATAGTCCTCGAGGTCCGTGGTATTTCTTTCTTCCAAATACTATGAACCACTTATGGCAGAAGTTTGTTGGATCAAAGGATCACAACGGGAGTGCTCTCGATGAGTTCTCCATGCTATATTGTGACTCTGCCAGTTCTACCCTTTCCGCATGGGTTATCCGGAAGAAACGTGTTGAACTTGGTTCGACATACTAATCTATGCGTCCACAACTCAGAAAATTATATGTTCCTTTGAGTTGTCCCTCGTTAGTGGTGTTCTGACCCTCGTCTGTCAATTGATAGTCAAGAGTATGTGTGCATTCGTTCATCGGTGCCTATTATTCTTGTGGTCCGTCAAGCCATTCTATTCAGGATGACTAGGAGAAACAAACTCCAGTACCTCATCCATTTCTAGGATTGGGTCAAAGCCGTTGTATTCCACAGATCAAAATGCCAATCCAGCTTTTGTTCTGTTCTATCTTGGAGTATTACCATCTTGACATTAAGAATATCATGAGAATTGCACTACCTCTTATGAATTCTTGATGCAGTAATACTTCTTACCATCATTGTTCATTCCTCGGTTCCTGTGTTATTGTAACCGGAATGCCGACGAGTGAATCGTGGTGTGTGAAATCAATATCATTGGTAACTCCGTTGCATGGTAGTTAAAGGGACGATAACCTCATTCTTAGCGTGTTGATTATTAAATCGTCACCCTAAGGTTGATTGTGCTACCTAGTCCTTATTTCTGGTGCACTCCTCGATCAATGAGTTGGGATTTTGTCAAACCCTTGCTCTATTGATCATATCGTCTTGCCCTGAAAAGCAAGATTGTTCTCGAGCTTAGTAACATACCGGTGGTTCGTGATTTTCCGAATATCTTCTCGGAGGTATCACCAGGTTGTCACCTGACCGCTATGTTGAGTTCGTGATCAAGTTGGTTTCGTATAAACCACCCCTTCTCCAAGAATTTGTGTTGCATACCCCTGAGCTAGTTGGTTAAGCTAATCAACAACTTGGAGAGTTGGAAGATAAAAGCTCACCAGACTTAGTTCGACTCCAAGGGATATCCTTGTGTGAGTTTATTGAAGAAAGGTAATATCTTCATTGATTGATCCTCGTGATCAGTTGTTGGACTTATTGTCTTGCCAAAACTTTGATTTGAGTGTGGGCTATTCTCAAATCAAATCAGAACCAACGATGTTCGCAATGTTGTCTTACTCGTGGATTTTCCTCGAGCATACACCATTATATCTTTTGGGTCTGACCAATGCTATCACCTGTTCTCATAATTATGGAATTCAATCTTCGTGGAAAACCAGGATGAATTGTTGCTGAGCCCATCGACAACATCCTTATCTTCTCCATAATCTTGATGAACATTAAGCTAGTGTTGGAAATTTTTTAAAGCATTTGTTCATGTTAGCTCATGAAGCATATGTTCGGATGTAAGAAGTGACTTCCTCTAGTTCATGTACATTTGATGCAAGTTGCCGCCGTGAATTTGAGAAAGTCAATGTTGCTTCCTTTGGAATCATCCCAAATCAGTCATGCATACGTACGAAGTATTCTATGGTTTGGTAGATTAATTACCTCCACTCCATATGAGTTCCTAGCACACCAAGCCACTGATTGACTTGTTCAAGGTTAATAAGTTCTAAGTGCTAGTCCCGAAGGTACCAGACGGATTTGTACAAGATTTCGTTATCCTCGACGATGGTTCCCCACCTGAACTCGGTGGTGTTTTATTATAAGACTACCACGTGGTCATGCGTGTCTCGGACAACGTGTTCACAGGTTTGTAGCAGAACCAGCTCATGTTTTGGAGCTTGCTATCGTAGTTCATTTCCCGAGAATCTCGCGACGTCATCTCGTCGATTTGTGTTGCAAACTTTCATTTTTCTTTCTAGACTCGATGAGTCTGGATTATTCTAACACCAACTAGATCTGAATCTCAGGCAGATATGATGGTTGGAACGTTTCCCAAGAATTATAATATTGGTCTCCCTGTAACCGGTAAAGTGAATGTCGTGGCCAACACAACCAGCCGGAAGACCTGTTATTGTAATATCTTGATTGAAGAAGTTGGCCACCTCCCCATAAGGACTTCGTAGGATTTACTCCCTAGTTATGCCTTATGATTGATGTGTTCCGAAGTCCGACCTTTACTTGATGTTCTAGATGCCAGACCATCTCAATGAAAGGGATACGCTAGTACATCAAGGAGAACATTAGAAGCGGAGTGCTAAGTGTCTCTCGGTCAATCATCCAGATTTTGCCCCCTTGGTTTCACTAAGGTGAAATCTGAGAAAGTGTTATCTTCCTTTGCATCTGCATCGTCCATCACAATTCATCATGGTAGTATGTTGTGTTGCCAGGATCCTCGACATGGACGTTGGTAAAACCTTGATGATTATGGAGATGCTCAAGTTCTTGAGAGCACGCACAAGCACCAGGTGCTATCATAGCTACTAACTGGGATTGCTCTCAATTCTCTCGGTTATGCTATAATCATTCTAATAGTGGAATCACTCCCTGCCATTGAGTTCCTCCCCAGTTACTAGAATCATTCCCAGCACTTGTATTTTGTTCCTAGCTTGCACTATCATCGTGCCATCCTATCTTGGGTCTCATCCATTTCCGATGATAAGCAAAATCTTCCCTTGTGTTGTTTTCAACAAGGTAATCCACATCACCCATTCGAATCCGGATATGCCATTTCTTTGAACTCCGCCAAACGAACGATTGTGATTGCCTTAGGCTGGTATAAAGAGTTTCAATGATCTCTATATCCAAGGTAATTCTTTTTGCCACTTAAGGTAATAATCTACGAATCACCCTCCTCCAGGATGTCCCGCTGTGGCATCATGGCAATTCAACTCCTCGTTGCGTTGACAATCGCTCACCACCTCCTTAAGTGTGGAATTGTTGTCTACCTAGTGACCCTTCGTCATCTGTCTCACTCCATTTCTTCATATGTATGCTTCATGTCTCAGATCGAGGGATATGTCAAAGTCTCATCCCATGAGTTGATCCTGAGTTGTTCGGTCTTCGAGAAGATTGATTCTTCTAGAGTTTTCCTTTCCTCTTTTTGTCATGTTAGTTGGAGTTCTCAGAGGAAGACATCGGGTCAAAGATGGTGATCGTGTCAACGTTCTTATGAAGTGCAACCTGGATCGTGAAGATTGTGTTAGTTCGCGTCCCCCCTTCATCTTACCCTACGCTTGAATCTCGGGACGAGATTCTTGTTTAGTGGGGGTGAGCTGTCACATCCCAGGTTCTGACAATGTCTAGTGCATGCATTAGAGTGTTGCATCATGTTTAAATTTCATGAAATTTGAAATGGGGATGTTCAAACCCTAGCACCAAATGGAATTCAAATAGGTTCAACCTAGAAATAATTTTAGTGAATCCAAATGGCTTTCAAAAATGTTCATCATTTCTGGAAAATGCTATAACCATAACCAGAGGTGTTGCACATTTTTCCCTGACATATTTGGTCACTGAATTAAATCATATGTACTTTGCATTTGGGCATTTAAATGCTAGTAAATATGTTAAATGCTCAAATAATTCTGAACTTAAGTGTGGGCTACTAGGAATAATCCCAACAGAGCCCACAATTATTTGCAGGATTTTGGAAACGTTTTAGTATTTTTAATAAAGCCATCAAATTGCGAAGAAATAGAAAAGAGAAATAAAATAGGAAAGAATGAAGGCCACCGGGCCACCTACCTAGACCTACTGGCGCCACCAACTGCCCAAAGATCGCAGCTGGCCGCCCAGCCCACGACCGCTTCCTCCTGTCGTCTTCCTCCTCGCCAGAAGGACGGAGGGCGCGGTTCAACGCACAAGACGGCCACCGCGACGCCACCTCGCTTGCCGACGAGGGCCTCGACGCCTCCACGATGCCACGCGCTCCCCTCGACCGCTCTCGCCATCTCTCTCGCTCATTCTCACCTCTGCTCCCTCTGTCTCGCCGTTCCCCACCACAGCCGAGCGCGCTCGCCGCCGCCGACCGCCGCAGCCGTGGCCACCGATCTCCCCTCGCCTCCCCGTGCTGTCCAAGGTCTCCGCCATCGTCCGCCGCTTCGCCCCACCCTGGCCCCGAGCGCTGGGACGGCCTGCATCGACGGCTGCCTCATCTTCTTCCTCCTCGGTCGCTGGAAGCCGCGACGCCGATTCGCCGCCGTCTCCGCCTCCCCGAGCACGTCGAGGCCTCCGTTCAACTCGATGTGAGCTCCTCTTCCTCTCCCCCTAGCTTCCGTGCTCGTTTGGCCTCCGTAGCCGCTGTTTCCACCTCACCCGAAAACTCCCCGCCGCCGGCCATGGCGCCATCGTGGCTAGAGCCACAATGGCTCGAAGCCAACCTCCCTGTTGTGCTCAGCGCAGCAACGGGAGCCCATAGCCACCACCAGCTCCTACTCCGTGCATCAGAAGGCCAAACCCGACCCGCCAACTCCGCCGCCAAAGCTCGTCGCGCGCACGATTCGGCGACCTCGCCCAACTCCCTGCTCCTTGATGCGGGCAAGCAAGGGCTACGCCCTGGTGCCCTCGGCTCGGCAAACCGACGTCCCGAAGCGTGATTCGGCGGCGCCTCGCGCTGGCCGGATGGTCGCGCCGCCAAATTCGGCGGTTGTCGTGGCGCGAGATTAGTACTAATCACCGCCACTAAACAACCACCGAGCCAACGACAGCCGGGCCCCACGCCCTAACTAACGATGAGTTTAATTTCTTTTAATTGTATCTAATCATGTGGACCCACACGCCGAGTTGACTATGCCGACGTGGATGTCGACTGACCCCACACATTCGTCACCAGAGGCAACATCGGCTCACCGACCGGCGGGTCCCACAGGTCAGGTTTGACCTGGACCGCGCCCGTTGACCGCTGACATCACATTGACGTCATGCTGACGCAATAAGCTATTTTCTGGATTTTTTTTAATACAGGAAATTCCAGAAAATGCTCTAAATTTTGAAAATTCATATAAAATCAACCGTAGCTCCAAATCAAATAAATTATATATGAAAAATTATCAGAAAAATCCAATCTATCCATCTGCACTGGTTTCATGCATGTTAGAGCAACTTAACCCTGCTGTTTAGATGAAACAAGTTAATGCACCTTTATAACTTCATATAATGGGTTTGCATTTGAATCTTTGGTTCAAATGGATTCATTTCAATCTGTTCTAGCTTGCATTAGCCAAAACACATGCATACTGCCATGTCATGAGCATGCATCATATTGTGCATTGCATTGATTGTATTTCTTCTCTGTTGCCGGTATCTGTCCCCTCTCAGTACACGTGGTTTCGACGATGAGTTCGATGACACCGATGAAGAACTATAATATCTTCAGAAGTGCCAGGCAAGCAAAACCCCCTTGTTCATTCCGATACAATCCCAGTCTCTCGCTCCTGCTCTCTTTTATTGCATTAGGACAACAATGATTCATCTGTTACTTTGCGGTAGCTGAACCCTTTATCCTTTGCATGACTGTTGCTCCACGGTAAATAGATGAAACCCACTAGCATGAGTAGGAGTTGTTTGAGCCTGTTGTGCCTACTCATACATGCTTGTTTGTCATGCCTGCCATCGCTTAGAGTTGAGTCGGGTCCGATTCATCGAGGAGGAATCGGAGGTGTGTGAACATGTCCCTTGTGTGTGAGCTAAGTGTGTGAACACGATTTGGTAAAGGTAGCGGTGAGAGGCCATGTAGGAGTACATGGTGGGTTGTCTCATTGCAGCCGCCCTCGTGAACTGAGTTCGTGTTTGTGATCCATGATTCAGCTACTACCACGCATTAGGCCCGAAACCAATGGACCCTCTCGGCTTCTTAATCACCCTTGTCCTCTGTCCGGGAGTTGCAAGTAGTTTCGTGTTTGTAGTATCTTTGGAGGCCGTGCGCAGCGCTGACCGTAGGGGTGGGCTGTGATGCGGTAGGCACGTGGCACGTGTACCGGCGCCCGCTTGGTGTCTCGGGAACCTGTTTACATCGTTTGGGGCTGTGAGCGAAACTTCGCCGTAACTCCTCATAGATGGAACCCAAATAGGCGATAAACCGGACTAGGGACTTGAGTGTTTAGGTAGGTCGTGGCCGACACCCACGTTGGGCTTCGCTTGAAGGTTGCCGAGTACATGTCGGTAAACGGCGGTAAGTGGTGAGAGCGTGTGTGAAGAAGTACACCCTGCGCAGGTTAACATTATCTATTGAATAGCCGTGTCCATGAAAAGGACTTGGGTTGCCTATAACAGTTCATAGACAAGTGAAAGTGGATACTCAAATACGCAAGATAAGCGTGAGTGCTATGGATGGCGTTCTCGTAGGGAGACGGGAGCGGATCCATAGTGGTGTATTGATATGATGAATATGAGGACTCGTGTGCGCCACCTCAAAAGAGTTACTTGCAGTCGTAGTTTAGGATAGCCACCGAGTCAAAGCTGGCTTGTTGCTGTTAAACTCCACCATCCCTTTTGTTGATAATGATGCATATGTAGTTAGTTCTGATGTAAGTCTTGCTGGGTACATTTGTACTCACGTTTGCCTATTTTATGTTTTTGCAGAGAGACTTCAGTCTCGCTAGTAGTTCCACGTGGACTTCGATGTTTAGCTTGTTACCTCAGCTACGATCTTGTGCCCTCGGCAGGATCTGGTAGATAGTCAGGCTTCTAAGCCTTTTTCATTTGTAGATGTCTGTACTCAGACATGTTAAGCTTCCGCTTGTGCTTTGACTTGTATGCTCTGAATGTTGGGTCATGAGACCCATGTTTGTAATATCTCGCTCCTCGGAGCCTAATGAATAAATACTTGAGTCGTAGAGTCATGTTGTGATGCCATGTTGTATTTACACATATCGAGCATATTGTGTGTATGTTATTGAAATGCTTGGTATGTGTGGGATCTGACTATCTAGTTGTTTATCTTTAGTAGCCTCTCTTACCGGGAAATGTCTCCTAGTGTTTCCACCGAGCCATGGTAGCTTGCTACTGCTCCGGAACACTTAGGCTGGCCGGCATGTGTCCTTCTTCGTTCCTGTGTCTGTCCCTTCGGGGAAATGTCACGCGTTGAGTACCGAGTCCTGTTAGCCGCTTCTGCCCGGTTTATCGAGTCTGCTAGCCAGTGCTACAGCCCGAACTTACTGTTGATGACCGACACGCTCGATGCCGGGTCATGGATGCTCGTCCTCGTAGGTCTGTGCCACTTTGGGTTCTGACTAGCCATGTCGGCCCGGCTCCTTGTCATATGGATGCTAGCGACACTATCATATCGTGTGCCAAAAGCATAAACGGTCCCGAGCAAAGGTAAGGCGACACCGTGGGGATACCGTGCGTGAGGCCGCAAAGTGATATGAGGTGTTACATGCTAGATCGATGTGACATTGAGTCGGGTCTGACAGCTTTGGTATCGAGCTTGATCGCTGTAGGATTACCAAGCCAAACTGGTCGAAGTTGAGTCTAGAAATGCTTTAGTTATATGTAAGGGAATTGATTGTGGGATGGAACGTAAGGCTCTTTTTACTCCTTATACCTCATGGCCTTCTGATCTGAGTCAACCTCTTCTCTTCTGCGGGGATTAAGAACTAGGCCTTCTCATCTATCTGTCAGGATGACGTGTTACTAATCCATAGACTTATAGAATTGATAGTTCAAATCTCAGTTCAGTTTTACAAATTCCCATCTGCCACATAACCGCGGCCACGGCTTTCAAAAGTTCAAATCCCTGCAGGGGTGTCCCAACTTAGCCCATGACAAGCTCTCACGGTCAACGGAGGAATAGACCTCCACCCGAGACACTCCGATCAGACTCGGTATCCCGGTACAACAAGACATTTCGACAGGTAAAACTAAACCAAGAACACCGCCCGAATGTGCCGACAAATCCCGATAGGAGCTGCACATATCTCTTTCTCAGGGCACACTCAGATGAGTCTAGCTACGAGTAAAACCAACCCTCAAGTTTCCCCGAGGTGGTCCCGCAGGCAGCTCGGTTCGGACCAACACTCAGAGGAGCACTCGCCTGGGGGGGTTAAAATAAAGATGACCCTTGAGTCTGCAGAACCCAAGGGAAGGTGGTAGGTTGTTAGTGCAAATGGTAAAACCAATGTTGGGCATTGCTGGAGGAGCTTTACTTAAGGCGACTGTCAAGGGGTTCCCATTATAGCCCAACCGTAAGGGACGCAAAATCCGGGAACATAACACCGATATGACGGAAACTAGGGCGGCAAGAGTGGAACAAAACACCAGGCATAAGGCCGAGCCTTCCACCCTTTACCAAGTATATAGATGCATTAATTAAATAAGATATATTGTGATATCCCAACAAGTAAACATGTTCCAACCAGGAACAACATCTTCATGTTCCAACAAGGAACAATCTTCAATCTTCACGTGCAACTAACAACGCTATAAGAGGGGCTGAGCAAAGCGGTATCATAGCCAATCAACGGTTTGCTAGGAATGGTGTCAAAGGTTAGGGGTTTGACATGGCAATTTGGGAGGCTGACAAGCAAATGGTGGGCATCGTAGCATTGGCATAGCAAAAGAGCGAGCAAACTAGCATAGCAAAGATAGTAGTGATTTCGAGGGTATGATCATCTTGCCTGCAAGGTTCTCAGAGTTGTCGAAGGCTTGATCCTCGTAGGCGTTCACAACAGGTTCCTCGTTCACGTACTCGTCTCCCGGCTCTACCCAAAGCAAGAACACAAGCAACGGAACCACAATCAAACAAGAAACAATGCACAAGCAATATGATGCAATACATGACATGCTATGCGAGATGTGATATGCAATGCATATGTACGCTCCGGAAGGAAAATGAAGAACCGGGCATCAACTTGGCAAACCAAGTATGCCGCTGGAAAGATGGGATGACTTCGGGTGAAATCGATATAAAGATCACCGGAATCGGATGCACGGTTTGCAAATGACAAGCAAAACAAGAATGATGCAAATCTGCGTTTAATGACCGATGCTACTTAGCACGCAACAAGAAACTATGCTACAAACACCCCAACATAAAAGCAAAGCATATGGCAGCGAACTATAGGAGATGCTTAACAAAAGAGGAACACTGAGCTACGGCTATATCACATCATAACATGTTCAAACAAGCATGGTGAAAGTGCTAAAATATCAAGTTCACAAACCTTAGTGAAAATACTAACATGCCAGAATTAACATCGGAAGGCATGTTTAGAGCAAGCAAACAACATGCTACAGGAACTTATAATAGCAAAACAAGGCATGACATGATTCTACTCAAAGCATATATCAATAGTCCCTCATCTGACCATAAGCCAAAAGGACCTTAAGAAATGATGGCACCCATGTAAACATAGCAAGTTTTATTACAGATTTCAGACTTAGCAGAAAAACTGGGCATGGCAAAAACAGTTAACGAGTAGGCATGTTCATGAGCTCGATGCACTCACTACAGAGCAATACATGGCATGGCAAGGCAACCAACAGTAAGAAGGCATGATTATGAAGCTAAGCATGGCAAGAGCAAGGTCATAGCATACAAGGATCAACTACAACGACCTCGTGAAAATTGAATCTCATGCAAACAATCTGCCAGGAAACATTTTCAAGCAAAAGTAGAGCACGAAAATGACATGCTAGACTACTCCATAAATGCCAACAAAGGCATGGATGGATAGAGCACATCCATATGTTCAAAACACCCTTACTGATCATGCTCAAAAAGGGCATAGATCTCTCTGTAACAACATTAACATATGGCATAAAAATAACAGCAGGACAAGACTTAGTGAAATCACTAAGTTCCTGAAATCAGCAACATCATCATCCCTACTTTGCATGCTTGTTCTAGTCAACACATAACTCACAAAAATACATGGCATACACCCCTGGAAAGATGGCATGGCAATGTTCAACTCACATGTAGGACTCAAGTTCATAAGGTGCACACATAATTCATGGCAAAAATGACAAAAGAGCTCGGGCCGATAAGATTACAAACTAACGATCTCAAGCCTTCTTCCAACAGTATTTCGGGCATCAAGATGAGCTCAAATGCAAATGACGCAATGGAATGAAATGATGTACTCTTCGAGCGAACAATTTGACATATCATACGTGCAAAACGGAGCTACGGATGCAGAGATGCGATGACATGAACATGGCATGAAAATATCAAAAACTGGGGACTTAGGCGTTTCTGAAAAAAACGGATGGGCGCTATATTACTATATGACGCCCAGGGCGGGGAATATGGGTATCTCACCCCGTGGGCTCGGCCCAGGACGCGAGGGGGCTGGAGGCAGGCCGGCCAGGGCCGAGGAGATGGGCAATGAAGCGCGCCCGCGTGTAGGCGCGTGTGCCGCGCGCTGCAGGTCGAGGAAGGCTGCCGTGGCGGTTCCGGCGATGGTGGACGGCGGCGGGTCCGACGGGCCGGCGAGGCGGAGGAGGCCATGGGGTTCGGATCCAGCGGATCCCGGCGGATCCGGTGATTCTGGCCGTGGCGGCGACGATCAAAGCGGCGCGGGTCCCGGGCGAGAGAGAGAGATCGGTGAGAGAGATGGATCTGAGGAGAGGGAGCACGGGAACGAGTGCGGGTGACTGGGAGGCAAGATCCGCAGACGGCAAGGCGGCGGCCGTGTTCGGCGAACGGCGGCGGGTCGAGTGGCGGCGCGGCCGGGACCTCGGGTCGGCGGGAGCTCGGGGCCTCGCTCGGGCGCGGTGCACTGCGGGCGGCGGCGGCGGCGACTGGCCGGCGGGCCCACGATGGACCTCGGGCAGCGGCGGTGGGTGGCGGCGGCGGACACGTGGCGGCGGGAGAGTGGAGGAGGGGGGCGGCGGCGCTGACGTGTCGCTCCCCTATTGGCCGGGGCGACGTGGCGGCGGGGGTGGACACGTCCGGGTGGGTCGGACGTGTCCGGCGAGCGCGGAGGGGAAATTAGGGTTTCGGGGGAAATCATCCGCGAAAAGGAATGGGGGGTGTATATATAGGCATAGAGGGAGCTAGGAGAGTCCAAATGAGGTGCGGTTTTCGGCCACGCGATCGTGATCGAACGACCGAGAGCATGGAGGGGAGTTAGATGGGTTTTGGGCCACTTTGGAAGTGGTGTTGGGCTGCAACTCAAAGAGGGCTTTACGGTTACCCGGTTAACCGTTGGAGTACCAAACGACCTCCAAATGGCACGAAACTTGACAGCGGTTCATCGGTGCTATACCAAGGCCGCTTGGCAAACCTCGGGCCATTCCGAGAAAGTTTAACACCCGCTCACAACAGGAGAGAAGAAGGGGACACCGGGGAACATAGGAGTGCCGGATTGCAAAACGGACAACGGGGAAAAGGCTCGGATGCATGAGACGAACACGTATGCAAAATGAAATGCACATGACGACATGATATGAAATGCATATGATGACATGGAAAATGCAACACGCAAGCAAATGACATGGCAACGAAGGCGAATAACTGACGGACACCTGGCGCATCGGATCCGGGGTGTTACAGTCATGTCTACATTGTTCTCGAACCCGTAGGGTCCGCACGCTTAACGTTACGATGACAGTTATATTATGAGTTTATGAGTTTTGATGTACCGAAGGAGTTCGGAGTCCCGGATGAGATCGGGGACATGACGAGGAGTCTCTAAATGGTCGAGACGTAAAGATTGATATATTGGACGACTATATTCGGAGTTTGGAAAGGTTACGAGTGATTGGGTATTTTTGGAGTCTGGGAGAGTTACGGAATTCGCCGGGAGTATATGGGCCTTATTGGGCCATACAGGAATAGATGAGAGAGGCCGAAAGGAAGGAGGCGTGCAGCCCCCCTCTGGTCCGAATTGGACAAGGGGTGCGGCCCCCTTTTCCTTCCTCCTCTCCCCTTCTTTCCCCCCTTCTCCTACTCCAACAAGGAAGGAGGGAGTCCTACTCCCGGTGGGAGTAGGACTCCCCTTGGCGCGCCCCTTCTGGGGCCGGCCGGCCTCCCTCCCTTGCTCCTTTATATACGGGGGCAGGGGGACACCCCATGACAGACAAGTTGATCTACGGATCGTTCCTTAGCCGTGTGCGGTGCCCCCCTCCACCATATTCCACCTCGGTCATATCGTCGCGGAGTTTAGGCGAAGCCCTGTGCCGGTAGAACATCATCATCGTCACCATGCCGTCGTGCTGACAGAACTCATCCTCGAAGCTTTGCTGGATCGGAGCCCAGGGATCGTCATCGAGCTGACCGTGTGCTGAACTCGGAGGTGCCGTACGTTCGGTGCTTGGATCGGTCGGATCGTGAAGACGTACGACTACATCAACGGCGTTGTCATAACGCTTCCGCTTACGGTCTACGAGGGCACGTGGACAACACTCTCCCCTCTTGTTGCTATGCTATCACCATGATCTTGCGTGTGCGTAGGAATTTTTTTGAAATTACTACGTTCCCCAACACATAGTCCATCAAATCTTTACCCAAAACTTGAAAACTTCACAACACAAAATTCAACAGGAAATCTCATAAGCTCCGTTAGTGCAAGAAAGGAAAACCACCACTCAAGGTAATGTAATTAACTCATTATTTATTTACATTGGTAACCTAATGTATTCCAACTTCTCTATGGTTCATACCCCCCGATACTAGCCATAGATTCATCAAAATAAGCAAACAACACGCGAAAAACAGAATCTGTCAAAAACAGAACAGTCTGTAGCAATCTGTAACTTTCGAATACTTCTGAAACTCTAAAAATCCTACAAAAATTTGAAGTCCTAGAAAATTTGTCTACTGATCTACTGCAAAAATAATCAACTAAAAAAACGTTTCTGTGATTTATTAAAATTATTTTTGTGCGCGCAAAATTTTCTGTTTTTCAGCAAGATCAAATTAACTATCACCATAGGTTATCCTATAGGTTCTACTTGGCACAAACACTAATTAAAACACAAAACCACATCTAAATAGAGGCTAGATGAATTATTTATTACTAAACAGAAGCAAAAAAGCAAGGAACAAAAATAAAATTGGGTTACCTCCCAACAAGAGCTATCATTGAACGCCCCTAGCTAGGCATAAAAGCGAGAATAGATCTAAGTATTGCCATCATTGGCATTCAACTCATAAGTGGCTCGCATAATAGATTCATAAGGTAATTTGATTTTCTTTCTAGGAAAGTTTTCCATGCCTTTCCTTAATGGAAATTGGAATCTAATATTTCCTTACTTCATATCAATAATTGCACCAATCATTCTAAGGAAAGGTCTACCAAGAATAATAGGACATAAAAATTTGCAATCTATGTCAAGAACGATAAAATCTACGGGCACATAATTCCTATTTGCAACAATAAGAACATCATTAATCCTTCCCATAGGTTTCTTAATGGTGGAATCCACAAGGTGCAAGTTTAAAGAGCAATCATCAAAATCACGGAAACCTAGCACATCACATAAAGTTTTTGGAATCATGGAAGCACTAGCACCCAAATCACACAAAGCATAGCATTCATGATCTTTAATTTTAATTTACTAGTAGGTTCCCACTCATCATAAAGTTTTCTAGGGATAGAAACTTCCAATTCAAGTTTTTCTTCATAAGATTGTATCAAAGCATCAACGATATGTTTGGTAAAAGCTTTATTTTGACTATAAGCATGAGGAGAATTCAACACGGATTGCAACAAGGAATACAATCTATTAAAGAACAATTATCATAATTAAATTCCTTGTAATCCAAAATAGTGGTTTCATTGATATGTAAAGTTTTGACCTCTCCAATCCCACTTTACCAAATTTAGCATCAATATCTAAAAACTCTGAATCATTGGGACGCCTTTTAACTAAATTTGACTCATCTCCAGTCCCATCATTATCAAGATTCATATTGCAAAACAAAGATTTAATAGGGGACACATCAATCACTTTTAGATATTCATCATTATTTTCATGTAAACTAGATGAACGCGTTTTTACAAAGCAATCTTTCTTAGCACGCATCTTAGCGGTTCTTTCTTTGCACTCATCAATGGAAATTCTCATGGATTTGAGAGACTCATTGATATCATGCTTAGGTGGAATAGATCTAAGTTTCAAAGAATCAACATCAAGAGAAATTCTATCCACGTTCCTAGCCAATTCATCAACTTTAAGCAATTTTTCTTCAAGCAAAGTATTGAAATTCTTTTGACAGATTATAAATTCTTTAACACTATTCTCAAAATCGGAGGGCATCTTATTAAAATTTCTATAAGACTTGTTGTAGGAGTTACCATAATTATTAGAGGAATTACTAGGGAATGGCCCAGAATTAAAGTTTCCTTTATACGTGTTGTTACCAAAATTATTCCTACCAACAAAATTCACATCCATAGATTCATTATTATTTTCAATCAAGGTAGACAAAGGCATATCATTGGGATCAATAGGAGCACTCTTATTAGCAAACAATTTCATAAGTTCATCCATCTTTCCACTCAAAACATTAATCTCTTCTATCGCATGAACCTTTTTACTAGTAGATCTTTCGGTGTGCCACTGAGAACAATTAACCATAATATTATCTAGGAGTTTAGTAGCTGCTCCTAAAGTGATTTCCATAAAAGTGCCTCCCGCGGCCGAATCTAAAAGATTTCTAGAAGCAAAATTCAATCCGGCATAAAAATTTTGTATGATCATCCATAAATTCAAACCATGTGCAGGGCAATTGCGAATCATTAATTTCATTCTCTCCCAAGATTGTGCAACATGTTCATGATCTAGTTGCTTAAAATTCATAATATCATTTCTAAGAGAGATGATCTTAGTGGGAGGAAAATACTTAGAGATAAAAGCATCTTTGCACTTATTCCATGAATCAATACTATTTTTAGGAAAATATGAAAACCAAGTTTTAGCACGATCTCTAAGTGAAAATGGAAATAACTTCAATTTAACAATATCATTATCCATGCCTTTCTTATTTTGCATACCACACAAATCAACAAAATTGTTTAGATGAGTAGTGGCATCTTCACTAGGAAGGCCGGAGAATTGATCTTTCATAACAAGATTCAACAAAGCAGCATTGATTTCACAAGATTCACATCATTAATAGGAGCAATCAGAGTGCTAAGGAAATCGTTATTATTGGTATTGGAAAAGTCACACAATCTAGTATTATCTTGAGCCATCGTGAAAAGCAATCCAACACACAAGCACACAAAAGGCAAGCAAAAAAAGGCAAACGGAAAAGAGAGGGCGAATAAAACGGCAAGGGTGAAGTGGGGGAGAGGGAAACGAGAGGCAAATGGCAAATAATCTAATGCGAGGGAGATGAGTTTGTGATGGGTACTTGGTATGTCTTGACTTCAGCGAAGACCTCCCCGGCAACGGCCCCAGAAATCCTTCTTGCTACCTCTTGAGCACTGCGTTGGTTTTCCCTTGAAGAGGAAAGGGTGATGCAGCAAAGTAGCGTAAGTATTTCCCTCAGTTTTTGAGAACCAAGGTATCAATCCAGTAGGAGGCTCCTCACAAGTCCCTCGTACCTACACAAACAAACAAGAACCTTGTAACCAACGCGATAAAGGGGTTGTCAATCCCTTCGCGGCCACTTGCAAAAGTGACATCTGGTAGAGATAATAAGATAAGATAAATACTTTTGGTATTTTTATGATATAGATTGGAAAGTAAAGATTGCAAAATAAAGTAGATTGGAAACTTATATGGTGGAAGATAGACCCGGGGGCCATAGGTTTCACTAGTGGCTTCTCTCAAGATAGCATAAGTATTATGGTGGGTGAACAAATTACTGTCGAGCAATTGATAAAAAAGTGCATAGTTATGAGAATATCGAGGCATTATTATGTATATAGGCATCACGTCCGCAACAAGTAGACCGACTCCTTCCTGCATATACTACTATTACTCCACACATCGACCGCTATCCAGCATGCATCTAGAGTATTAAGTCCATAAGAACAGAGTAACGCATTAGGCAAGATGACATGATGTAGAGGGATAAACTCAAGCAATGTGATCTAAACCCCATCTTTTTATCCTCGATGGAACAATACAATACGTGCCTTGCTGCCTCTGCTGTCACTTGGAAAGGACACTACAAGATTTAACCCAAAGCTAAGCACTTCTCCCATTGCAAGAAAGATCAATCTAGTAGGCCAAACCAAACTGATAATTCAAAGAGACTTGCAAAGATAACCAATCATACATAAAAGAATTCAGAGGAGATTCAAATATTTCTCATAGATAAACTTGATCATAAACCCAAAATTCATCGGATCTCGACAAACACACCGCAAATAGAGTTACATCGAATAGATCTCCAAGAAGATCGAGGAGAACTTTGTATTGAGATTCAAAGAGAGAGAAGAAGCCATCTAGCTAATAACTATGGACCCGAAGGTCTTTGGTAAACTACTCACAACTCATAGGAGAGGCCTTGGCGATGATGTAGAGGCCCTCCATGATCGATCCCCCCCCTGGCAGACAGCCGGAAAAGGCTCCAAGATGGGATCTCATGGGTATGGAAGGTTGCGGCGGTGGAAATAGGGTTCCGTGGTGCTCCTGGATGCTTTCGGGGTACGTAGATATATATTGGAGGAAGAAGTAGGTCGGTGGAGCCACGAGGGGCCCACGAGGGTGGGGGCGCGCCCTCTTGCCTCGTGGCCGCCTCGGCTGCTTCTTGACGTCCACTCCAAGTCTCCTAGATTGCGTTTGTTCCAAAAAGATCGCTCCCAAAGGTTTCATTCCGTTTGGACTCCGTTTGATATTCCTTTCCTTCGAAACACTGAAATAGGTAAAAAAAACAGCAATTCGGGCTGGGCCTCCGGTTAGTAGGTTAGTCCCAAAAATTATATAAAATGTAAAGTAAAGCCCATAAACATCCAAAACGGGTAATATAATAGCATCGAACAATCAAAAATTATAGATACGTTGGAGACATATCAATGATTTGAGCAGATATGGTTATATCTACTTAATGAAGCATAAGTCTGAAATATTTGAAAAGTTCAAAGAATTTCAGAGTGAAGTGGAAAATCACCGTAACAAGAAAATAAAGTTTGTACGATCTGATCATGGAGGCGAATATTTGTTACGAGTTCAGTCTTCATTTGAAACAATGTGGAATAGTTTCACAACTTACGCCACCTAGAACACCACAACATAATGGTGTGTCTGAACACCGTAACCGCACTTTATTGGATATGGTGCGATATATGATGTCTCTTACTAATTTACCGCTATCATTTTGGGGTTATGCTTTAGAGACGGCTGCATTCACATTAAATAGGGCACCATCAAAATCCATTGAGACGACACCTTGTGAACTGTGGTTTGGCAAGAAACCAAAGTTGTCGTTTCTTAAAGTTTGGTGCTACGATGATTATGTGAAAAAGCTTCAACCTGATAAGCTCGAACCCAAATCGGAGAAGTGCGTCTTCATAGGATACCCAAAGGAAACTGTTGGGTACACCTTCTATCACAGATCCGAAGGCAAGATATTCGTTGCTAAGAATGGATCCTTTCTAGAGAAGGAGTTTCTCTCGAAAGAAGTGAGTGGGAGGAAAGTAGAACTTGATGAGGTAATTGTACCTTCTCCCGAATTGGAAAGTAGTTCATCACAGAAATCAGTTCTAGTGATTCCTACACCAATTAGTGAAGAAGCTAATGATGATGATCATGAAACTTCAGATCAATTTACTACCGAACCTCGTAGGTCAACCAGATTACGGTCCGCACCAGACTGGTACGGTAATCCTATTTTGGAAGTCATGTTACTAGACCGTGATGAACCTACGAACTATGAGGAAGCGATGATGAGCCCAGATTCACAAAATGGCTTGAGGCCATGAAATTTGAGATGGGATCCATGTATGAGAACAAAGTTTGGACTTTGGTGGACTTGCCCGATGATCGGCAAGTTATAGAAAATAAATGGATCGTCAAGAGGAAGACAGACGCTGATAGTAGTGTTATTATCTACAAAGCTCGACTTGTCGCAAAAGATTTTTGACAAGTTCAAGGTGTTGACTACAATGAGATTTTCTTAACTGTAGCGATGCTTAAAGTCGTCCAAATCATGTTAGCAGTTGCCATATTTTATGAAATCTGGCAAATGGATGTCAAAACTGCATTCCTTAAATGGATATTTCTTAAAGAAGAGTTGTATATAATGCAACCAAAAGGTTTTTTCGATCCTAAAGGTACTAACCAGGTGTGCAAGCTCCAGCGATCCATCTATGGACTGGTGCAAGCATCTCGGAGTTGGAATATACACTTTGATGAGTTGATCAAAGCACATAGTTTTATACAGACTTGCGGTGAAGCCTGTATTTACAAGAAAATGAGTGGGAGCACTACATCCTTTCTGATAAGTATATGTGAATGACATATTGTTGATCGAAAATGATGTAGAATTTTTTGGAAAGCATAAAGGAGAGTTTGAAAGGAGATTTTCAAAGAAAGACCTTGGTGAAGCTGCATACATATTGGGCATCAAGATCTTTAGAGATAGATCAAGACGCTTGATAAGATTTTTCAATGAGTACATACCTTGACAAGATTTTGAAAGAGTTCAAAATGGATCAGTCAAAGAAGGAGTTCTTGCCTATATTACAAGGTGTAAAGTTGAGTAAGACTCAAAGCCCGACCACGACAGAAGATAGAAAGAGAATGAAAGTCATTCCCTATGCCTCGATCATAGGTTCTATAAAGTATGCCATGCTATGTACTGCATCAGGTTGTGTGCCTTGCTATGAGTTTGGCAGAAGTGCGATAGTGATCCAGGAGTGGATCACTGTATAGCGGTCAAAGTTATCCTTAATTACCTAAGAGGACTAAGGAAATATTTCTTGGTTATGGAGGTGATAAAGAGTTCATCGTAAAGAGTTACATCGATGCAAGCTTTTACACCGATCTAGATGACTCCGAGTCTTAATCCGGATACATATTAAAAGTGGGAGCAATTAGCTAGAGTAGCTCCATGCAGAGCATTGTAGACATAGAAAATTTGCAAAATACATACGACTCTGAATGTATCAGACCCGTTGACTAAAATTCTCTCACGAGCATAACATGATCACACCTTAGTACTCTTTGGATGCTAATCACATAGCGATGTGAACTAGATTATTGACTCTAGTAAACCCTTTGAGTGTTAGTCACATGGTGATGTCAACTATGGGTGTTAATCACATACAAATGTGAACTATTGGTGTAAAATCACATGCCGTTGTGAACTAGATTATTGACTCTAGTGCAAGTGGGAGACTAGAGGAAATATGCCCTGGAGGCAATAATAAAGTTGTTATTTATATTTCCTTATATCATGATAAATATTTATTATTCATGCTAGAATTATATTAACCAGAAACTTAGTACATGTGTGAATACATAGACAAAACAAAGTGTCCCTAGTATGCCTCTAGTTGACTAGCTCGTTAATCAAAGATGGTTATGTTTCCTGACCATAGACATGTGTTGTCATTTGATGAACGGGATCACATCATTAGAGAATGACGTGATGGACAAGACCCATCCGGTAGCTTAGCATTATGATTGTTACAGTTTCATTGCTACTACTTTCTTCATGACTTATACATGTTCCCCGGACTATGAGATTATGCAACTCCCAAATACCGGAGGAACACCTTGTGTGCTATAAAACATCACAACGTAAAGTGGGTGATTATAAAGATGCTCTGCAGGTGAGGGAGTCCTGGACTAGGGGGTGTCCGGACTGCCGGACTATCATCGTCCGCCGGACTCCAAGACTACGAAGATACAAGATTGAAGACTCTGTCCCGTGTCCGGATGGGACTTTCCTTGGCGTGGAAGGCAAGCTTGGCGATACGGATATGTAGATCTCCTACCATTGTAACCGACTCTGTGTAACCCTAGCCCTCTCCGTTGTCTATATAAACCGGAGGGCTTTAGTCCGTAGGACATAACCTCCATTACAACAATCATACCATAGGCTAGCTTCTAGGGTTTAGCCTCCTTGATCTCGTGGTAGATCCACTCTTGTAATACACATCATCAATATTAATCAAGTAGGACGTAGGGTTTTACCTCCATCAAGAGGGCCCGAACCTGGGTAAAACATCGTGTCCCTTGTCTCCTGTTACCATCCGCCTAGACGCATAGATTCGGGACCCCTACCGAGATCCGCCGGTTTTGACACCGACATTGGTGCTTTCATTGAGAGTTCCTCCGTGCCGCCACCGATAGGAAGGATGCCTTCTCCGCCTTCAAAGACGGTATTTTCGCTTAAAGGAGCCTTGGCCGCCGCCAAACTATACTGGCTAGGTGGTTTTCTTATGACCG
This sequence comes from Aegilops speltoides, assembly GCA_021437245.1. Lineage (NCBI taxonomy): Eukaryota > Viridiplantae > Streptophyta > Magnoliopsida > Poales > Poaceae > Aegilops > Aegilops speltoides. Next base: position 29,211,696 of record CM038144.1, read on the forward strand.
CCGTCCGCCACCGCTCGACAATGACTTCTCAAGTCGTCAAAAGCAATCTTCACGTCATTTCGAATTTGCCGAGCGGCTGGATCCAATAGAGCTCTCGTCTGTCAACGAGCTCTTGGATCGCATCGCCGCCTTGGGAGTCGCTACATACTACAATCAGATTGGGCTTAAAACCGATCTGAGAGAGATTAACTCTCCCCAGGTCACCCACCACGTTGTAGTGGTAGAGGAACAATGCGGCGACTCTTCTCCTGTATTGAAAACTAGCCATGTCCGGGCTCCCGAACTCTCCATGCCGGATTCCCGCGGAGGGACGGACTTCGATCGAGCACTGAACTTAAAGTCAGGCATCGTTCCGGACTCGTTGGACAACGTCCAGCAATCCAAGCTTCCAAATTTGGAAACTTCCCGGCCTTCGAGCCTTGAGATGGGTAGGGTTCTGGACTTAATTCCACCCACCCGCCCAGACATATGCAATCTATCTCTAATCCGCAAGAGCCCGCTGAAACAAGACATCACTATCGGGCCGATTCCTCCCGGTTATGGACAGGATAAAGGACTTCCGAGAAGAAAACGCAATCTCAATTTTTGCAATAATTGCACGGACGAGGAATCTGAACGCCGCCACCGTCGTGAAATCACACGCCACGACTTGGCATCCATAGTACGAAAAGTATCAGGCGATGGAGAGTTTCCGAAAACCGAAAATAAATTTTGGGACAATCCGCCCGAATATAACCCTAGTCCGCAACAAAAGGGTGCATTACACTCGTGCACCGGACACAAAATCAAAAAGCAAAACCCCATAGAGGGCACGGAACCGTCATCGAGGGATGGCAGCGGACCTGTAAAATTCACAAGATGTATAAGCGCCGTCCCAACACATAGCCTTCGAGCATGTTGGATATTACGGCGGTGGCCAAAAGTGGCGAGGAGCTTCTAGCCCCGAAAACCACTCCAACAATACCCGATGCAGTATCAGCGATCTTGAGACTTTCGCATCAAATAATATGCGAAACGAACAATCCGCAGCCTCGCCAAGTCTACCAAGTAGCAACAACAAATCCATGGAGCGACACCGCCATCACCTTCAACGCCAAAGTGGCGAACCTAAATTCGAACGGCCCGAGCACCACCAAGACCGGTACTTAGTCCAATAGTGGATGGCTTTTGACTTACAAAGGTCCTCATGGATGGCGGCAATGGATTAAACCTCATCTACGAGGAAACCCTTCAAAAATGGAAATAGATGGAGCCGCATTGAGCGAAGCAGCACAACCTTCAGAGGAATAATCCCTAGCCGGAAGCGCCACTGCACAGAAAAATCACATTCGATGTGGTGTTCGCTCACGGACAATTACAGATCTGAAGAAGTCACGTTCCAAGTGGCCCTGCTCAACAGCGGATATCACGCTATACTAGGACGAGAGGCATTCACAATTTTTCAAGCCGCACCCATTACGGGTACATGAAGCTCAAAATGCCTGGGCCCGGTGGAATAACCACTCTCGTTAGTGATCCAGACATAGCACTCCGCGCCGAAAACAAGACAGCCGCATTAGCCCTGGAGGCACTATCCGAAGCCCTAGCGGTAGAAGAACTCACCGCATTGCGCTCTACGGTGAATAGGGACGATGTGATACTCGACAAGAGATCCAAGTCCACCTCCTTTAAACCAGCGGACAAAATAGTAAAATTCCAGGTCCATCCAACGGACCCAACAAAGACGGCCTCCATCGGGGCACAATTGAACCCTGACGTAGACGCCGCACTGCGAGAATTCCTTCGGGAAAATTGGGACATTTTCGCCTGGCACCCCTCGGATATGCCCGGAATCCCACGCAGACTGGCAGAACACAGCCTAAACATCCTAAAAGGATTCAAGCCAGTCAAACAGGCTCTTCGATGATTTTCCGAACCCAAAAGACAGGCAATGGGAGAAGAGCTAGCCAAACTATTTGAAGCCGGATTCATCAGAGATATCAAACATCCGGATTGGCTAGCAAACCTGGTAATGGTACCAAAGAAGGACAAATCCTGGCGCCTATGCGTCAATTTTAAAGACCTCAATAAGGCTTGCCCAAAGGATCCCTTCCCCCTCCCCCGCATCGACCAAATAATCGATGCTACTGCAGGGCACGATTCATTGTGCTTCCTCGACGCATACTCTGGCTACCATCAAATCAAGATGGCGGAAGCAGACCAAGCCGCAACTGTAGGATCGAAAGTATGTCTAGAGGGGGGGGGTGATTAGACTACTTGACAATATAAAAATTATGCCTTTTGACAAAGAACAGTTTTTGGCAGGTTCACAATTATGATCAAGTCAAGCATCACCCTACACATGCAATTCTAGAGTATAGGCAGCGGAAAGTAAATTGCACATGTAGTAAAGAGAGGTGGAGAAGAGCAAACGCAATTTTGGAGACGCGGTGATTTTTCTCGTGGTTCCGATAGGTGGTGCTATCGTACTTCCACGTTGATGGAGACTTCAACCCACGGAGGGTAACGGTTGCGAGAGTCCACGGAGGGCTCCACCCACGAAGGGTCCACGAAGAAGCAACCTTGTCTATGCCATCATGGCTTACGCCCACGGAGGGCTAGCCTTACTCGGGGTAGATCTTCACGAAGTAGGCGATCTCCTTGCCCTTACAAACTTCTTGGTTCAACTCCACATCTCGACGGAGGCTCCCAAGCGACACCTAACCAATCTAGGAGGCACCACCCTCCAAAAGGTAATAGATGGTGTTGATGATGATGAACTCCTTGCTCTTGTGCTTCAAATGATAATCTCCCCAACACTCAACTCTCCTCACTGATTTGGCTGTGGTGGAAGAAAGGATTGAGTGGAAAGCAACTTGGGAAGGCTAGAGATCAAGCTTCATATGGTGGGAGTGGAGCAACTTGATCTCAACACAAGGGTAGGTAGTTCTCTTCTCAGAAATGTAAGGTAGGAGTGGTAGTTCTTTTTGATGGCTCTCTCCACGAATGAGGAGGGGGTGGAGGAGTATTTATAGCTTCCACACAAAATCCAACCGTTACACACATTTGACCAATCTCGGTGGGACCGAAGTTGTCAACTCGGTGAGACCGAAAGTTCAAATCATGTGAACGTTGGGATTTTCGGTGGGACCGAAAATACAATCTCGGTTAGTCCGATTCGTGCAAAGACAAGAGCTTGCCAATCTCGGTGGGACCGACTTCATCATCTCGGTGACACCGATTTGATGATGTATGTTCTGAAGCTTGGCAACTCAAGTTTCGTGAGACCGAGTTCGAATCGGAAAATCCGAGATTTCTAGGGTTTGGCTTTATGGCTGAGGTGGTTCATCTCGGTGTGGTGAGTTTGGAAAATCGGTGGGACCGAGATTACTTATGAGTGTATATGGCGGTGAAAGTTGTTGATAGTTTAGGAGATGTATCACTAAGCACTTGAGCAAACAGATCATCATCATAACCTCATCCCCTTTAATAGTATTGGCTTTCCTATGGACTCAATGTGATCTTGGATCACTAAACCAAAAATGGAGTCTTGAGCTTTTTCCAATGCTTGCCTTAGCATTTTGAGGGTCCACATCTTGAGTCCTTGCCATACCCATATCATTGAACTTTCGAAATGATTCTCAAGTAACTATTAGTTCAATGATATATATGTTGTTATTAATTACCAAAACCACCCGGGATTAGTTGCACTTTCAATCTCCCCTTTTGGTAATTGATGACAACATATAGATCAAAGCTTCGACAAAGGATATAATCAATGAATAATATCGTCGCTTTGAGAAGTATGTGATAAGCAAGAGCTCCCCTAAATTTGTGCATTATTTAAGATTTGCGCTTGAATGCAAATGCACAATCGATTAGGATCATGGGTCACTCTTCCATGTCACATACATCTTGGTGGAGCGCACAAAATGATAAGAATGAATAGCATGCACCCAATCACCAAGACATGAGTAAATGGTCATACAAGATAGGAATAGCATATGATAAGCATTAAGCACACATTAAAGCATAGAACGACCAAGCACTCATTAAGGTAAAATGAAACGTAGTATCAAACACACTGAATGTCTCGAAAACCAAAAATATCTCAAAGAAACCGCAAATGAACGAAAGAGCAAAAGCGACAACAAAGACTCTCTCTCGAAGTCCTATGATCTATACAATTTCTCCCCTTTGGCAACAAGTTACCAAAAGTTCAAAAGGCATAGAGCTAAGCGCCCTTGGGGACTCTCTGGCGGCTCTGTGCAGGTTGATGTTGGAGTTGATATGACAAGATCGGCGAAGACTTGGTGATGTCTGTCTTTGGAGGAGTGGTCACCGAGCTGGAGCTGGAGTAGGAGCAATGGAACTGTGGAGGTTTGAAGCTGTAGTCCTAGTGTCATCCATCGAATAGCGGTGATCGGGTCTGTGGGAACTGGAGCGATCTGCTGATAAGCATCTGGACTAAGTCATCCTGCATCTCACGATAAGCTCTTCCTTCTCCTCTTTGCTTCCTCAATGTCCGCCTCAAGCTTGTTTGATCACTTGCACTTGATCGACTTCACATCCAGGCGTGGATCTTGTCTTCAACAATCCTCTCTAGGCTCTCCTGAGACTGTACAATGCTGGCCAGGCGTTGTTCAATCCTTTGGGTAGCTTCAAGAAGCTACTCTCTGACACTCTTTGGTTTAGCTACTGCTGCTGCTGCTTCCTTATCAGCTTTGGCTTTCTTGGCAGCTTCAATCTTGGCTTGACCTTCGACAAATGTCGGATCCTCCTCATCCATCACAACAACATTGTCCTCATGCTCAGGCTGCAGGGGTAAGTGTTCTCTGTCCAACAAGAATGTGCCCGTGCCAAACTTGGCATTGATAAGCATCTGAATCTGCGGGGCAAATCCACATGACCTTTTCTGGTCAGCTACAGTTCTCTTAATGGTTTCTACCATCAAGTCCATCACCTTGAAAGATGCTTTCTCATCAAGTATATGCAGCATGTTGATAGAGTATCCTCTGATCATGCGATGATCTCCAGACTTGGGCATCAAGGTATGCCTCAATATGGTATTAGTGGTAGGTAGGCCTGCCTGGAGATAGTACACTGAGCCGAGCTTCCAGATTCCCAAATCCTTAGCTGGAACCTCTTTGTACATGTTCTTCATGGATTCATGATTCTTCTTTGGAATCCCATATACATCAATATCATCTTCTCTTTGCACTGGAGCATTCAGAAGTTCTGCCCATTCTTCAATAGATGAAGAAAATCTTTGGCCTTCAGTCATCCATACAATCTTTCCATCAGGATAGAAATGAGCTGTGGCATAGAATTGCATAATCATCTCATCGTTCCAATTTGTCAACTTCTGACCTGCAAAGTCTGCAACGCCACATGCAGTGAAGCTTTCATGCACATGTGGAAAGAAATCTCTGTGCTCTTCATTGTCAATGTACTTCCAAATAACGTATCCGTGTCTGCGACTATGGGCTTCTTGTCCATCAAGACATCTCATAGAAGTCCCGCTGCTCTCGGTGTGAAATCTGGGATCTACAAAGCAGTTCTTCTCCTCACGGCATATGGGTCGACTTGTCTCCATAGCCCGAGACCTCTATCTTTCCTTTCCTTCATATTCTCGGCTTGAGGATGAGCATCATTGTGAAGTGGCGTTTTGGACGAAGTTTCAAAGAAAACTGGTCCTTCATCATCGACACACTGGTGGCACATCATCCTTGTTCTTTTCAGATCTTTGGAATGTTCTGTTGTCTTCTTTGGCTTAGCAGAGGCTTTCTTTGGAGCTGCCTTAGCTGGAGCAGATTGCTTGGGCTTTGAAGTGGCTCCAGCCTTAATGGCATCACCCATGAGCTTAGGCTTCTGAGGAGGCTGGGGTGCTTCCTCATCCTCATCTTCCTCTGCTGCATCATCATGCACTAATCTCTTCCTCTTGGAAGTTTTCTTCACTTTGCTTGCAGCTTCTTCTCCCAAATTCAGCTTCTTAGCAACAGTGGACTGCTTGACTTTTCTGGTGCCCTTCTTAGTTTGCTGACCTTGTGGCTCTTTGGCAACAACTTTCCTCTTGGGCTTTGAGGTGACCTCTTCCTCAACAACAAAATCAGAATCTTCATCATCTGAGTTCCTCTTCTTTCTGGCTCTGGTGGCTGCAGGAGGCAAACCACTTGGTGTACTCCTCTCACCATCGTCTGATGAGCTGCTAGGATCAGGACTAGTGCCTGCCTCTGGAATATCTGCAATAGGTGTCTCGACCTGTTACGATCATCACGGCATCGACATGGCTGACAACCTGTGAATAGATAAGGTGTAGGCAGAGAAGAAGAGTCATCACAAATTGCAGAAGTTTTTGCAAACAAATGAGTTCAAATTTTAGTATTAGGTTTTCACAGAAGACATTTCGGTCAGACCGAGTTTTAAAATTCGGTGAATCCGAAGTGTTCAACAGGAGCGTGGCACACCACTTTCGGTTGGACCGAAGTGGGTTTCGGTCCTGCCGAAAACACTAGGGTTTCACAGAACTTTCATTTCGGTCACACCGATTTGCACAACTCGGTTGGACCGAAGGGTGCAGTGCAATGGCCATAGGCCAAATCGGTCTTACCGAAAATCTAAAATCGGTCTCACCGAGATGTGTTCGGCGGAAACCTAACCCTAAAACTTTTACTCGAATCTCGTTCAAAAGAACCAATCTGGTGTACAGGAAGATTTCAATCGTGGCAAGATTCTAGGCAAACCAAATGTGCATTGAATCGGAGATGGGAGCACGAGTGGGATCAAAACTCACCCTAACTTGGTGGAGTTTTTCACGCGGCAACGGCGCGGAGAAGATGTCCGTTGACGGCGGAAACTGCGGCGGCGCCTGGGCGACAAAGCATTTACGGCGACGATCCGGAGACCAAGGCGATGGCGGCAAGGGGTGTGGGGCTAAACGATTGAAGTAGAAATCAACGCTGCCCTCGGATATATATACCCCCTTTGTCGGTGGGACCGAGTTGTAAAACTCGGTGGCACGAGATGGATAACGCAGGCGTTATGCACTTCGTCACGCCGAAAATCACAACTCGGTTTCACCGAGGTGAAAACCTAGATCAGTCTAAATGCTTTCGGTTCGACTGAGTTTGAGTGAGTTGGTCTGACCGAAATCACTTAGAAGGTTTTGGAAGTTAGCCCTTGTCGGATCGGTGGCTCCGAGTGCTCCTCACTCGGAGGGTCCGAAAATGACTTGTTCAAAATTTGTGATGTAAGCATGAATAGAATTTTGAGACAAGAAAGCATAGATAGCTAGGGGAGGTACTTAGGCATTCTTGTCCATCCATTTGGTCAGAAAAATCAAAATGACCAAAGCAACAAATGGATGGCCTCGAATGGATAAAATCATGCATCCAACATGCTCACACAATAAGATAGCAAATGAAATATGTGTCAAACATGCACAATCAAAACTCTAGCTACTATCACACAATTTGTCGATGACTAGGTCATCTTTATATGAGTATATTGACTTAGGAGCCAAATGAGAACATTTGATCATAGGTCATACTCATCGTTTAAGCACAAGTGGGGTTACCACTTTTACATAAAGCATTGATGTGTTCACATCATTTGAAGATGCTTTAGCTCAATTTTTTAGAGCAAAGCTCCCCTAGATGTGAGAACCCTTTTAAAGGGTCAAACTAACCTTGAGTTGTCGAGAAGACTTCATGTAGATGTTGAAGATGTGGATGCTCAATGTTGATGAAGATCATCAAGAGTTGGGAGCTATCCTTTGGATTCGGGCACTTTCAATACCTACATGGGTTAGTCCCACAAGGAACAAACAAGGATATCCATGGACATAGATTGAAGTACACAATAGATGATGTCCATGAAAGCAATGATTACCTTGTCCCTTGACTTACCAACAAGAGGGTTTGTGACTCCATGAACTAGTGCACGATGTGGAAGTTGATTGCACAAGTTTTTGCCAAAATGAGTGTGAGTGAAGTATGTTGGCGGAGTCACCCTCAAGAACTCTCTAGTTCTTCTTCTTCGGGATCCACATCATCTTGATGGGAATCCTTGGGGTTGTGGTTGAGCTTGACGAAGTAGAACTTGACGTTTCCTTGGGAACCCACTTGACCATGGCTTGAGGTGCTTCAACAAATGCATCAATCTCCTCTTGAAGCATGTCCTTGCCTTTTAGCTTGTGGTCTTGTGGTGGAAGGTCATCTTGAGCTTGTTCCACATTGGAAGAAGTAGGATCGTACTTCTCCTTTTGAGAAACAAATTGTGGAGTGGGATATTGACCTTCTTCCCATTCAACACCCTCGGCGTTGAACTTTCGCTCAAAACCAATTCCTTGATTCTTCCGGTGCCTTCCTTGCTTGTAACAATTTCCTCAAAGTTCTTGCTTCCGCAAGGCTCTTGTAGACACCTTTCTCTATAATCCCTTTCAATAAACTATTTTCTTGCTCAAGTGTAACTTGCCTTGAAACATTGTTAGTGGAATCAAGAGAACTACTAGAAGCAACAACATTGGATTTAGCATGGTTATTGTTACTACTAGAGAAAGAATTTTTCTTATGCTTGTCATGCTTAGTTTTAATGGGTGGCAAGAAATTAGACAAGAGAAGTCGTTTGGCAAGATATGAAGAACTCTTCTTTCGAAGATCGTCATTGATTGCTTTTAGAAACTCATGTTCTTGCTCTAGAGTGAGCTTCTCGAAGCGTAGCTTCTCATGAGATCTTAGAAGCTCTCTATGATCTTCTTGAGTTGTTTCATGAGCTAACTTAAGAGTGTTTAGTTCTTTAGTTAGACGCTCAATCTCCTTCATAGCATTGTCATTCGACTCTTCTTGACTATAAAGACTACTAGCATGTTCATCGTTACTAGGTTCATTTTATTTATTATGTAAGAGCTCATCTTGACCAAGCAAGTCATCCTCATCACTATCAAAGTCAATGAATTCAGGGTGTGATACCTTGGGGCCTTTAGCCATGAAGCATCTTCCAATTCCCTCATTTGGTGAATCAAATAAGTCATAGGAGTTGGAGTTGGAGGATACGAGAGCAAGACCGGCAACACCTTCATCTTGACTATAGTCGGAGTTGGAGTGATAGCTTCTTTCGGATTGATTGTCGGAGTCGGAGCCGGAGACCCATTCACCTACATGAGCTTGATGTTTTCTTCTTGTGTAGCTCCTTGATGACTTGTCTTTCCTCTCGAATCCTTGCTTCTCCGAGAGGGTCTTCGTTCATAACGATCATCTCTACTCCTTCTCTCTTCCGAGGTGACTCATCTCTTGAGCTTCTTCTTCTTGGAGATTCTTCTCTTCTCTTGTGGGGAGCGAACACTCATTTGAGTAGTGTCCGGTCTTCCACAATTGTAGCATTCGATCACGACTAGAAGATCTCTTTTCATCATATGATCTAGACTTTGAGCTTCTCTCTTTGCTTCTACTCTTGTAGAATTTGTTGAAGTTCTTGACCATTAGGCTTATCTCTTCATTGGAAACTAACTTGTCACTTGAGGTTGTGGGAGCATCACTTGTAGCTTTGTAAGCACCACTTGACTTGTTGTGAAGCTCTTCCTTATCTTTAAGTGTCATCTCATGAGCAACAATTCTTCCAATGACTTGGTTGGCTTGAGATTCTTGTAGTTTGGCATCATTTGGATCAAAGTGCACACGGTGTCATACTTTCCATCCAAAGCTCGAGAATCTTCTTGATGATGAATCGGTCGGTCATTTCTTCGCTTCCTAAGCCGGCAATCTCATTTGTGATGAGAGCAAGCCTAGAGTACATTTCAGCGACTCCTTCACCTTCCTTCATCTTGAACTTGTCAAGTTGACCTTGAAGAACATCTAGCTTTGATTCCTTCACGGACTCGGTACCTTCGTGCATTTCAACCAAAGTATCCCAAATCTCTTTTGCATTCTCAAGACGGCTGATTTTGTTGAACTCCTCGGGACACAAGGCATTGAAGAGAATGTCACAAGCTTGAGCATTGTTTTGCAACATCCGCAATTCTTCCGTTGTAGCCGCGATCCGGAACTTTTCCTTCCTCAAGAATTCACCTTGCATACCAACACAAATAATGCCCCATGCGGCTGGGTTATGGCCAAGAATATGCATTTTCATTTTATGCTTCCAACTAGCAAAATTTGTACCATCAAAGTAAGGACCTCTCTGAAAATTACCCTCACTAGACGCCATACTCTCCTAGGTTGTGAAACCAAGCTTATGGAGTCAATGCAATGGAAACCAATACAATGGAGACCAAAGCTCGATACCACTTGTAGGATCGAAAGTATGTCTAGAGGGGGTGATTAGACTACTTGACAATATAAAAATTATGCCTTTTGACAAAGAACAGTTTTGGCAGGTTCACAATTATGATCAAGTCAAGCATCACCCTACACATGCAATTCTAGAGTATAGGCAGCGGAAAGTAAATTGCACATGTAGTAAAGAGAGGTGGAGAAGAGCAAACGCAATTTTGGAGACGCGGTGATTTTTCTCGTGGTTCCGATAGGTGGTGCTATCGCACTTCCACGTTGATGGAGACTTCAACCCACGGAGGGTAACGGCTGCGAGAGTCCACGGAGGGCTCCACCCACGAAGGGTCCACGAAGAAGCAACCTTGTCTATGCCATCATGGCTTACGCCCATGGAGGGCTAGCCTTACTCGGGGTAGATCTTCACGAAGTAGGCGATCTCCTTGCCCTTACAAACTTCTTGGTTCAACTCCACATCTCGACGGAGGCTCCCAAGCGACACCTAACCAATCTAGGAGGCACCACCCTCCAAAAGGTAATAGATGGTGTTGATGATGATGAACTCCTTGCTCTTGTGCTTCAAATGATAATCTCCCCAACACTCAACTCTCCTCACCGATTTGGCTGTGGTGGAAGAAAGGATTGAGTGGAAAGCAACTTGGGAAGGCTAGAGATCAAGCTTCATATGGTGGGAGTGGAGCAACTTGATCTCAACACAAGGGTAGGTAGTTCTCTTCTCGTAAATGTAAGGTAGGAGTGGTAGTTCTTTTCGATGGCTCTCTCCACGAATGAAGAGGGGGTGGAGGAGTATTTATAGCCTCCACACAAATCCAACCGTTACACACATTTGACCAATCTCGGTGGGACCGAAGTTGTCAACTCGGTGAGACCGAAAGTTCAAATCATGTGAATGTTGGGATTTTCGGTGGGACCGAAAATACAATCTCGGTTAGTCTGATTCGTGCAAAGACAAGAGCTTGCCAATCTCGGTGGGACCGACTTCATCATCTCGGTGACACCGATTTGATGATGAAGGTTCTGAAGCTTGGCAACTCAAGTTTCGGTGAGACCGAGTTCAGAATCGGAAAATCCGAGATTTCTAGGGTTTGGCTTTATGGCTGAGGTGGTTCATCTCGGTGTGTGAGTTTGGAAAATCGGTGGGACCGAGATTACTTATGAGTGTATATGGCGGTGAAAGTTGTCGATAGTTTAGGAGATGTATCACTAAGCACTTGAGCAACCGGATCATCATCATAACCTCATCCCTTTTAATAGTATTGGCTTTCCTATGGACTCAATGTGATCTTGGATCACTAAACCAAAAATGGAGTCTTGAGCTTTTGCCAATGCTTGCCTTAGCATTTTGAGGGTCCACATCTTGAGTCCTTGCCATACCCATATCACTGAACTTTACGAAATGATTCTCAAGTAACTATTAGTTCAATGATATATATGTTGTTATTAATTACCAAAACCACCCGGGATTAGTTGCACTTTCAGAACGGCATTCATCACTCCATATGGACCATTCTGCTTCAACACGATGCCCTTCGGACTTAAAAATGCCGGCAAGAACATATCGGCAAGATGATTCAAACATGTCCGCCACCCAGATCGGCAAAACAGTTGAGGCATACGAGACGGCGTAGTCGTCAAAACCAAACACGCCGAAACTCTAGTAGACGACTTGAGGCTCACATTCGACAACCTCGAGCATATGACATCGTGAATCGAGAAAAATGCGTTTTGGGCGCGGTACGGAAAGCTACTTGGGCTTCATTGTATCCGTTAGAGGAATTGAAGCAAACCCAGCCAAGATCCGAGCTCATCACAGCTAGATATCCCAAAAGACCTCAAGCAAATACAAAATTGATGGATGCATGGCGGCTCTAAGCCGCTTTATCTCAAATCTAGTAGAAAAGGCATTGCCCTCTATCGCCTCCTTAGGCGCACCGAACACTTTGAGTGGGACGGATGTCGCCCCGCCGAACTCAAGAAATAAAAGCCATATTGGCAACAACCGTCTGGCTGCACCCAACCCGGGCGAACCAATGTTGTTATACATCGCAGCAACACATCAAGTTGTAAGCGGCACTCGTCGTCGAACGAGAGGCGTAAGGGCATAAATTCCCTCTTCAAAACCAATGTACTACGATCCACTATGTTAACCCCCGCAAGTCCGTTACCGCACTATCAAAAGATAGCGATCACGGTGTTCATGGCATCCGGAAGTCCGACACTACTTTCAAGAGTGTTCGATAACAGTGGCCTCCGAAGTACCACTCAATGACATTATAAACAACCGCGACGCAACGGGCAGGGTTGCAAAATGGGCCATTAAGCTCTTACCATTCGATATAACTTACAAACCTCGGCGAGCTATAAAGTCACAAGTTTTGGCTGACTTTGTCGCTGAATGGACCGAAGCCGAACTCCCTAAAGAGTACGGCGCATACTCCAATTGGACTATGCACTTCGACGGCTCTAAAATGTTGGCCGGACTGGGGGCTGGCGTCGTATTAACGTCCCCGACCGGGGACACAGTCCAATATGTACTTCAAATAATGTACACAGACTCCAACAACGCAGCCGAATACGAGGCCCTTTTACATGGTCTTCGGATGGCAATCTCCATGGGCATTCAACGCCTAGAGGTGCGCAAGGATTCAAACCTTGCAATATCCCAAATAAATGGAGACTTTGATGCCAAGGATCCGAAAATGGCAGCATATCGCAACGCTGTCCTAAAAATGTCAGCTCGGTTTCAAGGACTCGAATTCCATCACGTAGCCCGAGATAATAACCAAGCAGCCGACGTACTGGCACGCATCGGCGCAAAACGTGACGCTGTCCCTCCAAACATCTTCCTCGAACGGCTCTTCAAGCCATCCGTACTATGGGAAGAGGAGTCCGGAAACGACAAACCGAAAAAAACCGCGCCAACCGGCGATTCAGCCGATGACACAACACCTTCAGCCCACGACATAATGGCGTAATCGCCCAGAGACAGAACCATTCCTAGCCTACTTGCTTAGGCAGGAACTTCCAAGGCCAAAATGAGGCCCATTGCATAGTCCGCGATCTAAAGCCTACAAGGTCCATGAGGAGAACTTTATAAGAAAAGCACAACCGAGTCCTTCAAAGGTGTATCTCCAAAGAGGAAGGCGAAACCTCTGGCTGAAATTCATGCCGGACTAGGCGGACACCACGCAGCAGCTCGGGCCCTTGTAGGAAAGGCATTCCGTACATGATTTTATTGGCCGACGGCCCGGGCAGATGCTCAGCACTTAGTCCAAAGATGCGTCGGTTGTCAGCTCTTTGCTAATCGAGCCATATGCCACCCACCGCCTCAAAACTATACCCATTACGGCGTTCATGGTCAGGGGCTTGACATGGTTGGACCCCTTAAAGGGGGAACCCACAAGCAAAGGTACCTATTGGTCATGGTAGACAAATTCACCAAATGGATAGAGGCCAAACCAGTCAAAACAGCAGAGTCCGGACCAGTGATAGACTTTATCTCCGGGGTAGTACACCATTTTGGTGTCCCCCACAGCATCATCACCAATAACGGCACGAATTTTACGACCGACGAGGTTAAATCATGGTGCAAAAATATGGGAATTAAGCTCGATTACGCTTCAGTCTATCATCCTCAAACCAACAGTCAAGTGGAACGAGCAAATGGTCTAATAATGAGCGGCATCAAACCCAGACTAGTGCGATCACTTACAAAATCGACACGACCGGGTAGAGGAGCTCGACTCCGACTGGGGCTGCGGACAACGCCCAACCGTACTACCGGATTCACACCATTTTTTATGGTATACGGCGCAGAGGCAGTTCTGCCCTGCGACATCATTCATGACTCACCTCGAGTGCGCATGTACGAAGAAAGAGAAGCCGAGCTAGATCGGCAGGACAGCTTGGACGCATTAGAGGAAGAACGCAACGTCGCCAAGGCTCGTTCCGCATTCTATTAGCAGCAGGCTCAAAGATATCAAAGCAGAGAAGTACGGGCCAAGACTTACAACGTTGGCGAACTAGTTCTACGCCAGCCGGACAAGAAAAAGGACAAGCTCAAGCCCAAACGGGAGGGCCCCTTCATTATCGATCAAGTCCTGACCGGCGGAGCGTACCTTCTATGAAATGCATCAGATAGCCGACTCGAGCCGAACCCATGGAACGCAGCCCGCCTCCGAAGATTCTATGCCTAGCGCTGGACTAAGAGTTCGTCCCCTTCCCCTGTCCAAATTTTTATACTTTAGCTGTCTTTTGTTTCTCTTTCTTCTCTTAACCCTTTTCCTAAAAAGCCCTTAAGGGCCTACTCGCGCATTGTTCGCACATACTTGATGTGCCATCCTCACATTATACCTGGGGGCTTCCTTTCCAGAAGCTCAATTATAAGGGCTTCATGCCCAGCACATGTGTCAAGCTTCCACATGTACCTTTTACTAACCATTGTATGCATCGATATGACTTAAGTTTTGGCCAAGCTGGGTTGCCTGGCTCCTGGCTTACCCCTACGTTCCCGATTGTTCGGCTAGGAGGTAAAGGGAGCACCTCTGCGATTATTATCGCCGGGTCACCGGATGTGTACCTCAGTGGGTGAAGCCGAAAGCTAGCGTTCTTAAGGGAATATTCGGTCGGTGACTTGAAAGATGATTTTTACCTACTTATTTATCTGCCCCAGATGTTTTTTGCTTTTTCCGCAGTCGGACATGCACTTTAGGGCATGCCTCCGAGAAAGGAACCCTTAACGGAACTATTCTCCTGGAAGATGTTTCTTACTAACCATGTAATATAACATAACTAGTTGGGCACTTGTCTGATAAAGCACTAATGACCCCTACGCCTGGTCTCCATGCATACCCCGGTTGTTTCTTAACCGAGAAGGTATTCGGACACACTCTGGACTCTAGGGTCCCGAGGTTGAAGCAAAAAGGTCGGCAAAGACAAACGATCTACAATCCGGCTAGAAGGCATTTCACATGTCATTTTAAAAATACATTGTCAACTCTACTGACTATATTCCTCCTCAATCCCGTCTAACAAGCTATCTAATTTACAGTCCCGTTGGGAAAATTTAGCGGCCAACTCTACTTGGTCGTATACTAAACTCACAGGGATCTCCTTCCCATCGGGCTCCACAGATCCGACCTCGGCCATGTGGTTGGGATCCGCCTTCTTGTACTGCGTCTTCACCATGGCCCAAGCCTCCCTGGCACCTTGGCGGCAGGCCGAAATCTTCCATAAACGGAAGCTCTACCGCACTCCCTGAAGCTTCTCCGCAAGTTCCCCAAGGCCCTCGGGTAGGGAGAGGGCTGGCCATAAAGCCTGTACAACGACGCTCATTGCCTGCCGAACTCGTTCGAGCAACTGCAACAGCTCGGGAAGTTGATCACCCGTTGATACGGGCATCTCCTCCGCAGGGCGACCTGTGAGTATACCTACAAGGCATATTTTGTCAATTGACTTCCTCGCCGAACTCTTCTTTTCAAAGGAGTCCGCTCAAGCACTTACTATAGATGCCGCGACGAAGCCGCTGATTCTCCTTAATGGAGCCGGACAGCTCGGCCCGAACGCCTTTCAGCTCTTCTCCAAGCTGGGCGTGGGCATCTTGGAGCTTGTTCCTTTCTTGCTGCACTCTATTCAGCACCCTCTCGCCGGCCTTCAGCTTGCGCAGTAGTTCCTGCCTATCCGGATCTTGTCCGCAAAGACCGCAATGTCATTATTAGACTTACGCGCGCCGCCACATGCCGCTTATATTTTTCAAATAATGTGTTACCAGGAGGGGTCTCTGTGTTTCCTCCTGCGGCAGCGAGTGCGGCCTCAAGTTGGGCCTTGCACTCTTGCAACTCCTGAGACAGTTGGGTATTCTTCTCGGTAAGATCCTGTGTTTCAAATGAACCTTAAATCAGTTAATATAACTACTTTAAGTCTCGGGGGCTACTGGCATATATAGCTATTAAATTCTCTTACCCGTATGTCTTTTACGTCATCGCCCGTGGCTCTGGTAAAACCATCTTGAGCAGCACGGAGGTGCGCGTCCCCTGCGTTAAAGGCATTCAACGCCTCAGGGGAGAAGCACGCGTCACGAAATCTTGTCGGCGGCGCCTATGGTTCATGGCGCCCCACCTCGCACTTGGTGGCGACGAGCCTGCCGGCATCCTCCGTCGGAGGAGTGTCGCTCGCGCCTTGCGCTCGCCTCCCCCTCCGCACCAGTCTTTGGAGCTTACCGGTAGAGGTTGGATTGGCAACCTCCACGCCCATGATCCGCGGGCGCTTTTCTCCTACAAAAGTCATGAGCACTCAAACGCTTCCTAGGAACGTTGCTCCAAGTAATGAATTGTGAGCTATACCTTTGCGGCGATGTGTCAGTCCGCGCCGCGCTCCTCTTCCGCCTAATGGTCCGGACTGGCCTTTGTTGGTCAGCCGCCACAGGCTCGGCTTCCCGCCCTGAAGGCGCCTCCTGCATAGCGCCATCGTATACGGTGGTCAGAAATAAACAAGGAAGGAATAACGGTGTCAGGACTTCGGTCACAATCACCTGGGAAGCCGGATATAGTCCGGGATAGTCAGCCATAATGGCGACTAAAGCATTATCCATGCTGAGCTGGTGGAACACCCCGTCGATTAGCTCCACCTTTATGTCCGGATCCTCTTCGGAGGCCGGATCCCGGGATCTCTCCGGATCCTCGGTTGCGGAGCTGGACTTATCATGTCCTCCACAATCCGACGCAGTTCCTGCGCCGAAGACATAATATGAGAAGCTTAAACTTTGAAAGCATGGGTCAGGCCCTTAAAGTGTTCGCTTACCCAACGCCGAGGGTTATTCATGGAGAACCCATTCAAGGGGTTCGTCTGAAGGAAGTCCTCCTTCTCCCCCTTGTACAGGCCGGACAGATCTGCACTGATCCTCGGCGAATCCGTCCTTGCGGCCATGACGGGTGGCATCGTCTTCCCGTTGAAATCCCACATGGGTGGCCCATGTATTGCGATGGCTGCACCCCGCGTAATGCATGTTGCCATGACTCCAATCACGTCAACCCGGAATGGGCCGAGAATCTTATTCGCCCATCGATAATGGACGCTCTTGTCTTCCTCCGGCTTGGGGCTCATGGGCGCCAACTAAGGCGTTTCAGAGGAGTAGTGCTGAACTCCGGAGGCCGATCCAACAGATCCGGCGGCGGAGCGTCTTCTATGTAAAACCATTCGAAGGCCAGTCTTCGGACGCCTTCTTAGGGGTTCCGGATGGATATCCGGTCCCTGCAATGTGCCAAATTTCGGCGCCGCCCACTTGATATATGGACCCCTCGTGAGAGCGGGGCACAAGGCAGAACAACCTCTTCCACAGCGCGAAATGGGGCTTGACGCCCAGGAATAGCTTGCAAAGAGCTACGTAACCCGCAATATGCAGGATAGAGGCGGGCGTGATGTGATGGAGCTGGAGTCCGTAGAACTCCAGGAGCCCGCGGAGGAACGGATGTATAGGAAATCCGAGTCCCCTTATCAGATAGGGGATGAAGCATACCCGCTCCCCTTTGTTGGGACTTGGGGTAGCCTCCGCTTGCTTCCCACCTTGGTAGGTGGCCAGCCCGCTCGAACCGGAACCATGAAGGCGGAGGAGATATCCTCCGCTTGAGCTTCACCAGCTCATTGTGCGGAACAGAGCATCTCCTCCAATCTCTGGCAGAGGGTGGGGAGCGCGAGAAGAGGAGCGCGTCGATCGTCCATGATGGAATGGATCACGGTCAAAGGCGCCCGATGAGTATTCGCGGAAGGAAGATGGTGTGATTTGGATCTGGATTCTTGCCTCTCTTATAGGAAGATTATTTGCACTGACTAGGGGTAAAACATAAAGATACCTGGCTTTTCGCATTAGATGCGACGCGTGGAAGAAGACCATTATTGGGCGTGGAAGCCAAGAAGCATTGATAAGGAAGCCGGACATCGCTCGCGGTACATGGAACTTAAAAGGAGAACCCGCCTTGCAACGCCAAGATCAGATACGCTATTTGGACTAATCGTCATTGAAGCCTGGTTCGGGGCTACCGAGGAGTCTGGACTAGGGGTGTCCGGACTGCCGGACTATCATCGTCCACGGACTCCAAGACTACGAAGATACAAGATTGAAGACTCGTCCCGTGTGCGGATGGGACTTTCCTTGGTGTGGAAGGCAAGCTTGGCGATACGGATATGTAGATCTCCTACCATTGTAACCGACTCTGTGTAACCCTAGCCCTCTCCCGTGTCTATATAAACCGGAGGGCTTTAGTCCGTAGGACATAACCTCCATTACAACAATCATACCATAGGCTAGCTTCTAGGGTTTAGCCTCCTTGATCTCGTGGTAGATCCACTCTTGTAATACACATCATCAATATTAATCAAGTAGGACGTAGGGTTTTACCTCCATCAAGAGGGCCCGAACCTGGGTAAAACATCGTGTCCCTTGTCTCCTGTTACCATCCGCCTAGACGCACAGTTCGGGACCCCCTACCCGAGATCCGTCGGTTTTGACACCGACAGCAGGTGTCTCCGAAGGTGTTTGTTGAGTTGGCATAGATCAAGATTAGGGTTTGTCACTCCGTGTATCAGAGAGGTATCTCTGGGCCCTCTCGGTAATGCTCATCACTATATGCCTTGCAAGCAATGTGACTAATGCGTTAGTTGCAGGATGAAGCATTACGGAACAAGTAAAGAGACTTGCCGGTAACGAGATTGAACTAGGTATGATAATACCGATGATCGAATCTCGGGCAAGTAACATACCGATGATAAAGGGAACAAACATATGTTGTTATGCGGTTTGACCAATAAAGATCTTCGTAGAATATGTAGGAGCCAATATGAGCATCCAGGTTCCGCTATTAGTTATTGATCGGAGATGTGTCTCGGCCATTTCTACATAGTTCTCGAACCCGTAGGGTCCGCACACTTAATGTTTTCTTACGATTTGTATTCTAAGTTATGTGTTTTGATGACTGAGGGAGTCCCGGATTAGGGGGGTCCTTGGACTGCCGGACTATGTACTTGTGCCGGACTGTTGGACTATGAAGATACAAGATCGAAGACTTTGTCCCGTGTCCGGGTGGGACTCTCCTTGGCGTGGAAGGCAAGCTTGGCAATTCGGATATGTAGATTTCCTTCTCTGTAACCGACTCTGTGTAACCCTAGCCCCCTCCGGTGTCTATATAAACCGGAGGGTTTAGTCCGTAGGACAACAACAATCATAATCATAGGCTAGCTTCTATTGTTTAGCCTCTACGATCTCGTGGTAGATCAACTCTTGTAATACTCATATCATCAAGATCAATCAAGCAGGAAGTAGGGTATTACCTCCATAGAGAGGGCCTGAACCTGGGTAAACATTGTGTCCCCTGCCTCCTGTTACCATTAGCCTTAGACACACAGTTCGGGACCCCCTACCTGAGATCCGCCGGTTTTGACACCAACATTGGTGCTTTCATTGAGAGTTCCACTATGTCGTCGCGGTAAGGCTTGATGGCTCCTTCAATCATCTACAACGATGCGATCCTGGGTGAGGTTTTCCTTCCCGGACAGATCTTCGTATTCGACGGCTTCGCACTGCGGGCCAACTCGCTTGGCCATCTGGAGCAGATCGATAGCTACGCCCCTGGCCATCAGGTCAGGTTTGGAAGCCTGAACTACACCACCGACATCCATTGAGACTTGATCTTCGACGGATTCGAGCCCATGACAGGTGCGTCGAACAGCCACTATGAGCATGACTTAGATCTGCCATCGAACGGTGCTCGGGAGATCACACCTGCGGTTGCCCCGGCTCTTAAACCGGAGCAGATAGTGCCATCCGAGGACGGGTGGATGGACCCCGCCACGGAGGCCGCACACTCAGTGGCGATAAAGCCGAACACAAACTTCGCCTTCAATAAGGTCTGCCTCATTGGACCCCCAGACTTGTCTTCAGCCGCAGGATCCAAACCGCACGCATCCGTGCCCATCGAACCTGATGGGGCACCGATCATGGAGTTTACCTCCGCGGATATCTTTCGACACTTGCCCTTAAGCGACGTGCTAAATTCGTTGAAATCGCTCTCCCTGTCAGGAGACTCTTGGCCGAACTATGTCCGACTTGAGTGGGAAGCGAACGACGAAGAAATTCGTCTCCCACCCACCACCCACTTGATAGCCATTGTCGATGACTTAACTGACATGCTTGATTTCGACTCCGAAGACATCAACGGTATGGACGACGATGCCGGAGAAGAACAGGAACCACATACAGAGTATAGTATATATATATATATATATATATATATATATATATATATATATATATATATATATATATATATATATATATATATATATATATATATCCCTAATAATAAAGTACGGATTGGGTCTCCGGGTTCACCGTCGCAATACGCTTTCTTCACATATCATAATACGCTTTTATGATTTGTATGGACAAAATCGTAATATAAACGAGGTGGTACTAATTTACGTGATTGGGTCGAAATAATGTTTCGCGCGTTCTATTGGGCCTGGAGCTGTAGAATTGGGTCTTGGGCCTTGGGCTAAACAGCAAGAGAACGCACGAGCTTGGCCTTCAAAGAACAACGCACTGCCTGAACGCATAGGGACGCACGGCGTACGGCGCCGCCGCCACGCGCTGCCGATCTTCATCTCCGACTTCTCTCCTGTGCCGTCCCCGCCGCTATCTTGTTCTCCTTCCCCTCCCCACCCTGCCCCAATCTTCCCCGGCGCCACCCTCAGCCTCCTCCACGTCCAACCTCCCTCCGGCGGCCGTGTCCGTTTTGGATCGGATCCGCGCAGGAGACCTAC
The DNA here is from genome assembly GCA_021437245.1 of Aegilops speltoides. Classification (NCBI taxonomy): domain Eukaryota; kingdom Viridiplantae; phylum Streptophyta; class Magnoliopsida; order Poales; family Poaceae; genus Aegilops; species Aegilops speltoides. The sequence goes on from CM038144.1 coordinate 29,232,773, forward strand.
TCCAACACGTAGCCATGGGTGTTCGACCTGGACTCCGCATAGAATTCGCTGGTATTAGACGAAAGCCTCGATTAGAAATCCAACTTAATTGCATTGCAAGTCTGCAAGTTTGGAACTGTCCAATGTCGCCTCCACCCACTTTGCCGGAAGACCACCCAATGTCGCCTCTGTCGACTTCGCCGGAAGACAATCCGCTGTCCAACAATGTTCCACAGTTCGCTGAAACTTCGTCGGTCGGTTCTCCACTTGAGGTATATAGCCAAGGAGGATCAAAATCATGGTCTTTGGTTTTCTGCAACATGTTCATTGCTTCAAATATGTCTATGGTCTTATTTTACTACTGGTTGTGAATGTGGTGCATAACACTCTGATGTTGAAAACGTGGATCAGGTCGTGTAGTATAAGTATAGCACATATAATGGTTATAGGATGGAAACTTTGTATTATTTTGCCGTCGTCTTTCGTTTCTGAAACTAGCTGCAGCAAGTAGCAATCTGAATTGATGCAAGCAAGTAATTAACGCCTTGATTAGAAAAGACAAGGTCAAGCTCGCCGATGTCTTCCATGGGAGCTGAGCAAGTAGCAAGCAGCACGGGTGGCATCATTGGCACGAGCGACACGCGTCTGCTAGCCACATCGGTTCATTGCTTTGCGGCTCGAAGTACATTCACGGCCAGCGTTAGGGCATGTGGCTACTTGCAGCCCTGCCGCCGTCTGCGCTTACTGCACAGCGGTGCTCTTCCTCCGCTGTCGCGAGCTGCCGCTCCAGCTCTGCATAACTCCTTCCTCTCTACTTCAATAGATGAGATGTCCGAACCTGTGGCAACCTGCTCCTTTTGCCCTTCCATGACATGACATCAAAATATTGTTGTTTTCTCTGGTGACTGCAGTTCGGTCAAGCCAAAGAGGGTTAATCTCTAACAATCTTTAGCAAGAACTCGATCCACTCATCTGGTCTAACTTCCACCGCTGAAATTCTGCATCCACATCTTTTGAAAGCCCTTGCTGAATTTGTATGGTAAGAGTGCTCCCTCCTGTTATATACATTCCATTGAGTACTAAATAAATTATTTTCCGGCTAATTGAATAGAATTTAATTAGGAGGGCAAGTAATTATGGGTGATAACTACTTAGTTTATTTTTGTACACTTAGAGTCCTGTAGTATTTTGTAATTGGGCTGAGATTTGTTGTCTGAATCTAGATTTTTATTCTTAGAGTCTCTCTCCATGAACACCATATGTCGTCCGCCCATACTCCACACTTCGCCGAACTCCGCCTGTCGGTTCTCCACTTGAGGTATGTATGAAGCTAACCTTGGAATTTCCGGATAGTCGTCTACACGCCCATGTTTTGTTTGCACCAGGTCAGGTCATACGTACTCCTTTAGTACGTTTTTTTTTTACTTTTTTTGCTGGGAGGCTCAGCGATGTAATATGACGATGTTCTTCAGTCAGCACTACTACAGCATGCTCCTCCCTTTACTTGTATTTGTAGGGTGCCCAGTAGTTTGTTCTACTATTGAAAGTATTTTCTTCAGTTGCGGAAATGTAAGCTTGGGTACCAATTTTACACCAAATTTGTGTCGAACTATCGATAGTGAATGTCTAAACTTGAATGCTAGACCTACTTATGGTTAATAGATCTTGTTGTTCTCAAGACTCAACTATGGATGTCGAAATGTAGATACTGGATGTCTAAACTTGAGTGCTAGACCTACTTATGGTTAATAAATCCTGTTGTTCTCAAGACATAACTATAGATGAACAATTTTGCAAACTTTGTCTGTTGGCATAGACTCAAGCAAGCACCTCTTTGAGTTGTACTTGCCAGATTTAGGAGTTAGTTAATCCTCTTTGTTCCTATTGATGCACATGAATTTGGATATATGATTATTGGTTCATGTTTGATCTATGATATACACGTGAATAGGTCGAGAAGGTGGAGCTACAATTAAGCACCTGTTGTACTGGGTCGGTATATGACATATTCTCTATTACCTGAGTCAACACCCACTGCAGAGCATAGGGCTTGAACATGGGTAGCAGGCTGGGTGCACGCCCACGCATACACCTATAGCAAACTCGACGACCCATTTCTCAACTAATCATAATTCATAATGACATGACCTCTTCGAAACATGCTATTTGCATAGTATCTTGAACGATGTTATAAAAGATAAAATCATAACTGTAAGAACTGAAGTTTGTTCAGTCTCTTTGTGCAACCAGTCATGCCATGGCTTTTCATAATTAGGTAACTAAATAGATTAATCATTAGGTAAAGATATACTGATATTTATTTACAATGATTTCATCTTTCTTTTTACCTCCCTGTTCTTCTTGCTGGTGGTTTTGATTTTAATCAAGCATTCCAAAAGTCTATTGGTAAACAATGTTGTGTTATGTTGGTTTGTATAGCGGGTCTAATTAACAATTTGGGCTCTAGAAAAATGATAAAAATCATCGTGTTCTAATTCAATTAGAGGCTTATCTGATACCTATCATATTCTTCGTTCGTTATTCAGCTTGTTGTTGTGTGTATGTAGCAAAATCCCAGATGCTATAGCTGAAGCAGCTTTTGTTCGGTCTTGCTCTTCTGTCCATTTTCTTCATTTTTATTATGACAACAACATTGTAGTTTAATTACTGCTGATGTGTACGCCAGAAATAGGCAGATCCGGAAATGGTTAATTAGATTAGAATTTAAAATTTTGTCATACCGTCACTATGCTTGTGCTGAAGGTCAATACATAGGGAATCAGCTGAGCTATTATTTGTCTTTCATTAGTTTATTTTTCTTCTTTCCATTGGATGAAGTGTAGATTCTTTTCCTGGTCTTTTGATGGTCTGCTAGAGTGTGTTTTGACAAATGCTTTAGGCCATGTTTGGCTGCTAAGTTATTTTTATTGCAGAAATAATATTCAATTTAGAGACACAGACATAGCAGAGGCGACCATGTTGTATCCAAGGTGGCATCCCCACATCATTCAAATTCCTTTTCTCTGTGATGCATAGATGAACTTAATTTGGCAGGTGTAGAGTTGTCGGCAGAGGATATTACTATTGTGGCATGGGTTCACTTCATATATACAAGTGCAGTGTTACCTTTAGAAATTTCATGGAAGTATTTGGTGGTGTTTTCTCGCTCCTGATTGTAGTCAATCCTTACGAAGGATGGTGTATGGACCAGGCAGCCGTCACGTTCAACTCAACAAGATTATTTTTGAAGTTTTAATCATTGCCTTGCCCAGGTGCGGTTCAATGATAACTCACCTAAGGATTGACCACGTTTGAACGCACAGATGACGTGGATCTGTGGGGTCTTTAGCCATGTTTATCAGACTAGCAACGTGTGATTTTTTTTCTCCCGTTGCAACGCACGGGCCCTTTTGCTAGTATATATATATATACACACACACACATCTGGGCTGATGCTGTCATTTTGTTGAACAGATGAATTTAAACGGTTGTACTGATGCTGTCATTTTGTTGAACTGATTTTTTTATTAAAAGAGTAAATAAGAGCCCCTCCCGCTCTCTTCCCGTTCCGCCGTCCACTCCAGCCGTCGACCGAGCTGCTCGCGGCCAATCCTCCACCCGCCCGCCTCCCTCCCTGCAACCCAGGCCCCACCCTAGGCGTGGTGATGGGCGCCGGGTCGCGGGGGCGGCCGCCGGCGGCTACATCGTCCACCAGGACGACAACGCGCCCAAGATCCCCGGCTGGCACTGGCAGGCCCAACGAACGCCACCCTCCACCTCCCCCTCCTCCTTCCCACCTCTCTCGAGCGAGTGGGGCGGCCGGCCCGGTTCCCGATTCCGAGCCCGTGGCCGGGTGGCCGGCGGATCTCCGTTTTGGCCGGGCGCATGACCCCGGAGCCTGAGGAGCAGCATCCACAGCCTCGCGCTCGGCGCGCTCGACAACAGCTTCCTGGTCGGCGGCGCCAGGATTCAGGTCATCATGAACTTCCGCCACGGCGTGCACGACAAGGGCGTGTTAGTCAGGATCTGAGCGGCCGCGGTGGCAGTACCACCAGCACCTACTCGATGCCCAAGAAGGCCCTGCTCATGCGTGGCGAGACCAAGATGCTGCTGATGAGCTATGGGGATACCAGCGCGCTCCATTCCAATGGCGTCCACCATGTCGACATTGAGACCGGGAATGTTGTCACCGAGTGGCGGTTTGAGAAGGATGGCACTGACATCACGATGCGAGACATTGCCAACGACAGCAAGAGCGCGCAGCTCGAACCCTCTGGTTCAACCTTCTTGGGGCTGGACGACAACCAGCTATGCAGGTGGGATATGCGTGACGCAAGGGGCAGGGTGCAGACTAGAAAGATTCAGTGGTATTGCACGTACTGTTCCCGAAGGAAGGCAATGGGCAAGGTGCGCCTTTTGTTCAAATAAGAACATTGCAATTTTATTTCAGGAAGCTGAGTCACAGGCATTAATCTTGTATGGGCTACACTTGTACAGTTTAAAATATTCAGACGTTTCCGAACAAGTTTCTGAAGCTTCTTTTCATGGTTTCTACAAACACTTCCATAGTCCCCTTCATTTCAGTCTATGAAGCAACTTTAGCATCTTGTTAGTGTAAAATACAGGAAGAATGGGTGCTATTTATTCCGATACAGGAAGAACTGGATAGTGCCCTTTGTTCAGATACTACAAATGAGTAGTAGTATTTCCTGTTCAGATACCAAAAAGAAAATGAAAAAACTGTAGTATTGAACATTCTGTTCCTGAAGAAAGGCAACGGACTGGGTGTATTTCTGTTCCTAAAAGTGAGAACATTGCAAATTTATTTCAGGAAGCTAAATCATAGGAATTAATTTTGTATGGGCTCCATTTGTAGTTTAAAAGATTCAGACGTTCCAGAACAAGTTTCTGAAGCCTCTTTTCACGGCATGTATGAACACTTCCATAGTCCCCTTCATTTCAGTCTAGGAAGCAACCTGGTGAGCAAAATAAGGCTAGAAGTTAACAGAAGGTATGTGCGTAATCTTGCTGAGATGAGGTAATTATCTCACGCTGACTATTAGTATTTGGCTTATTTAGCCTACAATTAACTTGTGACTTGAACGCCACTAGATATAAGACTTTGGCCAATGGAAGTATAAAATTTCTTCATACTTTCTGTGGTTCCATGTCCTCCGTCAGAAAAAATTGAATACTCGTACTGATCTGTGTGTGTGCTTGTACTGAGGAAGTATTTTTCACAGAGTAATTTAATGGTTCCGAAAAAAGTACTTGAACCGATGTCCGTATGGGTTTGTACTGAGCATGTGTTCGCAGACAAGACTTTACTCTCTTTTTTTGGTACGGCTTTTCCTCGTAACTTTTCAATGATTTACGGTATCATAGTCCTCGAGCTTGCATGATTTATATCATTGAACTGAATGATAATTTTTCAAAAAGATAATGTTTTGTGTGTTTCTTTTCTTGAACTCGATTTTTTTGCAACGATGTTTTGGACTTCTTGTGTTTTTGCGACTTGAATTTTACCATTTGAGTTTTCGTGGGTTTTTCTTTTGTTTGAGCCTTTTCCCAAACTTATATGAGACGTCATGTTTGAACATACAACTTTTGTAGTTGTGAACTTGTTGTTTTTTCCATTTATTTAAGTTGCTTTTTTCCTCCAAACTTTTGCTGCTACAATTTTATTTTATTTTTGAAATTTATTGTCCTTTGAGTCAGAACTAATGCAACTTTTAATTTAACTCATGGTACTAGAGAGTTTGTACTTCTCAAAAAATAATCACTCGGTGATCTTCTAGCTTTAGTTTTATATTTTCTTTCTCATCCTTATCCTTACTGACGGTGTCATCGCCATCGTGCCTTTATGGTTTATATAGTTGAACGGACTTACATTTTTACCATTCCCTTCTTTTAAAAACTTAAGTTTTTTTTCTCCAAACTTCCTACCTGACGATAATCAGAACTTATTTATTTTTTACATTTGTACTTCCAAGTATCTTTAATGATATTTTCACTATTTTACATTGTTCTACCTCATCAAACAGGCACACAACACATTTGAAGAAATAAAATACGAATCTTTGAAGCACTAGAGGGATAACCATTTGCACAGGACTTTATGTGTGCCTTCATCATAGAAAAATAGACTGAATATACAGAAATCCTCATCTTCCATATATAGAATGTTCTTTTCAAATTTTGTATGATTTAAAAGTAATTTGAAAAACGGTAGAATTCTGTGCGAAAAGTATTTTTGCAAGTTCTTGCAAACTGTTTGTCGGATTGGCGCAAATGATACGACGTTGGAAAGCTATGGAAATCGCGCAACTTTTGCGTATATAAAGTTTTTTCTAATTCCTTACAGTTTAAATTCATATTCGAATATGATGAAAATTGGTTTCAAACACGATTTTTTTAGTAGTTTGTCGAAATGGGGCAAATAGTGTACCGTTGGAAAGCTATCAAAAATACAAACTTAGTCATATTGAACGTTTTCTCAAATTTGCGACCATTTAAGATTAATTTTGAATACGGCAAGGCCCATCGTGCTATTTTTTCGTCTGAAAAACAGAGTAGTCGTACTGATCTATGTATGCATTTGTACTGAGGTGTTTTTCAAAGTAATTTTGAATGGTTCCGAGAAAAGAATACTTGCACTGATGTCTATATGCGTTTGTACTGAGCATGTTTTCACATACTTGGGTATCATAGTCCCCGAATTTGCATGGTTTATATCGTTGAGCTGAATGATATTTTTTCAAAAGAAAAAAAATCCGTGTGTTTGTTTTTTTTAACTGAGTTTTCTTGCAACGATATTTTGGACTTCTCTCGTTTTGCAACTTGAACTTTTTACCATTTGAATTTTCATTGGGTTTCATTTTGTTTGAGCTTTTTTTCAAACTTATCTGGGACGTCGTGTTGAACTTACAACTTTTTTCATTATGCACTTGCTGTGTTTTTATAATGCCAATATGCAGAAGAGCAGGGCGAGGGCAACTATAGAAGGAAGCAGCTGCGTGTGGTGATCGTGGAAGCACTGCAGTGCTGAGCCACAACGGTGGTCGATGGCAAGGCGGCACGGCACGATGTGTGGCGGAGAGGCATGGGGACGGGTGGGCCGCGCACTGACATTTCTCTTGAGATGCGCCTGTTGTACTGATCTTCTTTTTTTGAGTTGTTTGGACTGATCTCCTTGTCCCATCTAAACGGATCAGTTGCAGAACTTGTACGTCAACGTCACAGAATACCAAAAGCTAACGATCTTTTATTTTTCAAACTGATCATTTGTTTTAATTCGTACTGATCATTATTTTTATTCAAACCATTTTTTTATTCTTGCACGCACATCAAGCTGTCATCTATACCTTATTTAAAGAAGTAGCAATCATCTCATCATATAGAGAAATTTTTCACACATATAATACATGTACATGAATAACTTATACACCACACCGACTACACATTTTCATACATGAATGACATATACACCACACCGACTGCACATTTTCTTGCTATTAGAAGCCTCTTCGGATTTAAAGGTTTGTACCGGGCATAATAATTAACCAAAAACCGAATTACGAAGGTCAAAGTTCTTGAATTACAGACAAAAAACATAATCAGCCACCTCACTAGTAGAAAAAGGGTCAAATGTGAGACACATTAGTCCCGGTTTGTAACAGAACCGGCACTAATGTGTCCATTAGTGCCGGTTCCAACGGCTAGGCGGGAGGAGCTCTTTAGTACCGGTTCATGGCGAACCTTTAGCACCGGTTCGTGCCATGAACCGGTACTAAAGAAAGTGGTGGCAGGATGTTGTCGAGTGGGGCCCTTCCAAGATTTTTAGTACCGGTTCGTGGCACGAACCGGTACTAAAGGTCGTCCTATATAAACCCTTCGTCCACCCGCACTATGTTCTTCCCCCTTTCCCCTCTCCCTCTCCTCTGTTCTTCCCTTCTTCCTCTCGAGTTCATCACAAAATTTACCCCAAATTTGTCAAGATTTGCAGGCCCCCATCCATTCAAATGATCACCAAGGTTAGCAACTTTGTCCTTTCATCTCTCATTGCTAGATTAGCTCTTGCATTGGTTTATATAGTGATTAATTGTGGGTTTTAGTAATTTGGGAGGAATTATATGTGGTAGTATTTGATTTATATGCAATTTGAGGTCAAAATAACACTTAGTTTGCATATGTAGGTGTGGTTTACTTAGTGCCTTCTAAATCTCTGTCGTAACCACCGCCGATCGCCAAGCATCGTCTCTGTCGTCGGCACCACCTTGTGGTGAGCCTCTTGTTCATGAAATTTTATATAAAAAATTGATGTTTGTGTGTTTGGATATATAGTTACTCGTATAATTATCTTACCCGTACGTTGTTTGTTATACATAGTGCCATGGTTTTGATATCCGTCCCCGTCGGCCCTCGTCCTTGTTATGATTCGGATGTGGTATATTCTCTTTTAAAACTATTTGTTGCATTCGTGTTTATGACAAATTATGCCCATCAAGTTGACATAGATATTTTTATCTAGGAGGTATGTGAACCGGAAATTCCAACCGACCCTATTGTCGAGAGGTTAAATTTAGTTGAAAGAGAAAACGAGTACTTGAAAGAAAAATTGAAAAGAATTGAGGGGGAGAAGATGGAATTGGAGTTGCATGTTGCCGATGTCGTCGATGATCACAAGATCAAGATGGAGAAAATACGCTTGAAGATTAGAAAGATTAGAAAATATGCCATCGATAGTGAGGCTTGGTATCATTATCTTTGTTGGATCAATTGTTACCTTAGTTGCGATCTTGATCGCATTTGTTGTTGCATTTAAATGCTTTAGCTAGAGAGTTATTTGTTTGTTGCATTTAAGTGTTGTATGAACTTTATGTATGAACTTGTATTAATTTGGTCTATTCGGTGTTGTGTAATGAAGATGAGCCGGCAATGGATGTACGATGACCGATGCTCTCCCGATTCGTTGAGGGCGTGCATACTTTTCTCGCTATGGCCGAGGCAAACAAGCGGGCAGATGGTTTTATGCCTTGTCCATGTCTTTGGCTGCAAGAATGGTCACAATTACTCTCGTCAAGAACCATTCACGCCCACTGTTTGAGTCCGGTTTCATGCCCCACTATAATGTTTGGACCAAGCACGGAGAAAGAGGGGTTATGATGGAAGACAATGAAGAAGAAGAGGACGACGACAGCTATCCCGCCATGGGTTCCCTGAATACGATGATACAACAACGGGGAAGAAGCTGAGCCGTAATGCGGAAGAAGCTGAGCCGGCAATGCGGGAAGAAGTGAAGAAGAGGCATCGATGAGCCCGTTGATGATCTAGGTCGGGCCATTGCCGATGCAAAGAGAAACTGCGCAAGTGATTTGGAGAAGAAGTTAGAAGCGCATGTTAGAGGATCACAAAAATTGTTGTACCCAATGCGTGAGGTGACAAGAAAAGTTGGGCACCACACTGGAATTGCTGCAATGGAAGGCAGAGAATGGTGTATCCGACAAGGGATTTGGAAAGTTCTTTGGTAATGATAAAGGATATGCTTCCAAAGGACAACGAATTGCCCGAGAGTACGTCTGAAGCAAAGAAGGCTGTCGCGCCTCTAGGGTTGGAGGTGCAGAAGATACATGCATGCCCTAATGATTGCATCCTCTGCGCGCGGTGAGTACGAGGATTTGAACGCTGCCCGGTATGTGGTGCATTGCGCTATAAGATCACCGCGATGAGCTTTGGTGATGTCGAGGGCGGCGCCCGGAAGAAGATTCTGCCAAGGTGATGTGGTATTCTCCTATAATACCACGATTGAGACGTTGTTCCAAAACAAAGAGCATGCCAAGGCGATGCGATGGCACGAAGAAGACCGTAAGAAAGACGGAAAGTTGAGAGTACCACCGACGGGTCGCAGATGGAGAAAAATCGAAAGAAAGTACGGGAAAGAGTTTGCAGATGACGCAAGGAGCGTATGGTTTGGTCTAAGCGCAGATGGCATTAATCCTTTTGGGGAGCAGAGAAGCAACCATAGCACCTGGCCTGTGACTCTATGTTTCTATAACCTTCCTCCTTGGTTGTGCATGAAGCAGAAGTTCATTATGATGCCAGTGTGTTGGAAATATGCCCTAGAGGCAATAATAAAAGGATTATTATATTTCAATGTTCATGATAATTGTCTTTTTGTTCATGCTATAAATGTATTATTCGGAAATCGTAATACACGTGTGAACACTTAGACCCAATGAGTCCCTAGTGAGCCTCTAGTTGACTAGCTCGTTGTGATCAATAGATAGTCATGGTTTCCTGACTATGGACATTGGATGTCGTTGATAACGGGATCACATCATTAGGAGAATGATGTGATGGACAAGACCCAATCATAAGCATAGCATAAAAGATCGTATAGTTCGTTTGCTAGAAGCTTTGCCAATGTCAAGTATCTCTTCCTTCGACCATGAGATCGTGTAACTCCCGGTTACCGTAGGAGTGCCTTGGGTGTATCAAAGCGTCACAACGAATCGGGTGACTATAAAGGTGCATTACGGTATCTCGAAAGTATCATTGGGTTGACACGGATCGAGACCGGGATTTGTCACTCCGTATGACGGAGAGGTATCTCTGGGCCCACTCGGTAATGCATCATCATAATGAGCTCAATGTGACCAAGGTGTTGGCCACGGGATCATGCATTACTGTACGAGTAAAGTGACTTGCCGGTAACAAGACTGAACAAGGTATTGGGATACCGACGATCGGGTCTCGGGCAAGTAACGTACCGATTGACAAAGGAATCGCATACGAGGTTTGATCGAATCCTCGACATCGTGGTTCAACCGATGAAATCATCGAGGAGTATGGGAGCCAACATGGGTATCCAGATCCGCTGTTGGTTATTGCCCGAGAGTCGTCTCGGTCATGTCTGCGTGTCTCCGAACCCGTAGGGTCTACACTTAAGGTTCGGTGGCGCTAGGGTTAGAAGGAAGTCAAGTATGTGACCACGAATGTTGTTGAGTCCCGATGAGATCCCGGACGTCACGAGGAGTTCGGAAGGGTCCGGAGGTAAAGAATAATATATAGGAAGTGGTGTTTCGCCATCGGAAAGTTTGGGGTTTCAAGAAAATCTGGGACCACGGAAGGGTCGAGGTCCACCGGTGGGGCCACCTATCCCGGAGGGCCCCATGGGCTGAGAGGGGAAGGGAACCAGCCCACAAGGGGCTGGTGCGCCCCCCTAGGGTCCACCCCCTGCGCCTAGGGTTGAAACCCTAGGGGTGGGGCGCCCACCGGCTTGGGGCACTCCACCCCCTTGGCCGCCCCCGGAGATTGGATCTCGGGGCCGCCACCTCTGGGGCCTATATAAAGGGGGAGGAGGGGCTGCTGTACCAACTCCCAAGGCGCAGCCCCTTCCCTCCCCAACACATCTCCTCCTCCGTAAGAGCTCGTGAAGCCACGCCGAGTATCTTGCTTCTCCACCATCACCACGCCGTCGTGCTGCCGGTGGAGCTGTCTTCCTCAACCTCTCCTTCTCCCTTGCTGGATCAAAAAGGAGGAGACGTCGCTCGTCCCGTACGTGTGTTGAACGCGGAGGTGCTGTCCGTTCAGCACTTGGCATCGGTGATCTGAATCACGTTCGAGTACGACTCCATCATCACCTTGCAAGCTTCCGCACGCGATCTACAAATGGTATGTAGATGCAAACTCTCTCTCGTTACTCGCTGCTTAGATGAACTCATAGATGGATCTTGGTGAAGCCGTAGGAAAAATTTTAATTTTCTGCAACGTTCCCCAACAGTGGCATCATGAGCTAGGTCTATGCGTAGTTCTCTAATGCACGAGTAGAACACAATTTGTTGTGGGCGTTGATCTTGTCATCTTACTTGCCTCTACTAGTCTTTTCTTGCTCAACGGTATTGTGGGATGAAGCGGCCCGGACCAACCTTACACGTACGCTTACGTGAGACTGGTTCCACCGATCGACATGCACTAGTTGCATAAGGTGGTGGCGGGTGTCTGTCTCTCCCACTTTAGTTGGAGCGGATTCGATGAACAGGGCCCTTATGAAGGGTAAATAGAAGTTGACAAAATCACGTTGTGGTGATTCAGTAGGTAAGAAAACGTTCTTGCTAGAACCCAATCGCAGCCACGTAAAAGATGCAACAACAACTAGAGAACGCCTAACTTGTTTTTGCAGCGATTGATCATGTGATGTGATATGGCGAAGTTGTGATGAATGATGAATTGTGATGTATGAGATCATGTTCTTGTAATAGGATTCACGACTTGCATGTCGATGAGTATGACAACCGGAAGGAGCCATAGGAGTTGTCTTTATTTTTGTATGACCTGCGTGTCATTGAAGAACGCCATGTAAACTACTTTACTTCATTACTAAACGCGTTAGTCATAGAAGTAGAAGTAGTCGTTGGCGTGACAACTTCATGAAGACACGATGATGGAGATCATGATGATGGAGATCATGGTGTCAAGCGGTGACAAGATGATCATGGAGCCCGAAGATGGAGATCAATGGAGCTTGATGATATTGGCCATATCATGTCACAACTATATAATTGCATGTGATGTTTATTATGTTTATGCATCTTGTTTACTTAGGACGACGGTAGTAAATAAGATGATCCCTTATAAAATTTCAAGAAGTGTTCTCCCTAAGCGTGCACCGTTGCTACGGTTCGTCGTTTCTAAGCACCACGTGATGATCGGGTGTGATGGATCCTTACGCTCACATACAACGGTGTAAGACAGTTTTACACAGCGAAAATACTTAGGGTTAACTTGACGAGCCTAGCATGTGCGGACATGGCCTCGAACACGGAGACCGAAAGGTCGAACACGAGTCGTATGGAAGATACGATCAACATGAAGATGTTCACCGACGATGACTAGTCCGTCTCACGTGATGATCGGACACGGGCTAGTCGACTCGGATCGTGTAACACTTAGATGACTAGAGGATGTCTAATCTAAGTGGGAGTTCATAATTTTGATTAAGAACTTTATTATCATGAACTTAGTCTAAAACCTTTGCAAATATGTCTTGTAGATCAATGGCCAACGCTAATGTCAACATGAACTTCAACGCGTTCCTAGAGAAAACCAAGCTGAAAGATGATGGCAAGAACTATACGGATCGGGTCCGAACCCGAGGATCATCCTCATAGCTGCCAGGAAGCAATATGTCCTAGAAGGACCGCTAGGTGCCGCTCCGTCGAAGAACCAAGACGTTATGAAAGCTTGGCAAACTCGCTACCGATGATTACTCCCTCGTTCAATGCGGCATGCTTACACTTAGAACCGGGCTCCAAAAGCGTTTTGAGCATCACGGAGCATATGAGATGTTCAAGAGCTGAAACTCGTTTTCCAAGCTCATGCCGGTCGAGAGATATGATGTCTCCGACAAGTTCTCAGATTGTAAGATGGAGGAGAACAGTTACTGTCGGTGAACACATCTCGAAGATGTCAGGTTGCACTTCAGATGACCCAGTTGAACATTAACCTCCCGGATGAGGCGGTCATTGACAGAATCCTCCGATCGCTCCCACCGAGCTACAAGAGCTTTGTGATGAACTACAACATGCGGGGATGGTAAAGACCATTCCGAAGTGTTCTCGATCTGTCAAGTCAGCAGAGGCTGAAATCAAAAGGAACATCAAGTGTTGATGGTCAATAAGACCACTAAGTTCAAGAAGGGCAAGGGTAAGAAGAACTTCAAGAAGGACGGCAAAGATGTTGCGCGCCTGTAAGCCGATTCTTGGGAAGAAGTCAAAGAATGGACCCAAGCACGAGGTCGAGTGCTTTTATTGCAAGGGAAAGGGCCTCGAAGCGAATCGCCCCAAATACTTAGCGGATAAGAAAGCCGCAACACCAAAGGTATATTTGATATACATGTAATTGATGTGTACCTTACCGATTACCGTAGTAACTCCCGGTATTTGATACCGTGCCGTTGCTCATATTTGTAACTCACAGCAGGAGCTGCGGAATAAACGGAGACCATGGCGAAGGACGAGGTGACGATCGCGCGTCGGGAATGGTTCGAGTCGATGTGATCGCCGTCGCACGCTGCCTCTACATTTACCTACGGATTAGTTTTGAACCTCAATAATTGTTATTTAGTGCCAAGTTTGAGCATGAACATTGTATCCGGATCTCGTTTAATACTGAGATGGCTACTCATTTAAGTCCGAGAATAATGGTTGTTCGATTTATATGAGAGATATGTTTTATGGTCATACTCCGATGGTCAATGGTTTATTCTTAATGAATCTCGAGCGTAATATTACACATGTTCATAGTGTGGATGCCAAAAGATGTAAAGTTGATAACGATAGTCCCACATACTTGTGGCATCGCCGCCTTGGTCACATTGGTGTCAAGCGCATGAAGAAGCTCCATCTTGATGGACTTTTAGAGTCTCTTGATTATGAATCGTTTGACACATGCGAACCTTGCCTCTTGGGCAAAATGACCAAGACTCCGTTCTCCGGAACAATGGAGCGAGCAACCAACTTGTTGGAAATCATACATCTGAGATGTGTGCGGTCCAATGAGCGTTGAGGCTCATGGAGGATATCGTTATGTTCTCACTCTCACCGATGACTTAAGTAGATATGGGTATGTCTACTTAATGAAACACAAGTCCGAGACCTTTGAAAAGTTCAAGGAATTTCAGAGTGAGGTGGAGAATCAACGTGTGAAAGATTAAGTTCCTCCGATCGATCGTGGAGGAGAATATTTAAGTCACGAATTTGGCACACACTTAAGAAAATGTGGAATCGTTTCACAACTCACGCCTACCGAACACCTCAAATAAACGGTGTGTCCGAACGTCGTAATCACACTCTATTGGATATGGTGCGGTCTATGATGTCTCTTACCGATTTACCGCTATCATTTTGGGGATACGCTCTAGAGACAGCTACATTCACTTTAAATAGGGCACCGTCTAAATCCGTTGAGACGACACCGTATGAATTATGGTTTGGGAAGAAACCTAAGTATCGTTTCTAAAAGTTTGGGGATGCGATGCTTATGTCAAGAAACTTCAACCTGAAAAGCTCGAACCCAAGTCGGAAAAATGCGTATTCATAGGATACCCTAAGGAAACTGTCGGGTATACCTTCTACTTAAGATCCGAAGGCAAGATCTTTGTTGCCAAGAACGGATGCTTTCTGGAGAAAGAGTTTCTCTCGAAAGAAGTAAGTGGGAGGAAAGTAGAACTCGATGAAGTACTACCTCACGAACGGGAAAGTGGTGCAGCGCAGGAAACCGTTCCTGTGATGCCCACACCAACTGAAGAGGAAAACGTTGATGATGATCAAGGTACTTCGGATCAAGTTACTCTGAAGCTTGAAGGTCCACGAGGACACGTTCCGCACTGAGTGGTACGGCAACCTGTCATGGAAATCATGTTGCTAGACAACAATGAACCTTGAACTATGAAGAAGCAATGGCGGGCCCGGATTCCAACAAATGGCTTGAGGCCATGAAATCCGAGATAGAATCCATGTATGAAAACAAAGTATGGACTTTGACAGACTTGCCCAATGATCGGCGAGCGATAGAAAATAAATGGATTTTTAAGAAGAAGACGGACGCGGATGGTAATGTTACCATCTATAAAGCTCGACTTGTCGCTAAGGGTTATCGACAAGTTCAAGGGATTGACTACGACGAGACATTCTCTCCCGTAGCGAAGCTTAAGTCCGTCCGAATCATGTTAGCAATTGCCGCATACTATGATTATGAGATATGGCGATGGACGTCAAAACGGCATTCCTTAATGGACATCTTAAGGAAGAGCTGTATATGATGCAGCGGAAGGTTTTGTCGATCCTCGTAACGCTAACAAAGTATGCAAGCTCCAATGATCCATTTATGGACTGGTGCAAGCATCTCGGAGTTGGAACATTCGCTTTGATGAGATGATCAAAGCGTTTGGGTTTATCTTGAGACTTATGGAGAAGCCTGCGTTTACAAGAAAGTGAGTGGGAGCTCTGTAGCATTTCTCCTATTATATGTAGATGACATACTCTTGATGGGAAATGATACAAAACTTGGACAGCATTAAGGCCTACTTGAACAAGTGTTTTTCAATGAAGGACCTTGGAGAAGCTGCTTACATATTAGGCATCAAAATCTATAGAGATAGATCGAGGCGCCTCATAGGTCTTTCACAAAGCACATACCTTGATAAGATTTTGAAGAGGTTCAAAATGGATCAGTCCAAGAAGGGTTCTTGCCTATGTTACAAGGTGTGAAATCGAGCTCAGCTCGACCACCGACCACGGCAAAAGATAAAGAAGAGATGAGTGTCATCCCTATGCTTCAGCCATAGGATCTATTATGTATGCCATCTGTGTACTGGACCGATGTAAACCTTGCCGTAAGTTTGGTTGCAAGATACCAAAGTAACCCCGCAAGGAACCTTTGGACAGCGGTCAAGAATATCTGAAGTACCGAAAAGGACAAAGGACATGTTTCTCGTTTATGGAAGAGACGAAGAGCTCGTCAGTAAAGGGTTACGCCGACGCTAGCTTCGACTCAGATCTGGATGACTCTAAGTCACAAACCGGATACGTGTATATGTTGAATGGTGGAGCATGGTGGTGCGGCTGCAAGCGAGCGTCGTGGCGGGATCTACGTGTGAAGCGGAGTACATGGCAGCCTCGGAGGCAGCGCATGAAGCGATTTGGGTGAAGGAGTTCATCACCGACCTAGGAGTCATACCCAATGCGTCGGGGCCGATCAAACTCTTCTGCGTGACAACACTGGAGCTATTGCCCTTGCCAAGGAGCCAGGTTTCACAAGAAGACAAGGCACATCAGCGTCGCTTCAACTCCATCCGTGAAAATGTTCAAGATGGAGACATAGAGATTTGCAAAGTGCACACGGATCCGAATGTCGCAGATCCGTTGACTAAACTCTCTCGCGTGCAAAACATGATCAACACCAGAACTCTATGGGTGTTCGATTCATCACAATGTAACTAGATTGGTGACTCTAGTGCAAGTGGGAGACTGTTGGAAATATGCCCTAGAGGCAATAATAAAAGGATTATTATATTTCAATGTTCATGATAATTGTCTTTTGTTCATGCTATAAATGTATTATTCGGAAATCGTAATACACGTGTGAACACTTAGACCCAATGAGTCCCTAGTGAGCCTCTAGTTGACTAGCTCGTTGTGATCAATAGATAGTCATGGTTTCCTGACTATGGACATTGGATGTCGTTGATAACGGGATCACATCATTAGGAGAATGATGTGATGGACAAGACCCAATCATAAGCATAGCATAAAAGATCGTATAGTTCGTTTGCTAGAAGCTTTGCCAATGTCAAGTATCTCTTCCTTCGACCATGAGATCGTGTAACTCCCGGTTACCGTAGGAGTGCCTTGGGTGTATCAAACGTCACAACGAATCGGGTGACTATAAAGGTGCATTAGGTATCTCCGAAAGTATCATTGGGTTGACACGGATCGAGGCGGGATTTGTCACTCCGTATGACGGAGAGGTATCTCTGGGCCCACTCGGTAATGCATCATCATAATGAGCTCAATGTGACCAAGGTGTTGGCCACGGATCATGCATTACGGTGCGAGTAAAGTGACTTGCCGTGTGAGACTGAACAAGGTATTGGGATACCGACGATCGGGTCTCGGGCAATAACGCATCGATTGACAAAGGAATTGCATACATGTGGTTTGATCGAATCCTCGACATCGTGGTTCAACCGATGAAATCATCGAGGAGTATGTAGGAGCCAACATGGGTATCCAGATCCGCTGTTGGTTATTGCCCGAGAGTCGTCTCGGTCATGTCTGCGTGTCTCCCGAACCCGTAGGGTCTACACACTTAAGGTTCGGTGGCGCTTAGGGTTAGAAGGAAGTCAAGTATGTGACCACGAATGTTGTTCGAGTCCGGATGAGATCCGGACGTCACGAGGAGTTCGGAAGGGTCCGGAGGTAAAGAATAATATATAGGAAGTGGTGTTTCGCCATCGGGAAAGTTTGGGGTTTCGGTAGAAATCTGGGACCACGGAAGGGTCCCGGGTCCACCGGTGGGGCCACCTATCCGGAGGGCCCCATGGGCTGAGAGGGAAGGAACCAGCCCACAAGGGGCTGGTGCGCCCTAGGGTCCACCCCTGCGCCTAGGGTTGAAACCCTAGGGGGGGGCGCCCACCGGCTTGGGGGCACTCCACCCCCTTGGCCGCCGCCCCGGAGATTGGATCTCGGGCCGCCACCTGTGGGGCCTATATAAGGGGGGAGGGAGGGGGCTGCTGTACCAACTCCCAAGGCGCAGCCCTCCCTCCCAACACATCTCCTCCTCCGTAAGAGCTCGTGAAGCCCTCGCCGAATCTTGCTTCTCCACCATCACCACGCCGTCGTCTTGCCGGTGGAGCTGTCTTCCTCAACCTCTCCTTCTCCCTTGCTGGATCAAGAAGGAGGAGACGTCGCTCGTCTCCGCACGTGTGTTGAACGCGGAGGTGCTGTCCGTTCGACACTTGGCATCGGTGATCTGAATCACGTTCGAGTACGACTCCATCATCACCTTGCAAGCTTCGCACGCGATCTACAAATGGTATGTAGATGCAAACTCTCTCGTTACTCGCTGCTTAGATGAACTCATAGATGGATCTTGGTGAAGCCGTAGGAAAAATTTTAATTTTCTGCAACGTTCCCCAACACAGTGCTCATCCAAGGCCCTAAGTAACCCGGCAACGACATTGATGTGTACCTAAGGCCATTAGTTGAAGAACTCTTACAACTGTGGAATGGAGCAGGTGTACGTGCGTGGGATGAGCACATGGGGGAAGAATTTGACCTAAAGGCATTGTTGTTTGTGACCATCAATGATTGGCCTGCTCTCAGTAACCTTTCAGGACAGACAAACAAGGGATACAGCGGATGCACGACTTTGTTTGGATGATACCGACGATATATATTTGAATAGTTGTAAGAAGAATGTGTACAGGACATCGTCGATTTCTTCCGAAAGCGGGCATCCGTAAGAAAGAAAGGCAAGCATTTCAAAGGTGAGGCGGATCACCGAACGAAGCCTCGCCATCGATCTTGGTCTTGATGTACATGATATGGTCAAGGATTTGAAGGTGATATTTGGAAAGGGTCTGGCGGACAACCTGTTCGAAGGACGCCGACGACACGCACCCATGTGGAAGAAGAAATCTATATTTTGGGACCTGCCATATTGGAAAGACCTAGAGGTCCGCTCCGCAATCGACGTGATGCACGTGACGAAGAATCTTTGCGTGACCCTGCTTGGCTTCTTGGGCGTGTATGGGAAGACAAAAGATACACCTAAGGCACGGGAGGACCAGCAACGTATGCACGGAGAAGACGGCATACATCAGGGTCATGCAAGCTACGCTCTTTCCAGAGAAGAGAAGGAAATCTTCTTTGAATGCCTGCTCAGTATTAAGGTACCGTCTGGCTTCTCGTCGAATATAAAGGGAATGATAAACATGACAGAGAAAAAGTTCCAGAACCTAAAGTCTATGACTGCCACGTGATTATGATGCAACTGCTTCCGGTTGCATTGAGGGGGCTTCTACCGGAAAACGTTCGATTAGCCATTGTGAAGCTATGTGCATTTCTCAATGCAATCTCTTAGAAGGTAATTGATCCAGAAATCATACCAAGGTTACAGAATGATTTGGTGCAATGTCTTGTTAGTTTCGAGTTGGTGTTCCCACCATCCTTCTTCAACATCATGACGCACGTCCTAGTTCACCTATCTTGAAGAGATTAACATTTTGGGTCTGTATTTCTACACAATATGTTCCCCTTTGAGAGGTTCATGGAGTCTTAAAGAAATATGTTACAAACCGTGCTAGGCGGAAGGAAGCATCTCCAAGGGCCATCAAAATGAGGAGGTCATTGAGTTTTGTATTGACTTTATTCGACCTTAAGCCGATTGGTGTTCTGAATCGCGGCATAAGGGCGATCGATGGAAAAGGCACGCTAGGAGGGGAACAAATAATATGTATGGACGGACATTCTCTCTTTGAAGCACACTACATAGTTCTCTGAATTCCGCCTTGGTGGCTCCAGATATGGATGAACACAAGAATTTTCTCGCTCCAAACACCCGGAGCGGTCGATGACCTGGATTACACGTGAACAAACCAGAGTTTCGCCGGTGGTTGCGTACACGTACCATGCATGACACCTCTATTGAAGATGACTTGTACTTGCTGTCCCGATTACCATCTTGAATATAATGACTTTCAAAGGGTGCGAGATAAATGGTAATACATTTTACACGATCGCCCAAGATAAGAAGAGCACCAACCAAAACAGTGGTGTCGCTTTGATGCGAAACCAAGACGGAAAGGAAACATATTATGGTTATATACAGGACATATGGGAACTTGACTATCGGCGTGGTTTAAAGGTCCCTTTGTTTGGTGCAAATGGGTCAATATGACACGAGGCGGGTAACGGAAGACCCGCAAAGATGGAATGACAACAGTGGATCTCAACAATCTTGCGTATCTGACGAACCATTCGTCCTAGCCAATAATGTGGCACAGGTTTTCTATGTGAAGGACATGTCTACCAAGCCAAGAAAAAGAAAAGATAAGGAAGCGAATGCATCGTGCGATGAGACAAAGCGGCACATAGTTCTTTACGGGAAGAGAAACATCGTGGGAGTGGATGACAAAGAGACAAGTCAAAAGATTATGAAAAGTTTGATGAAATTGCTCCATTCACAAAGTGAATATTGACCCGAGCATCCCGTTAAATGATGAAGATTTTCCATGGTTACGGCGCAAAGGGACACACGCGAAAAAAAGTTTCACACCCAAAGATCAGGATGTGATCGGCTTCACTATCATCACTTTCTTACATGTTTCACACCCGAGGGGAATCTCTGTAATAGTTAGGGTAGTTATGTGTTTTGGCATTTGAAGCGAAGAAATTTTATGTGCAAACAAATTCTTTCATGCCTTTACTGATTTTTAAAGTTAAGTTATTCACAAACTAGTGATTCACACTAATTACAAATAATTCAAAATTTAAACTATTCAAATTTGAAAACTACGGGCACTAACAGAAAGTTTGTAATTTTTTGTACCTAAAGCAAAAATATTCACAAAGAAACTCTAAATACACAAAAAAAAACACAAAAATAAAAAAAGCAAAAAAAAAGCCCGCCTACTAGGCCAGAGCGGCCTGCATACGACTAGAAACCCAACTTGTTGTTGGGCGGGATGCTGAGCCATAAAGGCCAAGTGGGCCCACAGGGCAGCAAAGAACACGTAGGCCCAGTAGGCCTGCTTTGGAGAGGAGCTCGAGAGAGCGACCGAAAGGGGGTTTATAAACCAGTGCGGTCGCTCCTCGGCTAGCAAGGTGGGACTAAACTTGCTGCACCGCTTTGTGCGGTAGCACCCTCTTTAGTACCGGTCGTGGCACAAACCGATACTAAAGGGGGTCCTTTAGTACCGGTTTGTGCCACCACCCGTACTAAAGGGGTCGCTTCCGCCCGCTGGGCTGGCCAAAGCTGGCCTTTAGTACCGGTTGGTGGCACAAACGGTACTAAAGGCCCTCCTATATAAACAACACTTACGAAAATTTCAGTTTCTCATCCGCTTCTTCTCCTCTCGCACCGCCGCCCCCGCCTCAGACGTCTCCATCCTCGTCGCCGCCCCGCCGCCGCCCGTCCCCGTCGTCCCGTCGTTACCGCCGCGCCTGCCTGGCCTGCCAAATCCACGTCGTCCCGTCCCGTCGTAGGCGCCGCCAGACGTCCCTCGTTGTCGCCGCCTGCCCGTCGTCCCTGTCCCGTCGTCGCCGCCGCCCGCCCCTGTCCCGTCGTTGTCATCCCGTCGTCTGCCGCCCCTCGCCGTCCCGCTGTCATGGGCCCCCGTCGCCGCCCCCCGTCGTCCCTCGCCTCGCCGGTGAGCGCACACACACACACATACATTTTTTGTTTTTCAGTTATACAAATAGTTAGAAATGTTAGAATTGTTAGAAATTTTTCTGTTTTTTAGTTATATAAATAGTTATAAAAAGTTAGAATTGTTAGAAATTTTTCTATTTTTTAATTATAGAAATAGTTATAAAAATGTTAGTTATATATATATAAATGTTATAATTTTTTTCTGTTTTTTAGTTATAGAAATATTAGAAATGTTATAGAAATGTTAGTTATATATAGCATTGTTAGAAATGTTATAGAAATGTTAGTTATATAGAAATGTTAGAAATTTTAGTTATCAAAATCCAATCATTAATATTTTTTTACTTTTTGCGGGCATATAGCTAGTATTTGTTCTCGATGATGCCCGACCCGCATCCTTGCCGTCGACACGTCCGCGACGACGTCCGGCTGACCCATGTCCGGGACTGGGCTCCGCCGGGCTAGCACTAGGAGGTGCTGCCTAGAGGGGCGCGCCGCTTGATGAGGAACCCGGCCCCGGGTCCCGTCGTCGACCCTGGTATCGTTTGGTGGCGTTCGCGTGGGCCAGTTTCGGCGCGGAGGGAGCCGGCCCAGCCGGAGGTGGTACGTCGCCGTGTCAGGGAGGAGGACGAGCACGTCCATCGCTACATGGTTGCGTTAGAGGCGGCAGGTTCTCCAATACCGGCAGTTTCTTGAGGATCTCACTTCAGCTATGATCTGTGAGGGTTCCTTCTCTTTGGGTGTCCACCCCCGCGCCCGCAGAACCGCGAGTGTCATAGATTCTTCTCGTAGTATTCGATCTTTATTAGCTACCTAGCCAGTGATGTATTCGATATTATATCTATTATTCGAGACGATGTATTCGAGATTATATTATTGTTCGAGACGATGTATTCGAGATTATATCTATTATTCAAGACGATGTTTCGAGATTATATCTATTATTCGAGACGATGTATCCGAGATTATATCTATTATTCGAGACGATGTTTTCGAGATTATATCTATTATTCGAGACGATGTATTCGAGATTATATCTATTATTCGAGGCGATGTAATTTGAATACTAAATTGTTTTATATTTCTTTTGGATTAGTTAAATAAAAGATATGGCGGACAATACGCGAGAGAGGAGAACAGGCCATGTTCGATATGATCGCCATCCTCACGGGCCGATGATGATCGAATGAAGAAGATTATGACGGCTCCAAATTTCTAAACAACACCGGAGAGGGTGATATGATATTTGATCGCGACGACCGAATTGATGAAGTCATGAACTATGATTATGATGATGACGAAGAAAATGTTGATCTTGAAACAACAAAGACCGACGAGGTATATATATTTATATAAGCAGGCATCTGGTGATCATCACATGTTTTAAATGACTTGAAGATATATTAACGAATCGATCTTTGTTCTTTCAGCCATCCGGATCGAGCAAATCTTCAGGCAAAACGATGAAACGAGGCCCGAACAAAAAGTTGAAGGAGGGCATAAAGTACAATATCAAGGCAGTCAGACCTAATGGCGAACCATTAGCGCCTAAGAAGATTGCGGACAAGTTCGTTCGCCAGTGCGGAGTTCTTGTGAAGGACCAACTCCCGATCAAACTTCAAGAACGGAGAGAGCCAGCAAAGCCACGTCCAGATGTTACTTTTGTCGATAAGAAACAAAAAGATCTACTTTGGGATACTCTCATGGAACATTTCACCCTACCAGATCATTTCACAGAAGCAGATGTGCAGAAAGTCAAGGACGCTGCTCTTAGGAAGATGGCGGTTGCATTCAAGAACCACAAGAATCGTGAATGGGACAAGTACGTCAAGGGAGGAAGGAAGACTCCAGTATTCGAGGGAACACTAGAGAACCAACGTGCTCATTGGGACGATTTCGTGAAATTCAAGGATTCGGAATTAGCAAAGGAACGGTCGAGAATAAACAAGAAGAATGCGAAAAAGGATAAGTTCCATAAGTGGGGCGGTGGCTATCACGGTGGCAATGCCTAAGTGGGATAAGTCCGAGAAAGAGATGGAGGATGCAGGTGTCACTCCGGTTACTAAGAGCTGGCCCCCCAAGTGCAGGACTTGGTTCTATGCGCATGGGGGGGAGTTGGACCAAGCAGGCAATGTTTGACGAAGGCAAGTCTGAAGGAGCCGACGATGCGATACTTGTTACAATAGAAGAGGCACGATCGGTGGTGTTCCAGCCCAACAGAGAGAACGACGAGCTTACTCGTGCCCTGGGAAATCCTGAACACCCGGGAAGAACATGAGTCAAGGGCGCTATTCCGTGGTATGAGGGTTTTGATGGAACACCGACTACGTAACCCGTGCGAGAAAGAAGATTGCGGAGGAGAAGAAGAGGAAGATGGAGGAGGAGCAGAGGAAGCGGGACTATGAACGCCTTCAAGGCCTAGAAGCAAGTCAAGCGGAATTGGCAGTCAAATTCCAGCGGCAACAGGAGCAGATCGACTCACTTACCCAGCAAAGGGGGTCTCAGCAGCTGCAGCAGCTAGCGGATGATCCAACATTGGATATCACCGCCCCATCCATGCCGAGAAGTAGAATGGGTTCCGCCCCAGACGACGCAATGCTGGGTAGATACCCCGTGGATGACATCACGGAGAACACTAACTACGAGCTACACATCAAAATGAAGAACATATCCATGAAGGTGGCGGACGCCGTTGCTTTTACAAATCCCCCCGAGGCAACCTTCCATTGCAACCCGATTCCAGTGGGCTATGCTCATGTCTTGGTTGATGAGGTGGTGCACCCACCATATTCGGAGCTACAACTTGACATTCCTGGAGGTGACGACGAGCACTTTCTCGGAGAGGCCAAACATCGTATCATCCTATGGAAAAAGGATTGCATCATCTTTCAAAGGCCACCGACACCACGTCAGCCGACTCCTCATCGAAGTCCGCCACCGAGTCAGCAGACTCCCGCTCCTGCAAGTCCACCAAGTCCGGCAAAGTGTCAGGCCACTCCTCCTCCAAGTCCGGCAAAGTGTCAGGCCACTCCTCCTCCTCCAAGTCCGCCATAGTGTCGACGTCCACTCCTCCTCCAAGTCCGCACAACCTCGGGCCCTCCTCCTCCAAGTCCGCACAGCTTTAGGCCCCTCCTCCTCGTCCAACTCAGCCCGTCGGCCGTCTCCGCTGCCTCAAGAATCGCAGAAGAGACACCCGCAGCTATGGTGCGTAGCGGTATGAGTTGAGGTAGTACATGAAGTACAGGCGGAGGCAAGCGATATAAATATGGTCCAAGCCTCACGCCTCTTCCGCAGAGGCCTTATGACAAGTCCGAGGAGGAAAACGCAGCCATATCGAAGGCCGAGGTGGAAGCCCATTTTGCACCGAAACCGCCACCGCCGCCAAGGGAGAAAGTGCCTGAGGAAACGATTGACCACTTCATTCGTATGGCTCAACCACCAACTCCCAAGCCTGTTGACACAGACTATGAGCGTCACATCAGGAAGTTAAATCGAGCACGTCTACATAAGGAGGCGAGCTCAGGATCGAGCAAACAACAAGCAACTATCAAAAAATGCAGGAAAACCATTCCCCAGCTGGGAGAACAGGCGGCGCAATCGATCCCCTCACTTGTTGTGCCAACAACACGTGACAGTACGCGCGCCCAATATTATTGTGGGCAAACAATTTACGTTCCCGAGGTGGGCAATGTGGTAATAACCAAGGACCATATAATGCAGGCTGAAGTTCTCAACATCACTGTTGGACAACTCCTCGAGATCGAGCCCATGCCTATGCTTACAGAGGATGAAATAAAACGGAAATATGTCCGGGGCCAACCTTTGGTCGAGCAAGACAAGGTCAAGAACCTCCCAACGAGAATGTATGAATTGCATGAATGGTACATGAACATTACCAAGATTTCCAATCGAGAGTCCCTCATGGTGAATGTCAAGGAGGAGCATTACTTCCATGAGAAAGCTCTGTCCGTTGAGTATTCTGAACTGTTTCAATTATACAATCAAGACGCACTCGACAAATCTATCGTTAGTTGCTATTGTCCGTAAGTGATTTATTTCTGTAATTTAAGTCTCAAGCTAGCTGTAGTGATCCTTTTGATCAATCATTACCTATAATTATCCTCACTATATTCTTTTCTGTGGTATTATGCAGGATGAATATGTATGAAATGAGAAAAGGTGGACGCTTTGGCATTGGGTTCATTGACCCAAACACCGTTAATGAATACACATGGCTATTAAATCCACATCATGAAAAGGACGTAGAGGACAACATGCTAGAGTTCTTGAAGTGCCTCAAATACAATGAATATATACTACTTCCTTACAACTTCCAGTGAGTCACACTGTCTTGTACTACAAATTCTCTGTTTTTGCCTAGTAGCTAGCTACATGTTTTTGCTTACATATGCCCGCTTAATTAAGACATGCAAACGTGTGTGCATGCAGATTTCATGGATCTTGTGTATCATTAAAGTTGGACTTGAACAGTTGAAATCATGGACTCACTACTCAAAGCAAATACTGACTATAACATCTTGTTTGGGATAGTCAACAGGTAATTTCAATCATTATTAACTATATATATTGGCCTATTTAGTTTGTCATTTCATGATATGAACTATTTAATAACCCCTTTATTCATTTTCTTTGTCGGCGGGCAGGGCTTGAGCAAGGTTCATCGGCGTCACTAAGGCGAATGGAAAAAAAGCTTAAATGGTTTCACCCAAGGTAAGTAATTAAGTAGTACTAGCTAGCTAGCTAGCTAGCTGCCATCTCTTTAATTATCATGCCCGATTAATTATTATCGATCAAATTCCATTCTCGTAAAGGCCACAAGCGGTAGGGATTGATCTGTGCATTCTGCGTTTGTGAGAACATTCGCATGATGGCGTCCGAAGGAGCAGATCTCAAAGACATGAATGGGTGCGGTTGTCGAACACTATTCACAATTTTACACCATTATCGATATCTAGTCACACAACTAATACACATGCATATTGATCTCCTTCTTAACAGTTCAAAGAGGTGCGGAGAAGCTCCTAGAAATGGAGCGCGAGAAGCACTTCAAGAGGAAATAAGCGGGATTTTTGCTCGACTGGTCATAAACCGAAGGAGAATACTATTACCGCTACGCCCCCATGAAAACCACTTCCAATTGTCATCGTGCTTCAAGGCACCAATTAGGCTAATGCCACTGGCTCAAGGCAACATGCATATGTAGGAGAAATTGTATATAGCTATACATGTGTGTATGTGTGAATTAATTAATATGGTGGTTTGTGAGACATTCATGATATATATATGCATGATTGGTTCCACTAGAAATTCTATATATATATATATATAATGTGTAGTATCGTAAAATACCAGCTAACGAAAAAGAATTAAAATGGAAACACAAAATTAAATGAAAAAGAAATCATAAAACTAAAAAAACCAAACCTTATAGTACCGGTTGGTCTTACCAATCGGTACTAAAGGGCTCCAGGCCCCCGAAGCTGGCTCGTGCCACGTGGTTGCCCTTTAGCACCGGTTCGTGCTAAACCGGTACTAAAGGGGGGGGGCCTTTAGTGCCCACACTTTAGTGCCGGTTATGGAACCGGCACTAAAGGGCCTTACGAACCGGTGCTATTGCCCGGTTCTGCACTAGCTCACTAGAACAGAGCATCTCGGACGCCTCTACTCCTGTTGCTTTTCCTTGTGCAGGAGGCTATTGACGGAGCATGCAGTGATGCAGGTGGCCATGGTAGCGACACAGGCAGCGATGCAGGTCTTCGAACTCGGCCACCCTGAAGCCATGGGGTTGGACTGAGCATGGCACTGAAGTTGAGTAGAACATTTAGGAATTAGGATAATTAGGCAACAACAAACATGTGAAGAAACCGTGAAGTGAAATGAGTTATAGAAGACAGTATGCATTTTTCTCACTAAAACAAACTTCTGTACTTGCATACTACTCTTTTTTAACTTGGACGACACCTAGTGCTCAGCTTGGACGATGACCAGTGCTTAGCTCGAACGGATGAGGTTGTCGTTGCTTTTTAACCATGAATGCTTCTAAGGACACTGGGAGTTGCTTCAAAACTGCTTTATATTTTCCTTCATGATATATAGAAACTTACAGAATTTTGAAACTTGCATTGACGATATTTAGGTGATATATCTTAACTTTACAAAATTTGAAGAAACTCGCTGCAAATCATTACTTATTTAGGTGATATATTTGAAGTTATAGAATTTTGAAACTTGCACTAACGAAATTTCTGCACACACACCAACTATTCTGTGATTTTAGCAATGCCACTAAACTATGTTACTTCACTGAAATCTTAACACTTGATGGGCTAAAGATAAAAAAACTACCGATTATTACAATATCAACGAAGTTCTCTGTTAGAGACTAAAAGAGACAGACCAAAAGAAATTTAGATCATAACAGAAATGCATTTACTGGGTTTTTTGTAGGGTGGACTTATGTTCCTTTCTCGTAGCACTAAACTATTGAAAGTTTGAAATCTGAACTTTTGTTCTTAAGTACCAATACTACATAACACATAAATCCAATTTGTTTATGTGTATCAATAATTTTGTTCTTTAAGTTTCTGCACTTTTTTTTGCTATAACGACTATAATCATTTTCTGCCAATGATATTTTTGAACTTCAATTATAAATAAAGAACACATACTATAATTTAGATTGTCAGTCCACATAGGGGTCTTCTTCGGGGTAGCCTGGTTGCAGAAATAGCAGCAGCAACCATGGAGGGCTTAGACTGGACTAGGTCGTACTGCAGCAGCGCCAGCTCCACGAAAAAAAGACCGTGCTCTCCATCTAGAAAAATACACCCAAGAGAAGACAAGTGAAACATCAGCACATAGACTCACTGCTTTGGCAAAATGGCAAATACGTACTACATCTGCAGAATTTGTAAAAATTTGGTGTTCCTTTTACCTCCTTGTCCATCTTCTTATCTTAGGAGGAGGTCGCGGCCTTGGCGACGTAAGCAGGCATCGCTGCCGGCAATACTTGGCGCACCGGAGAACCTGCATAATTGGCGCACCGGAGAACCTGCACTGAAGGTGCATTTAAGCATCAAAAGGCAAAGTGACTACGCGAGGGACAAAATAGAAAGTGTGTATATGTAAAGATTATAAGAAACATGTGCATTTAAGCATCTTCGCAAAAGCTTAGTACAAATAAAGCATAGGAGCAGGAAGAGAGAAATGGATACCTCCTCGAAGGAGTGTGGCAGGGGTCACGGTGCGCAGGAGGCCGGTGACGGAGCATGCAGTGACACAAATGCTCGTGGTTGCAACACACGGAGTGACGCAGTGTCCGAATCGATGGCGCGAACGAAACTCGGACGCCTCAAGCCATGGGGTTGGGTGATGGACGCGACGAACTCCGCCACCATGTGCTGTCGTGGGCCGCAATGGCTCTAATGGAGGAACTACACTATACACAATTTTTTCCATCATGCAAAGTAAACATTTGGACTTAATAGTCCAATTAGAAGTACTAAATACAACCAACCCTCTAGAACTTTAAGTTTGTAAACAATGTGTGCAGTGACAATGAACTAATGAACTATAGACAGTCGGGGGTTAAAAAAATAAACTACCTAAATTCCTCAACCAGAACTGTAGATATTAGCAAATTTGAACTTATAGTAATTCATTAAATCGGTGAACCCGAGTTTTTGAAATCTTTTCTACAAAAACTATGTACATTGCAAGTGCTCGTCGGATTTTTTTGAACTGACCATATGATAGTATTTGAGCTTTTCCAGAATATTTATTCTGTTATCAGGAGCTATATAATCCATTTGGCATTGTATAAACAAACATACAGTGGCATACTATGGATCTCCTAAAGAAACAAACTTGCAATGAAACTGTATTTTTCTATAACACACATGAAACTGTATTTGTGCTTACTTTATGAACTGATGATAAATTACATCATGAACTCCTATGCATAGTGTTTGTTTCTTTTTTTTGGACAGAGCATATGACTTGTGAGCTGCATAGGCGAGATAAATCATCCATTCTACACTTCCTGAACACTCGAGATAGCAATACACGAACTTACGGGAGAGATCACATCGAATCGATGGGGCTCTGAAATGTAGATGGCAAGTATGCACTCCGCCGCTCTGCTGTGAGGGGGTTTTCATTATCACTGGCATCCTTGTCATCTTGAGCAGGAGATCGGCGCCCGATTATCATCGAAGAGCTTGAGGAGGCGCTCAGACTGGCCAAACATCCTAATTGGAGAAGCCAAGAGGCTTCATGGCCTCTAGCTCCTTTCTAGTAGCATTAGCATTGTTGGAAACCATGGCCTTTAATGAAATGGTTCAGGGATCACTCCCAGCCAGTCCCATTGCTACTTTTGCTGCAGAGAACATGAATATAAAGCAGATGGTGACTCATCGATTTTTCTTTACGACATATCTAAACTTACAGAATTTTGAAACTTGCACTGATGATATTTAGGTGATATATCTAAACTTTACAGAATTTTGAAGAAATTCACTGCAAATAATTACATATTTAGGTGATATATCTAAAGTTACAGAATTTTGAAACTTGCACCGACGATGTTTCTGCACACGCACAAACTATTCTGTAATTTTAGCAATGCCACTAAATTTACTTGTCCTTGATCTGTAAAATGAACTGAAAATGCATACGAAGGTGCACTGAAAAGGATGCTTTTTTTCATTTTTGTCCTAGAGACATATCAACTAACTTAAAAGTAACTCACGACCCTATATAGGGATGTTACTAGTTTTGTTTGGTTCTTAAGAGACATAAACAAACACCTAGCAAGCACAAAGGTACTAATTTTTGTTTTCTGTTTGTCCTTGTTTTTTCTCATAGCAAATTTGTGTCATACAAATGCAAAATGAAGACAAAAATGGTTGTGTCAAGTAGCAATCAGCAGGTAGCATCTGCACATGCACATAATTTTGAGAGTGAAAGAACAGAGAACAAGAGTCAAAGATGAAACAAAAACATTTTTACTAGTTCATAAAATCATCAGCTATCAGTTCAAGAGTCGAAATAGACAGAGTTCATCGAGTCTCAGCTATAAGTTCACTCAAGCTACAGAGATGGAGAGAACTTTTTTTTAGAATTGAACTGAATTGAAAAAACAAACTGAACTGAGTGCATCGATTTACCGGAGGTGGGGGCGGCCGGGTCCATGCTCGGCGCAGTGTGCCTCGTGCGAGAGTAAGCAAGAGGAAGAGGCAGCCCAGGGTGTGCTCGGCGCGGCGTTAGGAGGTGGCAGGAGGAGGGAGGAGGCCGGGCACACCGCCCCGAAGGTGGCTGCAGGAGCACGGCGACGGGGTCGCGTGTCCGGAAGGTGGAGCGCGGGGTGACCTTCACGCAGCTCCTTAAGCGACCGAGCATGGAGCAAGAAGTTGGACTGCCGAGTTGGACGGCGCGCAGTGGCCGCGGGATGCAGCGACGCGGATGCGACGGTCCTCTGCGGGGGTGGGGGGTCGCCAAGACGATGGTAGGGACGGCTGGTCGCGGCGATTGGTGGCGCTAGGGTGGCTCCCGACGGCGACGGCTGGCTGCAAGGTGGCAACGGTGGCGCTTGGAAGCAGGGAGGCACGCCGATGGGGGAAGCGGGGAGTAAGGGCGGCGCCGGTGGCGGGTGGAAGCAGGGGCGGCGCCGGCGTTGGGTGGAAGCTGGGGGCGGCGCCAGGAGCGAGGGAGGAAGTGGGGAGGGGGAAGCGGGGAGTGATGGTCGCGCCGGTGGCGAGTGGAAGCAGGGGCGGTGCCGGTGTTGGGTGGAAGCAGGGCGGGCCGGAGCGAGGAGGAAGTGGGGGGGGGGGCTGGGATGCAGGAGGAGGTGGGGCGGGCGGGCGAGGAGCCAGCAGGGCGGGCGGCGCAAGCCGGGGCAAGTGGGTGGGAGACGGCGCCGGAGCCGGGAGGAGGTGGTGGGCGGGCGGCGCTGACCAGGAGAAGGTAAGATGGGGTTTGGTCAGCAGGGTGGGGGTGTGATTCTTTTAGTTCAGTATCATCAGCAGATGTAAAAAACCAGATGTGGTCTATATAGGGCGAGATGGTAACAGAATAATATTCTGTTACCGGTAACAGAATAGTCTAGTTATATATATATATATATATATATATATATATATATATCCCAAAGAAAGCAATGGTGATGAGGCAACGGAGGATAATCCCCTTGGGAAGCAATCTAAGCACCGGCATCAGCGGCGCCGCTCTAAGCCCCGCCATAGCAAAAATAGCGATACCGGCACAAGAGACAATAGCACTCCCGATGGTGCCAAAGACGAAAACAATCCCGCCCAACCAAGCTTCGAGCAAGCCGGACGGGAGGATGGGCAAGCTAGCCCTGAGAAACAGGCATGGATGGAGACTCGGAGGATGACAATTGCATGCCCCTCTCCGAAGACAAGGTGAGCCTCGGCGACAAAGAATTCATCGTGCCCGAGGATCCCGCCGAGCAGGAGCGCTTCAAGCACCGGCTTATAGCCACTACAAAAAGCCTGAAGAAAAAGCAGCAGCAGCTTCAAGCTGATCAAGATCTGCTAACTGATAGATGGACTGAGGTCTTGGCAGCCGAGGAATATGGACTCGAGTGCCCAACAAAAAGTTACCCAAAGCGCAAGTTGTTACCTCAATTTGAGGAGGAGGCACTAGAGCCTACACTACCAGCGCAGGATGTGGTTGACAGGCCACCCCATGGCCAAGACAAAGTGGCATATCAGCCCGAACACCAGTCCGCACCCCGTCGCCAATCAAACAAAAACATGAAGGCCTGGGGCTACACGCAGTACCTGCGAGACGTGTTGGAAAACAAAGCAGGACAGTCAAGGTCGATCTACGGATCACGGGGCCGTGCCCCAACGCGTGACGATGATCACCATGCCGGATACACTAAATATAAATCCGGCCGGGCCGAATACAACCGACTAGACTCATTTGAACTGCGTCGTGATGTAGCCCAGCATAGAGGCGCCGCACACCCTCTATGCTTCACCGACAAAGTAATGGACCATGAGTTCCCAGAAGGGTTTAAGCCCGTGAACATCGAATCATATGATGGGACAACAGACCCCGTGGTATGGATTGAAGATTTCCTTCTCCACACTCACATGGCCCGCGGCGATGATCTACATGCCATCTACCTCCCACTAAAACTCAAGGGACCGGCTCAGCATTGGCTGAATAGTTTGCCGGCAAACTCCATTGGAAGTTGGGAGAACACGGAAGACGATTCTGGATAACTTCGTGGCACTTATGTGCGACCACTGGATGCTGACGATTTAAGTCACATTACCCAACAGCCCGGAGAGTCAGCCAGGAAATTCTGGACTTGGTTCCTAACTAAAAAGAACCAAATTGCCGATTGTCCAGATGCTGAAGCCCTAGCGGCCTTTAAGCATAACATCCGCGACGAGTGGCTTGCCCGACACCTCGGCCAAGAGAAGCCGAAGTCCATGGCAGCCCTCACGACACTCATGACCCCGCTTTTGTACGGGCGAGGACAGCTGGTTGGCTTGTAGCAACAGCACATCAAGAAATCCTGGCACCTCAGAGGCTAGAGATAGCAACGGCAAGCCCCGACGCAATAGACACAACCGTCGCAATAATGGCGATAACACCGAAGACACGGCCGTCAATGCCGGATTCAGTGGCTCTAAGTCCGGTCAGTGGAAAAAGCCATTCAAAAGAAACAATCCGGGCCCGTCCAGTCTGGACCGCATACTCGATCGTTCATGTCAAATTCACGGCACCCCCGCTAAACCAGCCAACCACACCAACAAAGAATGTTGGGTGTTCAAACAAGCCGGCAAGTTGAATGCCGAAAACAAGGAAAAGGGGCCGCATAGTGATGACGACGAGGAGCCTCGGCTGCCGAACACAGGAGGACAGAAGAAATTTCCTCCCCAAGTAAAAATGGTAAATATGATATACGCAACCCATATTCCCAAGAGGGAGCGGAAGCGTGCACTAAGGGACGTCTACGCGATGGAGCTAGTCGCCCCAAAGTTCAACCCATGGTCTTCTTGTCCAATCACTTTCAATCGCAGGGACCATCTGACCAGTATCTGTCATGGCGGTTCGGCCGTGTTGGTCCTCAACCCCATCATTGACGGATTCCACCTTACAAGGGTCCTTATGGACGGTGGGAGCAGCCTGAACCTGCTCTATCAGGATACAATGTGCAAAATGGGCATCGATCCCTCAAGGATCAAACCCACTAAAACCACCTTTAAAGGTGTCATACCAGGTGTAGAGGCCTGTTGCACGGGCTCAATCACACTGGAAGTAGTCTTCAGTTCTCCGGATAACTTCCAAAGCGAGGAGTTAATCTTCGATATCGTCCCCTTCCATAGTGGCTATCACGCACTACTCGGACAAACCGCATTCGCCAGATTCAATGCGGTACCGCACTATGCATACCTCAAGCTCAAGATGCCAGGACCTCGCGGGGTTATAATAGTCAATGGAAACACAGAGCGCTCCCTCCATACAGAAGAGCACACTACAGCCCTCACAGCAGAAGTACAGAGCAACCTTCTTAGGTAGACCTCCATATCGGCAATAAAGCCCCCGGACACCGCCAAGCGAGTCTGGAGTACTCTGCAACAGGATCATCCGGCATGCCCTGAGCTCGCCTAGCAATTCGGCCTCCGCCCTAGTCCCAGTCAAGCGGTGAAATTCGTGCCGCACATACATAATTACGGACTTAAAATACCATGGGCATAGGCGGAGGCACAACTACAGTACGGCCCACAATGCGGCTCAATCACCCCAGGACCCGTATACCTTCACCCTTTTCTCTCTTTCAGGTCCCTATTTTCCGGAGGCTCTTCCGATAACCTGATTATTGGACCCATCACGGGACGGAAACACCAAGGAAGCTAGGAGCTTTGACGTACAAGGGAATCCCCAGGTGGTCTCTAATAACGATCGCTATACCCATTATACATACCCACTTGCAGCTCGCTCTTGGTTGAGACATGTCAAATAGTCCTATTCCGCTTATGGCATTACTTGTATATATACGCTTTGACGTATCATTCAAATAACAAGGGAAAATAATGTACAATGTCAGCCTATTATTACATTTCTTTATCTTTTTCCTTGACTGTTTATTTATTACAAATTGCACCCGTACATTTTGGTGCGTTCAGCTCGCCAGGGGCTTCAGTGTACCCCATAACACGGCAAGAAAAGTCCGAACACTTTCGACAGTGCGGCACCCCAAACTTATAGCAATATATGCACCAACTCCGAATCATGTCTTGGGTCAATAGTTGGGTTTGCCCGACTCCCATGTTTTGCCGCCTTATGTTCTGCTACATCGGCTAAGGTGGCACAGGGAGAACTACTGCGATTGTGTCCCGGTTCTTCCGGACGAGCACCTTAGTAGAGAAAGCCGAAAACTGACTGTCATGATGCGGCGAGAGCTTATCGCTGTTCGAGAGGTCTCAAATCCTTAAAGATTTTTTTTCGCTTTGGGCGAGGAATCGGCCTTGTCCGATTTAGGCGTGTATAGTGCCCCAAATTCGGCCTTCCGAATACCAGGGGCTACGCCAAAATTTAAAATCATAGACTTCTATGGCTAAGTGAGAGTGATAAAGCTGTATAGTCTGATTGCCTTGTTCGTTGCGCTAAACACCTCCTTAAAGGACCAAAAATTTGGATAAAGAGTGTTTAGATTTACCCCGAACACCCCGGTACTAGTTACATGGGGGCAGAAGCCGAAGACTGGCCAACTCCCAAATTTTATAAACAGCCGCACAGAAGGTAAAATTTTAAATCAACAAGCATTATATAACGCAAATGAACTTGTTTTCATATTACAGGATCAAATGAGTACATTCATTCAAATATTACATCCTTAGCACATTCCTCCGCCACAAGACGGGCGCCCTTCAGGACACTGTCATAATACTTTTCGGGGTGGCGGTGCTCCTTGCCCTTCGGCGGCACCTACGTCACCAGCTTCTCGGCATCCATCTTCGCCAAGTGCACTTTCGCGCGGGCGAAGGACCTGCGCGCACCTTCAATGCAGACGGACCACTTTATGACTTCAAGCCGCGGGCAGGCATTTACAAGCCGCTTCACGAGGCCGAAGTAGCTGTTGGGCAAGGGCTCGGTAGGCCACAGCCGGACTATAAGGTCCTTCATGGCCAGTTCGGCTGCCTTGTGCAATTCGACCAGTTGCTTCCACTACTAGGGAAAACCCTAGTAGTAGCGCGGGTTTTGAGGCTAGCAGCAGCGCGGGTGGCCGCGCTACTAATAAGGCGCTACAGCTAACTCATAGTAGTAGAACGACCCTTACCTGCGCTACTACTGTTGACGATATCAGCAGCGCTTTTTATGAACGAGCTACTATTACCTAGCTGTAGCGATTTCGCGATCCTCGCCATTGCTATATCTTTCATCATTTTCCCACGTACCCCTTTCCCTTTCAGTTTCCCTTTCAGATACTAGATACTAGGTACTGCTAGTAGATATCAAATTCATAAACCATTATTGTGTAGTACTCCCTTCATTCCAAATTACTCGTCGTAGTTTTAGTTCAAACCACGACGAGTAATTTGGAACGAAGGGAGTATTAGATAACAATTTCATGCATAGTCAACATGCATCCTCAAGCAGTACAAGGTCATATCAACGGCGATCATCATATGTAGTTCTAGATGATATCGACGACGATCATCATATGTAGTTCTAGATGATATAGCCACACACACATATGTAGTTCTAGATGATATAGCCACACACACATATGTAGTTCTAGATGATATAGCCACACACACATATGTTTTCTAGATGATATCGAAGACAATCATCATCCTCAAGCCTGGGCGGTTGGTGTTCCTGATAGTAATTAGGATGGCCTGTCCAACACGAAGATTCTTGCCATCGAGGAATTTCTTCCACCCAACCGAGTTTAAGTGTGTGCGACCGTCCGTGTCCACGCTGTAAGTACTGAGTTGTGATGGAGCCCCTTGCGAGAAGGCGTAGTCCGGTGAGCCTTCTTCATCAGGCTTGATACCATAACTCACAGATATGCTCTTTGCCAATTTCTGAATAAGAAAAACATATCAATTAATAAATAGCCTCGCAAATAAGTACATATGGATTATCTACACTATTAATAGTTTCCTTAGATTCTACACTAATAAGCATGTGATCAAACTCTACACTAAAACATATCATCGACTAGATTCCACACAACATACCATATCATTGGACTGTACACTAAGTAATTCATCGGATAATTTGCATTTGTCAGTATAACATACCATATCATGTCAATCAACCATGGTATTTGTCAAGTGGGTCACGAATGGCACCCCGACAAAGTCAGCATGTGGCGGAATTATGTCCCACAGGTTGGACACCTCCTCCTCACTCAGCCTTGTTCTTTGAGCTATGATGGCTTCATGAAGTGGGTCCTCATCATCTTCATTGAGTGGGTCCTCATTATCTTCATCACCTTCATCATCTTCGTCATCTTCATCATTTTCCACCAGGTTGAGATAAATGACAGCCAGCTTGGGTCTTTTTGCTCGGAAGGAGAAGCTGATCAACTCACCACCAGTAAGACACATGCGAGCGACGAAACGGGCCCATCCATCTCCTCCAATCTGCGACATATTGTGTCCTTTCTCGACCTCCATAGTGTACGCCTCAGAGCCTCAAATGTCACAGTGTCTCTGTCGACTTGTTGAATTTCAACCTCACATTGCATGGGATGATCTGTAAAATAAGAAAAATGACACAATGCAGTAATGCCAACACTAAAAATAAAATAGTTATTACATTTCATCTAATTTCTTACCACCGCATGATGAAAACTCGGTGGAAGTAGATGCTTAACAGCTTGCTGGGTTGCAAGGCTCTTTGGCGCATCTTGACTTGCATCGACATAGTGGTGGTGGTGGTGGCGCCATTTTTCCTAAAGCAATATGAGCAAAGGATTAACGATCCACTTCACAGGAAAGAAAAACAGTAGCATGTGATATTTTTGGTTCTTCCGCGAGAAGCAATTTGATGGACAATTATAATCCTAAGATCTAGTAACATATTCGATGACAAGGTACCACCTACATTTTGCCAAAAAGTAACTTATTAAAAAAACAAAAGCAACTACGTACCTATCCATGTACAGAAAAAATAACAATAAAATGGTGCATACTAAATCAACTAAATGAACTAGCCTACTAAATCAACTAAATCAAAATGTTCTAAATCAACTAAATGAACTAGCCTACTAAATCAACTAAATCAAAATGTTATAAATCAACTAAATGAACTAGCCTACTAAATCAACTAAATCAAAATGTTCTAAATCAACTAAATCAACTAGCCTACTAAATCAACTAAATCAAAATGTTCTAAATCAACTTAATGAACTAGCCTACTAAATCAACTAAATCAAAATGTTCTAAATCAACTAAATGAACTAGCCTTCTAAATCAACTAAATCAAAATGTTCTAAGTCAACTAAATCAACTAGCCTACTAAATCAACTAAATCATATCAACTAAATCAAAATGTTGCATATGAACTAGCCTACTAAATCAAAATGTAGCGGGCAGGAGGGAGAAGGAGGGGCAACTCGAGGAGGGAGAAGAGAGTAGGATGGAGGAGGAAGGCAGAGCGAGGAGGGGCCGGCCAGCGGCGAGTGGAGGGAGGACGGAGGAGGAAGGCGGAGCGAGGAGGGGCCGGCCAGCGGCGAGTGGAGAGGAAGGACGAAGGAGGAGGCGGCACCGAGTCCAACAAGGAGGAGGAGGACGGGCGAGGCGTGGCGGAGGAGGCGACGGGGTGGACGGCGCGGGGATTGAGAGGGATCCGGTGAGTGTGTGGACTGTGAGTGGATCGGATAGAGGAGATGGGGTGGGAGATGGAATGGCTTAGCGATGAGCGCTATGGAGAAAGACGCTACTACTAAGCTACCTAGCAGCGCCTTTCACAATGAAGCGCCACGCTATGTGTCGACATGTAAAATAGACTTTGTTCAATATATCAAAAATACATTGATCATCAACGATCTTTTTGTGTACAATCTGATTTGTCAATATGAGTCCTCACCGGTTTAGGAACGGTGAAGACTCATATTGCAGCCACAAATTCTACACATAGAGTTCAATGAAGGCCAAGTGCTTGTCAAAGTTTGAGAAGTAACATATTTAAGGTGGTAGAAACTCTCTTCACGGAGCGAGGTGGGACTAAATTTTTGTAGTAAACTTAGCAGTAGTGCTTATTGGCGAAATGCGCTGCTACTATGCTACGTAGCAGTAGCACCCGTCGTTATAACGCGTTGCTGCTATAACTAGCCTCACGGCGGCCTCGTGGGAATTATGGCAGTAGCACGTCTTTGAGCGGGCGCGCTACTGCTATATTTGTTTCAGCAGCGAGTTACTCTTGAGCACACTACTATTAATTAGCAGTAGCGCTTTATTTTAAAGCGCGCTGCTGATAAGATTCTATGTATAGGCTTTTCCTTAGTAGTGTTCAGCTGGTCGCTCAAGGGCATCGGATGTTTGGTCCCAATATATTGAGACCAGAACAACTTCTCTGTCAAGCTCCCTTCTTCGGCCCGATAGAACTCCACGACATCCGATATGCTGCGCGGTAGATCTGCGAACGCTCCTGGAGAGCTCCGAATTCGGGTAAGTAAAAGGAAAGTCTCCTTCACATGCTTGCTTTGCATAATGAATGCCTTATCCGCCACTATCTTCTTGGCCGCCTGAATTTCCTGGAGGGCCCTTTGGGCTTCGGCTTTGGCGTCTTGCGTGCTCTGGACGGCCTCAGCAAGCTCAGACTCTCGCGTCTTAAAGTCACGCTCCAAGGACTCGTATTTTTTGACGAAATCCTGGAGCTCTTGCTGGACCTCGTCGACACGGGCCTCTTGCTTCTCATGCTCGGCGCATTCCTTGGTCGCTTTGTCTTCGGCCTCGGTCAGCACCTTCTTAAGGGCCGCCACTTTGTTCGTGGCCCCTATTAAAATTCATGATGCCCCTATTAGCCTCAACAATTTTTTCTTTATAAATATACAGATAGGGTATTGTGTACCTTTGTTTTCCTTGAGCTGCCTCTTCACGAGGCCGAGCTCTTCCTCGGTCCGCTCCAGGTCCCGCTTCAGTCCGGAGACCTCCGTAGTACGAGCGGCAGCGGCCAGCAGCGATGCCTGCTTATTCACATAGACATATTCTGATTAGACTCCTGCGGATGTTATTTGATCCTATGTTCGGCCTTTCTTTCCGAACACCAAACAGAGCATCAAGGGGTACTGTCTATACTATGATATTTTCTTACAAATTTTATTACTTACCTCAAAGCCCATTAGGAGGCTGGCGCAGCCTTCGGTCAACCCGCTTTTGGCGGACCGGACCTTCTCAATCACCACACTCATAAGAGTACGGTGTTCGTCATCAATGGAAGCGCCTCCAAGCGCTTCCAACAAGTTATCTGATGCCTCTGGTGGCTCGCCCCCCTTAGGGAGAGGCTGCCTGCCTGTATCCGGAACCACTGGGGGTTCCAGAGCAGTATCCGGTTGGGGGCCAAACTTGCTGCGGCCCCCGTCATTAGAATCCATGGGGGTCTTCCCTCCCATGTGCCCAGCGTCTGGGATTTCGCCTTGCGGCGTCCCCAGAATAGTCTCCTCCTAGTCTGGTATCCTCTGAGACAACACATCGGTGTCTTCTGCGGGCTTGGGGGAGGAGGCAGTCGGGAGTGAATCACTATTCATCGCTGACAGGCCCAGAGACCCATCTGAAGAGGATACGTCGATGTGGGCTTTGGCCGGACTACACGAGTATGTTTGGCATGACAAGAAGCAATAAAGCAAAACATACCGGAAGTATTATAGTGTCTGGATACTTACGACTTCGCTAGGGGCTTGTCCCTGGGCAACCACTCCTCGTCGCTGTAGGCGGCTGTGGTGGGGTGGTCCGGAGGGAGGGTCTTTCCCTTCTTGGACCCTTCGGCCTCCCCAGATGGGGCGGCCTTCCTTTTCTCCCCCTCCCCCCAGTTGGGGGGGGGAGGGATTTCCTCTTCCTCCTCCTCGTTTTTGTTGGAGGAGCGCGCCTTGGTGTCTTCGGACGATAAGTCCGATACAACCTTGCGCCGGAGACCTTTCCTGGTCCCCGCGGCCTTCTTCTCCGGCACCTCATAGGGCGCCGGAAACAGCATTTTCGTTAAGAGGGGCGTTGCTGGATCTTCGGGTAGTGGAGCTGGACAGTCAATCCGCTCCACTATTGCCACCCAGTCCTGTTAAATTGGCATAGAGGCTTAGATTCCTCCCACGAATATGCTGGGGAAAGGAACATCTTGCAAAATATAAAGAGCTTACCGGATTGGCGGGGCGCTTTGTGCTGAGTCCGCGGTCCTCGGTTATGGGAGGAGGTACCTCGGCGGCCTTGAACAACACCTTCCAGACGTCTTTGTGCGTCGTGTTGAAGAGCTCTCGCAGTGTCTGATGTTCAGCCGGGTCGAATTCCCACATATTGAAAGCCCGTCTCTGACACGGAAGGATCCGACGAAGGAGCATGACCTGGACCACGTTGACAAGCTTGATTTTCTTGCTTATCATATTTTTGACGCAGGTCTGCAGTCCGGTCAGCTCCACCGATGAACCCCAGGCTAAGCCCTTCTATTTCCAGGAGGTAAGCCACATGGGGATTCCGGATCAAAATTCGGGGGCCACCGCCCACTTGGTGTTGCGCGGCTCGGTGATGTAGAACCACCCCGATTGCCACCCCTTCACGGTCTCCACAAAGGAGCCTTCGGGCCAGGTGACATTGGGCATCTTGACCACCATGGCGCCTCCGCACTCCGCTTGCTGGCCGACCACCACCTTCGGCTTCACGTTGAAGGTCTTCAGCCATAGGCCGAAGTGGGGCATAATGCGGAGGAAGGCCTCGCACACTACGATAAATGCCAAGATGTTGAGGATGAAATTGGGGGCCAGATCATGGAAGTCCAGCCCGTAGTAGAACATGATCCCGCGGAAAAATGGGTGTAGGGGGAATCCCAGTCCACGGACAAAGTGAGGGAGGAACACTACCCTCCTGGGGTTTCAGGGTAGGGACAATTTGCCCTTCAGCCGGAAGCTGGTGCGCGATGTCTGCGGAGAGGTATCCAACCTCCTGAAGCTTCGTGATGTCCTCCTCCGTAACGGAGGAGGCCATCCACTTGCCTCCCGATCCCGACATGTTTGG
The DNA here is from genome assembly GCA_021437245.1 of Aegilops speltoides. Taxonomy (NCBI): domain Eukaryota; kingdom Viridiplantae; phylum Streptophyta; class Magnoliopsida; order Poales; family Poaceae; genus Aegilops; species Aegilops speltoides. Next base: position 29,274,919 of record CM038144.1, read on the forward strand.
AATGGCTTTGCGGAGAAGGTGAGAACTTGGGCGCTAGAGCTCGAGCGAGGGAGAATGGATGAGCAGAGAAAGAAGAAGGCGTGGGTGAAAAAAGGTAAATCCTTATCTCTTTATAAAGGCGGTAGAAACCACGCGCCTCCCCACTTGCCTTGTAAACTCGCTTATTCCCCAAGCGTCACGTTGATGGCGCGGTTGGGTTACCCACACCCGTTTTGATGAGAATCCCGTGATAAGGGGACACGATCTCTGCTTCGACAAGACGTGCCAATGAAACCGCCTCGCAATATGTGCAGCAGCAGGTTGAGAAAACGGTTCGAATAATGACCGGGCCATGGCGTGATGTCACGCTATGAAAAGTTGTCAGCATATTAGATTTGTGGAATATTGTGCTCTCTACGGTGGTATGTGGAATTTGTTTTGCAAAGCCGGACATGATCCTTGTGTTCAAGATCTTCTATGGAGTATTCGGAGAAGGAACCCGCCTTGCAATGCTGAAGACAATCTGCGCGCCAGACTCATCGTCATTGAAGCCTGGTTCAGGGGCTACTGAGGGAGTCTCGGATTAGGGGGTCCTCGGACTACCGGACTATGTACTTGTGCCGGACTATTGGACTATGAAGATACAAGATCGAAGACTTCGTCCCGTGTCCGGGTGGGACTCTCCTTGGCGTGGAAGGCAAGCTTGGCAATTCAGTTATGTAGATTTCCTTCTTTGTAACCGATTCTGTGTAACCCTAGCCCCTCCCTTGTCTATATAAACCGGAGGGTTTAGTCTGTAGGACAACAACAATCATAATCATACGCTAGCTTCTAGGGTTTAGCCTCTACGATCTCGTGGTAGATCAACTCTTGTAATACTCATATCATCAAGATCAATCAAGCAGGAAGTAGGGTATTACCTCCATAGAGTGGGCCCGAACATGGGTAAACATTGTGTCCCCCGCCTCCTGTTACCGTTAGCCTTAGAGGCATAGTTCGGGACCCCCTACCCGAGATCCGTCGGTTTTGACACCGACAATGACCGAAGTTTGTTCGGAGTCCTGGATGAGATAACGGACGTGACGAGGAGTCTCGAAATGGTTGAGACATAAAGAGTGATATATTGGAAGGCTATATTCGGACATCGGTATGGTTCTGGAAGTTCGGGTATTTTTCAGAGTAGCGGGAGGATACCGAAACCCCCCGGGAGAGTAATGGACCTTTATTTGCTTTAGGGGAAAGGAGAGAAGGGCCTCAAGGGGTGGCCGCGCACTCCCATGGGCTGGTTCGAATTGGACTAGGAGGGGCGGTGCCCCCCTCCTTCCTTCTCCCCTCTTCCCCCTTCCCTCCTTCTCCTAGTTGGAATAGGAAGGGGGGGCTGAATCCTACTTAGACCGGGAGTCCAAGTAGGACTCCTCCCCCTGGCGCGCCCCCTCTAGGGCCGGCCTCCTCCTCCCCCGCCCTTTATATACGTGGGAGGGGGCACCCCAAAGACACACCAAGTTTTGCCTTAGTTGTGTGTAGTGTCCCCCTCCACAGTTACACACCTTGATCATATCGCCGTTGTGCTTAGGCGAAGCCTTGCGCCGGTAACATCATCATCACCGTTGCCACGCCATCATGCTGACGGAACACACCCTCGTCCTCAAATGGATCAAGAGCACGAGGGACGTCATCGAGCTGAACGTGTGCTGAACGCGCGTACATTCGGTACTTGGATCGGTTGGATCGCGAAGACGTTCGACTACATCAACCGCGTTAATAAACGTTTTCGCATTCGGTCTACAATGGTACGTGGACACACTCTCCCATCTCGTTGCTATGCATCTCCTAGATAGATCTCGCGTGATCGTAGGAAAATCTTAAAATTACTATGTTCCCCAATAGTTATTTATATTTCCTTATACCATGATAAACGTTTATTACTCATGCTAGAATTGAATTAACCGAAAACTTAGTACATCTATGAATACATAGACAAAACATAGTGTCCCTAGTATGCCTCTACTTGACTAGCTCGTTGATCAAAGATGGTTATGTTTCCTAACCATAGACTTGTGTTGTCATTTGATGAACGGGATCACATCATTAGGAGAATGATGTGATGGACAAGACCCATCCATTAGCTTAGCATTATGATCGTTACAGTTTCGTTGCTACTGCTTTTTCATGACTTATACATGTTCCTCAGACTATGAGATTATGCAACTCCCAATACCGGAGGAACACCTTGTGTGCTATCAAACGTCACAACGTAATTGGGTGATTATAAAGATGCTCTACAGGTGTCTCCAAAGGTGTTTGTTGGGTTGGCATAGATCGAGATTAGGATTTGTCACTCCGTGTTTCGGAGAGGTATCTCCGGGCCCTCTAAATAACTACGTTCCCCAATCTTAAAATTACTACGTTCCCCAATAGTTACCGGAACCCCCGGGGGAAGTAGTGGGCCTTAATGGCCTTTAGTGGAAAGGAGAGGAGGGCTGCATGGTGGCCGTGCCCCCCCATGGCTGGTCCAAATTGGACTAGGAGGGGACGGCGCCTGATACGTCTCCAACGCATCTATAATTTTTTATTGCTCCATGCTACTTTATCTACTGTTTTGGACTATATTGGGCTTTATTTTCCACTTTTGTATTATTTTTGGGACTAACCTATTAACCGGAGGCCCAGCCCAGAATTGTTGTTTTTTTGCCTATTTCAGTGTTTTGAAGAAACGGAATATCAAACGGAGTCCAAACGGAATGAAACCTTCGGGAACGTGATTTTCTCACCGAACGTGATCCAGGCGACTTGGACCATACTCCAAGAAGTAACAGAGGCGGTCATGAGGGTGGGGGGCGCCCCCCCTAGGGCATGCCCCCCTGCCTCGTGGCCCCCCTGTTGCTCCACCGACGTACTCCTTCCTCCTATATATACCTATGTATCCGCAAACGATCAGAAGAGGAGCCAAAAACCTGATTCCACCGCCACAACCTTCTGTATCCACGAGATCCCATCTTGGGGCCTGTTCCGGAGCTCCGCCGGAGGGGGCACCCACCACAGAGGGCTTCTACAACAACACCATAGCCCCTCCGATGAAGTGTGAGTAGTTTACTTCAGACCTTCGGGTCCATAGCTAGTAGCTAGATGGCTTCTTCTCTCTTTTTGGATCTCAATACAATGTTCTCCCCCTCTCTCGTGGAGATCTATTCGATGTAATCTTCTTTTTGCGGTGTGTTTGTTGAGACCGATGAATTGTGGGTTTATGATCCAACTTATCTATGAACAATATTTGAATCTTCTCTGAATTCTTTTATGTATGATTGAGTTATCTTTGCAAGTCTCTTTGAATTATCCTTTTGGTTTGGCCAACTAGATTGGTAGTTCTTGCAATGGGAGAAGTGATTAGCTTTGGGTTCAATCTTGCGGTGTCCTTTCCCAAAGTGATGTAGGGCAGCAAGGCACGTATTGTATTGTCGCCATCGAGGATAACAAGATGGGGTTTTTATCATATTGCATGAATTTATCCCTCTACATCATGTCATCTTGCTTAAGGTGTTACTCTGTTTTTAACTTAATACTCTAGATGCATGCTGGATAGCGGTCGATGAGTGGAGTAATAGTAGTAGATGCAGAATCGTTTCGATCTACTTGTCTTGGATGTGATGCCTATATACATGATCATACCTAGATATACTCATAACGATGCTCAATTCTGTCAATTGCTCAACAGTAATTTGTTCACCCACCGTAGAATATCTATGCTCTTGAGAGAAGCCACTAGTGAAACCTATGGCCCCCGGGTCTATTCTCATCATATCAATCTCCATTACTTTATTACTTGCTTTGTTTTTACTTTGCCTTTTACTTTTCACTTTGCATCTCTATACCAAAAATATTTTATCATCTCTATCAGATCTCACTCTCGTAAGTGACCGTGAAGGGATTGACAACCCCTAATCGCATTGGTTGTGAGGAGCTATCGTTTTGTGTAGGTACGAGGGACTTCTGCGTGGTCTCCTACTGGATTGATACCTTGGTTCTCAAAAACTGAGGGAAATACTTATGCTACTTTGCTGCATCATCCGCTCCTCTTTTGGGAAATCCAACGCAGTGCTCAAGAGGTAGCAAGAAGAATTTCTGGCGCCGTTGCCAGGAAGGCTCACGCAAGCAAGTCAACCATACCAAGTACCCATCACAATCCCTATCTCTCGCATTACATTATTTGCCATTTGCCTCTCGTTTTCCTCTCCCCCACTTCACCCTTGTCGTTTTATTCACCCTCTCTTTCCCAATCTCCTCCTCTCTTTCCCGTTGCCTTTCTGTTTGCCTTTGTGTTGGATTACTTGTTGCCATGGCGCAAGATAATACCAAATTGTGTGACTTCTCGAATACCAATAATAATGATTTCCTTAGTACTCCGATTGCACCTCTTAATAATGATGAGTCTTGTGAAATCAATACCACTTTGCTGAATCTTGTTATGAAAGATCAATTCGCCGGCCTTCCTAGTGAAGACGCCGCTACTCATCTAAACAATTTTGTTGATTTGTGTGATATGCAAAAGAAGAAAGATACGGATAACAATATTGTCAAATTGAAGTTATTTCCATTTTCACTTAGAGATCGTGCTAAAGTTTGGTTTTCGTCTTTGCCTAAAAATAGTATTGATTCTTGGAACAAGTGCAAAGATGCTTTTATCTCTAAGTATTTTCCTCCCGCTAAGATCATCACTCTTAGGAATGATATTATGAATTTTAAACAACTTGATCATGAGCATGTTGCCCAATCTTGGAAAATAATGAAATTGATGCTTCGCAATTGCCCTACTCAAGGTTTGAATATATGGATGATCATACAAAATTTTTATGCCGGATTGAATTTTGCTTTAGAAATCTTTTAGATTCGGCCGTGGGAGGCACGTTTATGGAAATTACATTAGGAGATGCTACAAAATTGCTTGATAATATTATGGCTAATTATTCTCAATGGCACACCGAAAGATCTTCTAGTAAAAAAGTGCATGTTATAGAAGAAATCAATGTTTTGAGTGAAAAGATGAATGAACTTATGAAGATGTTTGCTACTAAAAATACTTCTCTTGATCCCAATGATATGCCTTTGTCTACTTTGATTGAGAATAATAATGAATCTATGGATGTGAATTTTGTTGGTAGGAATAGTTTTGGAAACAACGCGTATAGAGGGAATTTTAATCCTAGGCCTTATCCTAGTAATCCTTCTAATAATTACGGAAATTCCTACAACAACTCTTATGGAAATTTTAATAAGATTCCCTCCTAATTTGAGAGTAGTGTTAAAGAGTTTATGAATTCACAAAAGAATTCTAATGCTTTGCTTGAAGAGAAATTGCTAAAAGTTGATGATTTGGCTAGGAATGTTGATAGAATTTCTCTTGAAATTGATTCTTTAAAGCTTAGATCTATTCCTCCTAAGCATGATATCAATGAGTCTCTCAAAGCGATGAGAATTTGCATTGATGAGTGCAAGGAAAGAACCGCTAGGATGCATGCTTCCAAAGATGCCATTATTAAAGCGTGTTCTTCCAATTCCTATGAAAATCAAGATGAAGATCTAAAAGTTATTGATGTGTCCCCCATTAAATCTTTGTTTTGCAATATGAATCTTGATGAAACTGAAGATGATCTTCCTTTACATAGAAGGCGTTTTAAGAATTCGGAGTTTCTAGATCTTGATGATGAAATTGATGAAAGTGGGATTGAAAGAAATAAAAACCTAGATGTTGCTAAACCCACTATTTTGGATCTCAAGGAATTTAATTATGAAAATTGCTCTTTAATTGGTTGTATTTCCTTGTTGCAATCCGTGCTAGATTCTCCTCATGCTTATAGTCAAAATAAGGCCTTTACCGAACACATTTTTGATGCCTTGATGCAATCTTATGAAGAAAAACTTGAGTTGAAAGTTTCTATCCCTAGAAAACTCTATGATGAGTGGGAACATACTATTAAAATTAAAATTAAAGATTATGAGTTTCATGCTTTGTGTGATTTGGGTGCTAGTGTCTCTACTATTCCCAAAACTTTGTGTGGTTTGCTAGATTTTCGTGACTTTGATGATTGCTCTCTAAACTTGCATCTTGCGGATTCCACTATTAAAAAGACTATGGGAAGAATTAGTGATGTTCTTATTGTTGCAAATAGGAATTATGTGCCCGTAGATTTTATCGTTCTTGATATAGATTGCAATCCTTCATGTCCTATTATTCTTGGTAGACCTTTCCTTAGAACGATTGGTGCAATTATTGATATGAAGGAAGGGAATATTAGATTCCAATTTCCCTTAAAGAAGGGCATGGAACACTTCCCTAGAAATAAAATAAAATTACCATATGAATCTATCATGAGATCCACTTATGGATTGCCTACCAAAGATGGCAATACCTAGATCTATCCTTGCTTTTATGCCTAGCTAGGGGCGTCAAACGATAGCGCTTGTTGGGAGGCAACCCAATTTTATTTGTGTTTTTTGTTTTGCTTATATTTAGGAATAAATAATCCATCTAGCTTCTTTTTTCATGTGGTTTTATCTTTTAATTAGTGTTTGTGCCAAGTAGAACCTATAGGATAACCTACGATGATAGTTGATTTGATTCTGCTGAAAAACAGAAACTTTGCGCGCACGAATATAATTTTGTTAAATCGGAGAAACGAGATTTTGCATTGATTCTTGTTGCTGCTGTTCAATAAGCAAATTGTCCAGGACTTCCTATTTTGGTAGGATTTTTAGAGTTCCACAAGTTTGCGTTAGTTACAGATTGCTACAGGCTGTTCTGTTTTTGACAGATTCTGTTTTGCGTGTGTTGTTTGCTTATTTTGATGAATCTATGGCTAATAAAATAATTTATAATCCATAGAGAAGTTGGAATACAGTAGGTTTAACACCAATATAACTAAATAATGAGTTCATTAGAGTACTTTGAAGTAGTCTTTTGTTTTCTTTCTCTAACGGAGCTCACGAGATTTCTATTGAGTTTTGTGTTGTGAAGTTTTCAAGTTTTGGGTGGATTCTTTTGATAGATTATAAAACAAGGAGTGGCAAGAGCCTAAGATTGGGGATGCCCATGGCACCCCCAAGATAATCCAAGGACACCAAAAAGTCAAAGCTTGGGGATGCCCTGGAAGGCATCCCCTCTTTCGTCCACTTCCTTCGATAATTTACTTGGAGCTATATTTTTATTCACCACATGATAAGTGTTTTGCTTGGAGCGTCTTGTATTATTTGCGTCTTTGCTTGTTAGTTTACCACATTCATCCTTGCTGTACACACCTTTTGAGAGAGACATACATGAATTGGAATTTGATAGAATACTCTATGTGCTTCACTTATATCTTTTGAGCTTGATAGTTTTGCTCATAGTGCTTCACTTATATCTTTTGATCGTGATAATTTTTGCTCTAGTACTTCACTTAGATCTTTTAGAGCACGGTGGTGGATTTGTTTTAAAGAAACTATTGATCTCTCATGCTTCACTTAGATTATTTTGAGAGTCGTTGATAGCATGGTAATTTGCTTAATGATAATATACTTGGTATTCAAGATATGTGAAACTTTCTTTTGAGTGAATTGAATGCTAAGATAAGTTTGATGCTTGATAATTGTTTTGAGATATGGAGGTGATAATATCAAAGTCGTGCTAGTTTGAGTAATTGTGAATTTGAGAAATGCTTGTGTTGAAGTTTGCAAGTCCCGTAGCATGCACGTATGGTTAAAGCTGTGTAACAAATTTGAAACATGAAGTGTACCTGGCTTGTGCATCCTTATGAGTGGCGGTCGGGGACGAGCGATGGTCTTTTCCTACCAATCTATCCCCCTAGGAGCATGCGCGTAGTACTTGATTCTTGATGACTTCTAAATTTTTGAAATAATTATATGAGTTCTTTTGACTAATGTTGAGTCCATGGATTATACGCACTCTCACCTTTCCGCCTTTGCTAGCCTCTTCGGTACCGTGCATTGCCCTTTCTCACCTTAAGAGTTGGTGCAAACTTCGCCGGTGCATCCAAACCCCGTGATATGATACGCTCCATGACTTCCTATTTTGGTAGGATTTTTAGAGTTCCAGAAGTTTGCGTTAGTTACAGATTGCTACAAACTGTTCTGTTTTTGACAGATTCTGTTTTTCGTGTGTTGTTTGCCTATTTTGATGCATCTATGGCTAGTAAAATAGTTTATAAACCATAGAGAAGTTGGAATACAGTAGGTTTAACACCAAAATAAATAAAGAATGAGTTCATTACAGTACCTTATGTGGTGGTTTTATTTTCTTTCACTAACGGAGCTTATAAGATTTCCTGTTGAGTTTTGTGTTGTGAAGTTTTCAAGTTTTGGGTAAAGCTTTTATGGACTATGGAATAAGGAGTGGCGAGAGCCTAAGCTTGGGGATGCCCATGGCAGCCCAAGATATTCAAGGATAGCCAAAAGCCTAAGCTTGGGGATGCCCCGGGAAGGCATCCCCTCTTTTGTCTTCGTTCATTGGTAACTTTACTTGGAGCTATATTTTTATTCGCCACATGATATGTGTTTTGCTTGGAGCGTCGTGTATTATATTAGTCTTTGCTTTTTAGTTTACCACAATCATCCTTGCTGTACACACCTTTTGGGAGAAGCCTACTTGATTATAATTTGCTAGAATACTCTATGTGCTTCACTTATATCTTTTGAGCTTGATAGTTTTTGCTCTAGTGCTTCACTTATATCTTTTAGAGCACGGCGGTGGATTAATTTTGAAGAAATTGCTAGTCTCTCATGATTCACTTATATCTTTTTGAGAGTCTTTTAGAACAACATGGTATTTGCTATGGTTACAAATTTGGTCCTAGAATGATGAACATCCAAGTTGGGTATAATAAAAAGTAGGGCCATTTGCATTTCTGTCCCTAACTCGAACCACCTACTCAGATATACCCCTAATTCCAAAGCCTGCTCAAAAATGCCCCTCTGCCGTTAGTTCCCCTTACAGAATTGCCCTTCTGTTCCGTTTCCGTTAGGTCAAAGGGGTTTGACCGTTTACTTGATGTTTTCTGGACATTCTTCCCCTGCCTCCTTTTGTCACCGACATGTAGGACCCACTGTCAAGGTCAAATGGTCAGCAGTTGACTGGGTCAACAAGGGAATGGGTCCACTTGTCATAGGTTAGTTATTTTGGATTGATTATTTTAGATTGATTTAATATGCCATTAACAGATCAATTAACTAATTAATACCCACATCATGGATTAACCCTAATCTAACTCGCAAAAAAGTTTAACCCTAATCTAACAGCCCCACGTGGTGGTGGGGCCACTGGCAGCGGTTTGGCCGGCAGAAATTGGGCAGCGCCGGCACTGGTCCAAGCGAGGACACACGATGGCGAACACGGCGGCGCACGGGAGCGAGGCAGAGGGGACGCACGGTGGCAAACACGGCGGCGCACGGGAGCGAGGCAGAGGGGGCGCACGGTGGCGAACACGGCGGTGCACGGGAACACGGCAGCCCACGGTGACAGATCGGGGCAAGATGGCGGCTAGCCGGAGGCAAGGAAGACAGCAATGGCGTGGACTAATGAAGGCGCGCCGCATCAATTCGATCTGCGCGGAGGGCACAGAGATCTTGGCAAAGCTCCTGGACATGGAGGTTGAGCCCGAGGAGGCCATTGGCCCTGCGAAGAAGAAGGCAGCGGTGGCGGATCTCTGCACAAGGAGGAAGGAAGGGAAAGGGAGGGAGAGGGGGGAGGGAGAGGGGGAGGGAGAGGGAGGATGGGATGGAGACAGGGCAGCGGCGCGTGGGGAGCTAGCATCGGCAGCGCCCGGTCCAGGGTAGCCAGAGCTCGCCGGAGGTGAGAGAGAAAGGCTATGAGGTAGGGGAGAGAGGTGGGTGATTTTTCCCTTTTCTTTTTTTATTTCTCTATTTTGTTCGGGTCCCACATGTAAGTGACATGTGAAGCTAGGGGCAAAATGTCCAGTAAACGCCCCGTAAACGGTCAAACCCCTTTGACCAGACGGAAACGGAGTGGAAGGGTATTTCTGTAAGGGCACCTAACAGCGGAGGGGCATTTTTGAGTAGGCTTTCGAATTAGGGGAAATGTGAGTAGTGGGTTCGAGTTAGGGACACAGATGTAAAAGACCCTAAAAACTATCATAGGAAGTGAATTGGATGCTATGATCAATTTGTTGCCTGATAATTGTTTTGAGATATAAAGGTAGTAATGTTAGGGTCATGATAGTGGATAATTATGAAATTGAGAAATACTTTTGTTGAAGTTGGCAAGTCCCGTAGCATGCGCGTATGGTAAAATTTGTGTGACAAATTTGTTGCATCAGGTGCTCTTTTGATTGTCTTCCTTATGAGTGGCAGTCGGGGATGAGCGATGGTCTTTTCCTACCAATCTATCCCTCTTGGGGCATGCGTAGTAGTACTTTGCTTCGAGGGCTAAGTAGACTTTTGCAATAAGTATATGAGTTCTTTATGACTAATGTGAGTCCATGGATATACGCACACTCATCCTTCCACTTTGCTAGCCTCTATTATTACCGCGCAACTTTCGCTGGTATCATAAACCATTTATTTACCTCCCTCAAAACAGCCACCATACCTACCTATTATGGCATTTCCATAGCCATTCCGAGATAAATTGTCATGCAACTTTCCACCATTCCGTTTATTATGACACGTTCCATCATTGTCATATTTCTCTTTGCATGATCATGTAGTTGACATCGTATTTGTGGCAAGGCCACCTTCATAATTTTCATACATGTCGCTCTTGATTCATTGCATATCCAGGTACACCGCCGGAGGCATTCATATAGAGTCATATCTTGTTCTAGCTTTGAGTTGTAATTCTTGAGTTGTAAATCCATAAAAGTGTGATGATCTTCATTATTAGAGCATTGTCTCAGTGAGGAAATGATGATGAAGACTATTGATGCGGAGCATCCTACGGTCATCACCATGTCAAGAGTCCGTTTGGCAAGTGACACGTGTGACCTCTACTTCTCATACATAAAGGTGAATCTTCTTCTTTACACGTGCTCACTTGACCCCTTCGAGGATGGTATACTACTTGACACTTCTCCCATGTGCATGCATAGGTATTGTCGGAGCTTCACGGATGTTGAGGAGGAGTGCAAGCGCCAAGGAACAACTACACCATCCGCAAGGGAAGCCTGGAAGCGACGACGAAAGAAGACGGAGACAACCCCCAGGACCTGGACATCCGGCCAGGACCCCGGACATCCGGCCCCTGGAGCATCGCCCACAGCAGCCGTCCAGCCGCCAAGTACCTACAGGCCCCGGACATCCGGCCCGCAAGCCCGGACATCCGGCGCTTCCCGACAGCCCGGACATCCGGCCATAAGCCCGGAAATCCGGCGCCCCTATCCAGAGAGCACCGAGGCCGACCTCACCAGCCCGGACATCCGGCCCATGCCCCGGACATCCGGCGTCCCGTGAACGCCCGGACATCCGGCTCCCAGCCCGGACATCCGGCGCCTGCCTGCGCGCAGAGACGGGCCAGAGGCCCATGTATCCCCTCCTCACTTACCCCTTCGTGGACTAGCCTATATATACTCCATCCCCTTCCTCTAGTTAGGGTTAGCAAATATGATAGCTCATTCTTAGGTGAGCTTTGCTCCTACCTCTACTCTTGAGAGAGAGAGACTACCACTCCCATGGAGTTCAAGACCTCCATGTGAGAAGATCCTGCGGGATATCATCAAGACCCCCTTGTGGGAATATCCATCTAGGATATCATCAAGACCTCCTCTTGGAGATGAACCTTACCTTGTATCTTTCCCTTTGTTGTTCATGTACCTTGTGATCTTGTGTGTTTGATTGTCTAGTGGATGTGTGATTTGGACTTGTTCTTGAGTGTTTCCCCTTGTGATTTCTCCCCGTTCTTCCCCGTGTTCATCGTGTTCTTCGTAGGATCCCCTCCAAACGTGAAAGATCGACGAATTAGGGTTCCACCCTACATCAACTATGATTCCCCCACAAGTCGGAATGAGACTTCGGACTTTACAAAAATAAAGAAAAAAAGGGAAAAAAGAGAAAGGCCAAAAAAAGAAAAAAAAGAAAAAAAAGAAAAAGAGAGAAGGGACAATGCTACTATCTCCTTTTCCACACTTGTGCTTCAAAGTAGCACCATGATCTTCATGATAGAGAGTCTCCTATGTTGTCACTTTCATACTAAGTGGGAATTTTTCATTATAGAACTTGGCTTGTATATTCCAATGATGGGCTTCCTCAAAATGCCCTAGGTCTTCGTGAGCAAGCGAGTTGGATGCACACCCACTTAGTTTCTTTTGTTGAGCTTTCATATATTTATAGCTCTAGTGCATCCGTTGCATGGCAATCCCTACTCACTCACATTGATATCTATTGATGGGCATCTCCATAGCCCGTTGATACGCCTAGTCGATGTGAGACTATCTTCTCCCTCTTTTTGTCCTCACAACCACCATCTTTTACCACCTTAGTGCTATGTCCATGGCTTACACTCATGTATTGCGTAAGAGTTGAAAAAAGCTGAAGCGCATTAAAAAGTATGAAGCAATTGCTCGGCTCTTCATCGGGGTTGTGCATGATGGGAGTATTTTGTGTAATGAAAATGAAGCATGGCCTAACTATATGATTTTGTAGGGATAAGCTTTCTTTGGCTATGCTATTTTGATAGGACATGATTATTTGTTAGTATGCTTTGAAGCATTATTATTTTTATGTTCTATAAGCTTTTATCTTGAATCATTTGGATCTGAACATTCATGGCACAATAAAGAAAAATACATTGAGAATTATGCTAGGTAGCATTCCACATCAAAAATTCTGTTTTTATTATTTACCTACTCGAGGACGAGCAGGAATTAAGCTTGGGGATGCTTGATACGTCTCCAACGTATCTTCCATGCTATTATATTACCCCTTTTGGATGTTTGTGGGCTTTATTTTACACATTTATATCATTTTTAGGACTAACCTACTAACCGGAGGCCCAGCCCGTATTGCTGTTTTTTTTTGCCTATTTCAGTATTTTAAAGAAAAGGAATATTAAATGGAGTCCAAACGGAATGAAACCTTTGGGAGTGTGATTTTTGGAACAAACGTGATCCAGAGGACTTGGAGTGCAAGTCAAGAAGTAGCCGAGGCGGCCACAAGACAGGAGGGCGCGCCCACCCCCTCTGGGCGCGCCCCCCTATCTCGTGGGCCCCTCGGGCGGCCATCAACGTACTTCTTCCTCCTATATAAACCTACGTACCCCGAAAGCATCCAGGGAGCCAACGAAACACAATTTCCACCACCGTAACCTTCTGTATCCGCGAGATCCCATCTTGGAGCCTTCGCCGATGCTCCACCGGAGGGGGAATCGACCATGGAGGGCTTCTACATCAACACCATAGCCCCTCCGATGAGTTGTGAGTAGTTTACCACAGACCTTCGGGTCCATAGTTATTATCTAGATGGCTTCTTCTCTCTTTTTGGATCTCAATACAATGTTCTCCCCCTCTCTTGTGGAGATCTATTCGATGTAAACTCTTTTTGCGGTGTGTTTGTCGAGATCCAATGAATTGTGAGTTTATGATCAAGTTTATCTATGAGAAATATTTGAATCTCCTCTGAATTCTTTTATGTATGATTGAGTTATTTTCAAGTCTCTTCGAATTATCAGTTTGGTTTGGCCTACTAGATTGATCTTTCTTGCCATGGGAGAAGTGCTTAGCTTTGGGTTCAATCTTCTTTGTGTCCTTACCCAAAGGATGAGAAAGGGTTGCAAGGCACGTATTGTATTGTTGCCATCGAGGATAAAAAGATGGGGCTTATATCATATTGCATGAGTTTATCCCTCTACATCATGTCATCTTGCTTAAGGCGTTACTCTGTTCTTATGAACTTAATACTCTAGATGCAGGCAGGAGTCGGTCGATGTGTGGAGTAATAGTAGTAGATGCAGGCAAGAGTCGGTCTACTTGTTGCGGACGTGATGCCTACATACATGATCATGCCTAGATAATCTCATAATTATTCGCTTTTCTATCAATTGCTCGATAGTAATTTGTTCACCCACCGTAATACTTATGCTATCTTGAGAGAAGCCTCTAGTGAAACCTATGGCCCCCGGGTCTATCTTTTATCATATAAGCTTTCAATCTACTTTTATTTGCATCTTTACTTTTTGCATCTATATTATAAAATACCAAAAATATACTATCTCTATCAGATCTCGCTTTTGCAAGTGGCCGTGAAGGGATTGACAACCCCTTTATTGCGTTGGTTGCGAGTTCTTTGTTTGTTTGTGTAGGTGCGTGGGACTTTTGAGGAGCCTCCTACTGGATTGATACCTTGGTTCTTAAAAACTGAGGGAAATACTTACGCTACTATTGTTGCATCACCCTTTCCTCTTCAAGGAAAACCAACGCAAGCTCTAGACGTAGCAGGGTACGCTTCAAATATGAGCTGTGAGAATTGAGGCTACATGGCTTGAGTCACTTTAAACCATATGTCAATATGATATCAAGATGAACCAAAAAATGTTCAAAAAACCAAGCAAAACGAGAAGACGAGGCTATGCTTCGAATACGAGCAGGAAGCCGAGTCAGAAGGGTTATTTCATAGCTATGCTTCGAATACGAGCAGGAAGCCAGACCAAAAGGGTTATTTCATAGCTATGCTTCAAATACAAGCAGGAAGCCCCCAAGTGGTCATAAGTTTTGGCATTGCGCCGATCAAGAGGGATATTCACAGCTATGCTTCGAATACGAGCAGGAAGCCCCCAAGTGACCATAAGTTTTGGCATTGCGCTGATCAAGAGGGATATTCATAGCTATGATTCGAATACGATCAAGAAGCCCCCAAGAGACCATAAGTTTTGGAATTGAGCCGATCAAGAGGGATATTCACAGCTATGATTCGAATACGATCAGGAAGCCCCCAAGTGACCATTGAAATTATGATGAAAAAGGCTCATTATTCTTGGAAATGAAATGACAGAGTCCCTGCTTTATCAGGGATGCCGGCTTTATTATAAACATCATAATATATACATCGTCAAAATATGTACATCATAAGAGCCGGTGGCTCAAGTGTAGTAAGGCCAAAGATGAGCAATATTCCATGGCCGGCGGGTCTCCTCCTCCGACTGACGTGAGTCCTTGTGGTCTCGAATATCGATAAGGTAGTATGACCCATTGTTGAAATTCTTGCTGACCACAAAGGGTCCTTCCTAAGGTGGGGATAGCTTGTGCATATCAGTTTCATCCTGGATAAGCCGGAGCACCAAGTCACCTTCTTGAAAGGTTCTGGTCTTAACCCGGCAGCTGTGATAAGAGCGTAAATCTTGTTGGTAAATCACCGAACGAGCTGCCGCAAGGTCACGCTCCTCATCTAACAGGTCAAGTGCATCCTGATGTGCTTTTTCATTATCAGCTTCAACATAAGCCGCCACGCGGGGCGAGTCCTGACGGATGTCACTAGGGAGAACCGCCTCTGCTCCGTAAACCATGAAGAAAGGCGTGTAACCCATAGATCTGTTGGGGGTAGTATTGATACTCCATAGCATTGAAGGTAACTCCTCCACCCTACAACCCGGCGTCCTCTACAAAGGAACCATAAGCCGGGGATTGATGCCAGTCAAAATTTCTTGATTGGCTCTTTCAGCTTGGCCATTGGATTGGGGTGAGCTACTGACGACATATCAAGCCGAATATGCTCCCGTTGACAAAATTCTTTCATAGCACCCTTGGATAGATTAGTGCCATTATCAGTTATAATGCTATGGGGAAAACCAAAGCAAAAAATCACCTTTTTGATGAATTGAACCGCCATTGTCGCGTCACACTTACTGACCGGCTCTGCTTTGACCCACTTTGTGAATTTGTCAACTGCCACCAAAAGGTGGCTCTTTTTATCCTTGGACCTTATAAAAGGCCCAACCATATCAAGCCCCCAAACTGCAAACGGCCAAGTAATTGGAATCATCCTCAATTCTTGAGCTGGCACATGAGCTTGCCGTGAAAACTTCTGACAACCATCACATTTACTGACCAAATCCTCTGCATCAGCATGAGCCTTTGATACGTCTCCGTCGTATCTATAATTTTCGATTGTTCCATGCCAATATTATTCAACTTTCATATACTTTTGGCAAATTTTTATATTATTTTTGGGACTAACATATTGATCCAGTGCCCAGTGCCAGTTCCTGTTTGTTGCATGTTTTATGTTTTGAAGAAACCCAATATCAAACGGAGTCCAGACGGGATAAAAATGGACGGAGAATTATTTTTGAATATTTGTGATTTTTTGGGAGGAAGAATCAACACGAGACGGTGCCCGAGGGGGCCATGAGACAGGGGGCGTGCCCTGAACCCTCGTGGGCACCCTGTAAGGTGGTTTACGCTCTTCTTTTGCCACAAGAAAGCTAATTCTATGAGAAAATCTAGGCGAAAGATTCACCCCAATCGGAGTTACGGATCTCCGGATATAAAAGAAACAGTGAGAGGGCAGAATCAGGGAACGCAGAAACAGAGAGAGACAGAGAGATAGATCCAATCTCGGAGGGGCTCTCGCCCCTCCCACGCTATGGGAGCCAAGGACCAGAAGGGAAACCCTTCTCCCATCTAGGGAGAAGGTCAAGGAAGAAGAAGAAGGGGGGCTCTCTCCTCCTTGCTTCCGGTGGCACCGGAACGCCGTCGGGGGTCATCATCATCACCACGATCTTCACCAACACCTCCGCCATCTTCACCAACATCTCCATCACCTTCACCTATCTATATCCAGCGGTCCACTCTCCCGCAACCCGCTGTACACTCTACTTGAACATGGTGCTTTATGCTTCATATTATTATCTAATGATGTGTTGCCATCCTATGATGTATGAGTAGATTTTCATTGTCCTACTGGTGATTGATGAATTGTTATGATTGGTTTGAATTGCATGTTTTATTATTGGTGTTGTCCTATTGTGCCCTCCGTGTCGCGCAAGCGTGAGGGATTCCTGCTGTAGGGTTTGCAATATGTTCATGATTTGCTTATGGTGGGTGGCGTGAGTGACAGAAGCACAGACCCGAGTAAGTAGGTTGTTTGTGTATGGGATAAAGGAGACTTGATACTTTAATGCTATGGTTGGGTCTTACCTTAATGATCTTTAGGAGTTGCAGATGCTTGCTAGAGTTCCAATCATAAGTGCATATGATCCAAGAAGAGAAAGTATGCCAGCTTATGCCTCTCCCTCATATAGAAATGCAATAGTGATTACCTGTCTAGTAATGTAGTCAATTGCTTAGGGGCAATTTCACAACTCCTACCACCACTTTTCCAAACTCGCTATATTTACTTTATTGCTTCTTTATCTAAACAGCCCCTACCTTTTATTTACGTGTTCTTTATTATCTTGCAAACTTATCCTATCACACCTACAAAGTACTTCTAGTTTCATACTTGTTCTAGGTAAAGCGAACACTCAGCGTACGTAGAGTTGTATCAGTGGCAGATAGGCCTTGAGAGAATATTTGTTCTACCTTTAGCTCCTCATTGGGTTTGACACTCTTACTTATCGAAAGAGGCTACAATTATCCCGTATACTTGCAGGTCATCAAAACCTTTTTCTGGAGCCATTGCCGGGGAGTCATAGCGTGGGGTGAATATATGCGTGTGTGCTTGTTTGCTTTATCACTAAGTAATTTTTATTTGTTGTTCTTAGTTGTTTTCTATCTTTAGTTATGGGTAGGAAACGCAAAATACCAAAAAAATTAGTTGTACCTACTGAACCAATGGTTGAAGAACCACTCAAAATCTATCACACTCCTGAAGCTTTTTACTTGCATCATCTTCGGTCCCTTTGTGCTCGTGCTGAAACCCCCACTAGCTTAGTTGAGGGAAAATCTTTAGATGAGCATGCTTGTTATGTGCGACACCGTATATCTGAAAAAAGGGAAACTTTTACTGGATCAAATTCATCGTTTGCAATGCTATGCTTGGAATTTATGTGAAATATATGATATTACTTGTTGTTTTGAAAACCCTAAGAAACACCTTCCCTACCAATGTGTGGTTATTGATAATGGAATCGTATCTTCGTATGCTAAGGGTGTTTATAATTACTATGATGTTCAACAAATTGAAGAATTTGTTGCTTTTAAGGGTGCTTATGAAATTGCTTCTTTGATTGAAAAGTATGATGCTACTCTCTACAAATCTGAAATTTTTGCCATACTTGAATATTGTTATGTTAATTATGCTTCTAATGCCTATATTAAACCATATATTGAGGAATTCTCCGTTGTCCAAGAAGAGACTAACATTTTGCAGGAGTCTATGGAAGAAGAAATTGATGAAACTGTGAGCTCATTGGATGAAAAAAGATGATGAGGAGACCGAAGAACAAAAGGAGGAAGAGCGGATTAGCTACCCGTGCCCACTTTCTAATGAGAGTAACCCTCCAACTCATACATTATTTAATGTCCCTTCATTCTTATCGAAGGATGATTGCTATGATGATTGCTATGATCCCGTTGATTCTCTTGAAATGTCCCTTTTTGATGATGCTTGCTATGCTTGTGGCCAAGATGCCAATATGAATTATGCTTATGGAGATGAACTTGCTATAGTTCCTTATGTTAAACATGAAACTGTTTCTATTGCACCCACACATGATAGTCCTATTATCTTTTTGAATTCTCCCAACTACGCTATATCGGAGAAGTTTGTGCTTATCAAGGATTATATTGATGGGTTGCGTTTCACTACTACACATGATGATTTGGATAGATATAATATGCATGTGCTTGCTGCCCCTACTTGCAATTATTATGAGAGAGGAACTATATCTCCACCTCTCTATGTTTCCAATATGATAAAATTGCAAGAAACTGCTTATACTATGCATTGGCCCTTACTTGGTGTGCATGAATTGTTCTTTTATGACAAGCTGATGCATAGGAAGAGAGTTAGACTTCGTTGTTGCCTGATATATGTTACTTTGTGCTCACTACTAAATCACAAATCATTGTTAATTAAAATTAGCTTTGATATACCTTGGGATCCGGGTGGATTCATTACTTGAGCACTATATGCCTAGCTTAACGGCTTTAAAGAAAGTGCTGCCAGGGAGACAACCCGGAAGTTTTAGAGATTCATTTATTTCTGTGGAGTGCTTTTATATAGTTTAAAAACAAAAAAATAAAGAGGGGAACCCAAAACTTTTCAAAAAGGAAAGTGAAAGTGAGAAAGACAAGCATTGTTAAAGTGGGATAGCTCCTTTAACTTTGTTCATGCTCACGGAAACTTTGTGAATCTTAATTACAGAAAATTTTCATAAAAAATAATTATCCCCTTGTACAATTCCATTGTATTATAAACATAATGTGCCAAGGTTTGCCTTTAGGATGTTTACAATGCTTGTTGGTTTGTGCGGTGCAGGACAGAAACTTTGGCTGTAGTGCTTGATTTTACATTTTTTAACTGGAACGTCAAACAGTTCTGATTCTTTTTGCAATGTCTTTCTATGAAAATTGTTTATTTTTACTAATTTTGGTAGAATTTTTGGGGTAACATAAGTATGGTGAATGTTCAGATTTCTACAGACTATTCTATTTTTGACAGCTTCTGTTTTTGATGCATAGTTTTCTTGTTTTGATGAATCTATCAATTTATATTAGTGGATTAAGCTATGGAAAAGTTATATTACAGTAGACAAAATGCAAAAAAAATGAATTGGTTTGCAACAGTACTTAGAGTAGTGATTTGCTTTATTATACTAACGGATCTTACCGAGTTTTCTGTTGGAGTTTTGTGTGGATGAAGTGTTTGATCGAGCAGGTCTCGATATGAGGAAAAGGAAGACAGGCAAAAGCTCAAGCTTGGGGATGCCTGAGGCACCCCAAGTAAATATTCAAGGAGACTCAAGCGTCTAAGCTTGGGGATGCCCCGGAAGGCATCCCCTCTTTCTTCAACAAGTATCGGTATGTTTTCGGATTCATTTCGTTCATGCGATATGTGCAAGTCTTGGAGCGTCTTTTTACATTTAGTTTTCATTTTTCTTTTATGCACCATGCTGGTATGAGATAGTCCTTGGTTGATTTATAGAATGCTCATTGCACTTCACTTAAATCTTTTGAGTATGGATTTATAGAATGCTTCATGTGCTTCACTTATATCATTTGAAGTCTTGATTGCCTATTTCTCTTCACATAGAAAACCGCCATTTGTAGAATGCTCTTTTGCTTCACTTATATTTCTTAGAGCATGGGCATATATTTTGCAGAAAGAATTAAACTCTCTTGCTTCACTTATATCAATTTAGAGAGATGACAGGAATTGGTCATTCACATGGTTAGTCATAAAATCCTACATAAACTTGTAGATCGCTGAATATGATATGTTTGATTCCTTGCAATAGTTTTGCGATATAAAGGTGGTGATATTAGAGTCATTCTAGTGGGCGATTGTGGATTAGTAGAAATACTTGTGTTGAGGTTTGTGATTCCCATAGCATGCACGTATGGTGAACCGCTTTGTGATGAAGTTGGAGCACAATTTTATTTATTGATTGTCTTCCTTATGAGTGGCGGTCGGGGACGAGCGATGGTCTTTTCCTACCAATCTATACCCCTAGGAGCATGCACGTAGTACTTTGTTTTCAATGGCTTGTAGATTTTTGCAATAACTATAGGAGTTCTTTATGACTAATGTTGAGTCTATGGATTATACACACTCTCACCCTTCCACCATTGCTAGCCTCTCTTGTGCCACGCAACTTTCGCCGGTACCATACACCCACCATATACCTTCCTCAAAACAGCCACCATACCTACCTATTATGGCATTTCCATAGCCATTCCGAGATATATTGCCATGCAACTTCCATCATCATCATATACATGACTTGAGCATTCATTGTCATATTGCTTTGCATGATCGTAAGATAGCTAGCATGATGTTTTCATGGCTTATCCATTTTTGATGTCATTGCTACGCTAGATCATTGCACATCCCGGTACACCGCCGGAGGCATTCATATAGAGTCATATCTTTGTTCTAGATATCAAGTTATAATGTTGAGTTGTAAGTAGATAAAAGTGTGATGATCATCATTATTAGAGCACTGCCCCAGTGAGGAAAGGATGATGGAGACTATGATTCCCCCACAAGTCGGGATGAGACTCCGGACTTCAAAAAAAAGAGGCCAAAGAAGCCTATTCAAAAAATGAGAGAAAATGAGAGAAGGGGCAATGTTACTATCCTTTTACCACACTTGTGCTTCAGAGTAGCACCATGTTCTTCATAGAGAGAGTCTCCTATGCTTTCACTTTCATATACTAGTTGGAATTTTCATTATAGAACTTGGCTTGTATATTCCGATGATGGGCTTCCTCAAATGCCCGAGGTCTTCATGAGCAAGCAAGTTGGATGCACACCCACTTAGTTTCAGTTTGAGATTTCATACACTTATAGCTCTTAGTGCATCCGTGGCATGGCAATCCCTACTCCTCGCATTGACATTAATTGATGGGCATCTCCATAGCCCGTTGATTAGTCGCGTCGATGTGAGACTTTATCCTTTTTTGTCTTCTCCATATAACCCCCACCATCATTTTCTACTCCACCTATAGTGCTATGTCCATGGCTCACGCTCATGTATTGCGTGAAAGTTGAAAAAGTTTGAGATTATTAAAGTATGAAACAATTGCTTGGCTTGTCATTGGGGTTGTGCATGATAAAATACTTTGTGTGATGAAGATAGAGCAACAGCCAGACTATATGATTTTGTAGGGATAACTTTCTTTGGTCATGTTGTTTTGAAAAGACATGATTGCTTTATTGGTACGCTCGAAGTATAACTGTTTTTATGTCAAATGATAGACTATTGCCTAGAATCACTCGTGTCTTAATATTCATGCCATGCTTAGATTACATGATCAAGATTATGCTAGGTAGCATTCCACATCAAAAATTATCTTTTTTATCATTTACCTACTCGAGGACGAGCAGGAATTAAGCTTGGGGATGCTGATACGTCTCCGTCGTATCTATAATTTTTGATTGTTCCATGCCAATATTATTCAACTTTCATATACTTTTGGCAACTTTTTATATTATTTTTGGGACTAACATATTGATCCAATTGCTCAAAGTGCAGTTCTGTTTGTTGCATGTTTTATGTTTCGTAGAAACCCAATATCAAACGGA
Organism: Aegilops speltoides; assembly: GCA_021437245.1. NCBI lineage: Eukaryota > Viridiplantae > Streptophyta > Magnoliopsida > Poales > Poaceae > Aegilops > Aegilops speltoides. Next base: position 29,297,080 of record CM038144.1, read on the forward strand.
GTCCAGACGGGATAAAAACGGATGGAGAATTATTTTGGAATATTTGTGATTTTTGGGAGGAAGAATCAACGTGAGACGGTGCCCGAGGGGGGCACGAGACAGGGGGCGCGCCCCAGGGGTAGGCGCGCCCTAGACTCTCGTGGGCACCCCGTAAGGCGGTTGATGCTCTTATTTTGCCGCAAGAAAGCTAATTTTATGAGAAAAATCTGGGCGAAAGGTTCACCTCAATCGGAGTTACGGATCTCCGGATATAAAAGAAACAGTGAGAGGGCAGAATCAGGGAACGCGGAAACAGAGAGAGACAGAGAGATAGGTCCAATATTGGAGGGGCCATCGCCCCTCCCACGCCATGGGAGCCAAGGACCAGAGGGGAAACCCTTCTCCCATCTAGGGAGAAGGTCAAGGAAGAAGAAGAAGAAGGGGTGCTCTCTCCCCCTTGCTTCCGGTGGCGCCGGAACACCGCCGGGGGCCATCATCATCACCGCGATCTTCACCAACACCTCCGCCATCTTCACCAACATCTCCATCACCTTCCCCCATCTATATCCAGCGGTCCACTCTCCCGCAACCCGCTGTACCCTCTACTTGAAGATGGTGCTTTATGCTTCATATTATTATCCAATGATGTGTTGCCATCCTATGATGTCTAAGTAGATTTTCGTTGTCCTGCCGGTGATTGATGAATTGCTATGATTGGTTTGAATTGCATGTTTTATTATTGGTGCTGTCCTATTGTGCCCTTCGTGTCGCGCAAGTGTGAGGGATTCCCGCTGTAAGGTTTGCAATATGTTCATGATTTGCTTATGGTGGGTGGCGTGAGTGACAGAAGCACAGACCCGAGTAAGTAGGTTGTTTGCGTATGGGATAAAGGGGACTTGATACTTTAATTCTATGGTTGGGTTTTACCTTAATGATCTTTAGTAGTTGCGGATGCTTGCTAGATTTCCAATCGTAAGTGCATATGATCCAAGAAGAGAAAGTATCTTAGCTTATGCCTCTCCCTCAAATAGAATTGCAATAGTGATTACCGGTCTAGTAACGTAGTCAATTTCTTAGGGGCAATTTCACAACTCCTACCACCACTTTTCCACACTCGCTATATTTACTTTATTGCTTCTTTATCTAAACAGCCCCTGGCTTTTATTTACATGTTCTTTATTATCTTGCAAACTTATCCTATCACACCTACAAAGTACTTCTAGTTTCATACTTGTTCTAGGTAAAGCGATCACTAAGCGTACGTAGAGTCGTATCAGTGGCAGATAGGACTTGAGAGAATATTTGTTCTACCTTTAGCTCCTTGTTGGGTTCGACACTCTTACTTATCTAAAGAGGCTACAATTATCCCATATACTTGCAGGTCATCAGCCTTCAGCCAATAAAATCCATGACGAAAAGCTTTAGCCATGAGAGATTTAGAGCCGGCATGATGACCACAATCTCCTTCATGAATCTCACGAAGAATCTCACGGCCCTCCTCAGGAGAGATGCAACATTGAAACACCCCAGCCACACTGCAGTTGTGCACCTCTCCATTAACAATTGTCATTGACTTAGACCGCCGGGTTATCTGCCTGGCCAAAGTTTCATCCTCAGGTAACTCGCCCCGGGTAATATAAGCCAGATGTGGAACTGTCCAATCAGGAATAGCATGAAGAGCCGCCACCAGTTGTGCATCCGGGTCAGGAATAGCCAGATCTTCTTCTGTGGGAAATTTGATATAAGGGTTATGCAGAATGTCCAAGAAAGTGTTAGGTGGCACCGACTTACGCTGGGACCCTAACCGGCTTAAGGCATCAGCCGCCTCATTTTTCGTGCGATTAATGTGTTCCACTTGATAACCCTTGAAGTACCCACCAATAGCATCAACCTCGTGGCGATAAGCCATCATGAGTGGATCCTTAGAATCCCATTTGCCTGAAACTTGTTGAGCCACCAAGTCTGAGTCGCCGAAGCACCGTACACGGCTTAAACTCATCTCCTTAGCATTCAAAGACCATGTAGCAGGGCTTCATACTCAGCGGTGTTGTTAGTACAGGGAAACATCAACCTTAAAACATAATAAAATTTGTCACCTCAAGGGGAAGCTAAGACCACTCCAGCCCCCGATCCCTCCAATTGCCTGGACCCATCAAAGTGAATAGTCCAATATGTGTTATCTGGCTTTTCCTCAGGTATCTGCATCTCTGTCCAGTCATTGATGAAATCCACAGGTGCTTGAGATTTGATGGCCGTGCGAGGCATATACTTCAAACCATGAGGTCCAAGTTCAATGGCCCACTTGGCAACCCGACCTGTGGCTTCTATGTTCTGAATAATATCCCCTAAGGGAGCAGAACTAACCACAGTGATGGGATGACCCAGAAAATATTGCTTAAGCTTCCAACTGGCCATGAACACCCCATAAACGAGCTTCTGCCAGTGCGGACACCTCTTCTTAGAACCAATGAGTATTTCACTGATATAGTAAACCGGCCGTTGAACCGGATATTCCTTGCCTGCTTCCTTCCGTTCCACCACAACAACTACACTGACAGCCCGGGCGTTAGCAGCCACATATAATAATAATGGCTCCTTATCAATAGGAGCAGCGAGGACTGGCGGCTTAGCTAGCTGTTTCTTCAAGGCTTCAAATGCGTAATTAGAAGCATCACTCCAGACAAAGTGATCTGTTTTCTTCATCATCTGGTACAGTGGTATGGCCTCTCACCCAACCGGCTTAAAGCAGCAATACGACCCGCCAGACATTGAACATCATTGATACACGCTGGCTTTGCCAAGGAGGTAATGGCCTTGATCTTCTCTGGGTTAGCTTCAATGCCTCTGTTAGAAACCAGAAAACCCAAAAGCTTGCCTGCTGGCACACCAAAAACGCACTTGGCCGGGTTAAGCGTCATCTTGTAGACCCGGAGATTGTTGAAGGTCTCCTTCAAATCATCTATCAAGGTTTCCTTCTCTCTGGATTTCACCACAATATCATCCACATAAGCATGAACATTGCGCCCAATCTGACTGTGAAGACAATTATGCACACATCGCTGGTAAGTCGCCTAGGCACTCTTGAGCCCAAAAGGCATTGACACATAGCAGAAGGCTCCAAAGGGAGTGATAAAAGTTGTCTTATCCTGGTCCTTAACTGCCATCTTGATCTGATGATAACCAGAGAAAGCATCCAAAAAACTCAAACACTCACCCGCCGTAGCATCAATGATTTAATCAATACGAGGGAGAGCAAAAGGGTCAGCCAGACAGGCTTTGTTTAAGTCCGTGTAGTCCACACACATACAACAAGTGCCATTCTTCTTAAGCACCAGCACCGGATTAGCCAACCACTCAGGATAAAAGACTTCAACAATGAACCTAGCTGCCAAGAGCCAGGCCACTTCTTCACCAATGGCCTTACGCCTCTCCTCATTGAAGCAACGAAGGAATTGCTTGACCGGCTTAAATTTTGGATCAATATTAAGAGTGTGCTCAGCGAGTTCCCTTGGTACACCGGGCATATCAGAAGGTCTCCATGCAAAGATGTCCCGGTTCTCACGGATGAACTCGATGAGCGCGCTTTCCTATTTAGGATCCAGGTTAGCACTGATACTGAACTGCTTGGATGAATTGCCAGGAACAAAGTCAACTAGCTTCGTCTCATCGGCCATCTTAAACTTCAACACCGGATCATGCTCTGTGGTTGGTTTTTTCAAAGATGTCATGTCTGCCAGATCATCATTGTCTTTGTAGAATTTCAATTCCTCTGTTGCACAGACAGATTTAGCATAAGCAGTGTCACCTTCTTCACATTCCAAGGCTATTTTCCGACTTCCATGCACTGTGATGGTTCCCTTGTAACCCGACATCTTGAGCTACAGATAAACATAACAAGGAAGTGCCATGAACTTGGCATAAGTCGGCCGTCCAAACAGAGCGTGATACGGGCTTCTAATCTTGGCCACTTCAAAGGTTAGTTTCTCAGCCCTAGAGTCGTGTTCATCCCCAAAGGCTACTTCGAGATCAATCCTGCCTATAGTATACGCCGACTTACTAGGCACCACTCCATGGAAAACAATATTGGACGGCTTAAGATTTTTATCAGTCAACCCCACGCGACAGAAAGTATCATAGTAAAGGATATTAATGCTGCTACCCCCATCCATGAGTACCTTAGTGAATTTATATCCACCAACTTGAGGTGCCACCACCAAAGCCAAATGACCCGGATTATCAACTCGGGGCGGGTGATCCTCTCGACTCCACATAATAGGTTGCTCAGACCATCGCAAGTAATGGGGAACTGTCGGCTCAACGGCATTCACAGCCCTCTTGTGGAGCTTCTGGTCCCGCTTGCATAAACTTGTGGTGAAGACGTGATACTGCCCACTATTCAGATGCTTCGAATGACTTTTATATCCAGATTGCTACTGCTGCTGACCCCCTGACCGGATTGTTGATTGTAACCACCCTAATTACCTTGATGGTTTTGGTGACCCTAGAAGCCGGAACTAGAACCGCCACCACCGTAACCCGGGCCATGAGAACCGCCGCCGCCAGGACCTGAGCCGCCGCCCGGCCCATGATTGTTCTGGATTAAATCAAAAAAATTGAAGTCCCTCATAATTTGACAATCTTTCCAAAGGTGACTGGACGACCTTTCCTTCGTGCCATGCTTTGGGCAGGGCTGATTCAACAACTGCTCAAGATTGGGGCATGATCCACGTGTCCGAGGAGGTGGCCTCCCCTTACGACGCTGACCATTGTTCTGCGTATTGGTATTAGCCACGAAATCTGAATTACTATCAGCCTTGCGCTTACCGTTGCCCCCCTGACTTGTCGGGTTATGCTGCTGACCCTTGGTGTTGCCGCTCTTCTTTACCTTTCCTGGTTTTTCATCATCAGACTCGGGGTCCTTGGTACTATCAGAGTCGGCATATTTAACTAGAGCCGCCATTAGTTGCCCCATATCATTGCAGTCGCGCTTGAGCCACCCTAACTTCTGCTTGAGAGGCAAAAAACGGCAATTCTTTTCTAACATTAGAATTGCTGAGCCAGCATTGATGTTATCTGATGAGTGCAAGATAACCTTGACCCGGCATATCCAATGAGTCGTTGACTCGCCCTCTTCTTGGGCGCAAGCATCCAAATCCACAATCGACATGGGTTGTTTGCATGTATCTTTAGAGTTCTAGATAAACCGGACTTTTAGCTCATCCCATGACCCGATGGAGTTGGCAGGCAGCCCTTTTAACCAAGTACAGGCCGTCCCATCCAGCATCATGGTGAAGTACTTGGCACACGCAGCATCACTGACCTCCAACAGCTCCATGGCCATCTCATAACTCTCAATCCACGCCTCAGGGGGTAAATCGGCTGTGTAGTTAGGCACCTTACGAGGTCCTTTGAAATCCTTGGGTAGACGTTCATTACGCAGAGCCGACATTAAACATGGTATACCCGTGGTTCTAGAGGTCACACCTGCTTCCACGAAGCCGTCGGATAAATCGGAAGATGTTGATGAGCCGCCTGCTGAGCTTCTCGACGTGCCATGTCCTAATCGACCAAACCATGAGCACCATCACGCGCCGGGTCATGCCCGCACAACTGGTTACGACGCTGGTCATTGCTCGAAACGGCCGGTGAGTCGAATGAATCCTCTCTCGACTGTAAGAATATGCCTCCTGCTGCACTAATGATGTTTGAAGAAGCTCTCTAGCCCTCCGTGTTTCAACCACCGCTGGAGAATCGCCTTCAACTGGGAGAGCCACCAATCGTGTCGCCGTAGCGATCATATTATCCACAGGCTTAGAAAAATGACCCGGTGGTGTCGGCACATACTGGGGCGATGTATTATTCAGACGAGGTGGCTCCGTCATGCGCGGTTGAGCCGGCGCTCTAGCCCCAGGCGCTTCGACCCGGTTTATCTCTGGTTGGTAACTGGTCCCTGCTCCAGGCGTGCAGATGAGATTCCTCGCCTCGTAAACCGGCGGTAGACGAATCCGGTGCCTCCTTCTCATGATTTCATTTGAAGCATTCTGATCCAACGAGAGCCGGAAGGAACTAGCTTGAATCCGTTGTGCATGAGCATCCAGAACAGCTCGCTCCGCTGCCATCCTAGCATCCTCCGCCGCCAAGTCTTCCTTAGCTTGCGCTACCTCGTCACGTAGTTTTGCAATTTTTGCATTATGCTGAGCTTGATTCGCCGGGCTAACCACTGCTGTTAACAAGGTTGTCAGCTTATCCAGCAAATCCGTCAAAACATGAGCTGGCGGGTGCATAGGGCCTCCTACCTTGGCTGCCGTCACCGCTGACCTGGAGATTATTGCTGCCATAGTTGAAGAATTCTGCCCACGCTTTGTACCGGCCATTAAGATTTGTGACCCTGTTCCGCGGCTCATAAGGGTCCGAAATATTGTCGCCATCGGAACAGCCCCCAAGCCTGCCATCTTGCAGTTGATACAATGAAGCAGTCTCGCCCGTGGACGACTCACCGTCAGAATAGATGGCCATCTCACCGCCTTACATGGATCCTTCATCAAATTCCGCCCCATGGATGAATCCCACGAAGGCACGTTTTACGACGGGCTGGGCTTGGGCGGGTCATGCATGCTGAGCCGTCTCGATGATGTCGGTGCAGATGTCCGGCTTAGGGCCCAGCTCGCCGATCTTGCTGATGAAGACGTGAATTCCGCCAAAGGCGACTCGGTACCCGTACTCAACTGAGCCAGCCTCGGGGCCCCAGCCTGCATCGTCGTTGTAGAGCTTGCCGCGATGACTCTGGGTCATCCGGCCCACAGCGTATCCCTTGATCCCTTCGAATCTCCTGATAACCCGCAAGTATACAGGATAGTTGTAGCCTCTTTCGATAAGTAAGAGTGTCGAACCCAACGAGGAGCTAAAGGTAGAACAAATACTCTCTCAAGTCCTATCGGCCACTGATACGACTCTACGCATGCTTAGTGTTCGCTTTACCTAGAACAAGTATGAAACTAAAAGTACTTTATAGGTGTTGTTGGATAGCTTTGCAAGAATATAAAGAGCACGTAAATAAAAGCTAGGGGTTGTTTAGATAAAGAAGCAATAAAGTAAGTATTAGTAGAGAGCTTTTTGTTACGAGAAAGTTATTTGTCCAAGGCAATCGATAACTGGACCGGTAATCACTGTTGCAATTCTATTTGAGGGAGAGGCATAAGCTAACATACTTTCTCTACTTGGATCATATGCACTTATGATTGGAACTCTAGCAAGCTCCGCAACTACTAAAGATTCATTAAGGTAAAACCCAACCATAACATTAAAGTATCAAGTCCCCTTTATCCCATACGCCAACAACCTAGTTACTCGGTCTCAGGCTACATCACCACGCCACCCACCATAAGCAAATCATAAACATATTGCAAACCCTACAGCGGGGATCCCTCACGCTTGTGCGACACGGAGAGCACCATAGGAAAGCACCAATAATAAAACATGCAACTCAAACCAATCACGATCATCAATTAACCCACAGGACAAAACGGATCTACTCAAACATCATAACATAGCCATACATCATTGGGAAATAATATATAGCGTTGAGCACCATGTTTAAGTAGAGATTATAGCGGGTAAGAGAGAGGTTACACCGCTTCATAGAGGGAGGAAGAGTTGGTGATGAAGGCGGTGAAGTTGTTGGTGAAGATCGCGGTGATGATGATGGCCCCCGGCAGCGCTCCGGCGCCACCGGAAGCAAGGGGGAGAGGGCCCCCCTTCTTCTTCTTCTTCCTTGACCTCCTCCCTAGATGGGAGAAGGGTTTCCCCTCTAGTCCTTGGCTCCCATGGCTTGGGAGGGGCGAGAGCCCCTCCGAGATTGGATCTATCTCTCTGTTTCTCTCCGTTTCCGCGTTCTGGAATTCTGCCCTGGCACCATTTCCTTTATATCTGGAGATCCGTAACTCCAATTGGATTGAAACCTTTGCCCAGATCGTTTTCCAAAAATTAACTTTCTTGCAGCCAAAGAAGGGCATCAACCGCCTTACGGGTGGCCCACGAGAGTGGGGGGCGCGCCCACCTGGAGTGGTGGCGTGGGCCACTCTCGTGGCCACCTCGGGCATCGTTTCGCGTTGATTCTTCCTCCCGAAAATCACAAATATTCCAAAATAATTCTTTGTCCGTTTTTATCCTGTTTGGACTCCGTTTGATATGGGTTTTCTGCGAAACAAAAAATATGCAACAGACAGGAACTAGCACTCGGCACTGGATCAATATGTTAGTCCCAAAAAATAGTATAAAAAGTTGCCAAAAGTATATAAAAGTTGTAGAATATTGGCATGGAACAGTCAAAAATTATAGATATGACAGAGACGTATCAGCATCCCCAAGCTTAATTCCTGCTCATCCTCGAGTAGGTAAATGATAAAAAGATAATTTTTGATGTGGAATGCTACCTAGCATAATCTTGATCATATATCTAATCATGGCATTAATATTAAGACACGAGTGATTCAAAGCAATAGTCTATCATTTGACATAAAAACAATAATACTTCGAGCGTACTAATAAAGCAATCATGTCTTTTCAAAACAACAAGGCCAAAGCAAGCTTATCCCTACAAAATCATATAGTTTGGCCATGCTTCATTTTCGTCACACAAAAATGCTCCCATCATGCACAACCCCGATGATAAGCCGAGCAATTGGTTCATACTTTTTAACGCGCTTCATCTTTTTCAACCCTCACGCAATACATGAGCGCAAGCCATGGATATAGCACTATAGGTGGAATAGAATATGATGGTGGAGGTTTATGTGGAGAAGACAAAAAAGGAGAAAGTATCACATCGATGCGGCTAATCAACGGGCTATGGAGATGCCCATCAATTGATGTCAATGCGAGGAGTAGGGATTGCCATGCAACGGATGCACTAAGAGCTATAAGTGTATGAAAGCTCAACAAAAGAAACTAAGTGGGTGTGCATCCAACTTGCTTGCTCATGAAGACCTAGGGCATTTGAGGAGGCCCGTCGTTGGAATATACAAGCCAAGTTCTATAATGAAAGTTCCCACTAGTATATGAAAGTGATAACATAGGAGACTCTCTATATGAAGAACATGGTGCTACTCTGAAGCACAAGTGTGGAAAAAGGATAGTAACATTGCCCCCTTTTTCTCCTTTTTTTCTTTCTTTTTCTTTTTTTCGGTGGGCTTCTTTGGCCCCCTTTTTTATTTAGGCTTCTTTGGCCTTTCCCCTTTTTTATTTTTTTATTTTTCTTTTTTTCATGGGGCAATGTTCTATAATGATGATCATCACACTTTTTACTTACAACTCAATATTACAACTCGATACTGGAACAAAGAATTGACTCTATATGAATGCTTCCGGTGGTGTACCGGGATGTGCAATGATCTAGCGTAGCAATGACATCAAAAAACGAACAAGCCATGAAAACATCATGCTAGCTATCTTACGATCATGCAAAGCAATATGACAATACATGCTCAAGTCATGTATATGATGATGATGGAAGTTGCATGGCAATATATCTCGGAATGGCTATGGAAATGCCATAATAGGTAGGTATGGTGGCTGTTTTGAGGAAGATATAATGAGGCTTATGTGTGATAGAGCGTATAATATCACGGGGTTTGGATGCACCGGCGAAGTTTGCGCCAACTCTCGAGGTGAGAAAGGGAAATGCACGGTACAAAAGAGGCTAGCAATGATGGAAAGGTAAAAGTGCGTATAATCCAAGGACTCACATTAGTCATAAAGAACTCATATACTTATTGCAAAAGTTTATTAGCCCTCGAAGAAAAGTACTACTATGCATGCCCCTAGGGGGATAGATTGGTAGGAAAAGACCATCGCTCGTCCCCGACCGCCACTCATAAGGAAGGAAATCAAAGAAACACCCCATGCTTCAAATTTGTCACACAACGGTTACCATACGTGCATGCTACGGGACTTGCAAACCTCAACACAAGTGTATCTACAATCCACAACCACCCACTAGCATGACTCTAATATCACCACCTTTATATCGCAAAAACTATTGCAAGGAATCAAACATATCATATTCAGCGATCTACAAGTTTATGTAGGATTTTATGACTAACCATGTGAATGACCAATTCCTGTCATCTCTCTAAATAGATATAAGTGAAGCAAGAGAGTTTAATTCTTTCTACAGAAGATATGTCCACGCTCTAACAAATATAAGTGAAGCAAAAGAGCATTCTACAAATGGCGGTTTTCTATGTAAAGGGAAACAGACAATCCAAACTTCAAATGATATAAGTGAAGCACATGAAGCATTCTATAAAGCCACACTCAAAAGATATAAGTGAAGTGCAATGAGCATTCTATAAATCAACCAAGGACTATCTCATACCAGCATGGTGCATAAAAGAAAAATGAAAACTAAATGCAAAAGACGCTCCAAGACTTGCACATATCGCACGAACGAAATGAATACGAAAACGTACCGATACTTGTTGAAAAAAGAGGGGATGCCTTCCGGGGCATCCCCAAGCTTAGACGCTTGAGTGTCCTTGAATATTTACTTGGGGTGCCTCGGGCATCCCCAAGCTTGACCTCTTGCCTCTCTTCCTTTTCCTCATATCGAGACCTCCTCGTTTAGACAGTTCATCCACACAAAACTTCAACAGAAAACTCGGTAAGATCCGTTAGTATAATAAAGCAAATCACCACTCTAAGTACTGTTGCAAACCAATTCATATTTTGTTTTTGCATTGTGTCTACTGTAATATAACTTTTCTATGGCTTAATCCACTAATATAAATTGGTAGATTCATCAAAACAAGCAAACTATGCATCAAAAACAGAATCTGTCAAAAACAGAATCTGTCAAAAACAGAACAGTCTGTAGCAATCTGAACATCCACCATACTTATGGTACCCCAAATATTTTACCAAAATTAGGAAAAATAAACAAGTTGTATATCAAGATAGTGCAAACAGAATCAGAACCAATTGACGTTCCAGTTAAAAATGTAAAATCGCGCACTACAGCCAAAGTTTCTGTCCTGCACCGTACAAACCAACAAGCATTGTAAACATCCTAAAGGCAAACCTTGGCACATTATTTTTATAATACAAAGAAATTGTACAAGGGGATAAATATCTTTGATGAAAAGTTTCTGTAATTAAGATTCACAAAGTTTCCGTGAGAATGAACAAAGTTCAAGGAGCTCTCCCACTTCAACAATGCTTGTCTTTCTCACTTTCACTTTCCTTTTTGAAAAGTTTTTAGGTTCCCCTCTTTTTTTTTGTTTTTAAACTATATAAAAGCACTCAACAGAAAAAAATGACTCTCTAAAACTTCCGGGTTGTCTCCCTGGCAGCGCTTTCTTTAAAGCCATTAAGCTAGGCATTTAGTGCTCAAGTAATGAATCCACCCGGATCCCAAGGTATATCAAAGCCAATTTTAATTAACAATGATTTGTAATTTAGTAGTGAGCACAAAGTAACATATATCATGCAACAACGAAGTCTAACTCTCTTCCTATGTATCGGCATGTCATAAAAGAACAATTCATGCACACCAAGTAAAGGCCAACGCATAGAATAAATAGTTTCTTGCAATTCTATCGTCTTGGAAACATAGAGAGGCGGAGACATAGTTCCTATCTCATAACAATTGCAAGTAGGAGAAGCAAGCACATGCATATTATATCTACTAAAATCATCATGTAAAGTAGTAAAACGCAACCCATCAATATAATCCTTAATAAGCACAAACTGCTCCGATATAGTGTAGGCTGGAGAATTCAAAAAGATAATAGGACTATCATGCGTGGGTGCAATAGCAACAATTTCCTGTTTAACATAAGTAACTATAGCATGTTCATCTCCATAAGCATAATTCATGTTGGCATCTTGGCCACAAGCATAGCAAGCATCATCAAAAAGGGATATTTCAAACAAATTCAAGGGATCAAAGCAATCATCCTTCGGTAAGCACGAAGGGGAATTAAACAATGTATGAGTTGAAGAGTTACTCTCATTAGAAGGTGGGCATGGGTGATCACTCCGCTCTTCCTCCTTTTGTTCTTCACTCTCCTCATCATCTTTTTCATCCAATGAGCTCACAGTTTCATCGATTTCTTCTTCCATAGCTTCCTGCAAAATATTAGTCTCTTCTTGGACAGCCGAGACTTTCTCAATAAATGCATTAATATAGTAATTGTATTCATAACTTTCATAGCAATATCTAAGTATAGCAAGATTTTCAGGTCTATAAACCGAATCATCAAAATCATCAAACGCTTTAAACATAGATTCAACCTCATAAGCACCCATAAAAGCAACAAATTCTTCTGTTTGTTCCACATCATAGTAATCATAGATACCATTAGCATAAGAAGCTAAGGTTTCATTATCATTGAATTTGCATGAAAAGGGAAGGTGTGGAGCCTTCATCCTAGAGCAACAAGTATAATCATGTATCACACATAGTTGACGAGCATACCAACGCAACATAGAAATTTGATCCCATAATAGTTTCCCTTTTTGTGTCAAGCGATAATCCCTAAAGTATTCACGTTGATCCAATGTGTCTCCCATAACATAACGGAATGGGGTTTTCTCAGGATTATTAAAGTAGTACATAATTTCTTTCACATAACGAGCATCGAGGGTTTTAGGAGGTTCCCCATCTCCATGAGTAGCATCTACACCTAATTTTTTTGGTATTTCGTGTTCCATAACCATAACTAAAGATAGAGAACAACTTAGAACAGCAAATAAAAATTACTTAGTGATAAAGCAAACAAGCACACACGAGAATATTCACCCCACGCTATGACTCCCCGGCAACGGCGCCAGAAAAAGGTCTTGATAACCCGCAAGTATACGGGATAGTTGTAGCCTGTTACGATAAGTAAGAGTGTCGAACCCAACGAGGAGCTAAAGCTAGAACAAATACTCTCTCAAGTCCTATCGGCCACTGATACGACTCTACGCACGCTTAGTGTTCGCTTTACCTAGAACAAGAATGAAACTAAAAGTACTTTGTAGGTGTTGTTGGATAGCTTTGCAAGAATATAAAGAGCATGTAAATAAAAGCTAGGGGTTGTTTAGATAAAGAAGCAATAAAGTAAGTATTAGTAGATAGCTTTTTGTTACGAGAAAGTTATTTGTCCAAGGCAATCGATAACTAGACCAGTAATCACTGTTGCAATTCTATTTGAGGGAGAGGCATAAGCTAACATACTTTCTCTACCTGGATCATATGCACTTATGATTGGAACTCTAGAAAGCTCCGCAACTACTAAAGATTCATTAAGGTAAAACCCAACCATAGCATTAAAGTATCAAGTCCCCTTTATCCCATACGCAAACAACCTACTTACTCGGGTCTGTGCTTCTGTCACTCACACCACCCACCATAAGCAAATCATAAAGATATTGAAAACCCTACAGCGGGGATACCTCACGCTTGCGCGACGTGGAGAGCACCATAGGACAGCACCAATAATAAAACATGCAACTCAAACCAATCACGATCATCAATTAACCCACAGGACAAAACGGATCTACTCAAACATCATAAGATAGCCATACATCATTGGGAAATAATATATAGTGTTGAGCACCATGTTTAAGTAGAGATTACAACGGGTAAGAGAGAGGTTACACCGCTGCATAGAGGGAGGAAGAGTTGGTGATGAAGGCGGTGAAGTTGTTGGTGAAGATCGCGGTGATGATGATGGCCCCCGGCAGCGCTCCGGCGCCACCGGAAGCAAGGGGGAGAGGGCCCCCCTTCTTCTTCTTCTTCTTCTTCTTCTTCCTTGACCTCGTCCCTAGATGGGAGAAGGGTTTCCCCTCTGGTCCTTGGCTTCGATGGCTTGGGAGGGGCGAGAGCCCCTCCGAGATTGGATCTATCTCTCTGTTTCTCTCTGTTTCTGCATTTTGGAATTCTGCCCTGGCACCGTTTCCTTTATATCTAGAGATCCGTAACTCCGATTGGATTGAAACCTTCGCTGAGATCGTTTTTCAAAAATTAGCTTTCTTGCGGCCAAAGAAGGGCATCAACCGCCTTGCGGGTGGCCCACGAGAGTGGGGGCGCCCACCTGGAGTGGTGGCGTGGGCCACTCTCGTGGCCACCTCGGGCATCGTCTCGCGTTGATTCTTCCTCCCAAAAATCACAAATATTCCAAAATAATTCTCTGTCTATTTCTATCCTGTTTGGACTCCGTTTGATATGGGTTTTCTGCGAAACAAAAAATATGCAACAGACAGGAACTGGCACTGGGCATTGGATCAATATGGTAGTCCCAAAAAATAGTATAAAAAGTTGCCAAAAGTATATAAAAGTTGTAGAATATTGGCATGGAACAATCAATAATTATAGATACGATGGAGACGTATCAGCTGCCCTTTAAGAACTCGAAACCATAGTGCGCTGGCCCCATGGTGGGCGCCAACTGTCGTGGAATAGTCACGACAGATGTCCTAGTGTGAGGACTTAGTCGTGGAGCCATCTCAACTAGGTTAGCTTAAAGGGGTTAAATGGGACAAAGGACACAGAGAGTTTATACTGGTTTGGCCCCTTTCGGTGAAGGTAAAGGCCTAATCCAGTTTGAGGTGGTATTGCTTATGTCTCGATTACCAGGGAGCGAATACGCTTGACCTAGCTTTCGATCACTTGTTTCTTGCCCTGAAACACCGCCGGGTCGTCCCTTTATATACACATTTTGACGCCCAGCGGCTCACGGAGTCCCGGTCGGCTCATAGACAACGTGTCCGGCTCGGTGACTAACTATACCTGCCTTATAATATAAGGCATGCACATATGGCGGTTTACTCCTACGGGCCTTAAGTCGCCCTTGGGCCTTGGGCCCTTGCCTATAAACCGCCATCTTCAATATCCTCACGGGCTTCATATTGATGAACCGCCATAGGTATAACCAGGCCCCTCTTGGGCGGGTCATACCTAATAGTAATATCCCCAACAGATTGGGAGAACATAACCATAGGATTTCTATTCCAAAAGGGGGGGCAGGAGTAACCAGAGAAACCCTGGGATCTATTTGACACATAAATGGGTATAGATGACCAACCAGTTGTCCGTCGTCATCGGAGTCGTCGCCGGAGTGGTCGTCGGAGTCGTCGCCTGAGTCGTTACCAGAGTCGGTGTGGAACTCCGCCTCCGGCTGTGGAAGCTCGACACCGTCTACGACGGTAACCTCTGTCTCCATCTCCATGCCATGCTCCGATGCTTTAGTAGCCTCGACATCGCCACTCCCTCCGAGGGGGCGCTTCGGCAGGATCCTCATACACTGACGGCTTTGATGACTGAGAGCGGCGTCGAGGATGCAAGCAGAGAGAGGGGATTGTGTGTGTGGCGAGGATGAGGGGTGCGGCCACTCGGGCGCACCATTAATATGGAGTAGTGGGAGAGAGGCAGGCCGTGGTCAAACCGCTGGCTCGCTTCCCGGTGAGACTGCGCACCGGACTGCTGGCATGCCTACCATCATTTCACACAGCTACTCGCACGCCTCCTGATGACACTGCACAGCGAACACACCTCTGTCAATTCACACACCTGCATGCACGCCTTCCGGTCCGCTGCTGCTGCAGATCGCTTCGCATGCGCCCCGTCAACTCACGCCGCCGCATGGTATACTGGTGCTTTGGCGCACGATATTGTTTTTCTATTTGGATGATTAATGATGCTGCTTTATTTTTTGCTTAACCGAAGCATGACACGTATCCATTGTTGGTCTAACGCTCACGCTTCAAATAAATAGTCCGTTTGAGATATTCATTCCCAATTATTAATAATCTCCTGTTTGTAATTAGATAATGATTGCATCAACACTGGTCTCAAATTTGACCCAAAAAATGCAATGCAACTTTGTATTGGTGTCCATATGACAACACGATAAGTTTCATGAACTTCAAATAAGTTTCGGATGTACTAGAATTTAAAAATCAAGATTCTCATTGTTTGAAATTTGTTGCACGGGGAGTAAACATGCACCCAGTGAGACACATGTGTTTTTGCAATCTATTAGGTGCACTGTCACGTGTGCATGCAGCTCGAATTTGATATTTGCACATAATAACCGTAGAAAATCAATCAATTAATGTACTAAAACGTCTTAATGATCTCTGTTTTTTCGAAATTAAAACGCCCCTCCTTTGGTAACATATATATGTCCACCACGGGATAATTAATTTAACATGCACCGTATTTGCGATGGATTCGCGGTGTGTGTGTGTGGGTGTGTGCGTCTGGGGGTGGCGACTGGCTCACAGTACACTACAAGTTGTGAGCCACCATGTGGGTTGGCCGTTTTGTTAGGCGGGCCGGTGCCACGTAAGAGTCATGAATTCGTAATTTAAAAACATTACACAACCCTTTCATACATACATGTTTTGGCCACATGCAGTCGATGGTTGTCCTACACGACACTCGATACTCGCGTATGACGCTTTCTATGGGCCTGCGAGGTCATCGTCCATCACTTTGACGAACAGTCGGTAGTGAGGTTAATTTGACCAGCAAGGTATAATCTTTTTTGTTTGTGTTATGATGGTATATAGTACGCGTCGAAGAGGTGGGAGGGGACTAGCATACATACATACATATATATATATATATATATATATATATACTATACGTGTGCGTCCGTGAACAAGTACACCTCACTCAGTGTCGGGACTTTTCGATTTTCGAGGCAGGTGCCACATCAAAATTGTGAAAATGGCTATTCAAACATCACACAACATCTTTTTGCGCTACATGATGCAGGTGGTGGTTATCCTAGCTAGGACACTCACTTGTGACGCTTCCATCTGTGGGCCCACGAGGCCATCCTCGATGCATATGTGCATCACTTTGTCCTAGCTACATTGGGAGAGGTTAATTAATTTCACCATCGATGAGGATTCTTTTTGGGTGTATTACGGTAGGAGCATATAGTATGCATCGAAGAGGGGGAAGGGGACCATCATATGTAGTACGCTTCATGAACCTCTCTCCGTGTGGGTGCATGGTTTACGATTTTTTAGGCATGTGTGGCACATCAAAGTTGTGCATTTTATGTATTATATTCAATACATGTTTTGGCCCACTTGCAAATCGATGGAGGTTGTCCTCTCACACCCACTTAAGCGGTTATCAGCGATATCGATGATTTCCATTTGTGGGCCCGCTTGGTCCATCACTACTTTTTGCCTGACAATAAGAGTGTTAAATTTGACTTAATTAGGAGGGGGTTATTTTTTGCTTGTAAATACGGTATATATATCGCATGCATGTGTACGCATGAATCCCTCCCATCGAGTCGAAGTGGCTAGTACAACGACACGTGATGAACCGATCTCGCTCTTTGTGGGGAGAGTGTACGATTTTCGATGCACGCGCCACATCAATGTTGTGAAATGGTATTCAAACATGCATGCACGTATCACCTCCATACATATGCATGTAGTGGTTGTCTTTGAATGGTATACTCCCTCGCGCGGTTATCGGCGACAAGCCTATATATATATTCGTGTGCCCGCGTGGACATCCATGATCACCTTGACCGACAACAAGATAGGTTACCATGGCAGATATTCTTCATTTGGTTCGTGTTATCGTAGTATAGGTCATGGTGGGATTCAGACCTAATTAAAGTTTGAGCGCATATACTATGCACGCGCATGCATGCATGAATCCCCATCATCGGAAGTGTGGTGTAACATACATATGCATCATCAACCTAACCCTCACTCAGTGTGGGGATTTCTAGTTCGAAATCACGGTGCCACATCAAAGTTGTTCCATTGTGTACTAAAAACACACCTGATCCATACATATGTTTGTGCCACACGCATGAAGTGGTTGTCTTCAGGGACTAGCTACTTGCCTGATTATTGGCGAGCTAGCCTATCTGGGGTCGCATGGACGACCATCACTTTGACCAGCAACAAGAGAGAGATTGTGCGACCAAGGTGGATTATTCTTAGTCCGTTTTACGATCAATCTTGGTGAGATGCCTCTCTGGCCCGCTGACTTAAAAGTGTGGGGGGGCTGCTACTTTGCACTTTGCTAGGTGAACCCCAGTTGGGGGGCATCATAGCTTAGGATTCCCTTCGTGCCGACACGAGGGGGGGTCTGCTAGCTACTTTGCAGTTTGCTAGGTGAACCGCGGTTGGGGGGAATCCATTCATAGCTTAGGATTCCCTTCGTGCCGACACGAGGGAGGGGGCTGCTAGCTTCTTCGCACTTTGCTAGGTGAGCCTCAGTTGGGGGGGGGGGCATGCCATAACCTCTCCGCTCCAGCCGCAAAACCCCACCCTCCTCTGTACGCCACCTCACCACTCCCCAGTCGGAGCCTCTTCCCCGATGATGTCGTCCACCGCAATAGCTCGACGTCCCTCGTCCACCTCCCCGGATGAGGATCCATCGTCCATCTCGTCGTCCCGCCGGTTCAGCCGCCCCGTCCTCCACCTCCAAGGAGCTGCTCCGACGATCGCCTCGTCTATCGCAGCTGCTCAATCCCCACAGCGCCGCCTTAACCTGCTCCACCGGCACTACAGCATCCTCACCAACTCCTCGGACGAAGCCGAGGCCTACTCGGCGCCACCAAAGAGGTTGTACACTCATCGCATCACACCTACTCCTTAACCCGACCTCCTGGCGCCGACGGTGCTCCATCCCGCACCCCCATGAAGTGGCTACCTTGAAGCCGGCGCCATGGGCGACATCTCCATGGCGGCTCTCCCCCAGTGCGAGGCCCCTTCAGCGGCGGCGTCCATACCAGCCGGATCTGCTGCTGCTGCTCCGGCTCTCGCTCGCTCGCTCGCTCGCCTAGCTGCTGCTGCTGCTGCTCTCCCCTCGCTTCGTGTTCTTTGCTCTGCTCCGATTTAGCCACACTTCAGTCGACTGAATCGACTTTTGGGTCAGTCGATTTTCAGGGGTTAGGGGGGCTCACCGGAGTTAAGGAAGAACCACCCGCAGCAGGGACGGGGGCTCGCAGGAGAGGTACCCCACTATCTATCTTAGGGTTCAGGGTGGGGGCGGGGGCCTAGAGGGCTGGCTGGGGCGGCGGTGGGGAGTTGTTTCGGGGTGGCGAGGCGGTGTTGGGCCAGCGGTTCGGCTGGTGGTGGCTGGCGGCTCAGGGGGGTGCAGGTTGAAGATGAACTACAGGCCCTCCCTAAACTACATGTCAAGTGCCTCTCTCCTACCATTGCGTTCAGTTTTGGCAGTAGCATTTAGATTCCACAGTAAATTTCAGTTTCGACAGTTAAGTTCAGAGTCAACAATTTTTACCTCATCTGTTGTAGTCAGGTGGTTTTTGGTGATCTAAATTTTACATCCATTTTACATCATCTACTGGAGATGCTATTAGAATCCCACTTGAGATTGACGATGTCTGTCTTGTGCTGCTTCGGCCTTGACGTCTTACGGCTCACCGGAGCTGCTCCAATGACAGAATGATCCATCACAATAGAGCAGTGCCCTGGACACCATCTACAAATTCCTCAAATCTTCCTCCACACCTGCGACAGCTACCTCTGCCTCAAATGCTTCAGCGACCAACCCAATGATGCTGAGGTCGACACGGCTACAGCAAAACATTCTGTTGAAAGGAATGAAACAAAACACCAGGCATTCTGTTGTAAAGGGTGGAAGGCTCGGCCTTATACCCAATTATTCATGCATTTTGTTGAAAGGAATGAAGCAAAACATCCACCTGGACCTACTTTTCAAAATCCTATGCATGAAAACAAGACCAAGTGCACTAGTGCCAGAATAACATTCTAACTGTACACGCTTTCATATGGTTTCACTTTATTTTGGCTATGTTTCTTTGCATTCCTCTGCTCTTCC
Source organism: Aegilops speltoides (assembly GCA_021437245.1). Lineage (NCBI taxonomy): Eukaryota > Viridiplantae > Streptophyta > Magnoliopsida > Poales > Poaceae > Aegilops > Aegilops speltoides. The sequence continues at coordinate 29,316,893 of CM038144.1, forward strand.
AATTCCTGTAAACCAAACACCCAAGTTGACAGAAACCCTGTGTTTACAAATGCTCTGTTTACCATGTGCATTCCTATCCTATTCCGGTGTTTTTCCTATCCCTGCGTTTTAAGAATCATGCAAGCCAAATGAGCCCTTACAGAATTACTTCAGTTACAGGTACGTGTCGAAGCGAACTTTGTGTGGTTTGTCCTGCTCCTGCCGCGACGTCGTCCACCTCACCTGAGCTACTCCATCGACAGAAGCATCCACCAAACCACACATCACGAATCCTGACCGTCTTTCGCCGCCTCAGATCTCCTTCTTGCCACCGGCGCCCACCGCAACGGCATCACCATCATCGACTCAGCAGATGAACTTGAGGAGTACACTGGTCCACAAGAGAGGTCGCACTCTTTTGTTTCTCCTTATGTTGTGCATTGCTTAAACTTACCTGCTACTTTATCGTCCTGTTCAGCTCTTGGACTCCCAAGTCAGGTCCAAATTAATGTTCAAACTTGAGTTCTAAATTAGTTGTGGGGCACATATCGAGGCAGCAATGAATAGTATGCCTGTCTAATTTCTGGTTCACCTAGGGTATGCCTATGTTGTTCATCTTGGATGGGAAACAAATAGTATAGCAATCATCATTTGTCTTTTTATTAATTTAAAGCAATCATCAGCCTGCTATCATTATTTTTGGATCCATCCACTGGTTGTTACCACCACTCTAAATTTTTGCATGCTCTCCTTACATAATCTCACCATATTTTTTGCGTATGCATGTCAGATATTGTACACAGTCATGCTGAACATGTAGACAAAAGGAGAAGAGTTTTACGCGGCAATACAATGTCATGTAGACATTGCTCCATGGTGGGTTCAATGGTAAACCCTCCCCACCCATCTCCAGATTGTAATCCAGAGGAAGATATCTGTTCTGAGGCGGATTCAGACGCCGCTGACCACTCCTATTTACCCCCCAAGGTGTTTGATCTACCTTGGCATGATGATGTTAGTCATATCATGCATATGTTGCCTTGCAGTGCCTACTTTTGACATCATATATGTCATCTGCTTAGTTTAGACATGTTTTGTAATGCCACCTGTTTAGTTTCTATATCATATATGGGAATTATGCAGTCTCATGTCTTTTAGCCAGCCATAATATATGTGAAATGTGCAATGCCATCCTGTTTAACCAGGCATCATATATTTGAATGATATCTTGCCCATCCTTTTCTTCATTACATTTCCATTTGTCGACAATGTTTGTACATTAAACTACTCTTCCTGTGAATCAGCCATTTGGGTGGGAGATGGAAAAATCTGGAGTGAAAACAAGGCCTTTAGAGCAGACAGTGCTACATGCCGAAGCAGATCTCTTGTTGGGTCCCGATAGCTCCTCAGAGATGGATTCAGAGATAGATGACCAGTCCTATTCCCCCACTGAGGTATATGCTCTAACTTGGCACGGTTATACTACTCATACCATGCATATGGTGTCTTGCATTGCATAGTTTAGACATCATATACAAAATATTCAACACCATGTTCTTAGTTCATGTTGGGGAACGTAGTAATTTCAAAAAATTTCCTACACACACGCAAGATCATGGTGATGATATAGCAACGAGGGGAGAGTGTTGTCTACGCACTCCTCGATCAAGCGAAGCGCTGACGCAACGTAGAGGAAGTAGTCGACGTCCTCCCGGTCCGACCGATCCAAGCACCGTTACTCCGGCACCTCCGAGTTCTTGACACACGTACAACTCGATGACGCACCCTCGATCTCCGATCCAGCAGAGGCGCCGAGGGGATTTTCACAAGACGACGGCGTGGTGACGATCTTCTTTGTTCTCTGTCGCAGGCTTCGCCTAAACACCGCTACAATATGACCGAGGTGTAATATCATGGAGGGGGGCACCGCACACGGCTAAGGAACGATCAATGATCAACTTGTGTGTTTAGGGTGCCCCCCCTACCCCCGTATATAAAGGAGGGAGGGAGGAGGTGGCTGGCCCAAGGGGGGGCGCGCCATAGGAGGAGGAAACCTACTCCAAGTAGGTTTCCCCTCTTTTTCCTAATCCAAGTTGGAGGGGGAAGGAAGGAGTACTAGTAGTAGGAAGGAAGAGGGGGAAGGAGAAAGGAAAGGGGGGCCGGCCCCCTTCCCCAATTCGGATTGGGCTTGGGGGGGCGCGCCCCCCTCCTTTGCTCCTTCTCCCTTCCTTCCAATTGGGCCCAATAAGGCCCATATACTTACCGGGGGGTTCCGGTAACCTCCCGGAGCTCCGGTATATTCCCAAACTCTCCCGAAACCTTTCCGGTGTCCAAATATATCCGTCCAATATATCAATCTTTATGTCTCGACCATTTCGAGACTCCTCGTCATGTCCGTGATCACATCCGGGACTCCGAACAACCTTCGGTACATCAAAATACATAAACTCATAATATAAGCATCATCGAAACCTTAAGCGTGCGGACCCTATGGTTCGAGAATAATGTAGACATGACCGAGACACATCTTCGGTCAATAACCAATAGCGGACCTGGATGCCCATATTGGTTCCTACATATTCTCTGAAGATCTTTATCGGTCAAACCGCATAACAACATACTTTGTTCCCTTTGTCATCGGTATATGTTACTTGCCCGAGATTTGATCGTCGGTATCCAATACCTAGTTCAATCTCGTTACCAAGAAGTCTCTTTACTCGCTCAGAATACGTCATCTCATAACTAACTCATTAGTTACATGCTTGCAAGGCTTAAGTGATGAGTATTACCGAGAGGGCCCAGAGATACCTCTCCGACAATCGGAGTGACAAATCCTAATCTCGAATTATGCCAACTCAACATGAACCTTCGAAACACCTGTAGAGCACCTTTATAATCACCCGATTACGTTAGACGTTTGGTAGCACACAAAGTGTTCTTCCGGTAAACGGGAGTTGCACAATCTCATAGTTGCAGGAACTTTGTATAAGTCATGAAGAAAGCAATAGCAGTATACTAAACGATCAAGTGCTAGGCTAACAGAATGGGTCATGTCAATCACATCATTCTTCTAATGATGTGATCTCACTAATCAAATGACAACACATGTCTATGGTCAGGAAACATAACCATCTTTGATTAATGAGCTAGTCAAGTAGAGGCATACTAGTGACCATAGTTTTGTCTATGTATTCACACATGTATTATGTTTCCGGTTAATACAATTCTAGCATGAATAATAAACATTTATCATGATATGAGGAAATAAATAATAACTTTATTATTGCCTCTAGGGCATATTTCCTTCAGTCTCCCACTTGCACTAGAGTCAATTATCTAGATTACATAGTAATGATTCTAACACCCATGGAGTCTTGGTGCTGATCATGTTTTGCTCGTGAGAGAGGCTTAGTCAACGGGTCTGCAACATTCAGATCCGTATGTATCTTGCAAACCTCTATGTCTCCCACTTGGACTTGGTCCCGAATGGGATTGAAGCGTCTCTTGATGTGCTTGGTCCTCTTGTGAAATCTGGATTCCTTTGCCAAGGCAATTGCACCAGTATTGTCACAGAAGATCTTCATTGGTCCCGATGCACTAGGTATGACACCTAGATCGGAAATGAACTCCTTCATCCAGACTCCTTCATTAGCTGCTTCAGAAGCAGCTATGTACTCCGCTTCACATGTAGATCCCGCCACGACGCTTTGTTTAGAACTGCACCAACTTACAGCTCCACCGTTTAATATAAACACGTATCCGGTTTGCGATTTAGAATCGTCCGGATAAGTTTCAAAGCTTGCATCGACGTAACCATTTACGACTAGCTCTTTGTCACCTCCATACACGAGAAACATATCCTCAGTCCTTTTCAGGTATTTCAGGATGTTCTTGACCGTTGTCCAGTGATCCACTCCTGGATTACTTTGATACCTCCCTGCTAAGCTTATTGCTAAGCATACGTCAGGTTTGGTACACAGCATTGCATACATGATAGAGCCTATGGCTGAAGCATAGGGAACATTTTTCATTTTCTCTATCTTCTGCATTGTGGTCGGGCATTGAGTTCGACTCAACTTCACACCTTGTAGCATAGGCAAGAAACCTTTCTTTGCCTCGATCCATATTGAACTTTTTCAATATTTTGTCAAGGTATGTGCTTTGTGAAAGTCCTATTAAGCGCCTTGATCTATCTCTATAGATCTTGATGCCTAATATGTAAGCAGCTTCACCGAGGTCTTTCATCGAAAAACTTTTATTCAAGTATCCTTTTGCTATCCAGAAATTCTATATCATTTCCAATTAATAATATGTCATCAACATATAAAACTAGAAATGCTACTGAGCTCCCACTCACTTTCTTGTAAATACAAAGCTTCTCCAAAAGTCTCAGATAAAACCATATGCTTTGATCACACTATCAAAACGCTTATTCCAACTCCGAGATGCTTGCACCAGTCCATAAATGGAACGCTGGAGCTTGCACACTTTGTCAAGACCTTTTGGATCAACAAAACCTTCCGCTGCATCATATACAACTCTTCTTCTAGAAATCCATTCAAGAAAGCAGTCTTGACATCCATTTGCCAAATTTCATAATCATGAAATGCAGCAATAGCCAACATGATTTGGACAGACTTAAGCATCGCCACGGGTGAGAAAGTCTCATCGTAGTCAACCCCTTGAACTTGTCGAAAACCTTTCGCAACAAGTCGAGCTTTATAGATAGTAACATTACCATCGTCGGTCTTCTTCTTAAAGATCCATTTATTCTCAATGGCTTGCCGATCATCGGCAAGTCAACCAAAGTCCACACTTTGTTTTTATACATGGATCCTATCTCGATTTCATGGCCTCTAGCCATTTAGCGGAATCTGGGCTCATCATCACTTCCTCATAGTTCGTAGGTTCATCATGGTCAAGTAACATGACTTCCGAATAGGATTACCGTACCACTCAGTGCGGATCTTACTCGTAGACCCACGAGGTTCAAGAGAAACTTGATCTGAAGTTTCATGATCAATATCATTAGCTTCCTCACTAATTGGTGTGGTTGTCACGGGAACCGGTTCTCGTGATGAACTGCCTTCCAATAAGGGAGTGGATACAGTTATCTCATCAAGTTCTACTTTCCTCCCACTCACTTCTTTCGAGAGAAACTCCTTCTCTAGAAAGGATCCATTCTTAGCAACGAATGTTTTGCCTTCGGATCTGTGATAGAAGGTGTACCCAACAGTTTCTTTTGGGTATCCTATGAAGACACATTTCTTCGATTTGGGTTCGAGCTTATCTGGTTGAAGTTTCTTCACATAAGCATCGCAGCCCCAAATTTAAGAAACGACAACTTTGGTTTCTTGCCGAACCACAGTTCATAAGGCATCGTCTCAACGGATTTTGATGGTGCAATATTTAACGTGAATGCGGCCGTCTCTAAAGCATAACCCCAAAATGATAGCGGTAAATCGGTAAGAGACATCATAGATCGCACCATATCAAGTAAAGTACGATTACGACGTTCGGACACACCATTTCGTTGTGGTGTTCCAGGTGGCGTGAGTTGTGAAACTATTCTGCATTGTTTCAAATGTAAACCAAACTTGTAACTCAAATATTCTCCTCCACGATCAGATCGCAGAAATTTTATTTTCTTGTTACGATGATTTTCTACTTCACTCTGAAATTCCTTGAACTTTTCAAATGTTTTAGACATGTGTTTCATTAAGTAGATATACCCATATCTGCTTAAATCATCTGTGAAGGTGAGAAAATAACGATATCCGCCACGAGCCTCAACATTCATCGGGCCACATACATCTGTATGTATGATTTCCAACAAATCTGTTGCTCTCTCCATAGTTCCGGAGAACGGTGTTTTAGTCATCTTGCCCATGAGGCACGGTTCGCAAGTACCAAGTGATTCATAATCAAGTGATTCCGTAAGTCCATCAAGATGGAGTTTCTTCATGCGTTTTATACCGATATGACCTAAACGGCAGTGCCACAAATAAGTTGCACTATCATTATCAACTCTGCATCTTTTGGCTTCAACATTATGAATATTTGTATCACTACTATCGAGATTCAATAAAATAGACCACTCTTCAAGGGTGCATGACCATAAAAGATATTACTCATATAAATGGAACAACCATTATTCTCGATTTAAATGAATAACCGTCTCGCATCAAACAAGATCCAGATATAATGTTCATGCTCAACGCAGCACCAAACAACAATTATTTAGGTCTAAAACTAATCCCGATGGTAGATGTAGAGGTAGCGTGTCGACGGTGATCACATCGACTTTGGAACTGCTTTCCCACGCGTCGTCACCTCATCCTTGGCGGTGCTTGCTTATTCCAGTAGTCCCTGTTTCGAGTTGCAAATATTAGCAATGTAACCAGTATCAAATACCCAGTGCTACTACGAGCTCTAGTTAGGTACACATCAATAACATGTATATCACATATACCTTTGTTCACTTTGCCATCCTTCTTATCCGCCAAATACTTGGGGCAGTTCCGCTTCCAAAGGACCGACCGCTTGCAAGAGAAGCACTCGTTTTAGGCTTAGGTCCAGACTTGGGTTTCTTCTCTTGAGCAGCAACTTGCTTGCCATTCTTTTGAAGTTCCCTTCTTCTTCCCTTTGCCCTTCTTCTTGAAACTAGTGGTCTTGTTGACCATCAACACTTGATGCTCCTTCTGATTTCTACCTCCATGCTTTCAAAGATCGCCAAGAGCTCGAATAGTCTTGTTCATCCCTTGCATATTATAGTTCATCACAAAGCTCTTGTAGCTTGGTGGCGATGATTGAAGAATTTCATCAATGACACTATCATCGTGAAGATTAACTCCCAATTGAATCAAGTGATTGTTATACCCGGACATTCTCGAGTATATGTTCACCGACGTAACTATTCTCCTCCATTTTGCAGCTATAGAACTTATTGGAGACTTCATATCTCTCAATCCGGGCATTTGCTTGAAATATTAACTTCAACTCTGAAACATCTCATATGCTCCATGACGCTCAAAACGTCGTTGAAGACCCGGTTATAAGCCGTAAAGCATGGCACATGAACTATAGAGTAGTCATCGCTTTGCTCGCCAGACGCTCTTAACGCCGTTAGTTGCATCGCAAGCAGTTCGCACCCAGCGGTGCTTCGGGACGTAACTCTTACGTGCAGCAATGAGGATAATCCTCGAGTTACGGACCCAATCCGTGTAATTGCTACCATCATCTTTCAACTTTGCTTTCTCAAGGAACGCATTAAAATTCAACGGAACAACAACACGAGCCATCTATCTACAAACAAACATAGACAAGCAAGATACTATCAGTACTAAGTTCATGATAAATTTAAGTTCAATTAATCATATTACTTAAGAACTCCCACTTAGCAGACATCTCTCTAGTCATCTAAGTGATCACGTGATCCAAATCAACTAAACCATAACCGATCATCACGTGAGATGGAGTAGTTTTCAATGGTGAACATCATTATGTTGATCATATCTACTATATGATTCACGCCGACCTTTCGGTCTCCGTGTTCCGAGGCCATATCTGCATATGCTAGGCTCGTCAAGTTTAACTCGAGTATTCTGCGTGTGCAAAACTGGCTTGCACCCGTTGTAGATGAACGAGAGCTTATCACACCCGATCATCACGTGGTGTCTCAAAGACGATTTAACTTTGGCAACGGTGCATACTCAGGGAGAACACTTCTTGATAATTTTAGTGAGAGATCATCTTAAAATGCTACCGTCAATCAAAGCAAGATAAGATGCATAAAGGATAAACATCACATGCAATCAATATAAGTGATATGATATGGCCATCATCATCTTGTGCTTGTGATCTCCATCTCCGAAGCACCGTTGTGATCACCATCGTCACCGGCGCGACACCTTGATCTCCATCGTAGCATCGTTGTCATTTATGCCATCTATTGCTTCTACGACTATCGCTACCACTTAGTGATAAAGTAAAGCAATTATAGGGCGTTTGCATTTCATACAATAAAGCGACAACCATATGGCTCTCGCCATTGCCGATAACTTCGTTACAAAACATGATCATCTCATACAATAAAATATAGCATCACGTCTTGGCCATATCACATCACAACATGCCCTGCAAAAACAAGTTAGACGTCCTCTACTTTGTTGTTGCAAATTTTACGTGGCTGCTACGGGCTTTAGCAAGAACCGTTCTTACCTATGCATCAAAACCACAACGATAGTTTGTCAAATAGACTCCGTTTTAATCTTCACAAGGACCGGGCGTAGCCACAATCGGTTCAACTAAAGTTGGAGAAACAGACACCCGCTAGTCACCTGTGTGCAAAGCACGGCGGTAAAACCAATCTCGCGTAAGCGTATGCGTAATGTCGGTCCGAGCCGCTTCATCCAACAATACCGCTGAACCAAAGTATGACATGCTGGTAGGCAGTATGACTTATATCGTCCACAACTCACTTGTGTTCTACTCGTGCATATAACATCAACGATAAAACCTAGGCTCGATGCCATGTTGGGGAACGAGTAATTTCAAAAATTTCCCACGCACACGCAAGATCATGGTGATGATATAGCAACGAGGGGAGAGTGTTGTCTACGCACTCGTGAGACCAAGCGAAGCATTGACGCAACATAGAGGAAGTAGTCGACGTCCTCCGGTCCGACCGATCCAAGCACCGTTACTTCGGCACCTCCGAAGTTCTTGACACGCGACAGCTCGATGACGCACCCTCGATCTCCGATCCAGCAGAGGCGCCGAGGGGAGTTCCACAAGACGACGGCGTGGTGACGATCTTGATGTTCTCCTGTCGCAGGGCTTCGCCTAAACACCGCTACAATATGACCGAGGTGTAATATCGTGGAGGGGGGCACCACACACGGCTAAGGAACGATCAGTGATCAACTTGTGTGTCTAGGGTGCCCCCCTACCCCCGTATATAAAGGAGGGAGGGAGGAGCTGGCCGGCCCAAGGGGGGCGCGCCATAGGAGGAGGAAACCTACTCCAAGTAGGTTTCCCCTCTTTTTCCTAATCCAAGTTGGAGGGGGAAGGAAGGAGTACTAGTAGTAGGAAGGAAGAGGGGAAGGAGAAAGGAAAGGGGGCGGCCCCTTCCCAATTCGGATTGGGCTTGGGGCGCGCCTCCTCCTGCTCCTTCTCCTTCCTTCCACTTGGGCCCAATAAGGCCCATATACTTACCGGGGTTCGGTAACCTCCCGAGCTCGGATATTCCCAAACTCTCCGGAACCTTTCCGGTGTCCAAATATATCCGCCCAATATATCAATCTTTATATCTCGACCATTTCGAGACTCCTCGTCATGTCCGTGATCACATCCGGACTCGAACAACCTTCGTACATCAAAATACATAAACTCATAATATAAGCATCATCGAAACCTTGCGTGCAGACCCTACGGTTCGAGAATAATGTAGACATGACCGAGACACGTCTCGGTCAATAACCAATAGCGGACCGGATGCCCATATTGGTTCCTACATATTCTACGAAGATCTTTATCGATCAAACCGCATAACAACATACTTTGTTCCTTTGTCATCGGTATGTTACTTGCCCGAGATTTGATCGTCGGTATCCAATACCTAGTTCAATCTCGCTACCGCAAGTCTCTTTACTCGTTCTGTAATACATCATCTCATAACTAACTCATTAGTTACATGCTTGCAAGGCTTAAGTGATGAGTATTCCGAGAGGGCCCAGAGATACCTCTCCGACAATCGGAGTGACAAATCCTAATCTCGAATTATGCCAACTCAACATGAACCTTCGGAAACACCTGAGAGCATCTTTATAATCACCCGATGCGTTGTGACGTTTGGTAGCACACAAAGTGTTCTTCCGTAAACGGAGTTGCACAATCTCATAGTTGCAGGAACTTTGTATAAGTCATGAAGAAAGCAATAGCAGATACTAAACGATCAAGTGCTAGGCTAATGAATGGGTCATGTCAATCACATCATTCTTCTAATGATGTGATCTCACTAATCAAATGACAACACATGTCTATGGTCAGGAAACATAACCATCTTTGATTAATGAGCTAGTCAAGTAGAGGCATACTAGTGACCATAGTTTTGTCTATGTATTCACACATGTATTATGTTTCCGGTTAATACAATTCTAGCATGAATAATTAACATTTATCATGATATGAGGAAATAAATAATAACTTTATTATTGCCTCTAGGGCATATTTCCTTCAGTTCAGACATCATATCGAATGCCCTCTGTTTAGCATATAAATCACATATGTGAATTAAATGATGCGATCCTGATTACTTAGATAACATGTAGGTGAATTATGTCATGTGATCCTGTTTAGTTATTCATCATATCTTTGAATTATGTTATGCTATGCTATCCAGTTTAGGTAGACATCATATATGTGAAATTATGTCATGCTATCCGTTTTAGTTAAACAATATACATGTCAACTATTTCATGCCCTCTTTTTTCCACACTATCTATTGCATCTGTCTCTCATATAATGTCTGTACATTCAACTATGTTTCCTGTTTATCATCCATTTGAATTGGAGCGGGTGATGCCGGTATCTAGCGGACTAAAAACACGGTCTTCAAATAAAACAGTGCTACCTCTTGGTGGAGATAGCACCCCGGTTGTACATGCACAAGAACCATCCCTACCACACATAAACCAAACTCTCGCAGATTGTATCCCTACTGCGATGGACAGAGAACCAGCTTCACCCAATCTAACCCCAACCCTAGCTGATAGTAACCCAGTTCCTGTTGACACAGCACCATCTCCACCACAGAGCTCCCTGACAAGAGCAGTTAGTAAGGCAGCTCCCGGTGCCCAAAGGGCCAAGCTATCACGCCGAACCCCAACTCCACCAGCTAGTACGCCTATTCTCGTGGAGGAAGCACAACTAGCTAGTCGTAGTTTAGCATCTATCGCATTTGATGTTGTTAAATCGTATGTGTGTATATTCCCATCTTGGAAATATTATATCAAGATGAAGGAAAATGCCATTCTTGTGTGTTTGTCCAGGAGTTATGTGTAAGTAATGTTATTCATGGCAATTACTTTGCTTCTTCCCATACATCCTACCTTCATGATGGTTATAATACAACAAATTTTCCCTATTTTCTCTATAGAGAATGACTGATTTGGAAACTCAGGATGAGGTAACCTGTGCTAATACCTTTGCTATCTTAAAGAATGCTTGGTGGCAGTATCGGAATTACCTGAAGAAATCATACTTCACCGGCAAAGAAACTCATCAAATTCCCTTACGTTCTCCTGAGACACATTTACTAGATGATGACTGGGAACGCCTTGTTCTGTACTGGTCCCGAACCAAGTGTAGCGACCAGACCTCAAACAGTCCGATCTCTGTGCTTTAGTGTCATCCCTGGATCAGTAATGCTGATACACACAGTACTTGAAGGATTTATAACAGAGTAGCAATCACACACTTATTACATCGAATGTCTCAAAAGAGAGCTTATTACAATAAATATGGCTTAAGGCCATCTAATAACGATAACAGTGGAAGGCTTGGAAGATAAGCGAGTCCATCAACTCCAACGGCATCACTGAGTATAAGACCACGGCCTAAGGCACCTTACTCGTCGTCTGAAAAGTCTGCAACATGAACGTTCCAGCCCGAAAACGGGTCAGCACATGGAATATGCTGGCATGTAACACATAGAGAGTAATGAACAGAATAATACTATTCTACATGCATATATGGCTGGTGGAAAGCTCTATGGTTACAGTTTTGCATAAAGCCAATTTTTCCCTACTACAAAGGAATAAATTTTATTTAACTATCATGGTGGTTGTTAAACATTGAGAAGGTTCACCCAACTCAATCCCAATTAAACACCATCATTAAACCCAACAAATTAAATTACAGTAACATGATGAGATTCACATGATAATCCAAGTACTAGATACTCAAAATGTCCATAACCGGCGACGCAGCTAACCATGATTAGTTTATACACTCTGCAGAGCTTTGCGCACTTTTCCCCACAAGACTTGATCTCCTCCGTTGAAATTCTTGCACTACATGGTGTTTGAGAAAATGGATGACCGAGACATAGCCTTTCAGAAGTGTTTGCACCTTACGATCGGGTAGACAGTTACACCTACTTTCCCCTACATCTGCTAGTCTACCACTGTAAGAGTTCACACAACTTAATCAACTATACTAGAGCCCATAGTAGCTTGTGGCTCCACACGGAAGTTTCTAGCATGAATAATCTCATGATCTCTTTGAGCCTGGGTGGCGGTCCATAAAGAAAAACAGGCAATCACTGGAATCCCAGGTGCCTCAGTCCACCCAGATGTGTATTAAAGTTGCCACCTTAAATAAACCATTAAATTAACAATCTCACATCTATCATGGAAACACTCACCCAATCCACGTCTACTAGCATAGCATAGCAATATAAGAAAACATAGAAGTAACTCCCAAAGGTTTGAAAGTAAACAGGATATAGGTACTACCTCAACTACTTCCCAAACCCACATGTTAATAAGATCCTAATCATGCAATTGTTTGAGGATTGATCTAATGCAATAAAACTGGGTAGTAATGAGGTATGATCAAAGTGTTACTTGCCTTGCTGATGATCCGTGAAACCTAGAGATTCGAAGTAGCAAGTGGCGCACTCCGGGTACTCTATCGCAAACAAACAAGCATACAATAAGTACTCATCTAATGCACAGGTAAAACTCAAATAAGAGATCTAACCAGAAAATTCAACTTAAGAACTCTGGTTTGCAAAAAGAATCAAATCAAACGAAGCAACGAAACTCAAACGGCGAAAGAAACAAGCTTCGTTTACTAATCTGGACCTAAGTCAAATTTTACAGTAGCAAAAACTTGTTTGAGTTGGTTAAATAGAAAGAGGGTTTCGAGGCGAAACTCCAGGGGCTTGAATCGCCTGATTCCGATAAATGAGCGAAAAGTTAAACTAAAACGAAAATCGGATCAGAAATCGCGGTCTGGAATAATCGCAAAAAATCCGAGAAAAGAAAAACTAAAGAACAGTTTAACGAACGGACGTTCGTTGACTGCAACTAAACCATGAACTCATCCGTTAAAACGAACGATCGAGCTAACGCTCGCTAAATAAGTAAACCGGAAAGAAAAAACGATCTAAAAAAATAAAACCTAGGGTTTTCTAAAAAACCAAATTGGTTTCTATAGAAAACCGGCGGCGACGGGCGGCTACGTCAGCTCGGGGCTCCGGCGAAGTCCGGCGTCTCCGGCGGGGTTCCTGGGCAGCAGCGGGAGGCGGCGGCGATGGCGGCGAACGGCGGCGACGTGTGCGAACAACGGCGGCGGGAGGCGGGGTGGTTCGTGTGGCGGGTGGGGCTGGCGGCGGCGGTATTTATAGGGAGGGTGTCCGGCTTGGGGAAGGGGGCGCCGGGTCGGGGTCGGCCTCGGGAGGCGTGCCCTGGCCGGACTCAACGGCGGCAGTGGGGAGGACTCCCCTCACGCGGGGAAGGCGGCGGCGGCACGGGCCTGGCCTGGCTCGGCTGGGCCTTCGGCCCAGTCGGGCGCACGGAACTTTTTTTTAACCGCCGAAACTAAGAAAAATTCTAGAAAATAAAATAAAATTCTAAAAATGCCAAAATAAATTTTCACAGTCTAAATAAAATATTTAGAACAAAATGAACATTTTCTTGGTCCTAAAATGCAGTTTTGAAAAACGTGCAATTTTTCCTAAATTCAAATAAAATGGCGAAAAACTCCGAAATAAAAACTTATTTGATTTTATCATTAAATCCTCAATATTTCTTTATTTTGGGAAAGTCATTTTATTCCCTCTCTCATATTTTTATAATAGAAATAATTGAAGATAAAATATATAAAATCAAATTATCCTATTTTCAGAATTTGAGAATACCTAAATATGAAAATAACGAAATCCGCAACTCTCTCCGTGGGTCCTTGAGTTGCATAGAATTTCTAGGATCAAGCCAAAAAGCAACTAAAATATGATATGCAATGATGATCTAGGTATAACATTCCAAATTGAAAATTTGGGATGTTACAAACCTACCCCCTTAAGATGAATCTCGCCCTCGAGATTCGGGTTGGCTAGAAAATAGGTGAGGGTGGTCCTTCCGTAGATCTTCCTCTCTCTCCCAGGTGGCTTCCTCCTCGGTGTGGCTGGCAAATTCAAGAATTTTGACTGGCTTTTCTTCATAGGTTAAATCACTATCCAACTGAATCGCTTCCAGGGCACTGTATCTCTCAGCGGTATATCGGCCATCTCTGCATGGCACTTCTTTAACTGGGAAACGTGAAACAGATCGTGAACTCCTGACAATCCTTCGGGCAATTCCAATTTGTAAGCAACTTCTCTCATGCGCTCCAAAATTTTGTAGGGTCCTACAAAACGTGGCGCTAACTTTCCCATAACTCCAAAACGCTTAACTCCACGAAGCGGGGATACACGAAGATAAACTCTGTCTCCGACTTTGTAAGCTGTCTCCTTGCGTTTAGAATCTGCATAGCTCTTCTACCTGGACTGGGCTACCTTGAGCCTATCGTGAATCAACTTCACCTTCTGTTCAGACTCCTTAATCAAATCTGGTCCAAACAACTGGCGATCTCCAACTTCATCCCACAACAATGGGGTCCTGCACCTCCTTCCGTACAAGGCTTCGAAGGGGGCCATCTTCAAACTGGATTGATAACTGTTGTTGTAAGAGAACTCCGCATACGGTAAATTGTCGTCCCAACTAGATCCATAATCTAGCGCATAAGCTCTCAGCATGTCTTCCAGAATCTGATTGACTCTCTCAGTCTATCCATCTGTCTGCGGATGAAAGGTTGTACTGAACTCTAGCCTGGTACCCAAAGTTTCGAGCAACTGATTCTAGAATTTTGAGGTAAGTTGGGTTCCTCTATCTGATACAATGCTCCTCGGAACTCCATGCAGACATACGATCCTGGTCATGTATATCTTTGCCAACTTAACACTGGTGTAAGTGGTCTTCACTGGGATGAAATGAGCTACCTTGGTCAAACGATCGACTACAACCCAAATCGAGTCATAGCCTGAACGAGTCCTGGGCAATCCTATGATAAAATCCATGCCTAGTTTATCCCACTTCCATTC
This sequence comes from Aegilops speltoides, assembly GCA_021437245.1. NCBI lineage: Eukaryota > Viridiplantae > Streptophyta > Magnoliopsida > Poales > Poaceae > Aegilops > Aegilops speltoides. Next base: position 29,332,020 of record CM038144.1, read on the forward strand.
GGGTATCGGCAATGGCTGTAGCAATCCTGCTGGCTTCTGATGCTCTGCCTTCACTCTTTGACATACATCACAAACTGATACATATTCCGCAATGTCTTTCTTCATTCCAGTCCACCAGAAAGTGTCCTTCAAATCCAGATACATCTTGGTATTCCCTGGGTGAATCGAATACGGCGAATCATGGGCCTCTTGCAGAATCAACTTCCTGATCTCCGGGTCCTAGGCACATAAACGCGGTCCTCAAACCATAAGGTATCATGCTCATCCTAACGAAAACCCTTAGCCTTTCCTTTGCTCAACTTCTCCTTTATCCCGGCAATCTCTTTGTCTGCCTTCTAAGCTTCTCTGATCTTGTCCATCAAAGTAGACTGAATATCCAATGCTGCAACATAGCCTCTTGGAACTATTTCCAAACATAATTCACGAAGATCCTCGGCTAACTCCCATGGTAACTCTCCGGTCAAGAGTGTGTTGACATGGCTCTTGCGGCTCAACGCATCGGCTACTACGTTAGCCTTTCCGGGGTGATAATGCAATCTCATATCATAATCTTTGATGAGCTCCAACCATCTCCTTTGCCTGAGATTCAACTCCTTCTGTGTGAAAATGTACTTCAAACTCTCGTGATCCGTGTACTGTTGGAAATATGCCCTAGAGGCAATAATAAAAGGATTATTATATTTCAATGTTCATGATAATTGTCTTTTTGTTCATGCTATAAATGTATTATTCGGAAATCGTAATACACGTGTGAACACTTAGACCCAATGAGTCCCTAGTGAGCCTCTAGTTGACTAGCTCACAGATCAATAGATAGTCATGGTTTCGACTATGGACATTGGATGTCGTTGATAACGGGATCACATCATTAGGAGAATGATGTGATGGACAAGACCCAATCATAAGCATAGCATAAAAGATCGATAGTTCGCTTGCTAGAAGCTTTGCCAATGTCAAGTATCTCTTCCTTCGACCATGAGATCGTGTAACTCCTTGTTACCGTAGAGGAGTGCCTTTGGTGTATCAAACGTCACAACGAATCGGGTGACTATAAAGGTGCATTACGGTATCTCCGAAAGTATCTTGGGTTGACACGGATCGAGATCGATTTGTCACTCCGCATGACGGAGAGGTATCTCTGGGCCCACTCGGTAATGCATCATCATAATGAGCTCAATGTGACCAAGGTGTTGGCCACGGGATCATGCATTACGGTATGAGTAAAGTGACTTGCCAGGTAACGAGACTGAACAAGGTATTGGGATACCGACGATCGGGTCTCGGGCAAGTAACGCATCGATTGACAAAGGAATTGCATATGTGGTTTGATCGAATCCTCGACATCGTGGTTCAACCGATGAAATCATCGAGGAGTATGTGGGAGCCAACATGGGTATCCAGATCCCGCTGTTGGTTATTGCCCGAGAGTCGTCTCGGTCATGTCTGCGTGTCTCCCGAACCCGTAGGGTCTACACACTTAAGGTTCGGTGACGCTAGGGTTAGAAGGAAGTCAAGTATGTGACCACCGAATGTTGTTCGGAGTCCCGGATGAGATCCCGGATGTCACGAGGAGTTCCGGAAGGGTCCGGAGGTAAAGAATAATATATAGGAAGTGGTGTTTCGCCATCGGAAAGTTTGGGGTTTCAGGTAGCACGGACCACCAGGAAGGGTCCCTGGGTCCACCGGTGGGGCCACCTATCCGGAGGGCCCCATGGGCTGAGAGGGAAGGAACCAGCCCACAAGGGGCTGGTGCGCCTCAGGGTCCACCCCGCGCCTAGGGTTGAAACCCTAGGGGGGGCGCCCACCCGGCTTGGGGGCACTCCACCCCTCGTCGCCGCCCCGGAGATTGGATCTCAGGGCCGCCACCCTGGGGCCTATATAAAGGGGGAGGAGGGGCTGCTGTACCAACTCCCAAGGCGCAGCCCTCCCTCCCCAACACATCTCCTCCTCCGTAAGAGCTCGTGAAGCCCTCGCTTGAGATCGCTTCTCCACCATCACCACGCCGTCGTCTTGCCGGTGGAGCTGTCTTCCTCAACCTCTCCTTCTCCCTTGCTGGATCAAGAAGGAGGAGACGCCGCTCGTCCCGCACGTGTGTTGAACGCGGAGGTGCTGTCCGCTCAAAGACTTGGCATCGGTGATCTCAATCACGCTCGAGTACGACTCCATCATCACCTTGCAAGCTTCCGCACGCGATCTACAAGTGGTATGTAGATGAAATCTCTCTCCGCTACTCGTTGCTTAGATGAACTCATAGATGGATCTTGGTGAAGCCAGGAAAAATTTAATTTTCTCGCAACGTTCCCCAACAAAGGGCATCATGAGCTAGGTCTATGCGTAGTTCTCTAATGCACGAGTAGAACACAATTTGTTGTGGGCGCTGATCTTGTCATCTTACTTGCCTCTACTAGTCTTTTCTTGCTCAACGGTATTGTGGGATGAAGCGGCCCGACCAACCTTACACGACGCTTACGTGAGACCGGTTCCACCGATCGACATGCACTAGTTGCATAAGGTGGTCTGGCGGGTGTCTGCTCTCCCACTTTAGTTGGAGCGGATTCGATGAACAGGGCCCTTATGAAGGGTAAATAGAAGTTGACAAAATCACGTTGTGGTGATTCGTAGGTAAGAAAACGTTTTGCTAGAACCCAATCGCAGCCACGTAAAAGATGCAACAACAACTAGAGAACGTCTAACTTGTTTTTGCAGCGATTGATCATGTGATGTGATATGGCCAGAAGTTGTGATGAATGATGAATTGTGATGTATGAGATCATGTTCTTGTAATAGGATTCACGACTTGCATGTCGATGAGTATGACAACCGCAGGAGCCATAGGAGTTGTCTTTATTTTTTGTATGACCTGCGTGTCATTGAAGAACGCCATGTAAACTACTTTACTTCATTACTAAACGCGTTAGTCATAGAAGTAGAAGTAGTCGTTGGCGTGACAACTTCATGAAGACACGATGATGGAGATCATGATGATGGAGATCATGGTGTCAAGCCGGTGACAAGATGATCATGGAGCCCCGAAGATGGAGATCAATGGAGCTTGATGATATTGGCCATATCATGTCACAACTATATAATTGCATGTGATGTTTATTATGTTTATGCATCTTGTTTACTTAGGACGACGGTAGTAAATAAGATGATCCTTATAAAATTTCAAGAAGTGTTCTCCCCTAGCGTGCACCGCTGCTACAGTTCGTCGCTTCTAAGCACCACGTGATGATCGGTGTGATGGATCCTTACGCTCACATACAACGGGTGTAAGACAGTTTTACACAGCGAAAACACTTAGGGTTAACTTGACGAGCCTAGCATGTGCGCACATGGCCTCGAACACGGAGACCGAAAGGTCGAACACGAGTCGTATGGAAGATACGATCAACATGAAGATGTTCACCGACGATGACTAGTCCGTCTCACGTGATGATCGGACACGGGCTAGTCGACTCGGATCGTGTAACACTTAGATGACTAGAGGATGTCTAATCTAAGTGGGAGTTCATAATTTTGATTAAGAACTTTATTATCATGAACTTAGTCTAAAACCTTTGCAAATATGTCTTGTAGATCAATGGCCAACGCTAATGTCAACATGAACTTCAACACGCTCCTAGAGAAAACCAAGCTGAAAGATGATGGCAAGAACTATACGGATCGGGTCCTAACCCGAGGATCATCCTCATAGCTGCCAGAAGCAATATGTCCTAGAAGGACCGCTAGGTGCCGCTCCGTCCCGAAGAACCAAGACGTTATGAACGCTTGGCAAACTCGCTACCGATGATTACTCCCTCGCTCAAGGCGGCATGCTTCTGACTTAGAACCGGGCTCCAAAAGCGTTTTGAGCATCACGGAGCATATGAGATGTTCAAGAGCTGAAACTAGTTTTCCAAGCTCATGCCCGGTCGAGAGATATGATGTCTCCGACAAGTTCTACAGCTTGTAAGATGGAGGAGAACAGTTCATCGGTGAACACATCCTCAAGATGTCGGGTTGCACGCCAGATGACCCAGTTGAACATTAACCTCCCAGATGAGGCGGTCATTGACAGAATCCTCCGATCGCTCCCACCAAGCTACAAGAGCTTTGTGATGAACTACAACATGCAGGGATGGTAAAGACCATTCTCAAGTGTTCTCGATGTCAAGTCAGCAGAGGCTGAAATCAAAAAGGAACATCAAGTGTTGATGGTCAATAAGACCACTAAGTTCAAGAAGGGCAAGGGTAAGAAGAACTTCAAGAAGGACGGCAAAGATGTTGCCGCGCCAGTAAGCCAGCTTGCCGGAAGAAGTCAAAGAATGGACCCAAGCACGAGACCGAGTGCTTTTATTGCAAGGGAAAGGGCATCGAAGCGGAACTGCCCCAAATACTTAGCGGATAAGAAAGCCGCAACACCAAAGGTATATTTGATATACATGTAATTGATGTGTACCTTACCAATACCCGTAGTAACTCCCGGTATTTGATACCGTGCCGTTGCTCATATTTGTAACTCACAGCAGAGCTGCGGAATAAACGGAGATCGGCGAAGGACGAGGTGACGATCGCGTCGGGAATGGTTCCAGAGTCGATGTGATCGCCGTCGCACGCTGCCTCTACATTTACCTACGGATTAGTTTTGAACCTCAATAATTGTTATTTAGTGCCAAGTTTGAGCATGAACATTGTATCCGGATCTCGTTTAATACGAGATGGCTACTCATTTAAGTCTGAGAATAATGGTTGTTCGATTTATATGAGAGATATGTTTTATGGTCATGCTCCGATGGTCAATGGTTTATTCTTAATGAATCTCGAGCATAATATTACACATGTTCATAGTGTGGATGCCAAAAGATGTAAAGTTGATAACGATAGTCCCACATACTTGTGGCATCGCCGCCTTGGTCACATTGGTGTCAAGCGCATGAAGAAGCTCCATCTTGATGGACTTTAGAGTCTCTTGATTATGAATCGCTTGACACATGCTAACCTTGCCTCTTGGGCAAATGACCAAGACTCCGTTCTCCGGAACAATGGAGCGAGCAACCAACTTGTTGGAAATCATACATACCGATGTGTGCGGTCCAATGAGCGTTGAGGCTCATGGAGGATATCGTTATGTTCTCACTCTCACCGATGACTTAAGTAGATATGGGTATGTCTACTTAATGAAACACAAGTCCGAGACCTTTGAAAAGTTCAAGGAATTTCAGAGTGAGGTGGAGAATCAACGTGATGAAAGATAAAGTTCCTCCGATCGATCGTGGAGGAGAATATTTAAGTCACGAATTTGGCACACACTTAAGAAAATGTGGAATCGTTTCACAACTCACGCTACCGAACACCTCAAATAAACGGTGTGTCCGAACGTCGAATCGCACTCTATTGGATATGGTGCGGTCTATGATGTCTCTTACCGATTTACCGCTATCATTTTGGGGATACGCCTAGAGACAGCTACATTCACTTTAAATAGGGCACCGCCTAAACCGCTGAGACGACACCGTATGAATTATGGTTTGGGAAGAAACCTAAGTATCGTTTCTAAAAGTTTGGGGATGCGATGCTTATGTCAAGAAACTTCAACTGAAAAGCTCGAACCCAAGTCGGAAAATGCGTATTCATAGGATACCCTAAGGAAACTGTCGGGTATACCTTCTACTTAAGATCCGAAGGCAAGATCTTTGTTGCTAAGAACGGATGCTTTTCGAGAAAGAGTTTCTCTCGAAAAGAAGTAAGTGGGAGGAAAGTAGAACTCGATGAAGTACTACTCTCGAACGGAAAGTGGTGCAGCGCAGAAACCGCTCTCTGTGATGCCCACACCAACCAAGAGGAAAACGTTGATGATGATCAAGGTACTTCGGATCAAGTTACTCTTGAACTTCAAGGTCCACGAGGACACGCTCCGCACTGCAGTGGTACGGCAACCTGTTATGGAAATCATGTTGCTAGACAACAATGAACCTTCGAACTATGAAGAAGCAATGGCGGCCGGATTCCAACAAATGGCTTGAGGCCATGAAACCGAGATAGAATCCATGTATGAAAACAAAGTATGGACTTTGACAGACTTGCCCGATGATCGGCGAGCGATAGAAAATAAATGGATTTTTAAGAAGAAGACGGACGCGATGGTAATGTTACCATCTATAAAGCTCGACTTGTCGCTAAGGGTTATCGACAAGTTCAAGGGATTGACTACGACGAGACATTCTCTCCGTAGCGAAGCTTAAGTCCGTCCAATCATGTTAGCAATTGCCGATACTATGATTATGAGATATGGCGATGGACGCCAAAACGGCATTCCTTAATGGACATCTTAAGGAAGAGCTCAGATATGATGCAGCGGAAGGTTTTGTCGATCCTCGTAACGCTAACAAAGTATGCAAGCTCCAGCGATCCATTTATGGACTGGTGCAAGCATCTCGAGTTGGAACATTCGCTTTGATGAGATGATCAAAGCGTTTAGTTTATGCACTTATGGAGAAGCCTGCGTTTACAAGAAAGTGAGTGGGAGCTCAGAGCATTTCTCCTATTATATGTAGATGACATACTCTTGATGGGAAATGATACAAAACTTCGGACAGCATTAAGGCCTACTTGAACAAGTGTTTTTCAATGAAGGACCTTGGAGAAGCTGCTTATATATTAGGCATCAAAATCTATAGAGATAGATCGAGACGCCTCATAGGTCTTTCACAAAGCACATACCTTGATAAGATTTTGAAGAGGTTCAAATGGATCAGTCCAAGAAGGGTTCTTGCCTATGTTACAAGGTGTGAAATTGAGCTCACTCGACCACCCACCAATGCAAAAGATAAAGAAGAGATGAGTGTCATCCCTATGCTTCAGCCATAGGATCTATTATGTATGCTATGTTTGTGTACTGGACTGATGTAAACCTTGCCGTAAGTTTGGTTGCAAGATACCAAAGTAACCCGCAAGGAACACCGGACAGCGGTCAAGAATATCCTGAAGTACCAAAAGGACAAAGGACATGTTTCGTTTATGGAGGAGACGAAGAGCTCGTCAGAAGGGTTACGCCGACGCTTAGCTTCGACTCAGATCCGATGACTCTAAGTCACAAACCGGATACGTGTATATGTTGAATGGTGGAGCAAGAAGCTGGTGCAGCCGCAAGCGAGAGCGCCGTGGCGGGATCTACGTGAAGCGGAGTACATGGCAGCCTCGGAGGCAGCGATGAAGCGATTTGGGTGAAGGAGTTCATCACCGACCTAGGAGTCATACCCAATGCGTCGGGCCGATCAAACTCTTCGTGACAACACCGAGCTATTGCCCTTGCCAAGGAGCCCGTGTTTCACAAGAAGACAAGGCACATCAAGTTGCCGCTTCAACTCCATCCGTGAAAATGTTCAAGATGGAGACATAGAGATTTGCAAAGTGCACACGGATCTGAATGTCGCAGATCCGCTGACTAAACCTCTCTCAAGGCAAAACATGATCAACACCGTAACTCTATGGGTGTTCGATTCATCACAATGTAACTAGATTGGTGACTCTAGTGCAAGTGGGAGCTGTTGGAAATATGCCCTAGAGGCAATAATAAAAGGATTATTATATTTCAATGTTCATGATAATTGTCTTTTGTTCATGCTATAAATGTATTATTCGAAATCGTAATACACGTGTGAACACTTAGACCCAATGAGTCCCTAGTGAGCCTCTAGTCGACTAGCTCACAGATCAATAGATAGTCATGGTTTCGACTATGGACATTGGATGTCGTTGATAACGGATCACATCATTAGGAGAATGATGTGATGGACAAGACCCAATCATAAGCATAGCATAAAAGATCGATAGTTCGCTTGCTAGAAGCTTTGCCAATGTCAAGTATCTCTTCCTTCGACCATGAGATCGTAACTCCGGTTACCGTAGGAGTGCCTTGGTGTATCAAACGTCACAACGAATCGGGTGACTATAAAGGTGCATTACAGGTATCTCCGAAAGTATCTGTTGGGTTGACACGGATCGAGCGGGATTTGTCACTCCGTATGATGGAGAGGTATCTCTGGGCCCACTCGGTAATGCATCATCATAATGAGCTCAATGTGACCAAGGTGTTGGCCACGGATCATGCATTACTAAGACGAGTAAAGTGACTTGCCGTGTAACGAGACCGAACAAGGTATTGGGATACCGACGATCGGTCTCGCAAGTAACGCATCGATTGACAAAGGAATTGCATATGTGGTTTGATCAATCTCGACATCGTGGTTCAACCGATGAAATCATCGAGGAGTATGTGGGAGCCAACATGGGTATCCAGATCCCGCTGTTGGTTATTGCCCGAGAGTCGCCTCGGTCATGTCTGCGTGTCTCGAACCCGTAGGGTCTACACACTTAAGGTTCGGTGACGCTTAGGGTTAGAAGGAAGTCAAGTATGTGACCACCGAATGTTGTTCGAGTCCCTGATGAGATCCCTGACGTCACGAGGAGTTCGGAAGGGTCCGGAGGTAAAGAATAATATATAGGAAGTGGTGTTTCGCCATCGGGAAAGTTTGGGGTTTCGGTAGAAAGTACTGGGACCACCGGAAGGGTCCCGGGTCCACCGGTGGGGCCACCTATCCGGAGGGCCCCATGGGCTGAGAGGGAAGGAACCAGCCCACAAGGGGCTGGTGCGCCTCTAGGGTCCACCCCGCGCCTAGGGTTGAAACCCTAGGGGGGGGGCGCCCACCGGCTTGGGGGCACTCCACCCCTTGGTCGCCGCCCCGGAGATTGGATCTCCAGGGCCGCCACTCTGTGGGGCCTATATAAAGGGGAGGAGGGGGCTGCTGTACCAACTCCCAAGGCGCAGCCCTCCCTCCCCAACACATCTCCTCCTCCGTAAGAGCTCGTGAAGCCTCGCCGAGTATCGCTTCTCCACCATCACCACGCCTGTCAGTCGTCTTTGCCGGTGGAGCTGTCTTCCTCAACCTCTCCTTCTCCCTTGCTGGATCAAGAAGGAGGAGACGCCGCCGTCTCCGCACGTGTGTTGAACGCGGAGGTGCTGTCCGCTCAGCACTTGGCATCGGTGATCTGAATCACGTTCGAGTACGACTCCATCATCACCTTGCAAGCTTCCGCACGCGATCTACAAGTGGTATGTAGATGAAATCTCTCTCCCGTTACTCGTTGCTTAGATGAACTCATAGATGGATCTTGGTGAAGCCGTAGGAAAAAATTTAATTTTCTGCAACGTTCCCCAACATGTACACCTCACAATGGTTTCCGATGAGAAAATGTCTCCAAGTCTTCAATGCGTGCACTACGGCTGCTAACTCCAAATCATGGGTAGCATAATTCAACTCATGGGGCTTAAGCTGTCATGAGGCATATGAAACAACTCTTCCCTCCTGCATAAGCACTACTCCAATTCCTCGACGTGAAGCGTCGCAATACACCTCGTAATCCTTGCGCTGGTCTGGCAAAATCAACACTGGTGATGTAACCAAACGTTTCTTCAACTCCTGGAAACTGGCCTGCTACCTCTTGAGCACTGCGTTGGATTTCCCCGAAGAGGAGAGGATGATGCAGCAAAGTAGCGTAAGTATTTCCCTCAGTTTTTGAGAACCAAGGTATCAATCCAGTAGGAGACCATGCACAAGTCCCTCGTACCTACACAAAATGATAGCTCCTCGCAACCAACGCGATTAGGGGTTGTCAATCCCTTCACGGTCACTTACGAGAGTGAGATCTTATAGAGATGATAAATAATATTTTTGGTATTTTTGGTATAGAGATGCAAAGTGAAAAGTAAAAGGCAAAGTAAAAACAAAGCAAGTAATAAAGTAATGGAGATTGATATGATGAGAATAGACCCGGGGGCCATATGTTTCACTAGTGGATTCTCTCAAGAGCATAGATATTCTATGGTGGGTGAACAAATTACTGTTGAGCAATTGACAAAATTGAGCATAGTTATGAGTATATCTAGGTATGATAATGTATATATGCATCACATCCAAGACAAGTAGATCAAAACGATTCTGCATCTACTACTATTACTCCACTCATCGACCGCTATCCAGCATGCATCTAGAGTATTAAGTTAAAAATAGAGTAACGCCTTAAGCAAGATGACATGATGTAGAGGGATAAATTCATGCAATATGATAAAAACCCCATCTTGTTATCCTCGATGGCAACAATACAATACGTGCCTTGCTGCCCCTTCTGTCACTGGGAAAGGACACCGCAAGATTGAACCCAAAGCTAAGCACTTCTCCCATTGCAAGAACTACCAATCTAGTTGGCCAAACCAAAAGGATAACTCGAAGAGACTTGCAAAGATAACTCAATCATACATAAATAATTTAGAGAAGATTCAAATATTGTTCATAGATAAACTAGATCATAAACCCGCAATTCATCGGTCTCAACAAACACACCGCAAAAAGAAGATTACATCGAATAGATCTCCACGAGAGAGGGGAGAACATTGTATTGAGATCCAAAAAGAGAGAAGAAGCCATCTAGCTACTAGCTATGGACCCGAAGGTCTGAAGTAAACTACTCACACTTCATCGGAGGGGCTATGGTGTTGATGTAGAAGCCCTCCGTGGTGGATGCCCTCCATGAGCTCCTAACAGGCCCCAAGATGTGATCTCGTGGATACGTAAGGTTGCGGCGATGGAATTAGGTTTTGGCCCCTTTCGATCGCTTGGGGATACGTGGTATATATAGGAGGAAGGAGTACGTCGGCGGAGCAATAGGGGCCACGAGGCGGGGGCGCCCCACCTCGTGACCGCCTCTTTGTTCCTTGGAGCAGGTCCAAGTCTCTGGATCACGCTCGTGAGAAAATCACGTTCGAAGGTTTCATTCCGCTTGGACTCCGTTTGATATTCCGTTTCTTCAAACATCAAATAGGCAAAAACATCAATTTCGGCTGGGCCTCCGTTAATAGGTTAGTCCCAAAAATAATATAAAAGTGGAAAAATAAAGCCCAATATAGTCCAAAACAGTAGATAAAGTAGCATGGAGCAATCAAAAATTATAGATACGTTGGAGACGTATCAGGCATCCTCAAGCTTAATTCCTGCTCGTCCTCGAGTAGGTAAATGATAAAAAAAGAATTTTTGATGCGGAGTGATACTTTGGCATAATTTCAATGTAAATCTTCGTAATTGTGATATGAATATTCAATTCCAAAAGATTCAAGACAAAAGTTCATATTGACATAAAAATAATAATACTTCAAGCATACTAATCAAAGCAATCATGTCTTCTCAAAATAACATGGCAAAAGAAAGTTCATCCCTACAAAATCATATAGTTAGGCTATGCTTCATTTTCGTCACACAAAGATGTTCCCAACTTCTATACCCCCGATGACAAGCCAAGCAATTGTTTCATACTTAAATAATCTCAAACTTTTTCAACCTTCGCGCAATACATGAGCGTGAGCCATGGATATAGCACTATGGGTGGAATAGAATATGATGATGGGGATTGTGTGGAGAAGACAAAAAAAGAAAGTCTCACATTCACGAGGATAATCAACGGGCTATGGAGATGCCCATTAATTGATGTCAACATGAGGAGTAGGGATTGCCATGCAACGGATGCACTAGAGCTATGAATGCTCAACAAAAGAAAACTAGTGGGTGTGCATCCAACTCGCTTGCTCATGAAGACCTAGGGCATTTGAGGAAGCCCATCGTAGGAATATACAAGCCAAGTTCTATAATGAAAAATTCCCACTAGTATAAAAAGACAACTTATGAGACTCACTACATGAACAACAAGGTGCTACTTTGAAGCACAAGATATGAGACTCACTACATGAATAACAAGGTGCTACTTTGAAGCACAAGTGTGGAAAAATAGATAGTAGCATTGCCCTTTTTATTCATTTTCTCTTTTTTTTTGGGCCTTTCTTTTTTTTTTCCTTTTTTTGGCCTTTCTTTTTTTTTCTCTCTCTCTCACTCTTTTGGCAATGCTCTAACAATGATGATCATCACACTTCCATTGATTACAACATAAGGATTACAACTCGAAACTTAGAACAAGATATGACTCTATATGAATGCCTCCGGCGGTGTACCGGGATGGTGCAATGAATCAAGAGTGACATGTATGAAAAATAATGCATGGTGGCTTTGCCACAAATACGATGTCAACTACATGATCATGCAATGGCAATATGACAAAAGTAATGTATGTCATGATGATGATGATGGAAGTTGCATGGCAATATATCTCAGAATGGCTATGGAAATGCCATCATAGGTAGGTATGGTGGATGTTTTGAGGAAGATATAAGGAGGTTTATGTGTGATAGAGCGATCGTATCACGGGTTTGATGCACCGCGAAGTTTGCACCAACTCTCAAGGTGGGGCAATGCACGGCATCAAGAGGCTAGCAAAGGCGAAAGGTGAGAGTGCGATAATCCATGGACTCAACATTAGTCAAAAGAACTGATATACTTATTGCAAAAATTTAGAAGTCATCAAAAATCAAGTACTACGTGCATGCTCCTAGGGGATAGATTGGTAGGAAAGACCATCGCCGTCCCCGACCGCCACTCATAAGGATGCACAAGCCAGGTACACTTCATGTTTCAAATTTGTTACACAACTTTAACCATACGTGCATGCTACGGGACTTGCAAACTTCAACACAAGCATTTATCAAATTCATAATTACTCAAACTAGCACGACTTTGATATTATCACCTCCATATCTCAAAACAATTATCAAGCATCAAACTTATCTTAGCATTCAATTCACTCAAAAGAAAGTTTCACATATCTTGAATACCAAGTATATTAACATTAAGCAAATTACCATGCTATTAACGACTCTCAAAATAATCTAAGTGAAGCATGAGAGATCAATAGTTTCTTTAAAACAAATCCACCACCGTGCTCTAAAAGATCTAAGTGAAGTACTAGAGCAAAAATTATCACGCTCAAAAGATATAAGTGAAGCACTATGAGCAAAACTATCAAGCTCAAAAGATATAAGTGAAGCACATAGAGTATTCTAACAAATTCCAATTCATGCATGGCTCACTCAAAAGGTGTGTCGGTGTCAAAACCGGCGGATCTCGGGTAGGGGGTCCCGAACTATGCGTCTAGGCGGATGGTAACAGGAGACAAGGGACACGATGTTTTACCTGTGTTGGGCCCTCTTGATGGAGGTAAAACCCACGTCCTACTTGATTAATATTGATGATATGGGTAGTACAAGAGTGGATCTACCATGAGATCAAGGAGGCTAAACCCTAGAAGCTAGCCTATGGTATGATTGTTGTAATGGAGGTTATGTCCTACGGACTAAAGCCCTCCGATTTATATGGACATCGGAGAGGGCTAGGGTTACACAGAGTCGGTTACAATGGTAGGAGATCTACATATCCGTATTGCCAAGCTTGCCTTCCACGCCAAGGAAAGTCCCATCCGGACACGGACGGAGTCTTCAATCTTGTATCTTCGTAGTCTTGGAGTCCGCGGACGATGATAGTCGGCTGTTCGGACACCCCTAGTCCAGACTCCTCAAGAGCTCCCCTGAACTCGGCTTCAATGACGATGAGTCCGGCAAGATAATGTTCGGCATTGCAAGGCAGGTTCCTTCTTTGAATAATCCAGAGAAGATTGTGAACACCAGGATAGTGTCCGGCTCTACAAAATAAATTCCACGTTCCACCGTAGAGAGAATAATATATACACAAGTTCAATCTGCTGACGTATTTTGCGGCATGACGTCACACCACTACCAAGCCTTTACTTGAATCGCTTTTTATTATACCACCTCAACAAGATTTAGCTAAGCGGTTCCTTGGCACGCCTTGTCAAGCGTAGATCGTGTTCCCCTTATTTCGGATTCTCATCAATACGGACGGGTAACCCAACCGTGCCATTGATGGTGGCGCTTGGGAGATAAGCGAGTTTTACCAGGCCAGTGGGGACGTATAGTCTTCGTCCGTCTATATAAGGGATAAGGATTCACCTTTTCACCCACGCCCTCTTACTCCTTTGCTTATCCACCTCCGCGCACTCAAGCTCTAACGCCCAAGTTCGCGCATCTCGTCTCAACCTTCTCCGACCATGTCCGGAGCGGGAGGCAAGTGGTTGGCCTCCACCGTTAAGGAGGAGCACATCACAAAGCTGCGCAAGCACGGATACCTTTCCGGCGACATCGCAGATCGGCCGCCCGACGAGGGCAGCTCATCCCCACCCCCAGGCCCCATGAGAGGGTCGTTTTCCTCCCCACTTCCTCCATGGATCGGGCTTTCCACTTCACCCCTTTGTCCGGGGCTCATGTTCTACTACGGCCTGGATTTCCATGATCCGCGCCAACTTCATCCTCAACATCTCGGCGTTTATCGTCGTGTGCGAGGCCTTCCTCGCATCCAGCCCCACTTCGCTTAGGGCTCAAGACCTTCAACATCAAGCGAAGGTAGTGAAGGGCACCTGCCGAGTGCGGAGGTGCCATGTTGGGCAAGATGCCCAACGCCCTTGGTTCAAGGGCCTTCGTGGAATCCGTCAAGGGGTGGCAATCGGGTGGTTCTATATCACCGGCCGCACGAACCTACATGGGCGGCGGCCCCGAAGTTCAGATCTGGCATCCCTACGCAGCTCACCTCCCGAAAGAGAAGGGCTTGTGGGGTAATTCAAGGAGCCGACGGACTCGTGCCCAGATCCGTAAGCCGGTGAACAAGAAGCTCAGCTGGTTAACATGGTCCAAGTCATGCTCGTCGCCGGATTCTCCCATGCCAAGAACGGGCATTCAACTGTGGAGTTCAATCCGAACAGACCAGCGCCGAGCGGCTTTTCGACACAACGCACGGCGCTGGAGGGTGCTGTTTAAGGGCGCCAAGACGCGCGATCCGCGACGGAAGATCGCGGATTCCACTCGCAGCGGCCCGGTGATGAGGTAAGTGATTCTACCCTTTATGGGACACTTTGTTGTTAGTAGTTCGACCCTAAGCGGTTTTAATCTCCTTTTTCCTTTGACAGAATGGATGAAGAAGGCCGAGCAGCTCATCCGCCCGGCCCCATGCCGAAGACTCCAGCACGCCTGCCTAGCGGGCTGCTGGTTCCGCACCGCAGTGGTGCCGAGAAGAACGCCAAGAAGGTGGCCACGGCACTCGAAGAGTTCCCTGCCAGTGTCCAACGACTGAGGCGGATTCCTCCCCCGAAGATGAGGAGGAAGAAGACCCTCTCCCAGAGGAGGGAGAGAGAAAGAGGAAGGCCTCCCCAACAGGGGAGGCCGAAGGGTCCAAGAGGGGAAGAACTATTCCCCCGGACAACTCCTTCAACACCAACATTGGCGAAGAAGAGTGGCCCTCGAGGGCCAGGCCTCCGGCGAGATCGTAAGTATCCGGATCCCTGAATCTGCAATTTCTTTTGTGTCACATAGTGTCCCTCTAACGCCGCATACTGCCTACAGTCCGGCCGATGACGATCTCCCCGCTTCATCGAGCGGGTCGTTGGCTCCGTCGGATGTGGATTCCGTCCCGACTGCCTCCACCCCTCGCGCCGACAAGGACACCGAGGTGGGATCCCGGAAAGGGACCCATCAGGAGGAGGCTCCGGAGGCGCCGCAAGGCAGCCTCCCGGACTTTGCGCTGGACTCTACGCTGGAACCTGCAGTGGTTCCAAAGTCCGGCGGGCGGCCCCTTCGCAAGAAGGGCAAGACCGTGACGCCGGCGGCCCCCGTCCAACCGGAGGCGCCGGACAACCTGTTGGAGGCGCTCAAAGGCGCTTCCTTCGAGGAAGAACACCGCACTACCATGAGTGTGGTGATTCAGAAGGTTCAGCTCGCCAAGAGCAGGCTGACCGAAGCCTGCAGCAGCCTTCTAACAGGCTTTGATGTAAGAAGTTAAAATTATGTGATGTAATACCGCATAGACAGTAGCCCCTGATGCTCAGTTCAGCGTTCGGAAAGAAAAGCCGGACTGAGGACCTAAAAAGATATACGCAGGGTTGCTAAAAAATATGTCAATATGGGTTTGCAGGTTGTGCTGCTGACCTCTGCCGCACTGACTGCGGAGGTCGGTGCATTGAAGCAGGATTTCGAGCGGTGCGAGCAAGAGCTCGGCCGTGCCAAGAAGCAGCTCAAGGACAAAGAAGGTGAGTAACACCACTTTGAAGATTTACCTTACAGAAAAGGATTTAGGTTGCAATAAAAATGACAAGGATAATGTAGGGTATCGCAGGGCCACCAACGAGGTGGCAACCTCGAAGGAGGCTGTGTCCGCGCCGAACATAATGCGCCGCGAACAGCCGAGGAGAGAAGCGGGAGGCGCGGGTGGCGGAAGTGCGGCAAGAGCTCCAGGCTCTCATGGAGAAGCATGAGAGTTTGGAGCGCGACTCCAAGACTCGAGAGTCCGAGCTCGCCTTGGCTCTCGAAAGTGCCAAGTCCGCCAAGGCCGAGGCTCGTAAGGCCCTTCAGGAGGTTGAAGATGTGAAGAAGATAGCGGCGGGTAAGGCATTTTTCATGCAAAGCAAGCATGTTAATGTAAACTACCTGACACTTACCCGCATTTGGAGCTCTCCAGGGGCGTTTGCAGATCTGCCGTGCAGTGTATCCGATGCCGCCAAGATTCTACCGTGGGCTGGGAGGGAGCTCAACGGAGAAGGTCTTCGGTCTCAAGATGCCGAGGCCGCCATCCGGTGCTTTCTAGCGACCAGGTGAAGCGGTGGTCGAGCTCCCCAAGGCGGCTGAGGAGGCCATGAAGGGCCTCATAGTCCGGCTGTGGCCTGGACAGGCCATGCCTGGGAGCTATTTCGGCCTCGTGCGGCGGCTGGTGGATGCGTGCCCCTGGGTGGAGGTCGTCAAGCGCTCCGCCTATATTGAAGGTGCTCGTCGGGCCCTTGCCCGCGCAAAGGTGCACTGGGGCAGGCTGGATGCAGAGAGGCTTCTTACTGACCCGCCGCCAGCGGGCAAGGAGTATCGTACGCCTGAAATGTACTATAAGATTGTCCTGAAGGGTGCCCGCAATATTGCGGATGAGTGCCCTAGAGATGTAATTATTGAGTAAAACTCGCTATGTATTATCCTGTGCGCTGAAAACTTTGTTCATATGCTCTTAAGCAACGCTTGTTTAATTTAAAATATTACCTTCTGTGCGGCCGTTTATAAAATCTGAGAGATGGCAAGTCGTTGGCTTCAGCCCCCGAGCCGCAAGTGCTGGGGTGTTCGGGATAACTTGAGCACTCTTGTTCCCATTTTTGGGTCCATATAGGAAGGCGCTCAACACGACGAACAAGGCAAGCGGACTTATAATGCTTGAACACTCTCACTTAGCCATAGAATTCTATAATTTTAAATTTCGGCGAAGCCCCTAGTATTCGGAAGACCGAATTCGGGGCGCTATCCACACCTTCGTCGGACATTATCCGGTACTTCGCTTGAAGCGGCATGAGTCTTTAGGGACCCGAAAAACCTCTCGAACAGCGACCAGTCTCTCGCCTTATCATGCCGCCAGTTTTAGCTTTCCATCGAGGCGCCGCCCAGCTCAACCGGGGCGCAATCGCAGTGGTTCTCCCAGTGCCACCTTAGCCGACATAACGGAACGTAAGGCACCAAAACGTGGGAGCCGGGCAAACCCAACTATTGACCCAAGACATGATTCGGAGCCGATTCATATAATGCTATAAGTTCGGGTGCCGTGACTTGTGAAAGTGTTCGGACTTATCACACCATAATGCGGGAACGAAGCCCTCGGTGTATTCGGCCGCACTAAAATATACGGGTGCAAGATGTCATTAATGAACATATGTGTAAAGTAATGCAATAACAGCAAAAGATGTTGCATTATTTATTCAATGGATTCTCGCTATGAGTGCGGAAGGATACAAATAGTGCGGTAAGCAAGGGATTGACTAAATAAACATGTCCCCCTCGTGGGTGGGCTACTGATCGTGTATATATTCGAATTTAATGCTCATAATGGAGACCACCGAATGTTCGCCGCAGCCTTCTTCCCTCCCCGGCTGTTGCATCGTGAGTTCGGGCGGGTTCGCCACCGATGTAACCTCCGTGAACGGAGTCCTATGTATACAAAGAAGGAAAATTAAAAAAGGCGACACACTTGTGAGCCCCTGGTATGGTCGAGCCGCACTCTGGGTCTACTGTGGTCGTGCCCCTCCCCCCAGGCCCATGGTATCTCCAGAGCGTAATGATGTATGCGGAGGGTTGGTCTTGCAATCATGCGAGGGCTGGGGTTGGGGCCGCATTGCTACGCGTGCTTGGAACGCGCCAGGTGGTCTTAGTTGATGTTGCTCGAAGCGTTTGGCGTGTCCGCCGCTTAACGGCCGGACTCAAAATTGCCTTAGAAGGCTGCTCAGACTTCTTCCGCGAGAGCCGCGCTGTGTTCCTCCGCTCGCAGAGGGAGCGCCCGTATTTCGCTGACCGTGATGACTCCTCGAGGGCCCGCATCTTGAGCTTGAGGTATGCGTGACGCGGCACGCGCTGAACTTTGTAAACGCGTTCGTCCGAAAGCAGAGTGTGATAGCCTCGCGAACGGGACTATGTCAAGATTAACTCTCGCCCGAAATTGTCCGGGATCCAAGACCACTTCTAGTGTGACCGAGCCTGCATAATTGGCTTCAACACTCGGTATGACGCCTTTAAAGGTCGTCTTTGTAGGTTTAATCCTTGAGGGTCTATGCCCATCTTGCGACCGATCCTCGATAAAGCAGTGTTCAGCACGCCGCCGTCCATCAGGACTCTCGTGAGGTGAAATCCATCGACGATTGGGTCTATGACCAATGCGGCGAATCCTCC
This sequence comes from Aegilops speltoides, assembly GCA_021437245.1. Classification (NCBI taxonomy): domain Eukaryota; kingdom Viridiplantae; phylum Streptophyta; class Magnoliopsida; order Poales; family Poaceae; genus Aegilops; species Aegilops speltoides. The sequence continues at coordinate 29,350,750 of CM038144.1, forward strand.
ATGCTGGATACTGGTCGGATGGTCTCTTCGATCGAAAGTGATCGGGCAAGAGGACCATGGATTGAACTTAGGGGCGACTAGCTCCATCGCATATACGTCCCTTAGTGCACGCTTCCGCTCCCTCTTGGGTATATGGGTTGCGTATATCATGTTCACCGTCCGCACTTGTGGGGGGAAACCCTTCTGTTTTCTACTGTTCGGCGGCCGGGTCTCTTCCTTGTCATCGCTATGCAGCCCCTTGTCATTGTTTTCGGCAATTAACTTACCTGCCTGCTTGAATACCCAACAGTCTCTGTTGGTGTGGTTAGCTGGCTTTTTGGGGGTGCCATGTATCTGGCATAAGCGGTCGAGGATTCGGTCCAAATTGGACGGACCCGGAGTGGTTCTTTTGAATGGCTTCTTCCGCTGACCGTAATACGGCGTTTATTTTTGTTTCGACACGACCTGCCATTGTAGTCCTTAGTATCCGGACTGCCAGAATTTTTACTGAGGTTGTTGCTGCGAGCTAGCCAGCTATCCTCTCCCGCACAAAAGTGGGTCATTAATGATGTGAGGGCTGCCATGGATTTCGCTTTTCCGCCCTAGGTGCGGGCTAGCCACTCGTCGCGGATGTTATGTTTGAAGGCTGCGAGGGCCTCTGCATCCGGACAGTCGACGATTTGATTTTTCTTTGTCAAGAACCGTGTCCAGAACTGTCTGGCCGATTCATCTGGCTGCTGAATTATGTGGCTTAGGTCATCAGCGTTTGGTGGTCGCACATATGTGCCCTGGAAGTTGTCGAGGAATGCGGCTTCCAGGTCTTCCCAACACCCAATTGACTCTGCGGGCAGGCTGTTAAGCCAATGCCGAGCTGGTCCTTTAAGCTTGAGTGGGAGACACTTGATGGCGTGGAGATCATCGCCGCGAGCCATATGGATGTGAAGGAGATAATCTTCGATCCAAACCGTGGGGTCTGTTGTGCCATCGTAGGATTCGATGTTTACGGGTTTAAACCCTTCAGGGATTTGATGATCCATTACTTCATCAGTGAAGCATAGCGGGTGTGCGGCGCCTCTATATTGAGCAATATCATGACGTAGCTCGAGTGAGCGTTGTCTGCTGTGTTCGGCCCGGCTGGGGTTGTTGTATCCGGCGCGACGGTGTTCGTCGTGGGTCGTGGGGCACCCACGTGATCCGTAGATGGATCTCGATTGTCTTGCTTTGTCCTCCAATATATCTTGCAAGTCCGGCGCGTTCCCTCTTGGCTTCGTACTTTTGGAGCGGTGCCGGTGTACGGTCTTGGTGGAGGGCCTGGATGCCTCTCTGTCCCGACCACGGGGTGGTCGGTCGGCCGTATCGTGCGCTGGTGATGAAGGTATGTATGCTTCTTCCTCTAATCGGGGGAGCAACTTGCGTCTTGGGTAGCTCTTGGAAGGACGAGTTCGTACTCTTCGGCCGCGAGGACCTCGGTCCATCGATCGGCCAATAGGTCTTGATCAGCTTGAAGCTGCTGCTGCTTTTTCTTTAGGCTATTTGTCGTGGCCATAAGCCTGCGTTTGATACGCTCTTGTTCGACGGGATCCTCGGGCACGACAAATTCGTCGTCACCGAGGCTTGCTTCGTCTTCGGAGGGAGGCATGTAATTATCATCCTCGACCTCTTCGTCTGCTGCTCTCTCACGAGGGCGTGCTTTTGCATCCTCCTGCGCTGAATCTTGCTGGAGGGGATTGTCTTCGGCACTGTCTGGAGTGTTATTATCTCCTGTGCTGGAATCTCCATTCTTGCCGTGGCGGGATTTAGAGCGGCGCCGTTGATGCCGGTGCTTGGGCTGTTTCTTTAAGGAATCTGCCTCCGCTACTTCTTCGCCGTCCCCATCTTTTGGGGTATCTACCATGTATATGTCATATGACGATGTGGTCTTCCAGTGCCCTGTGGGTGCTGGTTCCAGTTCGTCTCCGGCATCGTCGTCCATACCGTCGATGTCTTCGGAGTCATAGTCTAGCATGTCGGTTAGATCGTCGACAGTGGCTACAAAGTGGGAGGTGGGTGGGCTTTGAATTTCTTCATCGTCCGCATCCCAATCATCCTGGCCATAGTCCGGCCAGGTCTCTCCGGATAGCGAGAGATGCTTTAGCGAATTTAGGATGTCGCCAAAGGGCGAGTGCTGAAAGATGCCTGCCGCGGTGTACTCCATGATCGGCGCCCAATCGGATTCGATTGGCAGAGGCGCCGGGGGTTCCGAGTCCGGCAGGGAGTCCGGCACCTCGGAGTCACGAGCTTCATGGGGGACAAGGTCAGAGTTCGGCTCCATCACCGTGGAAGTTGCAGCCCCCGAGGCTGTGTCCAGCCACCGGTCCTCGATCTGGGCGATCGGCTCCGGACTGAGGGCCGGAGCGGATTCGTGTGCGGCCACCAAGGCACTGTCCGGCGGCAGAGCTAAATCATGCCCATCGTGACAGCGCGGCATGCTCGGCTGTGGCTCGGGTCCGTCGAAGATCAAGTCTTCGCGGATGTCGGCCGTGAAGTTTAGGCTTCCGAACCTGACCTGATGGCCAGGGGCGTAGCTTTCGATCTGCTCCAGATGGCCAAGCGAGTTGTCCCACAGTGCGAAGCCACCGAATACGAAGATCTATCCAGGGAGAAAAGTCTCACCCTGGACGGCGTTGTTGATTGAAGAAGCCATCGAGCCTATCGGTGACGACACAGAGGAAGCCTCAAGGAAAGCACCAATGTCGGTGTCAAAACCGGCGGATGTCGGGTAGGGGGTCCCGAACTGTGCGTCTAGGCGGATGGTAATAGGAGACAAGGGACACGATGTTTTACCCAGGTTTGGGCCCTCTTGATGGAGGTAAAACCCTACGTCCTGCTTGATTAATATTGATGATATGGGTAGTACAAGAGTGGATCTACCACGAGATCAAGGAGGCTAAACCCTAGAAGCTAGCCTATGGTATGATTGTTGTAATGGAGGTTCTGTCCTACGGACTAAATCCCTCCGGTTTATATAGACACCGGAGAGGGCTAGGATTACACAGAGTCGGTTACAATGGTAGGAGATCTACATATCCGTATTGCCAAGCTTGCCTTCCACGCCAAGGAAAGTCCCATCCGGACACGGGACGGAGTCTTCAATCTTGTATCTTCGTAGTCTTGGAGTCTGGCGGACGATGATAGTCCGGCTGTCCGGACACCCTCTAGTCCAGGACTCCCTCAAGGTGTGTACAGCAAGGATGATTATGGCAAACTAACAAGCAAAGACGCAAATAATACAAGACGCTCCAAGCAAAACACATATCATGTGGTGAATAAAAATATAGCTCCAAGTAAATTACCAATGGAAGTGGACGAAAGAGGGGATGCCTTCCGGGGCATCCCCAAGCTTTGACTTTTTGGTGTCCTTGGATTATCTTGGGGGTGCCATGGGAATCCCCAAGCTTAGGCTCTTGCCACTCCTTGTTCCATAATCCATCAAAAGAATCCACCCAAAACTTGAAAACTTCACAACACAAAACTCAATAGAAATCTCGTGAGCTCCGTTAGAGAAAGAAAACAAAAGACCACTTCAAAGTACTGTAATGAACTATTTATTTATTTATATTGGTGTTAAACCTACTGTATTCCAACTTCTCTATGGATTATAAATTAGCCATAGATTCATCAAAATAAGCAAACAACACACGCAAAACAGAATCTGTCAAAAACAGAACAGTCTGTAGCAATCTGTAACTAACGCAAACTTCCGGAACTCAAAAATTCTACCAAAATAGGAAGTCTTGGAAATTTTGTTTATTTAACAGCAGAAAAAAGAATCAACGCAAAATCACATTTCTGCGATTTAACAAAATTATATTCGTGCGTGCAAAGTTTCTGTTTTTCAGCAGAATCAAATCAACTATCATCGTAGGTTATCCTATAGGTTCTACTTGGCACAAACACTAATTAAAAGATAAAACCACATCCAAACAGAAGCTAGATGGATTATTTATTCCTAAACAGAAGCAAAAACAAAAACACAAATAAAATTGGGTTGCCTCCCAACAAGCGCTATCATTTAACGCCCCTAGCTAGGCATAAAAGCAAGGATAGATCTAGGTATTGCCATCTTTGGTAGGCAATCCATAAGTGGCTCTCATGATAGATTCATATGGTAATTTTATTTTCTTTCTAGGGAAGTGTTCCATGCCCTTCTTTAAGGGAAATTGGAATCTAATATTCCCTTCCTTCATATCAATAATTGCACCAATCGTTCTAAGGAAAGGTCTACCAAGAATAATAGGACATGAATGATTGCAATCTATATCAAGAACGATAAAATCTACGGGCACATAATTCCTATTTGCAACAATAAGAACATCATTAATTCTTCCCATAGGCTTTTTAATAGTGGAATCCGCAAGATGCAAGTTTAGAGAGCAATCATCAAAGTCACGGAAATCTAGCAAATCACACAAAGTTTTGGGAATAGTAGAGACACTAGCACCCAAATCACACAAAGCATGAAACTCATAATATTTAATTTTAATTTTAATAGTAGGTTCCCACTCATCATAGAGTTTTCTAGGTATAGAAACTTTCAGCTCAAGTTTTTCTTCATAAGATTGCATCAAGGCATCAACAATGTGTTCGGTAAAGGCCTTATTTTGACTATAAGCATGAGGAGAATCTAGCACGGATTGCAACAGGGAAATACAACCAATTAAAGAGCAATTTTCATAATTAAATTCCTTGAGATCCAAAATAGTGGGTTCAGCAACATCTAGGTTTTATTTCTTTCAATCCCACTTTCATCAATTTCATTATCAAGATCAAGAAACTCCAAATTCTTAAAACGCCTTCTAGGTAAAGGAAGATCATCTTCAGTTTCATCAAGATTCATATTGCAAAACAAAGATTTAATGGGGGACACATCAATAACTTTTAGATCTTCATCTTGATTTTCATAGGAATTCGGTCTATCGGCCATCTTATTGACTAAGGTAGCTTGCATATCTGAAATTTCAACGGTCATCTTTTCAAGACGAGCAATTTGGGCTCTTATACCATCAAATTCTTTAGACATATCATCAAGTTCTTTATTCATATAACTCATAAAACTTTTTTGTTCCTTAAGCTCGTTTCTAAAGAAATTATTATGCTCAAATTGCAAAACCATAAATTTTCTAACATTGTTTTCGATCTCCTCTAGCCTTTTAAGGTGAAGGTCACCAAATCTAGGTAGAGCCATCATGACAAGCAAGCAAACTAACACGCGAGCAAACAAAAAGGCAACGGAAAAAGGCAAACGGGAAAGAGAGGAGGAGATTGGGAAAGAGAGGGTGAATAAAACAGGAAGGGTGAAGTGGGGGAGAGGAAAACGAGAGGCAAATGGCAAATAATGTAATGCGAGAGATAGGGATTGTGATGGGTACTTGGTATGGTTGACTTGTTTCACGTGAGCCTCCCAACAACGGCGCCAGAAATTCTTCTTGCTACCTCTTGAGCACTGCGTTAGATTTCCCCAAAGAGGAGAGGATGATGCAGCAAAGTAGCGTAAGTATTTCCCTCAGATTTTGAGAACCAAGGTATCAATCCAGTAGGAGACCACGCACAAGTCCCTCGTACCTACACAAAACGATAGCTCCTCGCAACCAACGCGATTAGGGATTGTCAATCCCTTCACGGTCACTTACGAGAGTGAGATCTGATAGAGATGATAAATAATATTTTTGGTATTTTTGGTATAGAGATGCAAAGTGAAAAGTAAAAGGCAAAGTAAAAACAAAGCAAGTAATAAAGTAATGGAGATTGATATGATGAGAATAGACCCGGGGGCCATAGGTTTCACTAGTGGCTTCTCTCAAGAGCATAGATATTCTACGGTGGGTAAACAAATTACTATTGAGCAATTGACAGAATTGGGCATAGTTATGAGTATATCTAGGTATGATCATGTATATAGGCATCACGTCCAAGACAAGTAGATCGAAATGATTCTGCATCTACTACTATTACTCCACTCATCGACCGCTATCCAGCATGCATCTAGAGTATTAAGTTAAAAACAGAGTAACGCCTTAAGCAAGATGACATGATGTAGAGGGATAAATTCATGCAATATGATAAAAACCCCATCTTGTTATCCTCGATGGCAACAATACAATATGTGCCTTGCTGCCCCTTCTGTCACTAGGAAAGGACACCGCAAGATTGAACCCAAAGCTAAGCACTTCTCCCATTGCAAGAACTACCAATCTAGTTGGTCAAACCAAAAGGATAATTTGAAGAGACTTGCAAGGATAACTCAATCATACATAAAAGAATTCAGAGAAGATTCAAATATTGTTCATAGATAAACTGGATCATAAACCCACAATTCATCGGTCTCAACAAACACACCGCAAAAAGAAGATTACATCGAATAGATCTCCACGAGAGAGAGAGGGAGAACATTGTATTGAGATCCAAAAAGAGAGAAGAAGCCATCAAGCTACTAGCTATGGACCCGAAGGTCTGAAGTAAACTACTCACACTTCATCGGAGGGGCTATGGTGTTGATGTAGAAGCCCTCCGTGGTGGATGGCCCTCCCATGAGCTCCTAACAGCCCCAAGATGGGATCTCGTGGATACAGAAGGTTGCGGTGGTGGAATTAGGTTTTTTTGGCTCCCCTTCTGATCGTTTGGGGATACGTAGGTATATATAGGAGGAAGGAGTACGTCGGTGGAGCAACAGGGGGCCACAAGGTAGGGGGCGCGCCCTAGGGGGGCGCGCCCCCCACCCTCGTGACCGCCTCTTTTGTTCCTTGGAGCCGGGTCCAAGTCTCCTGGATCACGTTCGGTGAGAAAATCACGTTCCCGAAGGTTTCATTCCGTTTGGACTCCGTTTGATATTCCGTTTCTTCGAAACACTAAAATAGGCAAAAAAAACAACAATTCTGGGTTGGGCCTCCGGTTAATAGGTTAGTCCCAAAAATAATATAAAAGTGGAAAATAAAGCCCAATATAGTCCAAAACAGTAGATAAAGTAGCATGGAGCAATCAAAAATTATAGATACATTGGAGACGTATCATGGCCTCACATTCCTCAGTCCATTTGAACTTGGTGTCCTTCTTCAACAACTCCATCATGGGCTTCGCAATCTTCGAGAAATTCTCAATGAATCTCCGGTAGAATCCTGCGAGTCTAAGAAAACTCCGGATCTCTCCAACTGTTGTTGGGGCTTCCCAATTTGTCACAGTGACAACTTTGGTGGGGTCTACTGCTATTCCTTCTCCGGATATAACATGTCCGAGAAATCCAACTTCCTTCAACCAAAACTCACATTTGCTGAACTTGGCATATAACTGATGTTCTCTGAGCTTTCCAAGTACCAAACGCAAATGCTCCTTATGCTCCTCTTCATTCTTTGAGTAGACCAGAATATCATCAATGAACACCACGACGAACTTATCCAGAAACTCCATAAACACCTTGTTCATCATGTTCATGAAATATGCAGGTGCGTTAGTCAACCCAAAAGACATAACGGTATACTCATACAGCCCGTACCTGATGGTAAAAGCCGTCTTAGCTATCTCCTACTCTCTAATCTTTAGCTGGTGGTATCCTGATCGCAGATCGATCTTGGAAAATACCTTAGCTCCTTGCAACTAGTCAAACAAATCGTTGATCATCGGCAATGGGTACTTGTTCTTGATTGTCACTTCATTCAATCCTTCATAATCAACAACCATCCTTAATGATCCATCCTTCTTCTCCACTAGAAGCACTGGTGATCCCCAAGGTGAAGAACTTGGGCGAATATAGCCTTTATCCAATAACTCCTTGATTTGCTTCTTAATTTCCTCCAAATCTTGTGCGGGCATCCTATACGGTCTCTTAGATATCGGCCCTGTGCCTAGCAAAAGATCAATCAAAAACTCAATGTCTCTATCCGGTGGCATGCCTGGCAACTCCTCTGGAAATACATCAGGGAAATCCTTCACCACTGGTACTTCCTCCTGTACAACTCCTGATAAGGAATTTACTTGGGTCCTTGTGGTGTCAAAACCGACGGATCTCGGGTAGGGGGTCCCGAACTGTGCGTCTAGGCGGATGGTAACAGGAGACAAGGGACACGATGTTTTTACCCAGGTTTGGGCCCTCTCGATGGAGGTAAAACCCTACTCCTGCTTGATTGATATTGATGATATGGGTAGTACAAGAGTGGAGCTACCACGAGATCAAGGAGGCTAAACCCTAGAAGATAGCCTATGGTATGATTGTTGTAATGGTTGTGTTGTCCTACGGACTAAACCCTCCAGTTTATATAGACACCGGAGAGGGTTAGGGTTACATAGAGTCGGTTACAATGGTAGGAGATCTACATATCCGTATCGCCAAGCTTGCCTTCCACGCCAAGGAAAGTCCCATCCAGACACGGGACGAAGTCTTCAATCTTGTATCTTCATAGTCTTGGAGTCCGGCTGATGATGATAGTCCGGCTATCCGGACACCCCCTAGTCCAGGACTCCCTTAGTAGCCCCTGAACCATGCTTCAATGACGATGAGTCCGGCGTGCATAATGTTCGGCATTGCAAGGCGGGTTCCTCCTCCGAATAACTCATAGAAGATTGTGAACACCAGGATAGTGTCCGGCTCAGCAAAATAAATTCCACATTCCACCGTAGAGAGAATAATATGTACACAAGTTCAATCACGACGATTTTGTAGCATGACGCCACGCCACTACCAAGCCTTTACTCGAATCGTTTTTATTATACCACCTCGGTAGCGTTTAGCGGCGGTTTCCTTGGCACGCCTTGTCGAAGCGAGATCGTGTTCCCTTATTCCGGATTCCCATCAATACGGACGTAGTAACCCAACCGCGCCATTGATGGTGGCGCTTGGGAGATAAGCGAGTTTTACCGGGCTGGTGGCGACGCATAGTCTTCGCCCCGCCCATATATAAGGGATAAGGATCCACCTTTTTTACCTACGCCTTCTTCCTCCTTTGCTTATCCATCTCCGCGCACTCGAGCTCCAGCGCCCAAGTTCGCACATCTCGCCTCAACCTTCTCCAGCCATGTCCGGAGCAGGAGGCAAGTGGTTGGCCTCCTCCGTCACGAAGGGTCACATCGAAAAGCTGGGCGGCGCCGGATACCTTTCCAGCGACATCGTGCACCGGCTGCCCAACAATGGGCAGCTCATCCCCACCCCCAGGCCCATGAGAGGGTCGTGTTCCTTCCCCACTTCCTCCGCGGACTGGGCTTCCCACTTCATCCCTTCGTCCGGGGGCTCATGTTCTATTACGGCCTGGACTTCCATGATCTGGCGCCAAACTTCATCCTCAACATCTCGGCGTTTATCGTCGTGTGCGAGGCCTTCCTATGCATCTAGCCCCACTTCGGCTTGTGGCTTAAGACCTTCAATGTCAAGCCGAAGGTAGTGAAGGGTGTCCAAGCGGAGTGCCGAGGCGCCATGGTGGGCAAAATGCCCAACGTCACCTGGCTCGAGGCGGCCTTTGTGGAGTCCGTCAAGGAGTGGCAATCGGGGTGGTTCTACATCACCGAGTCGCGTGACCCTAAATGGGCAGCGGCCCCCGAATTCAGATCTGGTATCCCCATGCAGCTCACCTCCTGGAAAGAGAAGGGCTTGCTATGGGGCAGTTCGGAGGAGCTGGCAGGACTCCAGTCCTGTCTCCAGACCTTGGTGAACAAGAAGCTTAGGCTTGTCAATGTGATCCGTGTCATGCTCGTCCACGGATTCTCCCCGCCAACAGCGGGCCTTCAATCTGTGGGAGTTCGATCCGGCACAAGATCGACTCGAAAGGTGCTCTTCGACACGATGTACGGCCGCCTCGAGGGTGTTGTTCAAGGGCGGAGAAGCCCCCGCGTCCGCGACTGAAGATCGCGGATTCAGCACCAAGCGCCCGGCTGGTGAGGTAAGCTTTGTTATCCTCTATGGGACACTCATTTTCTTTCATAGTTTGACTCTTTGTGGGATCTAAAACTCCCAATGCCTTTAACAGGACTGGCAGAGGACGTCCGGACAGTAGATCGTCCGACTTCTTCCCGAAGACCAGCGGACGCCTGCTTAACGGGCTGCTGGTCCCGCACTTTATGTCGTGGCAGAGAAGAAGGCCACGGGAACCCAAGAAGTTCCCGGCGCCAGTGATATCGGACTCATCGCCCCGATGGCTCGAGGCGGACTCCTCCCAAGACGAGGAGGAGAAGAGGACTCTCTCCCGGAGGAGGGAGAGAGGAAGAGGAAGGCTTCCCAACGGGGAGGCGAAGGGTCCAAGAGGGAAGGACTATTCTCAGACAGCTCCGCCAACGCCAACATTGGCGACGAAGAGTGGCCCTCAAGGGCCAGCCTCCGCAAGATCGTAAGTATCCGGATTCTCAATGATTTATAATTTCTCTTTTGTGTCACATAGTGTCCTTCTAATGCCGCACACTACCGTAGTCCGCCGATGATGATCTTCCCGCTTCATCGAAGCGGTCGCTGCTCCGTCGGATGTAGATTCCATTCCGACCGCCTCCACCTCGCAACGCCGAGGACACCGAGGTGGGATCCCGTGAAGGGACCCATCAGAGGAGGCTCGAGGTGCCACAAGGCAGCCTCCGGACTTTGCGCCGACTCCATGCCGAACCCGCAGTGGTTCCGAGTCCGCAGCGCCCTTCGTAAGAAGGGCAAGACCAGGACGCCCGCGGCCTCCGCCCAACCGAGGCGCCGGACAACTTGTTGGAGGCGCCAACGGCGCTTCCATCAAGAAAGAACACCGCACTATCATGAGTGCGGTGATTCAAGGTTCAGCCGCCAAGAGCGGGCCGACTGAAGCTCGCAGCAGCCTTCTAATGTGCTTTGAGGTAAGAAGTTTAAAATATGTAATGTAGTACCGCATAGACAAGAGCCCTCGATGCTCGGTTCGGTGTTCGTAAAGAAAACCGGAGTGAGGATCTAAAAAGATATACGCAGGAGTGCTAAGAATTATGTCAATATGGGTATGCAAGGCGCTGCTTGACCTCTCGCCAGACCGATCATGGAGGTCGGTGCTTTGAAGCAGAGCCTCGAGCGGTCCGAGAACGAGCTCGGCCTTGCCAAGAAGCAGCTCGAGGACAAAGAAGGTGAGTAACACCACTTTTAAATTTGTACCTTCTGTAAAAGGATTTTGGTTGCAATGGAAATAACAAGGATAACGTGGTACTGCAGGGCCACGAACAAGGTGGCAACCTCGAAGGAGGCCGTGTCCGCGTCGAACGCATGCGGCCGCGAACGGGCGGAGCGAGAGAAGCAGGAGGCGCGGGTGGCGGAGGTGCGGCAAGAGCCTGTGCTCTCATGGAAAAGCATGAGAGTTTGGAGCGACTCAAGACTCGAGAGTCCGAGCTTGCCTCGGCTCTTGAAAGTGCCAAAGCCGCTAAGGCCGAGGCCCATAAGGCCTTCCAGAGATTGAGGCGGTGAAGAAAATAGCGGCGGTAAGGCATTTTTCATGCAAAGCAAGCATGTGAATGTAAATTACCCGACACTTACCCAAATTCGAGCTCTCGAGGCGTTTGCAGATCTGCCTCGCAGCAGGTCTCGATCTTGCCAGATTCTACCGGGCCGAGGAGGGAAGCTCAACGGAGAAGGTCTTCTGGTCTCAGTACGCTGAGGCCAGACACCCGGTGCCCCCTAGCGACCAGCTAAAGCAGTTGGTCGAGCTCCACAAGGTAGCCGAGCAGGCCATAAAGGGCCTCATAGTCCGGCTGTGGCCTGTAGAGGCCATGCCTGGGAGCTACTTTGGCCTCGTGCGGTGGCTGGTGGATGCGTGCCCCTGGGTGGAAGTCATCAAGCGCTCCGCCTGCATTGAAGGTGCCCGTCGGCCCTTGCCGCGCAAAGGTGCACCGGGCAGGCTGGATCTTGAGAGGCTTATCACGGACGCGCCGCCGGCGGGCAAGGAGTATTGTACGCCCGAAATGTACTATAAGAGTGTCCTGAAGGGTGCCCGCAAGATTGCAGATGAGTGCCCCAGAGATGTAATTATTGAGTAAATTCGCAATGTGTTATCCTGTGCGCTGAAAACTTTGTTCATATGCGCTAAGCAACGCTTATTGATTTAAAATATTACCTTTTGTGCGGCCGTTTATTAAATCTGAGAGATGGCAAGTCGTCGGCTTCAGCCCCCATGCCACGAGTCTTTGGGGTGTTCGGGATAAACTTGAGCACTCTTGTTCCCATTTTGGGTCCATCTAGGAGGCGCCAACACAACGAACAAGGCAACCGGACTTATAATGCTTGAACACTCTCACTTAGCCATAGAATTCTAAAATTTTAAATTTCGTGAAGCCCCTAGTATTCGAAGACCGAGTTCGGGCGCTATCCACGCTGGGCGGACACTATCCGTTCCTCGCTCTAAGCGGCATAAGTCTTTAGGGACTCGAAGGACCTCTCGAACAGCGACAGTCTCTCGCCTTATCATGACAATCAGTTTTAGCTTTTCCATCGAGGTGCTCGCCCAGCTCAACCGGGCGCAATCGCAGTGGTTCTCCCATGCTACCTTAGCCGGCGGAACGGAACGTAAGGTACCAAAACATGGGAGCCGCAAACCCAACTATTGACCCAAGACATGATTCGAGCCGATGCATATAATGCTATAAGTTCGGGTGCCGCACTTGTGAAAGTGTTCGGACTTATCACACCGTAATGCGGGGAACATAAGCCCTGGTGTATTCGGCCGCACTCAGAGTGTACGGATGCAAGATGTAAATAAATGAACATATATAAGAAAAGGAATGCAATTATAAGTTTAAGAGTAATGCATTGTTTATTCAAAGAATTCTCGCCATGAGTGCGAACGATACAAATAGTGCGGTAAGCAAGGGATTGGACTATTTAAGTATGTCCCCCCTCCAGGGGTAGGCTGCGGACTGGTGTATTTAACAAATTTAATGCTCATAATGGAGACCACCTGAGTGTTCGTCGCAGCCTTTGTCCCTCCCTGGTTGTTGCATCGTGAGTTCGGCGGGTTCGCCGCCGGACAGGGCCTCTGGTGAACGGAGTCCTGTGTATAAAAAAGAAGAAAAATTAAAATAAAAAGAGCGACACACTTGGGAGCCCCTGGTGTGGTTGAGCCGCACTATGGGCCTGTCGTGGTCGTGCCCCTCCCCCTATGCCCATGGTATCTCCAGAGCGTAATGATGTACGCGGAGAGCTGGTCTTGCAATCATGCGAGGGCTGGGGTTGGGGACGATTACTACGCTGTGCTTCTAACGTGCTGTGGTCTTGATTGATGTTACTCCGGCGATTTGGCCATGTCCGGTCGTTTAATGGCCGGACTCGAAAATTGCCTTAAAAGGCTACTTTGTACTTCATCGCGAGAGCGTGTGTTCCTCCGCTCGAGGAGCGCCGTATTTCCATTGACCGTGATGACTCCATGAGGGCTCGCATCTTGAGCTTAAGGTATGCATAATGCGGCGCGCGCTGAACTTTGTAAACGCGTTCGTCCGAAAGCAGAGCGTGATAGCCGCTGCGAACGGGACTATGTCAAAGATTAACTCTCGCCGGAAATTATCCGGGATCCAAGACCACTTCCATGTGACCGAGCACTGCATAATTGGCCTCAACACTGGTATGACGCCTTTGAAGTCGTCTTTGTAGGTTTAATCCTTGAGGGTCTATGCCCATCTTGCGACCGTATCCGATAAAGCAGGTTCAGGCCTGCCGCCGTCCATCAAGACTCTAGTGAGGTGAAATCCATCGACGATTGGGTCTAAAACCACGCGCGAATCCGCCATGGCGGATATCGGTCGGGTGGTCTCTTCGATCGAAAGTGATCGGGCAAGAGGACCATGGATTGAACTTGGGTGACTGGCTCCATCGCATATACGTCCCTGCGCACGCTTCGCTCCCTCTTGGGTATATGGGTTGCGATATCATGTTTACCGTCCGCACTTGTGGGCGGAAACCCTTCGTCCTCTCATCGTCGGGCGGCCGGGCCTCTTCCTCGTCGTCATTTGTGCAGCCCCTTGTCATTTTTTTGGCAATTAACTTGCTCGCTCGCTTGAATACCCAACAATCCTCGTTGGTGTGGTTAGCTGGCTTTTGGGTGCCATGTATCCGCAAGAGCGGTCGAGTATTCGGTCCAAATTGGACGGACCCGGAGGGTTCTTTTGAATGGCTTCTTCTGCCGACCGGTTTAGAGCCTCGAATCCGCGCCGATCGTCAGATCCTCATTGTTATCGCCTAACGCAGTGTTTGTTTTTGTTTAGACGCGACCTGCCATTGTGGTCCTTAGTATCCGGACTGCCAACATTTTTGCTAAGGTTGTTGCTGCGGGCTAGCCAGCTGTCCTCTCCCGCGCATAAGCGGGTCATTAGTGATGTGAGGGCTGCCATGGATTTTGACCTTTCCTGTCCTAGGTGCCGGGCCAGCCACTCGTCGCGGATGTTGTGTTTGAAGGCTGCAAGGGCCTCTGCATCCGGACAGTCGACGATTTGATTTTTCTTTGTTAAGAATAAAGGTCGTAAGCTATCCGCCGATTCGTCTGGCTGCTGAATTATGTGGCTTAGGTCATCGGCGTCTGGTGGTCGCACATATGTGCCTTGGAAGTTGTCGAGGAATGCGGCTTCCAGGTCCTCCCAACACCCAATTGACTCTGCGGGCAGGCTGTTAAGCCAATGCCGAGCTGGTCCTTTAAGCTTGAGCGGGAGATATTTGATGGCGTGGAGATCGTCGCAGCGGGCCATATGGATATGAAGGAGATAATCCTCGATCCAAACCGCGGGTCTGTTGTGCCATCGTAGGATTCAATGTCGACGGGTTTAAACCCTTCGGATTTGATGGTCCATTACTTCGTCTCGTGAAGCATAGTGGGAGGCGGCGCCTATATTGAGCAATATCACGACGTAGCTCAAGAGAGCGTTGTTCGCTATGTTCGCCCGGCCGAGTTGTCAGATCCGCGCGACGGTATTCGTCGTGGGTCGTGGGGCGCCCACGTGATCCATAGATAGATCTAGATTGTCTTGCCTTGTCCTCCAATATATCCCGCAAGTCCGGCGTGTTCCCCCATGGCTTCGTACTTTTCGAGCGGTGCCGGGGTACGGTCCTGGTGGAGGGCCTAGATGCCTCTCTGTCGTGGCCACGAGGTGGTCGGTCTGCCAGACAGCGCTGGTGATGAAGGTTTATATGCCTCCTCCTCTAATCGGGGAGCAACTTGCGTTTTGGGTAGCTTTTGGAAGGGCGTTCGAGTTCATACTCTTCGGCCGTGAGGACCTCGGTCCATCTGTCGGCCAGCAGGTCTTGATCAGCTTGAAGCTGTTGCTGCTTTTTCTTTAGGCTATTTGCCGTTGCCATTAGGCTACGTTTAAAACGCTTTTGTTCGACGGGATCCTCAGGCACGACGAATTCGTCGTCGTCGAGGCTTGCCTCGTCTCCGGAGGGAGGTATGTAATTATCATCCTCGACCTCTTCGTCTGCCGCTCTCTTGTGAGGGCTGGCTTCTGCGTCCTCGTGCGCTGAATCTTGCTGGAGGGGTTGTCTTCGCACTTTCGGGGTGTTATTATCTCCGTGCTGTAATCTCCATTCTTGTTGTGGCGGATTTAGAGCGGCGCCGTTGTCGCCGGGGCGCTGGGCTGTTTCTTTAAGGAATCTGCCTCTGCGCTTCTTCGCCGTCCCCATCCTTTGGGGTGTCCACCATGTATATGTCGATGACGAGGTGGTCTTCCAAAGGCCCTGTAGGCGCTGGTTCTTGATCGTCTCCGCATCGCCGCCCATACCGCCGATGTCTTCGAGTCGTAGTCTAGCATGTCGGTTAGATCTCGGCAGTGGCTACAAAGTGGGTGGTGGGTGGGCTTGAAATTTCTTCGTCGTCGCATCCCAACCATCCCGCATGATCCGCCAGGCTCTCTCGATAAGAGAGATGCTTTAGCGAATTTAGGATGTCGCCAAAGGGTGAGTGCCGAAAGATGTCCGCAGCGGTGAACTCCATGATCGGGCGCCCAATCGATTCGACAAGCGGGCGCAGCGGTTCGAGTCCCAGAGGAGTCCGCACCTTGGAGTCACGGGCTTTATAAGGGACAAGGTCGGTATTCGCCCATCACCGTGGAAGTTGCAGCCCCGAGGCGGTGTCCAGCCACCGCCCTCGACCTGCGTGGTCGGCCCGGACTATGGGTCGGAGCGGATTCGCAGCGGCCTCCGTGGTACCGTCCGTGGCAGAGTTAGATCATGCCCATCATGAAAGTGCGGCACGCTTGGTTGTGGCTCGATCCGTCAAGATCAAGTCTCCGCGATGTCGGCCGTGAAGTTTAGGCTTCCGAATCGACGATGGCGGGGCATAGCTTCGATCTGCTCCAGATGGCCAAGTGAATTGCCCTTGGCGGCCGCCGAATATGAAGATCTGTCCGGGAGAAAAGTCTCACCTGGACCGCGTTGTTGTTGATTGAAGAAGCCATCAAGCCTATCGGTGGCTACGAGGAACTCTCAATGAAAGCACCAATGTCGGTGTCAAACCGCGGATCTCGGTAGGGGGTCCCGAATCGTGCGCCTAGGCGGATGGTAACAGAGACAAGGGACACAATGTTTTTACCTGTGTTCGCCCTCTCGATGGAGGTAAAACCCTACTCTCGCTTGATTGATATTGATGATATGGGTAGTACAAGAGTGGATCTACCATGAGATCAAGGAGGCTAAACCCTAGAAGCTAGCCTATGGTATGATTGTTGTAATGGTTGTGTTGTCCATTTAACTAAACCCTCCGGTTTATATAGACACCAAGAGGGTTAGGGTTACACAGAGTCGGTTACAATGGTAGGAGATCTACATATCCAGATCGCCAAGCTTGCCTTCCACGCCAAGGAAAGTCCCATCCGGACACGGACGAAGTCTTCAATCTTGTATCTTCATAGTCTTGGAGTCCGCCGATGATGATAGTCCGCTATCCGGACACCCCTAGTCCAGACTCCTCGGTCCTCTTCGCTCATCTTTGTGATACATACTTAATCCTTCTTCCTTCTGGGGTGGTAAGCAAAATTGACTTACTGGCGCAATCGATGTTTCCTCCATACATCGATAGCCAATCCATACCCGGAATCACATCCAAACCTTGAGATTCCAAAATGATTAAATCCGAGGGGAAAACATGCCTACCTATACTCAATGGCACTTGAAAACATCCTCGACTGGCCATATACTCCGCTCCTGGTGAGCTTACTAGCATAGGTGTTCTAAGAACCTTGGTGGGCAGCTTATATTTATCCACAAATCCCCTTGATATGTATGAATGCGATGCACCAGCATCAAAAAGAAGGAGTGCAGTAAATGACTTAACCAAAAACTTACCTATCACTGCATCCGGCTGGGCTTCAACCTCCTCCACGTTAACGTGGTTAACCTGTCCCCTGTTGAAAGGGTTCAGCTTCTTCCCAGAGCTTCCATTGCCATTTCCATTCTTAGCTTCAGAACATTCATTGGCATAATGTCTAGTCTTCTGACACTTGTAGCAAGTGACTTGGCTCAGATCCCTCTTGGCTGGGGTAGATGGGTTGGTACGGTTCTGGCCGTTGCTTCCTCCATTCCCATTACCATTCTTGGGGCCACTATGATTGTGCGAGCTCCCTCCTCCATGGGTATGCTGAAAATGTCCTCCCGGATTCGGGGTAAAACGGGGCTTTTGTTGAGCTCCAGAATTGTACTTCCCTTGTCCATACTTCCTCTTACAGTTGTCAATCTGCTGTTGTTTCCCTTCAATCATAAGAGCTCTATCTACCAACTCCTGGTAGTTGTTGAAGGTTGCTACCATCAAGCGCATGCTCGCTCATCATTCATCCTTCCGAAACTTCTCCCGCTTAGTCGCATCCGTAGCAAAGTCATCTAGGGCATAACGTGCTAACTTACTAAAGTCATCCACATCTTCGCCAATCGTCAGCCCTCCTTGGCGCAAGTTATAAACTCACGCTTCTTCATGGCCATAGCTCTCGCTGAAACATGTGCAAGACGGAAAACCATCAAACCGATCCCATGTGACAGTGTCGATAGGATAAGTGGCTGTGAAATTCTCCCACCATGATGGTGCGGGTCCATCAAGCTGATGTGCGGAAAAGCGCACCTTCTCCGCATCTGTGCATCCTGCAGTGGTTAACTCCCTTCCCATCTTGCGGAGCCAATCATCTGCAACTATCGGCTCGGTGCTACTGGAGAACACCGACGGGTTTAGCCTCAAGAAACGGGCTAAGTGATCAACATGTGGTGGTGGTGGTGGGTTATTGTTATTGTTGTTGTTGTTCCCCTGATTCTGATTCTGGACTAGTAACTGCATCAATGCATTCTGCTGCTGGATCAACTGAGTGAGCTCCGGTGGGAAAACAAATCCATTGTCACGTCTCGGAGGCATCTGAGGGTTTAGAAAAGATGAGAAAATAGAATAGAGTGGGGTCTATAGAGAAAACACTTCCCATGTGCATATGAGACAAATTCAATCAATATCACTTCAATCAATTCAAACAAGGGCATACAATGGTCTAGCTAATCGTTACAAAAGTGCTCGGGCTATACTAGATTCATGGGGAAATACTGAAGGAAATATGCCCTAGAGGCAATAATAAAGTTATTATATATTTCCTCATATCATGACAAATGTTTATTATTCATGCTAGAATTGTATTAACCGGAAACATAATACATGTGTGAATACATAGACAAACAGAGTGTCACTAGTATGCCTCTACTAGACTAGCTTGTTAATCAAAGATGGTTATGTTTCCTAACCATGAACAAGGAGTTGTTATTTGATTAACAAGGTCACATCATTAGTTGAATGATCTGATTGACATGACCCATTCCATTAGCTTAGCACACGATCGTTTAGTATGTTGCTACCTTTTATCCATGACTTATACATGTTCCTACAACTATGAGATTATGCAACTCCTGTTTACGGAGGAACACTTTGGGTGCTACCAAACATCACAACGTAACTAGGTGATTATAAAGGAGTACTACAGTGTCTCCAAAGGCGATGTTGGGTTGGCGATTTCGAGATTAGGTTTTGTCACTCCGATTGCTCTGAGAGGTATCTCTGGCCCTCTTGGTAATACACATCACTAAAGCCTTGCAAGCATTACAACTAATGAGTTAGCTGTGAGATGATGTATTACGGAACGAGTAAAGAGACTTGCCAAGAACGAGATTGAACTAGGTATTGATACCGACGATCGAATCTCTGCAAGTAACATACCGATGACAAAGGGAACAACGATGTTGTTATGCGGTCCGACCGATAAAGATCTTCGAGAATATGTAGGAACCAATATGGGCATCCAGCCCCGCTATTGGTTATTGACCGAGACGTGTCTCGGTCATGTCTACATTGTTCACAAACCGTAGGGTCCGCACGCTTAAGGTTTCGATGACGGTTATATTATGAGTTTGTGTATTTTGATGTACCGAAGAAGTTCGAGTCCCGGATTTGATCACGGACATGACGAGGAGTCTCGAAATGGTTGAGACATAAAGATTGATATATTGGAAGCCTATATTTGAGTTCGAATGGTTCCGGTGAAATCGAATTTATCGAGTACCGGAGGTTACCGAACCCCCGGAACTATATGGGCCATAGTGGGCCTTGGTGGAAAGGAGAAAGGGCCAGCCCTAGGTGGTCGCAGGCCCCTTCCCTAGTCCTACTAGGACTAGGAAATGTGGGCCGCCCCCTCTCTCTTTCCCCTCCGGTGAATCCTATTCCAACTAGGATTGAGGGGAATCCTACTCCCGGAG
Organism: Aegilops speltoides; assembly: GCA_021437245.1. Taxonomy (NCBI): domain Eukaryota; kingdom Viridiplantae; phylum Streptophyta; class Magnoliopsida; order Poales; family Poaceae; genus Aegilops; species Aegilops speltoides. The sequence goes on from CM038144.1 coordinate 29,370,431, forward strand.
GGAGTAGGACTCCCTGGCGCGCCTCCTCTTGGCCGGCCGGCCCCCTCCCCCTTGCTCCTTTATATACGGGGGCAGGCGGCACCCTAGGACACACAAGTTGATCTACGGATCGTTCCTTAGCCGCGGTGCCCCCTCCACCATATTCCACCTCGGTCATATCGTCGCGAAGCTTAGGCGAAGCTCTGCGCGATAGAACATCAAGATCGCCACCACGCCGTCAGGTCTTGTGAAACTCTCCTTCCCCGAAGCTCTACCGATTGGAGCCCGAGGAGCGCCATCGAGCTGACGTGTGTCAAGAACTCGGGCGCCGGATGCTTGGCGCCGGATCGGTCGGATCGCGAGGAGAACGCGACGACTACTTCCTCTATGTTGTGATCGCTTCCGCCAAAGGTACGAGGGTACGAGACAACACTCTCCCTCTCGTTGCTATACATCACCATGATCTTACGTGTGCGAGGGAAATTTTTGAAATTACTACGCTCCCCAACAGTGGCATCCGAGCATAGGTTTTCATGGTTTGATGTTTTGCACGAGTAGAACACAAGTGAGTTGTGGGCGATACAAGTCATACTACCTACCAAAGATGTCATACTTTGGTTGGCGGTATTGTGAGATGAAGCGCCTGCACCGACATTACGCCAGACGCTTACGCGAGACTGGTTTCACCGCCACGAGCACTCGCTGCTTAAAGGTGACTGGTGGGTGTCTGCTCTCTCACTTTAGTTGAACCTAGTGTGCTACGCCCGGTCCTTGAGAAGGTTAAACGGAGTCTATTTGACGAAGTATCGTTGTGGTTTTGATGCGAGGTGAGATTGGTTCTTGCTTAAGCCCGTAGCAGCCACGTAAAATTTGCAACAACAAAGTAGAGGACGCCTAACTTGTTTTTGCAGGCATGTTGTGATGTGATATGGTCAAGACGTGATGCTATATTTTATTGTATGAGATGATCATGTTTTGTAACCGGTTATCGGCAATGGCAGGAGCCATATGGTTGTCGCTTATTGTATGAAATGCAAATGCCCTGTAATTTCTTTACTTTATCACTAAGCGGTAGCGATAGTCGAGAAGCAATAGATGGCGAAACGACAACGATGCTACGATGGAGATCAAGGTGTCGCGTCGGTGGCGATGGTGATCACGACGAAGCTTCGGAGATGGAGATCACAAGCACAAGATGATGATGGCCATATCATATCACTTATATTGATTGCATGTGATGTTTATCCTTTATGCATCTTATCTTGCTTTGATTGACGGTAGCATTTTAAGATGATCTCTCACTAAAATTATCAAGTAGTGTTCTCCCGAGTATGCACCGCTGCCAAAGTTCGTCGTGCCTGCACACCACGTGATGATCGGTGTGATAAGCTCTACGTCCATCTACAACGGGTGCAAGCCAGTTTTGCACACGCGAATACTCAAAGTTATACTTGACGAGCCTAGCATATGCAGATATGGCCTCGGAACACGGAGACCGAAAGGTCGAGCGTGAATCATATAGTAGATATGATCAACATAAGATGTTCACCATTGAAAACTACTCCATCTCACGTGATGATCGGTTATGGTTTAGTTGATTTGGATCACGTGATCACTTAGATGACTAGCGAGATGTCTGTCTAAGTGGGAGTTCTTAATTAATATGATTAACTGAACTTTAATTTATCATGAACTTAGTCCTGGTAGTATTTTGCAAATTATGTTATAGATCAATAGCTCGCGTTGTTGCTTTCATATGTTTGTTTTTGATATGTTCCTAGAGAAAATTGTGTTGAAAAATGTTAGTAGCAATGATGCGGATTCGATCCGTGATCGGAGGTTTATCCTCATTGCCGCACGTAAGAATTATGTCCTTAATGCACCGCTAGGTGACGGACCTATTGCAGAGCGATGCAAACGTTATGAACGTTTGGCTAGCTCAACATGATGACTACTTGATAGTTTATGCACCATGCTTAACAGCTTAGAATCGGACTTCAAAGACGTTTTGAACGTCATGGACCATATGAGATGTTCCAGAGTTGAAGTTAATATGTCAAGCAAATACCCGAGTTGAGAGATATGAAGTCTTCAACAAGTTCTATAGCTAAAAGATGGAGGAGAATCGCTCAACTAGTGAGCATGTGCTCAAATTGTGCGGGTACTTCAATCGCTTGAATCAAGTGGGAGTTAATCTTCCGAGATAAGATAGTGATTGATGTAATTCTCTAGTCACCATCACCAAGTTAGTAGAACTTCGTGATGAACTATAGTATGCAAGGGATGATAAAATGATTCCGAGTTTTTCATGATGATGAAATCGATGAAGGTAGAAATCAAGAAAGAACATCAAGTGTTGATGGTTAACAAGACCACTAGTTTCAAGAAAAGGGCAAATGGATAGAAGGGAACTTCAAGAAGAACAGCAAGCAAGTTGCTGCTCAAGTGAAGAAGCCCAAGTCTGGACCTAAGCCTGAGACTAAGTGCTTCTACTGCAAAGGGACTGGTCATCGAAGCGTAACTACCCCAAGTATTTGGTGGATAAGAAGGATGGCAAAGTGAACAAAGGTATATTTGATATACATGTTATTGATGTGTACTTTACTAGTGTTTATAGCAACCCCTCGGTATTTGGTACTGGTTCGGTTGCTAAGAGTAGTAACTCAAAACGGAGTTGCGTATCAAATGAAACTAGTTAAGGGTGAAGTGACGATGTGTGTTGAAAGTAGTTTCAAGATTGATATGATCATCATCGCACACTCCCTATACTTTCGGGATTAGTATTGAACCTAAATAAATGTTATTTGGTGTTTGAATTGAGCATGAATATGATTTGATCGTGTTTATTGCAATACAGTTATTCATTTAAGTAAGAGAATAAACTGTTGTTCTGTTTACATGAATAAAACCTTATATGGTTACACACCCAATGAAAATGGTTCATTGGATCTCGATCGTAGTGACACACATATTCATAATATTGAAACCAAAAGATGCAAAGTTAATATAGTGCAACTTATTTGTGGCACTGCCGTTTAGGTCATATTGGTGTAAAGCGCTTGAAGAAACTCCATGCTGATGGGATTTTGGAATCACTTGATGCTTGCGAACCATGCCTCATGGGCAAGATGACTAAGACTCCGTTCTCCGAGCAAAGGAGCGAGCAACCGACTTATTGGAAATAATACATACCGATGTATGCGATCCAATGGGTGTTAAGGCTCACGGCGGTATCGTTATTTTCGACCTTCACAGATGATTTGAGCAGATATGGGTATATCTACTTGATGAAACATAAGTCTGAAATAGTTGAAAGGTTCAAAGAATTTCAGAGTGAAGTGGAAAATCATCGTGACAAGAAAATAAGGTTTCTACGATCCGATCACGGAGACAAATATTTGAGTTACGAGTTTGGTCTTCAATTAAAACAATGTGGAATAGTTTCACAAATTCATGCCACCGAACACCACATCATAATGGTGTGTCCAAACATCATAACCGCATTTTATTGGATATAGTACAATCTATGATGTTTCTTACCGATTTACCGCTATCGTTTTGGGATCATGCATTAGAGACACTGCATTCACGTTAAATAGGGCACCATCTAAACCGCTGAGATGACACTATATGAACTGTGGTTTAGCAAGAAACCAAAGTTGTCATTTCTTAAAGTTTGGGGCTGCGATGCTTATGTGAAAAAGTTTCATCCCGATAAGCTCGAACCCAAATCGAGAAGTGCGTCTTCATAGAATACCCAAAGGAGATTGTTGGGTACACCTTCTATCACAGATCCGAAGGCAAGATATTCATTGCTAAAATGGATCCTTTCTAGAGAAGGAGTTTCTCTCGAAAGAAGTGAGTGGGAGGAAAGTAGAACTTGATAAGGTAATTGTACCTTCTCCCTTGTTGAAAGTAGTTCATCACGTAAATGCATTCCTCGTGACTACTACACCAATTAGTGAGGAAGCTAATGATGATGATCATGTAACTTCAGATCAAGTTACTACCGAATCTCGTAGGTAAAACAGAGTGAGATTCGCACTGAGTGGTACGGTAATCCTGCTCGAAGTCATGTAACTAGACCATGATGAACCTACGAACTATGAGGAAGCGATGATGAGCCCAGATTCCGCAAAATGGTTTGAGGCCATGAAATCGAGATATGATCCATGTATGAGAACAAAGTATGGACTTTGATGGATTTGCCCGATGATCGGCAAACCATAGGAAATAAATGGATCTTCAAGAGGAAGACGGACGTTGATAGTAGTGTTACTATCTACAAAGCTCGACTTGTTGCAAAAGGTTTTCGACAAAGTTCAAGATGTTGACTACAATGAGATTTTCTCAATCAGTAGCGATGCTTAAAGCCTGTCCGAATCATGTTAGCAATTGCCACAATTTATGAAATTTGGCAAATGGATGTAAAAACTGCATTCTGAATGGTTTTCTAGAGGAAGAGTTGTATATGATGCAACCGAAGGTTTTATCGATCCAAAGGAGCTAACAAAGTGTGCAAGCTCCAAATGATCCATCTATGGATTTGGTGCAAGCATCTCGAGTTGGAATATACGCTTTGATGAGTTGATCAAAGCATATAGTTTTGCATGACTTATGGTGAAGCCTCAGATTTACTAGAAAGTGAGTGGGAGCACTACAACATTTCGATAAGTATATGTGAATGACATATTGTAGATCGAAAATAATGTAGAATTATTCTCGCAAAGCATAAAGGAGTGTTTGAAAGAAGTTTTTCAAAGAAAGACCTCGGTGAAGCTTTTACATATTGAGCATCAAGATCTATAGAGATAGATCAAGATGCTTGATAAGTTTTTTCAATGAGTACATACCTTGACAAGATTTTGAAGTAGTTCAAAATGGAGCGATCAAAGAAAGAGTTCTTGCTCGTGTTACAAGGTGTGAAATTGAGTAAGACTCAAAACCCGACCACGGCAGAAGATAGAAAGAGAATGAAAGTCATTCCTATGCCTTGGACATAGGTTCTATAAAGTATGCCATCTTGTGTACCAGATCTATTGTATACCCCTGACCGAGTTCGCAAGGAGTACAATAGTGATCTAGGAGTAGATCATCGACAGCGGTCAAAATTATCCTTAGTAGAATAAGGATATGTTTCTCGATTATGGAAGTGACAAAAGGTTCGTCGTAAAGGGTTACGCCGATGCAAGTTTTGACACCGATCCGATGACTCTAAGTCTCGATCTAGATACATATTGAAAGTGGGAGCAATTAGCTAGAGTAGCTCGTGCGAGCATTGTAGACATAGAAAAATTGCAAAATACATAACGGATCTGAATGTAAAAGACCCGTTGACTAAGACTCTCTCACAAGCAAAACATGATCACACCTTAGTACTCTTTGGGTGTTAATCACATAGCGATGTGAACTAGATTATGAATCTAGTAAACCCTTTGGGTGTTGGTCACATGGCGATGTGAACTATGGGTGTTAATCACATGATGATGTGAACTATCGATGTTAATCACATGGTGATGTGATCTAGATTATTGACTCTAGTGCAAGTGGGAGACTGAAGGAAATATGCCCTAGAGGCAATAATAAAGTTATTATATATTTCCTCATATCATGACAAATGTTTATTATTCATGCTAGAATTGTATTAACCGGAAACATAATACATGTGTGAATACATAGACAAACAGAGTGTCACTAGTATGCCTCTACTAGACTAGCTTGTTAATCAAAGATGGTTATGTTTCCTAACCATGAACAAGGAGTTGTTATTTGATTAACAAGGTCACATCATTAGTTGAATGATCGATTGACATGACCCATTCCATTAGCTTAGCACACGATCGCTTAGTATGTTGCTACCGCTTTTATCCATGACTTATACATGTTCCTAGAACTATGAGATTATGCAACTCCCATTTACCGGAGGAACACTTTGGTGCTACCAAACGTCACAACGAATCGGGTGATTATAAAGGAGTACTACAGTGTCTCCAAAGGCGATGTTGGGTTGGCGATTTCGAGATTAGGTTTTGTCACTCCGATTGTCGGAGAGGTATCTCTGGCCCTCTTGGTAATACACATCACTAAAGCCTTGCAAGCATTACAACTAATGAGTTAGCTGTGAGATGATGTATTACGGAACGAGTAAAGAGACTTGCCAAGAACGAGATTGAACTAGGTATTGATACCGACGATCGAATCTCTGCAAGTAACATACCGATGACAAAGGGGACAACGATGTTGTTATGCGGTCCGACCGATAAAGATCTTCAGAGAATATGTAGGAACCAATATGGGCATCCAGGTCCTGCTATTGGTTATTGACCGGAGACGTGTCTCGGTCATGTCTACATTGTTCACGAACCGTAGGGTCCGCACGCTTAAGGTTTCGATGACGGTTATATTATGAGTTTGTGTATTTTGATGTACCGAAGAAGTTCGGAGTCCCGGATTTGATCACAGACATGACGAGGAGCCTCGAAATGGTCGAGACATAAAGATTGATATATTGGAAGCCTATATTTGGAGTTCAGAATGGTTCCGGGTGAAATCGGGAATTTACCGGAGTACCGGGAGGTTACCGGAACCCCCGGAACTATATGGGCCATAGTGGGCCTTGGTGGAAAGGAGAAAGGGCCAGCCCTAGGTGGTGGCAAGGCCTCCCCTTTCCCTAGTCCTACTAGGACTAGGAAAGGTGGGCCGCCCCTCTCTCTCTTCCCTCCGTGAATCCTATTCCAACTAGGATTGAGGGGAATCCTACTCCCGGAGGAGTAGGACTCCTGGCGCGCCTCCTCTTGGCCGGCCGGCCCCTCCCCTTGCTCCTTTATATACAGGCAGGGGGCACCCTAGGACACACAAGTTGATCTACGGATCGTTCCTTAGCCGTGCAGGTGCCCCTCCACCATATTCCACCTCGGTCATATCGTCATGAAGCTTAGGCGAAGCTCACGCGGTAGAACATCAAGATCGCCACCACGCCGTCGTCTCGATTTAAACTCCCCTCTCCAAGCTCTACTAGATTGGAGCCCGAGGAGCGCCATCGAGCTGTACGAGAACTGGGGCGCCGAGTAACGGCCGGATCGGTCGGATCGCGAGGAGAACGACGACTACTTCCTCTACGCCAGATCGCTTCCGCTTGGCCCACGAGGGTACGAGACAACACTCTCCCCTCTCGGTTCTATACATCACCATGATCTTGCGTGTGCGTAGGAAATTTTTTGAAATTACTACGTTCCCCAACAAATACTACTACTGTTATGGTGGTCGACTAGAAAAACTGCTCCGTTGAAGACTCCATGATATCTGCTCCAACTTCATCAACATAGTCATCATCGCTATCGTCTGGGTCCGAGTCAGTGTCGTCGATGATGATGTAGTTCTCTGGATAAGTACAATCATTGTCTTCTCCTCCAGTCGCTTGAAATCCCATGAATACTTTTAGCTTCTTCTTCAGATCATCATTCTTCTCCACAAGCGTTACTATTTCCTCCTCATATCTATCGCGTGTAGACTTGAGTCCTTCCTCCAGTTCCATGATCTTGGTCATAGCCTTCTTCAGATCTATCATGCCTGCGCACATCTGGTTCTCCTGGCAACGAATGTGCTAGTTTAACTCCTGGATGAAATCTGTGGTTGATCTATCCTTCCTTGTGCTAATCATCTCCCATTGCTCATCTCGGCGCCCACAAATCTGGTAGATAGTATCCTTGAGCTCCTTGTGTTAAACTTCTCCAATGCATCCCATTATGATGTGGGCTGCCATGCTCTTTCCTAGACTCCAGGTTGGTGCATCGAAGGAAAACTCTATGGGCTCAGTGACGGGCATGAACGTCCTTCCTGGAACTTGAACTTGAATCATCCAACGCTCCTCTTCTGGTAAAGTGGTGATGTAGGTCCCGGTGAAGCTTGGTACTCCGATGTTCAGGTACTTAGTGACTTCCTTCAAGTGGCGTCCAAAGGGTGTATCTTCATCCAGTTGCGTGAACTTGTTCCTTGCATCCACCATCCTAAAAGAGTAGAAACGATGAGGAGTCAGAAATGAGAAGAGTGAGTAGTGATCTAGGGCTTTTAGCTTAGTGGTCGTGTCCTACAGTCAGCGTGTGCTCTGATACCATCTTGTAGCGACCAGACCTCAAACAGTCCGATCTTTGTGCTTTAGTGTCATCCCTGGGTCAGTAATGCTGACACGCACAGTACTTGAAGGAATTATAACAAAGTAGCAATCACACACTTATTACATCGAATGTCTCAAAAGAGAGCTTATTACAATAAATATGGCTTAAGGCCATCTAATAACGATAACAGCGGAAGGCTTGGAAGATAAGCGAGTCCATCAACTCCAACGGCATCATCGAGTATAAGACCACGACCTAAGGCACCTTACTGTCAGGTGAAAAGTCTGCAACATGAACGTTGCAGCCCAAAACGGTCAAGACATGGAATATGCCGCATGTAACACATAGAGAGTAATGAACAGAATAATACTATTCTACATGCATATATGGCTGGTGGAAAGCTCTATGGTTACAGTTTTGCATAAAGCCAATTTTTCCCTACTACAAAGGAATAAATATTATTTAACTATCATGGTGGTTGTTAAACATTGAGAAGGTTCACCCAACTCAATCCCAATTAAGCATCATCATTAAACCCAACAAATTAAATTTGTGTAACATGATGAGATTCATATGATAATCCAAGTACTAGATACTCAAAATGTCCATAACCGGGGACGCGGATAACCATGATTAGTTTATACACTCTACAGAGGTTTGCGCACTTTCCCTCACAAGATTCAATCTCCTCCGTTGGAATTCTCGCACTACATGGTGTTTGAGAAAAGGATGACCGAGACATAGCCTTTCAGAAGTGTTTGCACCTTACGATCGGGTAACAGTTACACCTACTTTCCCCTACATCTGCTAGTCTACCACTGTAAGAGTTCCCACAACTTAATAACTATGCTAGAGCTCATAGTAGCTTGTGGCTGCACACGAAAGTTTCTAGCATAAATAATCTCATGATCCCTTTGAGCCTGGGTGGCGGTCCATAAAGAAAACATGCAATCACTGGAATCTCAGGTGCCTCAATCCACCCAGATGTGTATTAAAGTTGCCACCTTAAATAAACCATTAAATTAACAATATCACGTCTGTCATGGAAACACTCACCCAATCCGCGTCTACTAGCATAGCATAGCAGTATAAGCAAACGTAGAAGTAACTCCCAAAGGTTTGAAAGTAAACAGGATATAGGTACTACCTCAACTACTTCCCAAACCCACATGTTAATCAGATCCTAATCATGCAATTGTTTGAGGATTGATCTAATGCAATAAAACTGGGTAGTAATGAGGTATGATCAAAGTGTTACTTGCCTTGCTAATGATCCGTGAAACCAAGAGATTCGAAGTAGCAAGCGGCGCACTCCGAGTACTCTATCACAAACAAACAAGCATACAATAAGTACTCATCTAATGCACAAGTAAAACTCAAATAAGAGAACTAACCAGAAAGTTCAGCTTAAGAACTCTGGTTTGCAAAAAGAATCCAATCAAATGAAGCAACGAAACTCAAACGGCGAAAGAAACTAGCTTCGTTTACTAATCTGGACCTAAGTCAAATTTTACAGTAGCAAAAACTTGTTTGAGTTGGTTAAACGGATAGAGGGTTTCGAGACGAAACTCTAGGCGCTTGAATTGCCTGATTCCGATAAACGAGCGAAAAGTTAAACTAAAACGAAAATCGGATCAGAAATCGTGGTCTAGAATAATCGCAGAAAATCCGAGAAAAAGGAAAAACTGACGAACAGTTTAACGAATGGACGTTCGTTGACTGCAACAAAACGATGAACTCATCCGTTAAAATGAACGATCGAGCGAACGCTCTCTAAATAAGTAAACCGGAATGAAAAAAACCGATCTAAAAAAATAAAACCTAGGGTTTTCTAAAAAACCGAATCGGTTTTCTATAGAAAACCGGTGGTGATGGGCGGCTACCCCGGCTCGGGGCTCCGCCAAGTCCGCGGCTCGGTGGGGTTCTGGCGCGGCGAACGGGCGGAGGAGGAGGTGGTTCGGGTGGCGGGGTGAAATTTTGGCGGCAGATTTATAGAGGCGTCGTCGGCTTGGGAAGGGGGGCGCTGCCTGGTCGGTCGGCCTCGGGAGGCGTGCCCTAGCCGGACTCGGTGGCGGCAGCGGAGAGGACTCCCCTCCCGTGGGGAAGGCGGCGGCGGCGCGGGCCTGGCGTGGCTCGGCTGGGCCTTCGGTCTAGTAGGGCGCGCGGAACTTTTTTTTTAAAAAAAACGCCGAAATTAAGAAAAAATCTAGAAAATAAAATAAAATTCTAAAAATGCCAAAATAAATTTTCACCCTCTAAATAAAATATTTAGAACAAAATGAACATTTTCTTGGCCCTAAAATGCAGTTTTGAAAAACGTGCAATTTTTCCTAAATTCAAATAAAATGGCGAAAAACTCCGAAATAAAAACTTATTTGATTTTATCATTAAATCATCAAGATTTCTTTATTTTGGGAAAGTCATTTTATTCCCTCTCTCATATTTTTATAATAGAAATAATTGAAGATAAAATAAATAGAATCAAATGATCCTATTTTCAGAATTCGAGAATACCCAAATATGAAAATAACGAAATCCCCAACTCTCTCCGTGGGTCCTTGAGTTGCGTAGAATTTCTAGGATCAAGCCAAAAAGCAAATAAAATATGATATGCAATGATGATCTAGGTATAACATTCCAAATTGAAAATTTGGGATGTTACACCAAGAATGTGGTAAGGTCTATGAGCTCATTTTCTATTTTTAAGTATTATATTCTTGCGTCTTATTGTACTCTGTTCATGTAGAACAAGTGCCTAAACCTGAAGAACAACTGTTCTAATTTAAGATTCCATTGCTATCATAGTTCAAAAAAGCGCTTGGCGTTAATTGTGCATTTTGCCACCGCCTTGCGCTTTATCTTTAAAGCGCATGCTTATGCGCAGCTATGCATGATTAAGCGTAGTTATGCGCAATGCGTTTTGCCAACGCCTAGAGCCTAGGCGCGCTTAAGCGCTCGCTTAGGCGCGCCTTTTTTAACTATGATTGCTTTGCTCTTGTATCACTGTATTTACTCATAAAAACTTATTTTTGAATTGAAGGATCCAATCGAAACTCCAATGGCACAGCAGGTATGTTCACGCATGTTTCTTTAACAGGTTTGCTCTTATCAATAGCTCTGTTGATTTCAATTTCAATTGTGTATATAGTTGACTTTCATATCATGCACATTACTAGCATCACAATAGAGCCAATAGTGTTGTTGTACATGTAGACCCGTGGTACCCATCTAAAATCTTGTTGTGCCGTGTAGCTTCCCACGCTTTGTATTCTTTCACTGCTGCTTTGTCTTGAACTGGTATGATTTGAACCGTGTCTCTATTTTGATTTGGCAAGACAATGCAGTGACCATAGGACATAGATATATGTTTGTTTGATGCTTTTATTATGTACTAGTACTTGGCAATAGAAGACTTGGTAGTTTAATCATGTCCACCTTACTAATGAACTGGTTCACCGAAATGAGTTTCATACACTAGTACATGCTAAACTTGTTATGTGTCTGCTTGTTTCTTCTTTTAGAATGCTGACAGAATATTGGGGAAGAGTGCCTTATTAAGCAATGGTAAAGGAAGTAATGCAGATGAGGTTCAGGATAGTGACACATCCTTGTTGGTCTCCAACAAAGCTGATAAAACAGCTAAGAAAGACTATCTTGAAGACAGCAAGACAACCCCAAAGTCATGTCTTGGTTTAGTGTTCGAGTTACTGGCCACTACCGCTTGCACAAGCTATTCAAACTCACTGTCTGGATCAGTTCGGTTTCTTGAGTCTCAACTACAAGCTGAAAGACATCGATCACCATTGTGTCTTTGACAAGAAGCGGAAGGACTGCGGAAGTCCCTAGAGCATTCAGATGCATACTTCCTAGTGTAACGGCAAGCGTTGGAGGGTATTAGCACCAAACAGGACAAAGCTAATAAGTTTGCTAAGCTTATTGCCAGCATAGTGGATACCCAGGATAATGTTTCTTGAGCTCTTCTGAAGTTGTTTTAGTTATGCTCTTGTTTTGCTGCCGCGTTTATTTGCACTGGTGGCCAATTTTGATGGCCAGTGTATGTAATATGCTGCTTTGTTCCCTATATTTGCACTGGTGGCGAACTTTGATGCCCAGTGGATGTAATATGTGTAATAACGGTAATAGGCTAGTGTTAATTGCTTGCTTATTTATTTCCTTATTGTCTTGTTTAGTTGTTTGCTTGTAGTCACTGCAGTTCTTTTTCTGTGTTTTTCTAGTGGCCACAATAGCCTATTTTTGGTAACTAGGCCAAAATAATCATGGCAACACACGGACTGTTGTAACCATGGGCCTCCTGCAGGCCATATGATCCATGGGCCTTCTTCCGGCCGTAGGATTCATTGGCCTTCTATACGGGCTGTAGGATCCATTGGCCTTCTATACGGGCCTTAGGATTCATGGGCCTTCTACGGACCATAGGGTCCATGGGCCTTCTACGGGCCGTACGATCCATGGGCCTTCTATGGGTCGTACTATCCATGGGCCTCATACTGGCCGTAGGATCCATGGGCCTTCTACGGGGCATATCATTATTTCGCCAATCATAGGTCGTACTATTCGTGGACCATAACGGGCCGTTAATAGGCCGTATTTGATAACTCTATGAAAACAACCCAACGGGTCTTTTTTGACATGAAAATGACCCAACGTATTAACGGTCCGCAAACGGGCCGACTGTAACGACGGGCTGAATTTGGCCCACAAGCAGAAAATGACAGTAACGAGCCGTATGTAATCGAATGCTGCAAATGAGCCCAAGAATCAATGGGCCCTGATAAGGCCGAAAGATAACTTGAGCTGGAAATGGCCCATTGGGATAACGGGTTGTTAATGGGTATATAGTGATACACTGTTCATTGCGGGCCAGTTTCACCATGGGCCGCTAATGGGCCAAGAGTTACAAAGGGCCTCATATGGGCCGAAAGAAGTCATGGGCCACACATGGCCGGAAGTTAAAACGGGCTGGAATCATATTGGACGGCCCAGATGACGCTACTGGGCCTGATACGTCCATTTTGCATCATGCTTTTATATCAATATTTATTGCATTATGGGATGTTATTTCACGTTATGTCACAATACTTATGGCTATTCTCTCTTATTTTACAAGGTTTACATGAAGAGGGAGAATGCCGGGAGCTAGAATTCGGCCGAAAAGGAGCAAATATTGAAGGCATATTCTGCAAGAACTCCAAAAGTCTGAAACTCCACGGAATACCTTAAAATAAATAAAGAAAAATCGTCACCAAAGATGAAGGCCGGGGCCCACACCGCCATCATGGGTGGGGCGCCCCCCCTGGGCGCGCACCCCTACCTCGTGGGCCCCTTGGTGGCTCTCCAACGCCCATCTTCTCCTATATGAAGTCTTTCGATGAGAAAAAAATAGAAGGCAACCTTTCGGGACGAGACTCCGCCACCACGAGGCGGAACCAATCTAGGGCTCCGGCAGAGCTATTCTGCCGGGGACACTTCCCTCCGGGAGGGGGAAATCATCACCATCATCATCACCAACGCTCATCTCATCGGGAGAGGGCAATCTCCATCAACATCTTCACCAGCACCATCTCATCTCCAAACCCTAGTTCATCTCTTGTATCCAATTCTTGTCTCCAAGTCCGGGATTGGTGCTAGTAGGTTGCTAGTAGTGTTGATTACTCCTTGTAGTTGATGCGAGTTGGTTTATTTGGTGGAAGATCATATGTTCAGATCCTTTATGCACATTATTACCCCTCGATTATGAACATGAATATGCTTTGTGAGTAATTACGTTTGTTTTCGAGGACAAGGGAGAAGTCTTGCTATTAGTAGTCATGTGAATTTGGTATTCGCTCGATATTTTGATAAGATGTATGTTGTCTAACCTCTAGTGGTGTTATGTGAACGTCGACTACATAACACTTCACCATTATTTGGGCCTAGGGAAGGCATTGGGAAGTAATAAGTAGATGATGGGTTGCTAGAGTGATGAAGCTTAAACCCTAGTTTATGCGTTGTTTCGTAAGGTGCTGATTTGGATCCATATGTTTCATGCTATGGTTAGGTTTACCTTAATACTTTTTTTGTAGTTGCGGATGCTTGCAATAGAGGTTAATCATAAGTGGGATGCTTGTTCAAGTAAGAACAGCACCCAAGCACCGGTCCACCCACATATCAAATTATCAAAGTACTGAGAATCATATGAGCGTGATGAAAACTAGCTTGACGATATTCCCATGTGTCCTCGGGAGCGCTTTTCCTATTATAAGAGTTTGTCCAGGCTTGTCCTTTGCTACAGAAAGGATTGGGCCACCTTGCTGCACTTTATTTACTTTTGTTACTCGTTGCTCGTTACCATTTATCCTATCACAAAACTATCTGTTACCGCTTGTTTCAGTACTTGCAGAGATTACCTTGCTGAAAACCGCTTATCATTTCCTTCTGCTCCTCGTTGGGTTCGACACTCTTACTTATCAAAAGGACTATGATAGATCCCCTATACTTGTGGGTCATCAAGACTCTTTTCTGGCGCCGTTGCCGGGGAGTTAAGCGCCTTTGGTAGGTGGAATTTGGTAAGGAAAATTTTATTTAGTGTGCTGAAATTTTCTGTCACTTGTTACTATGGAAAGTAATTGTCTGATGGGCTTGTTCGGGGTATCTTCACCTCGTCCAGTAGAGCAAAGAGTTGCTCCTCAACCTACCGAACCCACTGAACCTATTGAAAATGAAACTCCTTTTCAGATTCCTTTGGGTATGATGGAAAAACTGCTAGCTAACACTTTTACAGGAGATGGAACAAAGCATCCTGATGAACATTTGCGCTATGTGGATGATGTTTGTGGACTATTTAAGCTTGCAGGTATACCCGATGATGTTGTTAATAAGAAGGCCTTCCCTTTATCTTTGAAGGGAGACGCATTGACATGGTATAGGCTATGTGATGATATGAGATCATGGAACTATAAAAGATTGAAATTGGAATTTCATCAAAAGTATTACCCTATGCATCTTGTTCATCGTGGTCGCAATTATATATATAATTTGTGGCCTCGCGAAGGAGAAAGCAAATCTCAACCTTGGGGGAGGCTTAAATCACCAATCATGAGCTCGCAAGAGACGTAATTATGCAAAGTTTTTATGCTCGGCTTTCTGATAACAATCGCACCATGCTCGATACTTCTTGTGCTGGCTCTTTTATGATGAAGCCTATTGAATTTAGATGGAATTTATTGGATAGAATTAAATGCAACTCTGAAGATTGGGACCTCGACAAAGGTAAGGAGTCAGGTATGACATCTAAGTTTGATTGTGTTAAATCTTTTATGGATACCGATATTTTCCGTAAGTTTAGCACTAAATATGGACTTGACTCTGAGATAATAGCTTCTTTCTGTGAATCTTTTGCTACTTATGTTGATCTCCCCAAGGCAAAGTGGTTTAAATATCATCCTCCCATAGAAGTAAAATTAGCTGCACCTATTAAAGTTGAAGAAAAGACTGTCACTTACAATGATCCTATTGTTCCCATTTCTTATGTTGAGAAACCACCTTTCCCTGTTAGAATGAAGGATCATGCTAAAGCTTCAACTGTTGTCCGTAAAAGAAATATTAGGGCTTATACACCACCTGAGCAAGTCAAAGTAGAACCAAATATTGCTATTGTTAAAGATCTCTTGTCTGATAATATTGATGGGCATGCTATCCAATTCTCTGGTGAAACTGCTAGAATTGCTAAACCCTGTGATAGAGATAAACATAGACCTGTGGTAGGCGTGCCTGTTATTTCTATTAAAATAGGAGATCATTGTTATCATGGCCTATGTGATATTGGTGCTAGTGCCAGTGTTATACCCATTGACTTATACAAAGAGATTATGCATGATATTGCACCGGCTGAGTTAGAAGAAATTGATGTCACAATTAAACTTGCCAATAGAGATACAATTTCACCAGTGGGAATTGTTAGAGATGTTGAAGTCTTGTGTGGGAAAACCAAATATCCCGCCGATTTTCTTGTTCTTGGTTCTCCACAAGATAGCTTTTGTCCCATTATATTTGGTAGACCCTTCTTGAATACTGTTAATGCTAAGATAGATTGTGAAAAGAATATTGTTACTATTGGTTTGGATGATATGGTTCATGAGTTTAATCTCTCTAAATTTAGTAAACAACATCGTGAAGAAGAATTGCCTAGTAAGGATGAAATTATTGGTCTTGCTTCTATTGCCGTACCTCCTAGTGATCCTTTAGAACACTATTTGCTAGACCATGAAAATGATATGTTCATGAATGAAAGAAGGGAAATAGATGAACTATTCTTCAAACAGGAACCTATTCTGCAACACAATTTTCCTATTGAAATCCTAGGGGATCCTCCTCCACCCAAGGGTGATCCCGTGTTTGAGCTTAGACCATTGCCTGATAATCTTAAATATGCTTATCTTGATGAAAAGAAAATATATCCTGTCATTATTAGTGCTAACCTTTCAGAGCATGAAGAAGAAAGATTATTGAAAACTCTGAAAAAGCACCGTGCCGCTATTGGATATACTCTGGATGATCTTAAGGGCATCAGTCCCACTCTATGTCAACATAAAATAAATTTGGAAGCGGATGCTAAACCAGTTTGTGATCCTCAACGATGTTTGAATCCTAAAATGAAAGAAGTGGTAAGAAAGGAAATACTCAAGCTTTTGGAGGCAGGTATAATTTATCCCATTGCTGATAGTCAGTGGGTAAGTCCTGTCCACTGTGTCCCTAAGAAGGGAGGTATTACTGTTGTCCCTAATGATAAAGATGAATTGATTCCGCAAAGAATTATCACAGTTATAGGATGGTAATTGATTTCCGCAAATTAAATAAGGCTACTAAGAAAGATCATTACCCCTTACCTTTTATTGATCAAATGCTAGAAAGATTATGCAAACATACACACTATTGCTTTCTAGATGGTTATTCCGTTTTTTATCAATACCTGTGTCGGCTAAAGATCAATCAAAGACTACATTTACATGCCCTTTTGGTACTTTTGCTTATAGACGTATGCCTTTTGGTTTATGTAATGCACCTGCTACCTTTCAAAGA
Organism: Aegilops speltoides; assembly: GCA_021437245.1. Lineage (NCBI taxonomy): Eukaryota > Viridiplantae > Streptophyta > Magnoliopsida > Poales > Poaceae > Aegilops > Aegilops speltoides. The sequence goes on from CM038144.1 coordinate 29,387,602, forward strand.
TGCATGATGGCTATATTCTCTGACTTCTGCGAGAAAATTTGTGAGGTTTTCATGGACGACTTTTCCATCTATGGTTCCTCTTTTGATGATTTCTTGAGCAATCTTGCTCGAGTTTTGCAGAGATGTGAAGAAACTAATCTTGTCTTGAATTGGGAAAAGTGCCACTTTATGGTTAATGAAGGTATTGTCTTGGGGCACAAAGTTTCTGAAAGAGGTATTGAATTTGATAAAGCCAAGGTTGATGCTATTGAAAAGATGCCATGTCCCAAGGACATCAAAGGTATAAGAAGTTTCCTTGGTCACGCCGGATTTTATAGGAGATTCATTAAGGACTTCTCAAAAATCTCTCGGTCTCTGACTAATTTATTACAAAAAGATGTACCATTTGTCTTTGATGATGATTGTGTAGAAGCATTTGAAATACTTAAGAAAGCATTAGTCTCGCACCGTTGTTCAGCCACCGATTGAATTTACCCTTTGAAATTATGTGTGATGCTAGTGATTATCTTTGAGGTGCTGTTCTAGGGCAAAGAGTTGATAAGAAATTGAATGTTATCCATTATGCCAGTAAGACTCTAGACAATGCTCAAAGAAATTATGCTACTACCGAAAAGGAACTTTTAGCAGTTGTATTTGCTTGTGATAAATTCAGACCCTATATTATTGATTCTAAAGTAACTATTCACACAGATCATGCTGCTATTAAATATCTTATGGAAAAGAAAGACGCAAAACCTAGACTTATTAGATGGGTTCTCCTGCTGCAAGAATTTGATTTACATATTGTTGATAGAAAAGGAGGTGAGAACCCCGTTGCAGACAACTTGTCTAGGTTAGAGAATGTTCTTGATGACCCACTACCTATTGATGATAGCTTTCCTGATGAACAATTAAATGTCATAAGTACCTCTCGTAGCACTCCATGGTATGCTGATTATGCTAATTATATTGTTGCTAAATTTATACCGCCTAGCTTCACATACCAACAAAAGAAAAAGGTTTTCTATGACTTGCAACATTACTTTTGGGATGACCCACATCTTTATAAAGAAGGAGTAGATGGTGTTAGTAGATGTTGTGTACCTGAGCATGAACAGGAACAGATCCTACGCAAGTGTCACTCCGAAGCTTATGGAGGACACCACACTGGAGATAGAACTGCACATAAGGTATTGCAATCCGGTTTTTATTGGCCTACTCTCTTCAAGGACGCCCGTAAGTTTGTTTTGTCTTGCAATGAATGTCAAAGAATTTGTAATATTAGCATACGTCAAGAAATGCCTATGAATTATTCACTTGTTATTGAACCATTTGATGTTTGGGGCTTTGATTATATGGGACCTTTTCCTGCCTCTAATGGTTATACACATATTTTAGTTGCTGTCGATTACGTTACTAAGTGGGTAGAGGCTATTCCTACTAGTAGTGCTGATCATAACACTTCTATTAAAATGCTTAAGGAAGTTATTTTTCTGAGATTTGGAGTCCCTAGATACTTAATGACTAATGGCGGTTCACACTTTATTCATGGTGCTTTCCGTAAGATGCTTGCTAAATACGACGTTAATCATAGAATTGCATCTCCATATCACCCGTAGTCTAGTGGTCAGGTAGAATTGAGAAATAGGGAGCTCAAATTAATTTTGCAAAAGACTGTCAATAGGTCTAGAAAGAATTGGTCCAAGAAACTTGATGATGCATTATGGGCCATAGAACTGCATATAAAAATCCTATGGGTATGTCTCCATATAAAATGGTTTACGGAAAAGCCTGTCACTTACCTCTCGAACTAGAACATAAGGCATACTGGGCTATTAAAGAGCTCAACTATGATTTCAAACTTGCCGCTGAGAAGAGGTTATTTGATATTAGCTCACTTGATGAATGGAGAACCCAAGCTTATGAAAATGCCAAGTTGTTTAAAGAAAAGGTTAAAAGATGGCATGACAAAAGAATACAAAAGTGTGAGTTTAATATAGGTGATTATGTATTGCTATACAACTCTCGTTTAAGATTTTTTGCAAGAAAACTTCTCTCCAAATGGGAAGGTCCTTACGTTATCGAGGAGGTCTATCGTTCCGGTGCCATAAAAATCAACAACTTTGCAGGCACAAATCCGAAGGTGGTAAACGGTCAAAGGATCAAGCACTATATCTCAGGTAATCCTATAAATGTTGAAACTAATATTATTGAAATCGTAACCCCGGAGGAATACATAAAGGACACTTTCCAGAACGTTCCAGACTCCGAAAAGGAATAGGTATGTGGTACGGTAAGTAAACCGACTCCAAAACAATTTTTAAAGCAATATTTCTCCGTTTTGGAATATTTAGAAAAATAGAAAAATAAGTAGCAGTCCGGGGAGGACACGAGGCCTCCACGAGGGTGGAGGGCGCGCCCTACCCCCCTGGGCGCGCCCCCCTACCTCGTGAGCACCTCGTGTGCCCTCCGGACTCCATTTCCTTGAACGATATGTATTCTGGTCGGTAAAAATTCATTATATATACTCCTCAAGGTTTTGACTCTCGTATCACGCAAATCTCCTCTGTTTTCGTTTCGAGCTATTTCTGTTGCAGATTTAGAGCACCATGACTTCTCCCTCCTCCAACAACGAAGACAAGGATGCCTGGCTATTGAAGATAGAGTTGAAAAGAGAGGAATCAGAAGAGATCAACAAGGATGAAAGGATCAAGAAGGCTATGGAGGTTCAAGCTCCGGTGGTGAAAGAAGAAGACATCCCTCAACCTTTACCTAACCTTTTCACTCCAACAGAGATTGAAGCCTTCTAGATAGCCCGCATACAGAACAAGTATCTTACACAGGAGAATATTTTGTTGAAAGATCATATTGCCGGGCTCAAGAACATTATCCGCAAGTTGGAGGAACTCTTATGCTCGATGTGCGATTATCCACCGGCATCATCACCACCTCCATCACCTCCGAGGACATAATCATCTGGGTGGGCACTCCCCTTGGCAATTGCCAAGCTTGGGGGAGGTGCCCTGGTATTGTATCACCATCACAACTCCTATCTTTACCGTTTTCTTAGTTCGATCCTATTAGTAGTATCTTGATTTAGTAGAATAAAGTCATGGCATGATCTAGTTTTGAGTTTTGCTTTATGATACTTTTTCGTAATAGAGTCCGTGAGCTATATAATAAAGATTAGTGTTGAGTCAAGGGCTTGAGTATTTTGCCATGATCTTGGGTGATTAGAAGAAAAAGAATAAAAAGAATCAAAGAGTTCATATTGATCTTAGTGAAAGCAATGACTCCACATAGAAAGAGTATGATGATTAAAAGTTGTTGGGAGTTGGCAAATATAGCTTTGGTCATCGTTGCAATTAATAGGAAGTAATAAGGAAGGAGAGGTTTCACATATAGATATATTATCATTGACATCTTTTATGATTGGGAGCACTCATTCAAATATGACATGCTAAAGAGTTGATGTTGGACAAGGAAGACAACATAATGAGTTATGTTTTCTTACATCTGAGATAAAGTATGGTGTCATGGATCCTCTACCGTGTTGAGCTTGCCTTTCCCCCTCATGCTAGCCAAATTCTCAGCACTAAGTAGAAATACTACTTGTGCTTCCAAATACCCTTAAACTAGTTTTGCCATGAGAGTCCACCATATCTACCTATGGATTGAGTAAGATCCTTTAAGTAAGTTGTATTAGTGCAAGCAATAAAAATTGCTCTCTAAATATGCATGACTTATTAGTGCGGAGAAAATAAACTTTGTAAGAACTTGTCGTGGACGCAATAAAAGCGACGGACTGCATAATAAAGGTTCACATACAAGGGGCAATATAAAGTGACATTCTTTTGCATTAAGATTTTGTGCATCAACCCTAAACGCGCATGAAAACCTCTGCTTCCCTCTGTGAAGGGTCTGTCTTTTATTATTATCCTCTACCTTATGCAAGAGTCACGGTGATCTTCATATTTCCCTTTTTATTTTATCCTTTGGCAAGCTCAACATGTTGGAAAGAACGTGATATATATATATATATATATATATATATATAATTGGATGTAGGGGAGCATGAATTATTATTGTTGACATTACCCTTGAGGTAAAAGGTTGTGGGGCAAAACTATAAGCCCCTATCTTTCTCTGTGTCCGATTAAAACTCCGTAACCACAAGTATTGCGTGAGTATTAGCAATTATGAAGGACTAAGTGATAGTTGAGTATGTGGACTTGCTTTTAAGCTCTGACATGGACTCTTTCCGATGTTATGATAAATTGCAATTGCTTCAATGACTGAGATTATAATTTATTGGTGCTCAATAAGGTTTCTAATTCATACTTTGGCTTTGTGAAAAGATCATCACTTGAACATGAGTAATCATATGACAAAATCTATTTATGTTGCTGTTATGGAAGTAATCATGATGCCTTCATGTCCGTATTTTATTTTTATCGACGCCTCTACCTCTAAACATGAGGACATATTTATTGTTATCGGCTTTTCGCTTGAGGACAAGCGAGGCCTAAGCTTGGGGGAGTTGATACGTCCATTTTGCATCATGCTTTTATATCAAATTTATTGCATTATGGGATGTTATTTCACGTTATGTCACAATACTTATGTCTATTCTCTCTTATTTTACAAGGTTTACATGAAGAGGGAGAATGCCTAAGTATTTGGAATCTCGGGTGAAACAGAGCAAATATTGAAGGCCTATTCTCAGAACTCCAAAAGTCCTGAAACTCCACGGAATACCTTAAAATAAATAAAGAAAAATCGTCGCCAAAGATGAAGGCCAGGGGGCCCACACCCTGCTCACGAGGGTGGGGGGCGCCCCCTACCTCGTGGGCCTCTTGGTGGCTCTCCGACGCCCATCTTCTCCTATATGAAGTCTTTCGATGAAAAAATAGAAGGCAACCTTTGGGACGAGACTCACGCCGCCACGAGGCGTAACCTTGGCGGAACCAATCTAGGGCTCCGCAGAGCTGTTCTCATTGGGACACTTCCCTCCGGACGGGAAATCATCACCATCGTCATCACCAACGCTCCTCTCATCGGGAGAGGGCAATCTCCATCAACATCTTCACCAACACCATCTCATCTCCAAACCCTAGTTCATCTCTTGTATCCAATTCTTGTCTCCAAGTCCGGGATTGGTGCTAGTAGGTTGCTAGTAGTGTTGATTACTCCTTGTAGTTGATGCTAGTTGGTTTATTTGGTGGAAGATCATATGTTCAGATCCTTTATGCACATTATTACCCCTCTAATTATGAACATGAATATGCTTTATGAGTAGTTACGTTTGTTCCTGAGGACAAGGGAGAAGTCTTGCTATTAGTAGTCATGTGAATTTGGTATTCGTTCGATTTTTTGATAAGATGTATGTTGTCTAACCTCTAGTGGTGTTATGTGAACGTCAACTACATAACACTTCACCATTATTTGGGCCTAGAGGAAGGCATTGGGAAGTAATAAGTAGATGATGGGTTGCTAGAGTGACAGAAGCTTAAACCCTAGTTTATGCGTTGCTTCGTAAGGGGCTGATTTGGATCCATATGTTTCATGCTATGGTTAGGTTTACCTTAATACTTTTGTTGTACTTGCGGATACTTGCAATAGAGGTTAATCATAAGTGGGATGCTTGTTCAAGTAAGAACAGCACCCAAGCACCGGTCCACCCACATATCAAATTATCAAAGTACCGAACGTGAATCATATGAGCGTGATGAAAACTAGCTTGACGATATTCCCATGTGTCCTTGGGAGCACTTTTCCTATTATAAGAGTTTGTCCAGGCTTGTCCTTTGCTACAAAAAGGATTGGGGCACCTTGCTGCACTTTATTTACTTTTGTTACTTGTTGCTCGTTACCATTTATCCTATCACAAAACTATTTGTTACCGCTTGTTTTAGTACTTGTAGAGATTACCTTGTTGAAAACCGCTTATCATTTCCTTCTGCTCCTCGTTGGGTTCGACACTCTTACTTATCGAAAGGACTACGATAGATCCCCTATACTTGTGGGTCATCAGGGCCTAATTCGGAGAGGTCGTAACGGGCCCTGGGTTAGCGGGCTGTAAATGGGCTATATGCGAACAGGCCGTTAACAGGCTTTCCGTGGGCCGGCCCGCCACCTTTTGACCAAGTCAAACGGGTCGGCCTTTTCACAGGAATGGGCCTCTGTTGGGCCGTGCCACGTGTCGCCGTATCATAGGCGCCTTCAGTCCAATGAGTGGATGACATCTGTCCCAACGGTGAGCCAACACGTATTTCCTCCAGCCAATGATGATTTTACACGTGGAAAATCCCCATTGGTCGGGGCTGTTAACGGGTTATCGAATCCAAAACCGGACACGATAGCTTAATGGCGTTCCGTTACGGTGGATGCCACGTGTCGGTCACCCTTGACGAAAGCACTTCTGTGACGCGCGATTTATCGTCATGGAAGTGGACACTTCCGTGATGATAATTTTGGTAATTTCATGAAACACTTCTACGACAACACAGGTATGACTATCTTGATTCTGTCATAAAATCGTCATGGATGTACATGCATGACAAAAAACGCGACCTACTGTGACAAACACGTGTCATCACGGAAGTGTATTTTTTTGTAGTGACTAGGGTCATATGTAATATATCTGAGGCTACGTAGCAACATGCACTGTACTTAATGTCTACATATGCAATCCTAGGCTACATAGCAACAAGGAAGAGTGTTACCTTAATGTTTTGATGATGTCTAGATACACGTAGAAGAGCAGCAGCAGCAACAACAACAACAACAACAACAACAACAACAACAACAACAACAACAACAACAACAACAACAACAACAACAAAGAACAACAAAGAATAATAAAGAATAACAAAGAAGAATAAAGAAGAATGTACAATAAAGAAGAACAAAGAACAACAACAACAACAACAACAACAACAACAACAACAACAACAACAACAACAACAACAACAACAACAACAACAACAACAACAACAACAACAACAACAACAACAACAACAACAACAACAACAACAACAACAACAACAACAACAACAACAACAACAACAACGACAACAACGACAACAACGACCACAACGACAACAACGACAACAACGACAACAACGACAACAACAACAACAACAACAACAACAACAACAACAACAACAACAACAACAACAACAACAACAACAACAACAACAACAACAACAACAACAACAACAACAACAACAACAACAACAACAACAACAACAACAACAACAACAACAACAACAACAACCATGTTTGGATACTCAACTTAGCTTAGAGGTTAGAGTTAGTTTCTAGCTCATGACTAACCCTGAACTAACTCCATCCAAAGAGGTGCTTGGATGACAGGATTAGATACTTAGATTGACAATAAATGCACTAGGAGAACTAGCTCCAATTAGCACCTCTTGGGTTGGATAGTTTTTTGGGGTGGGTTATAGATGCAACTAGCTCAAACTAGCCCTCATGTTTAGATATAATTTAGGGCTATTTGAGCCCGAACTAGCTCAAACTAACTCTAACCCATGGATACAGCAGCAGTTAATCAGCCGATAATTTGTAAGAATGCAATAAACTCCTTCTGGCCCATAATGTAATATGTTAATTCATGTAATATGTGAGTATATTGGATGTTTTAAGATATTATATAAGAGTGTTATACTACATCATTGTGCAATTGGTGTTTATCTTCTAATATTAACTTGGTGCTTTTAGGTACATATGTCATTGGTAAAGATCCGCGCATCGACCCTTTCTGCGTATGGGGAAATGAGATATCGATGAACCAGCATCAAGTGAGGAAGCTGATAAAGATTGTTAGTAAAATGGGTCAAAAGATGGCAATTAAACTATTTGTTTACACCTTATCCAATACAACAGCGAACTGCAGGATGGTAAGTAAGAACTCTGCAACCTTCTTTTTACTGCCCATAATGAGTTGTGTTGGATGACAATGTCTGAATCTTTATTCCTTTGCAGTGGTTCCCCAAGTAGTTTACTAAAGGTTACCTCTCAAACTACATGATTGGTGGGCATGCGAAGGTTAAAGTATTTCTACCAGAACACGATGATTATCTAGATGTTTCCATGAAGACCGTGAAGGGTGGGCGGTTGGCCATCACAAGGGGTTGGACTAGAGTCGTGCGGGCCTTCTGCATGGAGGAGGGAACAATATGGGCATTCTGCTTCACCTTGTTCAGCAGCCAGAATGTATTTCACCTCTTTCTTTACTCGTCTTTAATAGTACAAGTATACAACTGTGGTTCATCATTCTTTATTTGGTTCTTATGTAATTCTTAATATGTACCTATGAATCGAATAATTCATTGGTTATCTGAACCTGATGGATATGAATAAAGCTATAGCATACATTCAATTTCAATTTCAACTTGATATAGCAGCAATTAAATTATGGTGAAATTATGCTCTCCAAAGTTGTTACAGCACACACGGTTGGTAAAATACAAACGTTTGCGATATACACCATAATCCGAGACGGTTCACAGAGAGGAAACGTGTGCAAGCGTGCACACATTTGCCTTTTGCAAAGCGTGTGCGATGTTAGACAATATCACAAACGGTGCTTGCAAACTAACTGTTTGCGATAGTTGCCTTATCGTACACGATTCGCAACCATGAACTGTTTCTGATGAAGTATGCATCGTAAACGTTGCACCACAGAATAGCGTGTGCGATAGTTGCCTTATCGTACACGATTCCCAACCATGAACTGTTTCTGATGAAGTATGCATTGCAAACGTTGCACCACAGAATAGCGTGTGCGATACGACGATGTTATGACGGTCCGACGTTTTGTAATCCTATCCGACACTCGTATGACGATTAGCTAATCTTCTTCATTAGCTATCGCATACGGTTTGTGAAAAGCAAATGTGTGTGATTGAATGCTTATCATACACATTTATAGTGAACCATTTGTGATGGGATGCGCATCATAAACGTAGCACCACAGAATACTAACTGCGATGGCAATGCGACCACAAATGAAAAGGAAAACTGTAGGGTCCCTATCCCCAACGATTTCTGGGTCGTGTGGGAAGGACCCCCTAATCGCCCACACTCACTAGGTGACGGTTCCAAATGTCGTCGCGGAAAGGGGTTTTAAACTGTTTGTATATATAGCACCGATGCGTACCAGTGTAATCGAGTTAGTTTTGTTGGGGCCTGACCCCTAGTATCCACTATGTTCTGAGATTGATGTTGCTATGACTTTGCCATGCTTAATGCTTATCACTTTGGACCCGGGTGCCATGATTTCAGATCTGAACTATTGATGTTATCACCTTTATATCTATGTTCTAGATCCGGTCTTGCAAGTTATAGTCACCTGCTACGTGTTATAATCCGGCAACCCTGGAGTAACAGAAATCGGGACCGCTCCCGGTGAAGATCGTAGTTTGAGGAGTTCATGTATTCACCGTGTGCTAATGCTTTGTTCTGGTTCTCTATTAAAAGGAGGCCTTAATATCCCTTAGTTTCCAATAGGACCCCGCTGCCACGGGAGGGTAGGACAAAAGATGTCATGCAAGTTCTTTCCATAAGCACATATGACTATTTACGGAATACATGCCTACATTATATTTATGAACTGGAGACCCTAGGTTATAACTGTCTCATGTTGAATATCATCCAACGAGTCACCGATCCAATGCCTATGAATTTATCTTATATTGTTCTTGCTAAGTTACTATTGTTGCCACTGCTATCATTACTGCTACAATATCATTGCTATCACTGTTACCGTTACTGTTGTTGCTGCTACTATCATCAAAACTATCATACTACTGTGCTACTAATCACTTTGCTGCAGATAATTAATCTCCAGGTGTGGTTGAATTGACAACTCAGCTGCTAATACCTTCAAATATTCTTTGGCTCCCCTTGTGTCGAATCTATAAATTTAGGTTGAATACTCTACCCTCGAAAACTATTGCGATCTCGTATACTTGTGGGTTATCATGGATTCATCACTAAATAAAGTCATGACCTCTCCAAATCCACTTTCATTATTGTGATAAGATTCAACACTCTCCAAAATAGTGGGATCATTACCTAGAGTTGACACTCTTCCAAACCCACATTCATCATTGTAATCATCATAAATAGGAGGCATGCTACCATTATAACAAATTTGCACATCAAAACTTGGGGGAATAAAAATATCATCTTCATCAAACATAGCATCCCCAAGCTTATGGCTTTGCATATCATTAACATAATGGATATTCAAAGAATTCATACTAACAACATTGCCATCATGCTCATCATTCATGCCAATCATTTTATTAAATTCTTCTTCTAACAATTGAGCACAATTTTCTGAACCATCATTTTCAAGAAAGACATTATAAAGATGATCAATAATATGATGCAACCTTAATTCCATTTTTTGTTGTTTTCTTTTATAAACCAAACTAGTGATAAAACAAGAAACTAAAGATTCAATTGCAAGATCTAAAGATATACCTTCACGCACTCACCTCCCCGGCATCGGCGCCAGAAAAGAGCTTGATGTTTACTATGCAACTTTATTCTTGTAGACAGGTGTTGGGCCTCCAAGCGCAGAGTTTTGTAGGACAGTAGAAATTTTCCCTCAAGTGGATGACCTAAGGTTTATCAATCCGTGGGAGGCGTATGATGAAGATAGTCTCTCTCGAACGCCCCTGCAACCAAATACAAGAAATCTCTTGTGTCCCCAACACACCCAATACAATGGCAAATTGTATAGCTGCATAGTTCGGTTAAGAGATGGTGATAAAAGTGTAATGTGGATGGTAGAAATATATTTTTATAATCTGAAAAATAAATAAAAAGAGCAAGGTAGCAATTGATAAAACGGAGCAAAAACGGTATTGCACTGCTTGAAAATGAGGCCTAGGGTCCGTACTTTCGCTAGCGCAATCTCCAACAGTGCTAATATAATTGAGTAAATAGCATAAAACTACTACTTTACAGGCTAGGGTTCCAAAAAACTACCGGATTTTTTTCTCAGATAACTACAAAATGGGTGGTCTGCTGTTTCAAAAAACCCAAATCGTCGAGTCTTTATCAGTTGATCACGATTATGACAAGTTGTGACCACATGTAAGATAACCGTTAGTTTGACCATTTACTTTGACCGTTAACTTACATGTGGGGCCCACATGTAAGTTTCCTCTTCCTCTTCTCTTTCTTCTTTCTCTCTATCTCTTCTCTTCTCTTCCTCCTCTGTGCCTCCTGTGCGACCCCATTCCCCTCTCCCGAGTCGGCCGACCCCATTCCCCTCCCGAGCCGGCAACCCCCTTCCCCTCCCAAGCCGGCAAAGCCGGAGCTCCTGGTGGAGACGGTCGTGACGAGGCCGGCCTCGTCCGCGACACTCCAGCAGCGGTGCAGGCCATCTACGTCGAGCTTGAGGAGCTCGCGTCAGGGAATGGCGGCGGCCGCGGGCGAGGCACGGTGTGGTGGCGACCGCCGCAGGCAAAGCGGGCATGGCGTGGCGGTGGCCGTGGGGCGGCGAGGCATGGCGTGGCGGCGGCAGCAGGCAGTAAGGCACCGCACAGTGGCGGCGCTGCAAGCGAGGCATCGCATGGCGGCGGCTGCGGCGCGGCTCACCGCCGCCAAAGATGGACCGGCCGTTCATGGGCGCTGCTTGTTTACCGGAGGAGGCCACGATGTCCTGCCGAGTGGGATCGAGCTCGAGGCTGCCACGGGGACCTGATTGCTTTTTTCAGAAAACTTACAGGGACTTGATTGCTTTTTCAGAAAACTTGTAGGGACCCGATTGCTTTTTACAAAACTGACATGTGGGACCCAGATGTAAGTTAACAGTCAAAGTAAACGATCAAACAAATGGTTATCTTACATGTGGGCCCAACATGTCATAATCGTGATCAACTGATAAAGATTCGATGATTTGGGTTTTTTGAAACAGCCGACCACCCATTTGGTAGTTATGTGAGAAAAAATAAAATCCGATAGTTTTTTGGAACCCTAACCTGTAAAGTAGTAGTTTTATGCTATTTACTCAATATAATTGGATCATATAACCATCCCTCAAAGTGCGATGAAGAATCATTCCAAAGTTCCTATCTAGCAGAGAACATAAGACAAAATTGTTTGTAAGGTATGAAACCACCTCAAAGCTATTCTTTCCATTCGATCTATTCAAGAGTTCGTAGTAAAATAACACAAAGCTATTCTTTCCGTTCGATCTATTCTAGGTTCATACTAAAATAACACCAAAGCAAATTCATATTTATAATAGTCAATCCAACACAAAGAACTTCAAAGAGTGCACGAAGATTTCTACTGGAGAAACAAAGACAAGAACGTGCATCAACCCCTATGCATAGATTACCCCAATGTTACATCGGGAATCCGCAAGTTGAGTGCCAAAACATATATCAAGTGAATCAATACAATACCCCATTGTCACCACGGGTATTCAATTGCAAGACATATATCAAGTGTTCTCAAATCCATAAAAGTATTCAATCCGATAACAACGAAATCTCAAAGGGAAAAACTCAATTCATCACAACATGATAGAGAGGGGAAAACTCCATATGATCTGACTATATTAACAAAGCCTGCAATACATCAAGATCGTGACATCTCAAGAACACGAGAGAGAGGGGGGGAGAGAGAGAGAGAGATTAAACACATAGCTACTGGTACAAACCCTCAGCCCCGGAGATGGACTACTCCCTCCTCATCGTGGTGGCCGCCGGGATGATGAAGATGGCCACCGGTGATGATTCCCCCTCCGGTAGGGTGCCAGAACGGGGTCTAGATTGGATCTCGTGGATACAAAGGCCTTGCAACGGCGGAATTTCTAATCTAGGGCTACCCCCAAGGGTTTTGGAATATTTGGGATTTTATAGGGCGAAGGGGTGCGGGAGGCCACAGAGGTGGGCACAACCCACCTGAGTGCGCCTAGGGGACCAGGCGCGCCCTGGTGGGTTGTGCCCCCCTCGGGGCACCCCCTAGGTGCTGCTCTGGCCCATGCTGGGTGTTTTGGTCCATAAAAATTCTCCAAGGAGTTTCGTGGTGTTTGGACTCCGTTTGATATTGATTTCATGTGATGTAAAAAACAAGCAAAAAACAACAACTGGCACTAGGCACTGGGTCAATAGGTTAGTCCCAAAAAATGATATAAAGTTGCTATAAAATGATTATAAAACATCCAAGAATGATAATATAATGGCATGAATACTTCATAAATTATAGATACGCTGGAGACGTATCACGGCCTCACAGGGTGGTGCAGACATGGTCGAGCAGCTGTCTCCCCCGCCGAGCCCGGAACCCCGCACCCCTTCCATCGGAGTGTTGAGGTGGATTATGTCGTCCGACCACATTGGGACAGAGGAGGATTCGACGGCCGATTGGGCCATTTCGGAGAGCTTTCCGCCCGCACAGATGCTGGTGGTCGACGTATGTGACTCGCCGCAACTCGTTCGGGCGCGGATGAGCACGGGCACCGGCGGCGCCCGAGCTGCCCTCAACATGTTTGACAGAATGACATAACAAGAGTCGGTACGTTTTGTTTGCCCCTGTCCGATCAAAGTTGCATACGACATGTTCAACGTTTTGCATAGACCACTAGTTCATTTCGCACATGATGAATGCTTGCAAACCATTATCATCTAGTAGGCATTCATGTAGAACATGATCAATGGCAATGAAGATCCAACCCAACTGGACTATGAATTGGAGGGCACCGCATTTGAAGTTGGAACAACATCCGATCTCAATCCGAGCAAGAAGAAGAAGAAGAGCAAGATAGCGAAGGTAAGAGGTCCGACATTCTCAAAATTTGAGGACACCTTGTGGGTCAAAGCTTGGTTGGCCACAACAATGGATCCAATATGCGACACTGAGCAAAATGGAAGCAAGTATTGGAAAAAGATTTGGAAGGAGTTTCACGAGCAAAAGGAGTATGTGGAACCGCATCCTATCGTGACCACCCGCAATGTGGCATTTTTCCAATGTCAATGGGGGATCATTCAAGGGGAAGTGAACAAGTACGTTAGCTACTACTCACAAGTGACCAAACGCTCTCAAAGTGGGATGGGAGTGATAACTCACGTAAGCTCAATTGCTTCATCTTGTTGTCATTTGCATATACTTCTTGTGTTTGCATTCTCATACTCATACATATGTTGTTTGCTAGACGGCGGTGGCGGCCACTTTGTATCACGAGGTGGAGAAGAAGCCGTTTGCTTTTAGCCATTGTTGGATCTTATTGAATGGAGTGCCAAAGTGGAAACAACTTGTGGCCGATCTCAAGAGCGGCAAGAAGAGGAATGATGGCTCAAGCTCCCACAAATAAATTGGGTTGGACGATGTTGTCGCCGCGAATGGAAGAACCACTGTGCCAAAGGATAACTGACAAGTCATGGGAAGCAAGGGGGAGAAGGCAAGGGCCTCCCGCGGTGCCATGGCGACAAAAATATCGTCCACATGGACGGGCATTTTTTCCGCAAGGGAGAACAAGAAAGAGGAGAGGTACAAGCTCATGTTGGATGCGCAAAAGGAGAGGATGGAGTGGGACCGAAAGAGGATGGAGAAGAAGCTGGAAATTGGAGGGAGAAGATCGAGTTGGAGAAGCAAGAGGCGGCACTCAAATGGGAACTCGAGAAGGCCAAGACATTTGGAGAGATAGAGCTTGAGAAGGATAGGTTGCAAATCGCACGGGACGCCGAAGATGCGAAGATCATGTTGGCGGACGAAACCCTCTTGGATGAGCATGCAAAGAAGGGGCTTGCGGATAAGAAGAAGAAGATCAACGACCGCGGGGAGTACAAGGCGACGAGGGCGGCAGCGGGTCATGCGGCCAGGATGCACGCGGAGGAGGCAGCCCGGATGCAGGCGGAGCAGAACGAGTAGGACGTAGTCTGTTTGGGCTCGGAGCAGGCATCATGGATGTCGTCCAGCTAGTGATCTGACAAGCGAGCCACCCGTCACACTCGGACAATTTGTATCATATGATCGATGTGCATGGATTGCATGGATTTGAGAATTAACATTTAAAGTATATGAATGTGCGGTGTAACATATGAGAGACCGGCGGCCATTAAAACACACAAGAAAGCAAGTCGCTCCTCCTCCTCCAAGAAAAAAGCTAGGGTTTCTGCCTCTCACCGGCGCTGCCATAGGTCCGCCTCGTCTCCGGTGGCCCTAGGGCCATGGGAGCGCGGTGGATCCTGCCAAGGGCCAGCGGGAGGGCTCTGTTTTCAGTCGTTTTTTCCTGTCTTGTTAGGGTTTGTGTCCTGCTCAGGAAGGCGAGACGGCAGCTACTACCTCTTGAGCACTGCGTTGGTTTTCCCTTGAAGAGGAAAGGGTGGTGCAGCAAAGTAGCGTAAGTATTTCCCTCAGTTTTTAAGAACCAAGGTATCAATCCAGTAGGAGGCTACACACAAGTCCCTTGTACCTACACAAACAAACAAGAACCTCACAACCAATGCGATAAAGGGGTTGTCAATCCCTTCACGGTCACTTGCAAAAGTGAGATCTGATAGAGATAATAATAAGATAAATATTTTCGGTATTTTTATGATATAGATTGCGAAATAAAGTAGATCGGAAACTTATATGATGGAAAATAGACCCGGGGGCCATAGGTTTCACTAGTGGCTTCTCTCAAGATAGCATAAGTACTACGGTGGGTGAACAAATTACTGTCGAGCAATTGATAGAAAAGTGCATAGTTATGAGAATATCCAGGCATGATCATGTATATAGGCATCACGTCCGTGACAAGTAGGTCAAAACGATTCTGCATCTACTACTATTACTCCACATATCGACCGCTATCCAGCATGCATTTAGAGTATTAAGTTCATAAGAACAGAGTAACGCATTAGGCAAGATGACATGATGTAGAGGGATAAACTCAAGCAATATGATATAAACCCCATATTTTTATCCTCGATGGCAACAATACAATATGTGCCTTGCCGCACCTGCTGTCACTGGGAAAGGACACCGCAAGATTGAACCCAAAGCTAAGCACTTCTCCCATTGCAAGAAAGATCAATCTAGTAGGCCAAACCAAACTGATAATTCGAAGAGACTTGCAAAGATAACCAATCATACATAAAAGAATTCAGAGGAGATTCAAATATTTCTCATAGATAAACTTGATCATAAACCCACAATTCATCGGGTCTCGACAAACACACCGCAAAAAGAGTTACATCGAATAGATCTCCAAGAAGATTGACGAGAACATTGTATTGAGATTCAAAGAGAGAGAAGAAGCCATCTCCATCTAGCTAATAACTATGGACCCGAAGGTCCATGATAAACTACTCACACTTCATCGGAGAGGATTTGGCGTTGATGTAGAAGCCCTCCGTGATCGATTGCCCCTTCGGCGGAGCGCCGGAAAAGGCTCCAAGATGGGATCTCACGGGAACAGAAGGTTGCGGCAGTGGAAATAGGGTTTCGTGGTGCTCCTGGATGTTTTCAGGATATGTAGATATATATAGGCGAAGGAAGTCGGTCATGGGAGCCACGAGGGGCCCACGAGGGTGGGGGGCGTGCCTCCCTGCCTCATGGCTTCCTCGTTTGCTTCTTGACATCCACTCCAAGTCTCCTGGATTGCGTTTGTTCCAAAAATAACTCTTCCAATGGTTTCATTCCGTTTGGACTCCGTTTGATATTCCTTTTCCGCAAAACACTAAAATAGGCAAAAAAAACAGCAATTTGGGCTGGGCCTCCGGTTAATAGGTTAGTCCCAAAAATGATATAAAAGTGTATAGTAAAGCCCATAAACATCCAAAACAGGTAATATAATAGCATGGAACAATCAAAAATTATAGAAACGTTGGAGACGTATCAAGCATCCCCAAGCTTAATTCCTGCTCGTCCTTGAGTAGGTAAATGATAAAAATAGAATTTTTGATGTGGAATGCTACCTAGCATATTTCTCAATGTAATTTCTTTATTGTGCCATGAATGTTTAGATCCAAATGATTCAAAATAAAAGTTCATATTGACATAAAAATAGTAATACTTCAAGCATACTAACAAGTAGTCATGTCTTATCAAAATAACATAGCCAAAGAAAGCTTATCCCTACAAAATCATATAGTTAGGCCATGCTTCATTTTCGTCACACAAAATACTCCCATCATGCACAACCCCGGTTTCAGCCAAGCAATTGGTTCATACTTCTTAACGCGCTTCAGCTTTCTTTAACTCTCACGCAATACATGAGCGTAAGCCATGGATATAGCACTATGGGTGGAATAGAATATGATGATGTAGGTTGTGCGGAGAAGACAAAAAAGGAGAAAGTCTCACATCGACGCGGCTAATCAACAGGCTATGGAGATGCCCATCAATTGATGTCAATGCGAGGAGTAGGGATTGCCATGCAACGGATGCACTAGAGCTATAAATGTATGAAAGCTCAATAAAAGAAACTAAGTGGGTGTGCATCCAACTTGCTTGCTCATGAAGACCTAGGGCATTTTGAGGAAGCCCATCATTGGAATATACAAGGCAAGTTCTATAATGAAAAATTCCCACTAGTATATGAAAGTGACAACATAAGAGACTCTCTATCATGAAGATCATGGTGCTACTTTGAAGCACAAGTGTGGAAAAAGGATAGTAACATTGTCCCTTCTCTCTTTTTCTCACATTTATTTATTTATTTTGGTGGGCTTCTTTGGCCTCTTTTTTTTATTTAGGCTTCTTTGGCCTCTTTTATTTTTCATAAAGTCCGAAGTCTCGTCCCGACTTGGGAATCATAGTCTCCATCATCCTTTCCTCACTTGGGACAATGCTCTAATAATGAAGATCATCACACTTTTATTTATTTACAACTCAAGAATTACAACTCAATACTTAGAACAAAATATGACTCTATGTGAATGCCTCCGACGGTATACCGGGATATGCAATGAATCAAGAGTGACATGTATGAAAGAATTATAAAGGTGGCTTTGCCACAAATACGATGTCAACTACATGATCATGCAAAAGCAATATGACAATGATGGAGCGTGTCATAATAAACGGAACGGTGGAAAGTTGCATGGCAATATATCTCGGAATGGCTATGGAAATGCAATAATAGGTAGGTATGGTGGCTGTTTTAAGGAAGATATAAGGAGGTTTATGTGTGATAGAGTGTATCATATCACGGGGTTTGGATGCACCGGCAAAGTTTGCACCAACTCTCAAGGTGAGAAATGGCAATGCACGGTACCGTAGAGGCTAGCAATGATGAAAGGGTAAGAGTGCATATAATCCATGGACTCACATTAGTCATAAAGAACTCATATACTTATAGCAAAAGTTTATTGGCCCTCGAAGCAAAGTACTACTACGTATTCTCCTAGGGGAAGGGTTGGTAGGAGTTAACCATCGCGCGATCCTGACCTCCACTCATAAGGAAGGCAATCAAAGAGCACCCCATGCTATAAATTTGCCACACAACTTTTACCATACATGCATGCTATGGGACTTGCCAACTTCAACACAAGTATTTCTCAATTTCATAATTACCCAACTAGCATGACTCTAACATTACCACCTTTATATCTCAAAACAATTATAAAGTATCAAATTGATCATAGTATTCAATGCACTCTATATGATAGTTTTTATTATACCCAACTTGGATGCCCATCATATTAGGACTAATTTTATAACCAAAGCAAATACCATGCTGTTCTAAAAGACTCTCAAAACGATATAAGTGAATCATGAGAGATCAATAATTTCTACAAAATAAAACCACCGTCGTGCTCTAAAAAGATATAAGTGAAGCACTAGAGCAAAATTATCTAGCTCAAAAGATATAAGTGAAGCACATAGAGTGTTCTAATAAATTCCGATTCATGTGTGTCTCTCCCAAAAGTTGTGTACATCAAGGATGATTGTGGTAAACTAAAAATCAAAGACTCATATCATACAAGATGCTCCAAGCAAAACACATATCATGTGGTGAATAAAAATATAGCTCCAAGTAAAGTTACCGATAGACGAAGACGAAAGAGGGGATGCCTTCTGGGGCATCCCCAAGCTTAGGATTTTGTTTGTACTTGAATTTTACCTTGGGGTGCCTTGGGCATACCCAAGCTTAGGCTCTTGCCACTCCTTTTTCCATAATCCATCAAATCTTTACCCAAAACTTGAAAACTTCACAACACAAAACTCAACAGAAAATCTCATGAGCTCCGTTAGTGCAAGAAAGCAAACCACCACTTTAAGGTACTGTAATGAACTCATTCTTTATTTATATTGGTGTTAAACCTACTGTATTCCAACTTCTCTATGGTTCATACTGTTGGGGAGCGTTGCAGAAAATTAAAAAATTTCCTACGGTTTCACCAAGATCCATCTATGAGTTCATCTAAGCAACGAGTAACGGGAGAGAGTTTGCATCTACATACCACTTGTAGATCGCGTGCGGAAGCTTGCTTGGTGATGATGGAGTCGTACTCGAACGTGATTCAGATCACCGATGCCAAGTTTGAACGGACAGCACCTCCGCGCTCAACACACGTGACGGACGAGCGACGTCTCCTCCTTCTTGATCCAGCAAGGGGAAGGAGAGGTTGAGGAAGACAAGACCACCGGCAAGACGACAGGCGTGGTGATGGTGGTGATGCAAGACTCGGCTGAGGCTTCACGAGCTCTACGGAGGAGGAGATGTGTTGGGAGGGAGGGCTGCGCCTTGGGAGATCTGACAGCAGCCCCCTCCCCCTTTATATAGGCCCCAGGTGGCGGCCCCTAGAGATCCAATCTCAAGGGGGGGCGGCCAGGGGTGGAGTGCCCCCCAAGCCGGTGGGCGCTTCACCCCTAGGGTTTCAACCCTAGGCGCGAGGTGGGCCTGGGGCGCACCAGCCCCTGTGGGCTGGTTCCTTCCCTATGGCCCATGGGGCCCTCCGGATGGGTGGCCCCACCGGTGGACCCGGGACCCTTCCTGGTGGTCCGTGATTTTACCGAAACCCCAAACTTTCCCGATGGTCAAACACCACTTCCTATATATTATTCTTTACCTCCCGACCCTTAGGAACTCCTCGTGACGTCCGGGATCTCATCCGGACTCAACAACATTCGTATTCACATACTAGACTTCCTACTAACCCTAGCGCCACCGAACCTTAAGTGTGTAGACCCTACGGGCTCGGGAGACATGCAGTCATGACCGAGACGACTCTCGGGCAATAACCAACAGCGGGATCCGATACCCATGTTGGCTCCTACATGCTCCTCGATGATTTCATCGGTTGAACCACGATGTCGAGGATTCTATCAAACCCCGTATGCAATTCCTTTGTCAATCGAGACGTTATTTTGCGAGACTCGATCGTCGGTATCCCAAATACCTCGCTCGGCCTCGTTATCGCAAGTCACTTTACTCGCATCAGTAATGCATGATCCCGTGACCAACCCCTTGGTCACATTGAGCTCATTGTGATGATGCATTACCGAGTGGGCCCAGAGATACCTCTCCGTCATACGGAGTGACAAATCCGATCTCGATCCATGTCAACCCAACAGATACTTTCGGAGATACCGTAATGCACCTTTATAGTCACCCGATTACGTTGTGACGTTTGATACACCCAAGGCACACCTACGGTAACCGGAGTTACACGATCTCATGGTCGAAGGAATAGATACTTGACATTGGCAAAGCTTCTAGCAAACGAACTATACGATCTTTTATGCTATGCTTATAATTGTCTTGTCCATCACATCATTCTCCTAATGATGTGATCCGTTATCAACGACATCCAATGTCCATAGTCGAAACCATGACCATCTATTGATCACAACGGGCTAGTCAACTAGAGGCTCACTAGGGACATATTGGGGTCTAAGTGTTCACACGTGTATTACGATTTCCGGATAACACGCTTATAGCATGAACAAAAGACAATTATCATGAACATTGAAATATAATAATACTTTTATTATTGCCTCTAGGGCATATTTCCAACAGTCTCCCACTTGCACTAGAGTCACTAATCTAGTTACATTGTGATGAATCGAACACCCATAGAGTTCTGGTGTTGATCATGTTTTACACGCGAGAGAGGTTTAGTCAACGGATCTGCGACATTCAGATCCGTGTGTACTTTGCAAATCTCTATGTCTCCATCTTGAACATTTTCACGGATGGAGTTGAAACGACGCTTGATGTGCTCGGTCTTCTTGTGAAACACAGGCTCCTTTGCAAGGGCAATAGCTCCAGTGTTGTCACAGAAGAGTTTGATCGCCCCGACGCATTGGGTATGACTCTAGGTCGGTGATGAACTCCTTCACCCAAATCGCTTCATGCGCTGCCTCCGAGGCTGCCATGTACTCCGCTTCACACGTAGATCCCGCCACGACGCTTCGCTTGCGGTTGCACTACCATCGCTCCACCATTCAACATATACACGATCCGGTTTGTGACTTAGAGTCATCCAGATCCGAGTCGGCTTAGCGCCGACGTAACCCTTACGACGAGCTCTTCGTCTCCTCCATAAACGAAACATTTCCTTTGTCCTTTTCGGTACTTCAGATATTCTTGACCGCTGTCCGGTGTTCTTTGCCGGATTACTTTGGTATCTTGCAACCAAACTTACGGCCAGGTTTACATCGGTCCGGTACACAAGATGGCATACATAATAGATCCTATGGTGAAGCATAGGGATGACACTCATCTCTTCTTTATCTTTTGTCGTGGTCGCGATCGAAGTGAGCTCGCTTTCACACCTTGTAACATAGGCAAGAACCCTTCTTGGACTGATCCATTTTGAACCTCTTCAAAATCTTATCAAGGTATGTGCTTTGTGAAAGACCTATGAGGCGCCTCGATCTATCCCTATAGATCTTAATGCCTAATATATAAGCAGCTTCTCCAAGGTCCTTCATTGAAAAACACTTGTTCAAGTAGGCCTTAATGTCGTCCAAGAGTTTTGTATCATTTCCCATCAAGAGTATGTCATCTACATATAATAGGAGAAATGCTACAGAGCTCCCACTCACTTTCTTGTAAACGCAGCTTCTCCATAAGTCTCACAGAACCCAAACGCTTTGATCATCTCATCAAAGCGAATGTTCCAACTCCGAGATGCTTGCACCAGTCCGTAAATGGATCATTGGAGCTTGCATACTTTGTTAGCGCTCGAGGATCGACAAAACCTTCCGGCTGCATCATATACAGCTCTTCCTTAAGATGTCCGTTAAGGAATGCCGTTTTGACGTCCATCGCCATATCTCATAATCATAGTATGCGCAATTGCTAACATGATTCGGACGGACTTAAGCTTCGCCACGGAGAGAATGTCTCGTCAGTAGTCAATCCCTTGAACTTGTCGATAACCCTTAGCGACAAGTCGAGCTTTATAGATGGTGACATTTCCATCCGCGTCCGTCTTCTTCTTAAAAATCCATTTATTTTCTATTGCTCGCCGATCATCGGGCAAGTCTGTCAAAGTCCATACTTTGTTTTCATACATGGATTCTATCTCGGATTTCATGGCCTCAAGCCATTTGTTGGAATCCGGCCCGCCATTGCTTCTTCATAGTTCAAGGTTCATTGTTGTCTAGCAACATGATTTCCATGACAGGTTGCCGTACCACTCGTGCGGAACGTGTCCTCGTGGACCTTCAAGTTCAAAGAAGAATTTGATCCAAGTATCTTGATCATCATCAATGATTTCCTCTTGATGGGTGTGGGCACTACAGAACGGTTTCTCGCGGCACCACTTTCCCGCTCGAGAGGTAGTACTTCATCGAGTTCTACTTTCCTCCCACTTACTTCTTTCGAGAGAAACTCTTTCTAGAAAGCATCCGTTCTTGGCAACAAAGACTTTGCCTTCGGATCTTAAGTAGAAGGTATACCCGACAGCTTCCTTAGGGTATCCTATGAATACGCATTTTCCGACTTGGGTTCGAGCCAGTTGAAGTTTCTTGACATAAGCATCGCATCCCCAAACTTTCGTAAACGCATACTTAGGTTTCTTCCCAAACCATAATTCATACGGTGTCGCCTCAACGGATTTAGACGGTGCCCTATTTAAAGTGAATGTAGCTGTCTCTAGAGCGTATCCCCAAAATGATAGCGTAAATCGGTAAGAGACATCATAGACCGCACCATATCCAATAGAGTGCGACACGACGCTCGGACACACCGTTTACCGAGGTGTTCCAGCGGCGTGAGTTGTGAAACGATTCCACATTTTCTTAAGTGTGAGCCAAATTCGTGACTTAAATATTCTCCTCCACGATCCGATCAGAGGAACTTAATCTTTTCATCACGTTGATTCTCCACCTCACTCTGAAATTCCTTGAATTTCTCAAAGGTCTCAGACTTGTGTTTCATTAAGTAGACATACCCATATCTACTTAAGTCATCGGAGAGTGAGAACATAACGATATCCTCCATGAGCCTCAACGCCATTGGACCGCACACATCGGTATGTATGATTTCCAACAAGTTGGTTGCTCGCCCATTGTTCCGAGAACGGAGTCTTGGTCATTTTGCCCAAGAGGCAAGGTTCGCACGTGTCAAACGATTCATAATCAAGAGACTCTAAAAGTCCATCAAGATGGAGCTTCTTCATGCGCTTGACACCAATGTGACCAAGGCGGCAAAGTGCCACAAGTATGTGGGACTATCGTTATCAACTTTACATCTTTTCGCATCCACACTATGAACATGTGTAACATTACGCCGAGATTCATTAAGAATAAACCATTGACCATCGGAGCATGACCATAAAACATATCTCTCATATAAATCGAACAACCATTATTCTCGGACTTAAATGAGTAGCCATCTCGTATCAAACGAGATCCAGATACAATGTTCATGCTCAAACTTGGCACTAAATAACAATTATTGAGGTTCAAAACTAATCCCAGAGGTAAATGTAGAGGCAGCGTCGACGGCGATCACATCGACTGAACCATTCCCGACGCAAGATCGTCACCTCGCCCTTCGCCATCTCCGCTTATTCCGCAGCTCCTGCTGTGAGTTACATATGTGAGCAACGGCACCGTATCAAATACCGGGAGTTACTACGAGTAATGGTAAGGTACACATCAATTACATGTATATCAAATATACCTTTGGTGTTGCGGCCTTCTTATCCGCTAAGTATTTGGGGCGTTCCGCTTCAAATGACCCTTCCCTTGCAATAAAAGCACTCGACCTCGTGCTTGGGTCCATTCTTTGACTTCTTCCGACAGCAGACTTACGGCGCAGCAACATCCTTGCCGTCCTTCTTGAAGTTCTTCTTACCCTTGCCCTTCTTGAACTTAGTGGTCTTATTGACCATCAACACTTGATGTTCCTTTTCGATTTCAGCCTCTGCGACTTTAGCATCGAGAACACTTCAGAATGGTCTTTACCATCCCCGCATGTTGTAGTTCATCACAAAGCTCTTGAAGCTTGGTGGGAGCGATCGAGGATTCTGTCAATGACCGCCTCATCCGGGAGGTTAATGTTCAACTGGGTCATACGGCGTGCAACCTGACATCTTGAGGATGTGCTCACCTTGTAACTGTTTTCCTCCATCTTACAATCTGAGAACTTGTCGAGACATCATATCTCTCGACCGGGCATGAGCTTGGAAAACTAGTTTCAGCTCTTCAACATCTCATATGCTCCGTGATGCTCAAAACGCTTTTGGAGCCCGGTTCTAAGTATGAGAGCATGCCGCATTGAACGAGGGAGTAATCATCGAACGAGTCCGCCAGACGCTCAAATCGCCTTCTTGGCACGGAGAACAGTGGATCACCTAACGGTGCTTCTAGGACATACTGTTTCTTGGCAGCTATGAGGATGATCTCGTGTTCGGACCAAATCCGTATAGTTGCCGCCGTCATCTTTCACTTGGTTTTCTAGGAACGCGTTGAAGTTCATGTTGACATTAGCGTTGGCCATTGATCTACAAGACATATTTGCAAAGGTTTTAGACTAAGTTCATGATAATAAAGTTCTAATCAAAATTATGAACTCCCACTTAGATTAGACATCCCTCTAGTCATCTAAGTGTTACACGATCCGAGTCGACTAGCCCGTGTCCGATCATCACGTGAGACGGACTAGTCATCATCGGTGAACATCTTCATGTTGATCGATCTTCCATACGACTCGTGTTCGACCTTTCGGTCTCCGTGTTCCGAGGCCATGTCCGCACATGCTAGGCTCGTCAAGTTAACCCTAAGTGTTTTATTGTGTAAATCTGTCTTACACCCGTTGTATGTGAACGTAAGGATCCATCACACCCGATCATCACGTGGTGCTTAGAAACGATTTAACCGTAGCAAGTACGCTTAGGGAGAACACTTCTTGAAATTTTATAAGGATCATCTTATTTACTACCGTCGTCCTAAGTAAACAAGATGTAAAAACATAATAAACATCACATGCAATTATATATAGTTGCGACATGATATGGCCAATATCATCAAGCTCCATTGATCTCCATCTTCGGGCTCCATGATCACCTTGTCACCGGCTTGACACCATGATCTCCATCATCATGATCTCCATCATCGTGTCTTCATGAAGTTGTCACGCTAACGACTACTTCTACTTCTATGACTAACGCGCTTAGTAATGAAGTAAAGTAGTTTACATGGCGCTCTTCAATGACACGCAGGTCATACAAAAAATAAAGACAACTCCTATGGCTCGCGGTTGTCATACTCATCGACATGCAAGTCGTGAATCCTATTACAAGAACATGATCTCATACATCACAATTCAACATTCATCACAACTTCGCCATATCACATCACATGATCAATCGCCGCAAAAACAAGTTAGACGCCCTCTAGTTGTTGTTGCATCTTTTACGTGGCTGCGATTGGGTTCTAGCAAGAACGTTTTCTTACCTACGAATCACCACAACGTGATTTTGTCAACTTCTATTTACCCTTCATAAGGGCCCTGTTCATCGATTCCGCTCCAACTAAAGTGGAGAGACAGACACCCGCCACCACCTTATGCAACTAGTGCATGTCATCGGTGGAACCGGTCTCACGAAGCGCACGTAAGGTTGGTCCGGCCGCTTCATCCCACAATACCGCTGAGCAAGAAAAGACTAGTAGAGGCAAGTAAGATGACAAGATCAACGCCCACAACAAATTTGTGTTCTACTCGTGCATTAGAGAACTACGATAAACCTAGCTCATGATGCCCTTTGTTGGGGAACGTTGCGAAAATTAAAATTTTCCTACGGTTTCACCAAGATCCATCTATGAGTTCATCTAAGCAACGAGTAACGGAGAGAGTTTGCATCTACATACCACTTGTAGATCGCGTGCGAAGCTTGCTTGGTGATGATGGAGTCGACTCGAACGTGATTCAGATCACCGATGCCAAGTCCGAACGGACAGCACCTCGCGCTCAACACACGACGGGACGAGCGACGTCTCCTCCTTCTTGATCCAGCAAGGGGAAGGAGAGGTTGAGGAAGACAGACCACCGGCAAAGACGACGGCGTGGTGATGGTGGTGATGCAAGATACTCGGCTGTGGCTTCACGAGCTCTACGGAGGAGGAGATGTGTTGGGGAGGGAGGGCTGCGCCTTGGGAGATCTCAGACAGCAGCCCCTCCCCCCTTTATATAGGCCCTCAGGGGTGGCGGCCCCTAGAGATCCAATCTCAAGGGGGGGCGGCCAAGGTGGAGTGCCCCCAAGCCGGTGGGGCGCTTCACCCCTAGGGTTTCAACCCTAGGCGCGGGGTGGGCCTGAGGCGCACCAGCCCCTGTGGGCTGGTTCCTTCCCCTATGGCCCATGGGGCCCTCCGGATGGGTGGCCCCACCGGTGGACCCGGGACCTTCCGGTGGTCCCAGATTTTACCTAAACCCGAAACTTTCCCGATGGTCAAACACCACTTCCTATATATTATTCTTTACCTCCGGACCCTTCCGAACTCCTCGTGACGTCCGGATCTCATCCGGACTCAACAACATTCGTATTCACATACTAGACTTCCTACTAACCCTAGGCCACCGAACCTTAAGTGTGTAGACCCTACGGGCTCGGAGACACGCAATCATGACCGAGACGACTCTCGGGCAATAACCAACAGCGGGATCTGGATACCCATGTTGGCTCCTACATGCTCCTCGATGATTTCATCGGTTGAACCACGATGTCGAGGATTCTATCAAACCCCGTATGCAATTCCTTTGTCAATCTAAGACGTTATTTGCCCGAGACTCGATCGTCGGTATCCCAAATACCTCGCTCGGCCTCAATCGGCAAGCCACTTTACTCGATCGTAATGCATGATCCCGTGACCAACCCCTTGGTCACATTGGGCTCATTGTGATGATGCATTACCGAAAGGGCCCAGAGATACCTCTCCGTCATACGGAGTGACAAATCCCGCCTCGATCCATGTCAACCCAACAGATACTTTCGGAGATACCGTAATGCACCTTTATAGTCACCCGATTACGTTGTGACGCTTGATACACCCAAGGCACACCTACGGAACCGGAGTTACACGATCTCATGGTCGAAGGAATAGATACTTGACATTGGCAAAGCTTCTAGCAAACGAACTATACGATCTTTTATGCTATGCTTATAATTGGGTCTTGTCCATCACATCATTCTCCTAATGATGTGATCCCGTTATCAACGACATCCAATGTCCATAGTCAGGAAACCATGACCATCTATTGATCACAACGGGCTAGTCAACTAGAGGCTCACTAGGGACATATTGGGGTCTAAGTGTTCACACGTGTATTACGATTTCCGGATAACACAGTTATAGCATGAACAAAAGACAATTATCATGAACATTGAAATATAATAATACTTTTATTATTGCCTCTAGGGCATATTTCCAACACATACCCCCCCTGATACTAGCCATAGATTCATCAAAAGAAGCAAACAACACAAGAAAAACAGAATCTGCCAAAAACAGAACAGTCTGTAGTAATCTGTAACTTTATAATACTTCTGGAACCTTAAAAATTCTACCAAAATAGGAAGTCCTAGGAAATTTGTCTATTAATCTACTGCAAAAAGAATCAACAAAAATCACGCTTCCGTGATTTATTAAAATTATTCTCGTGCGTGAAAAAGTTTCTGTTTTTCAGCAAGATCAAATTAACTATCACCCAAGATGATCCTATAGGTTCTACTTGGCAGAAACACTAATTAAGACATAAAACCACATCTAAAAAGAGGATATATGAATTATTTAATACTAAACAGGAGCAAAAAGTAAAGAACAAAAATAAAATTGGGTTGCCTCCCAACAAGCGCTAGCGTTTAACGCCCCTAGCTAGGCATTGAGATTTCAATAATGCTCACATGAAAGACAAAAATTGAAGCACAAAGAGAGCATCATAAAACATGTGACAAACACACTTAAGTCTAACATACTTCCTATGCATAGGTATTTTATAAGCAAACAAAAACTAACATATGCAAGGAAGAATAAAGGAACAATAGCAATCTCAACATAACGAGAGGAAATTTTGTAACATGAAAATTTCTACAATCATATTTTCCTCTCTCATAATAATTATATGTGGGATCATAAGCAAATTCAACAAAATAGCTATCACATAAAATATTTTCAACATGATCCACATGCATGCAAAGTTGACACTCTTCCAAAATAGTGGGATTATCCAAAATTAACTAAAGTCATGGCCTCTCCAAACCCACTTTTATCAAAAACTTCATAAGATTGAACATTATCCAAATATGTGGGATCTAAAGTTGACACTCTTTCAAACCCACTTTCAGTATTATTGCAAACATTATTATCAATCTAATATTCAACATGGGGCTTAAATAAAATTTCAAGATTATAAGAAGAATCACCCCAACCATGATCATTGCAACCAGTAGTGGACATAGCAAAACTAGCATCCCCAAGCTTAGGGTTTTGCATATCATTAACACAATTGACATTAATAGAATTTATAATAAAATCATTGAAATCATGCTTTTTATTCAAGGAGCTATCGTGAATATCTTCATAAATTTCTTCATCACAATTTTCAAATTCACGAATTTCAAGCAAAACCTCATAAAGATAATCTAGTGCACTCAAATCACTAGAAATTGGTTCATCATAATTGGATTTCTTAAAAAGATTAGCAAGCGGATGAGGATCCATAGATCTTAGGTTCTCTTTTTAGCAGTAAATATACAACTATTCCAACCAAACGAGCAAACGAGCCAAGTAAGACATCAAGGCAAACGAAAATACGAACGGAAAAAGGGCGAATAAAACGGCAAGGGTGAAGTCGGGGAGAGGAAAACGAGAGGCAAATGGCAAATAATGTAATGCGAGGGAGATAAGAGTTTGTAATGGGTACTTGGTATGTCTTGACTTGAGCATAGACCTCCCCGGCAATGGCGTCAGAAATCCTTCTTGTTACCTCTTGAGCACTGCGTTGCTTTTCCCTTGAAGAGGAAAGGGTGATGCAACAAAGTAGCGTAAGTATTTCCCCCCGTTTTTGAGAACCAAGGTATCAATTCAGTAGGTGGCTACACGCAAGTCCCTCGTACCTACACAAACAAACAAGAACCTCACAACCAACGCGATAAAGGGGTTGTCAATCCCTTCACGGTCACTTGCAAAAGTGAGATCTGATAGAGATAACAATAAGATATTTTTTTTGGTATTTTTATGATATAGATTGGAAAGTAAAGATTGCAAAATAAAGTAGATCGGAAACTTATATGATGGAAAATAGACCCGGGGGCCATAGGTTTCACTTGTGGTTTTTTCGAAGATAGCATAAGTATTACGGTGGGTGAACAAATTACCGTTGAGCAATTGATAGAAAAGTGCATAGTTATGAGAATATCTAGGCATGATCATGTATATAGGCATCACGTCTGTGACAAGTAGATCGAAACGATTCTGCATCTACTACTATTACTCCACACATCGACCGATATCCAGCATGCATCTAGAGTATTAAGTTCATAAGAACAGAGTAACGCATTAGGCAAGACGACATGATGTAGAGGGATAAACTCAAGCAATATGATATAAACCCCATCTTTTTATCCTCGATGGCAACAATACAATACGTGCCTCTTTGCCCTCACACCGGGAAAGGACACCGCAAGATTGAACCCAAAGCTAAGCACTTCTTCCATTGCAAGAAAGATCAATATAGTAGGCCAAACCAAACTGATAATTCAAGAGACTTGCAAAGATAACCAATCATATATAAAAGAATTCAGAGGATATTCAAATATTTCTCATAGATAAACTTGATCATAAACCCACAATTCATCGGATCTCGACAAACACACCGCAAAAAGAGTTACATCGAATAGATCTCCAAGAAGATTGAGGAGAACATTGTATTGAGATTCAAAGAGAGAGGAGAAGCCATTTAGCTAATAATTATGGACCCGAATGTGTGTGGTAAACTACTCACACTTCATCGGAGAGGCTTTGACGTTGATGTAGAAGCCCTCCGTGATCGATTCCCCCTACGGTGGAGCGCCAGAAAAGGCTCCAAGATGGCTCTCACGGGAACAGAAGGTCGAGGCGGTGAAAATAGGGTTTCGTGGTGCTCCTGAATGTTTTCGGGATATGTAGATATATATAAGCGAAGGAAGTCAGTCAGGGGAGCCACGAGGGGCCCACGAGGGTGGGGGCGCGCCCATCCCCCTAGGGTGCGCCTCCCTGCGTTGTGGCTCCCTCGTTTGCTTCTTGACGTCCAGTTGAAGTCTCCTGGATTGCGTTTGTTCCAAAAATAACTCCCCCGAAGGTTTCATTCTGTTTGGACTCCGTTTGATATTATTTTATTGCGAAACACGAAATAGGAAAAAAATAGCAATTTGGGCTGGGCCTCCGGTTAATAGGTTAGTCCCAAAAATGCTATAAAAGTGTATAGTAAAGCCCATAAACATCCAAAACAGATAATATAATAATATGGAACAATCAAAAATTATAGATACGTTGGAGACGTATCAGCGGCGGCTCCCTGGAGATGGAATAAAGGTCTCCCCGCCTAGCCCCCGTTCCGGCGGTGCATCTAGCATCGTTGGTGGGCGTGTGGAGGTGTGTCTCCGACGGATCTATCTTTGGTGGATTTGCTCGGATCTCGTCGTTGTTCGTCTACATTCACGTGTCTTCAGGTTGATCCTTTCGACGGCGGCGGTTCATCGGCGGCGGTTGCTGTTTTGGTGCGCTGGTCCTGTGGGGCCTTAGCACGACGACTTTCCGACTGTTTACTACAACAAGTTGTGCCCCACTCCGATGATGGAGGGGTGATGACGGCGGCGCGCCTTCTGCTCGCTTCAATGCTTGCAGTCGTCGCTAGGTGGTCTATGGATATGGATGTGATTTTTATTTTTGGTGTGCATTGTATTGCCATGATTGAAGATGAATAGATTGGAAGTTTTTCTGAAAAAAAAGACCGGCGGCCATTGTCAATGGACGCGACCGGACGCATATAGGATGCTGGATTTGAAGTCCGGCCGTAGATACTCTAGGGGCTGTTTGGATGGTAACCAACACTAACCTTACCAAAAAATTGGTCATGCCCACGATATTTGGCTAGCGTTTGGTCTGGTACCATTTTTGGCTCGCTATCGTCGACTTGGGCGCGCCCGCGTATCGTTTTCGCCAACTCGCGAGCAAAACAGCGGCGCAGAAATCATCCGCCAAAATATTGGCTGCCAAATCTGGCGCGAGCCAGCCACCGTGATATAAAAGGCACGATTGATTTTTCCCCACCTGTTCGCCACTTTCCCATCTCTCTTCTTATCTCCACGCACAGAAGCGCTCTCGATCCAATCACCGGTCGGCCGCGTTCTGCGTCGGTGCGAGCTTCTCCGGCGGCCGGCGACCGGCGACGCTGCTCCACCTCTCGCCCTCCTCTCCCAGTCAAGCTACGCTCCAAGGTCAGCCGCTGAAATCCTCATCCAACACTACTCCGATCCCCTTTTCTATGGTCTGATTTGTGAGCTCAAATCCCCATCATCCCCTTATGGATGTATGTATTGTACGGAGGTACTACTTGCTAGATCTGAGATATTGCTTGCTGGAAGTAAAATTGGAATGGGACTCCCGTGCATGTTCTTGGTTTGCTGCAAGTAAAAACATATGAGACTCTCATCCATATTCTTTGTTTTTTTTTGCGGGTGATCCATGTTCTTTGTTTGACGCAAGTCAAATCACATGAGAATAATGATGTTAATTAGTTAATTAACCAGCTATGGTTCTGAAAGTAGTATGGTCCGTTCTTCCCTTTTTATGCCATATGTATGGTCTCTATTTTTAGAACATTAAGGTGGATTTTTTGAAGTTGGATATACATAGTTAACTACTGAGACATGCTTTGATTTTTTGTCCATCAAGGTGTATTTCTTTTTACAAGTTGTGCATCCTTGGTACTGGTTAGAAGCAGGTTTGCTTTCTAACATGTATCTTTTAGCAAGTAGTCATTTGTAATGATGTACCAAGTTAGCTCATTCATATTTTTGTACATTTCATATTGACCCAGATGGACATGGATCAACAAAGATATTATTATTACAACATGTTGAGGCGGAGAACTCTCTGTGTTATTGTTCTACTTGGCCCTCTAGTATAGAAGCAGAGATGGTAGAAAATTTAGAGGTAAAGGCAGGAAGTATGGTCCATTAGTTCAGAGAGACATCTGCAGACTAATGTACTAATTAGGCTCATTGACACATCGGATGCAACAAGCATCAAGCAATTAAGGATGACTCGAGCTGTATTTTACAAGCTATGTAATGAGCTTAGCGAAGGAGTTGTTAAGTGACACATTTCATGTTTGGTAGAGGAACAAGTTGCAATGTTCCTATACATGGTTGGTCAAGATCACACAAATTCATCATTGGATTTTGGTTCGGCGATCTAGTGAAATAGTGAGCAGATATTTCAATATTGTCCTGCGTGCGATGGGGGAGTTAGCACGTGATCTAATTTATATTAGATCGACGGACACACACATAAAAATCACTAGTAGCCCGAACAGATTCTACCCGTACTTTGAGGTAATCCTTAGACCATAGATTTTTTTACTGATTATACAAGATCGGCCTAGCCCAAGCTTGACATGAACTTCCCTTTTTCATATTCGTAGGGATGCATAGGGGCACTAGATGGCACTCATGTTAAGGCTTGTGTTCCTGCTCACATGGTTTTCTCTTTGTGTCACTCAAACCCAAGTGGACCGACACTACCGGTCATGCAAGGAGAAGTGGTGTTGGGTGCGTCACGCCATGGCCAATAGTGGCAACGGCTTTGACAGGATTAATTTCACATTCACACTTTCTGAGTCAGAAAAACAAAACCTAAGTGTAAGTTTGTATTACTGTGTTCTCTTGCTTCTATCATAGTCTAATATGAAAATAGGTGGATAGGCTGCTATTGTCCGTATATGTGCTTCCTATTCATTGTCCTTTATTGTGATTGCTTAATATTTTACCATCTTTTTCTTTACCTTATGTGCAGAAAACTGCAGTTAATTATCTTACTAGACCCATCAGGTTTTTTAATCAATTGCAAGAGTTATTCTCTGACCAGTCCCATGTTGATGGCTCGCTTGCAAGTGACCAAACCACTGTCAATGTGGATGATGATAGTGATGACAACGAGGAAGTGAGGGAACTTGAGGCCAATCTAATTCCAGTTGACAGCGATGAAGCTGACTCTGACACTATTGATCGTCACGGTCCTAAAGTTGACTTGGAAGGCAATTATTTAGCCTCCTTGATGATTAATCTGATGTATCAAACAATATGAGTTATCTAATGTATTAGTTGAACCATGTCATTGTCAATTTCTGAAAATGCATGCTTACAGTTTGTGTCTGTGTGTTTTTCTAAATTGAAAATTTGTATTAATGTCATGTGATATATGTAAGGCAGTGTCTGATGCTGATCACTTTTTGGCTCGCATGCATTTTGGAACCAAACCAAACACAGTCCAATCAAGGTTGCCAAATATTTGGCTTCAAACCAAACGCTGGCCAATGGTTTTGCCAAAAAGTTGGAAGTGTTATGGGCTACAAACCAAACAGCCATAACCTGCCAATTTTTTGGTCTTGCCTTCAAGTTGGCCATGCCAATAATTTGGTAGGGCTAGATGGGACACAATCCAAACAGCCCCTAACATTCACTAGTGCTCCACGGCCATTCACGGCGGGGCCACAGGGTCCTTGAAGAGGCTCCGCAGAAGATCCACGCAACGCGCGCCGTTCGTTCTCCCGCTCCCCCATTTCAAAAATCGAAATTTCTCGAACCTGCCCGACTCTCCGCGGCGGCACGAACGGTGGAACGGAACCGTCCATCCCAACCACCACCACCCGCACCGGACGGCTCATCACCTCACCGAACGGCGGGGCCCACCTCACAGCATGGCCCACGGCACAGGCTGAGACATCCCGTCGTGGGGAACAGCGCCGGTGGTGTTTCAGTCTCACCAACGAGGATGACTGGACGAGGCGCCCCCGCTACCAACCGATTATTTTCACATTTTGAAATGAAAAATGCCAATCTCCCATCAACCCAGCTCGATCGCACCCACAAGTGCACACACGCCCAGCAACAAACCCTGGACCCACACGTCAGTAGCGCAGCGGGCGGGTAATCAATCTCTCCGGCCAGGTGCTAACAAAAAGCGTGCTCTCGGCGCAAACAATTCCATCAAGCCCCCTCAGATTTCGCATATTTCCGGAACGGCACATGACAGGCTGATCCAACCCAACCACCCGACCGTTGCCGGGCACCGAGTAATCCGGGAGGGCGCGGATGCAAAAACGCCCACCCGTCCCATCCCTTCGCCCGCACTCCATCCAGTCCAGCCTGTGGGGCGCTATATAAGGAGCCGAGTGTGGGCAGCGGAAACCCTAAGCAGAGCATCGCAGAGACCGGCGTCTTCGTACTCGCCTCTCTCTCGCGCTTCCGAGCTTTGGCCTCCCTCCTCCTCGCCCCTCCACCAGCGTAGCGTAGCGCCCGCGTCGGCCGCTCCGACCCGCCGCCATGAGGGAGTGCATCTCGATCCACATCGGCCAGGCCGGTATCCAGGTCGGGAACGCGTGCTGGGAGCTGTACTGCCTCGAGCACGGCATTCAGGTACGGATCCGTTCGTTCCATTTCCCCGCTTGATCTGTCATGCTTCGCGTTAGATCCGCGCTAGATCTGGGGGTTCTAGTGGTTGCTGGGCGTGCTCGGTCAGATTTGTGCGTGGATCTGACTGCGGCTGGTCTGGTCTGCGTTTGGTGGAGAGGGGAATTCTAGATCTGACGGAATGCAGGGTGCATGCGGTTGCTTCTGTGGGTCTGTCTGGTGTTGTGAAGATAGCAGATGGTTCGAATTTGAATTTTAGGTTGTAGGTTTGCTTGTATAGCGCTGCAGTTCACTGGATCCCAGATGGTTCGAATTTGAATTTTAAGGTGTCGATTTAACTTGTAGCGCTGCAGTTCACTGGATCCCGAGCGGTTGCAATTCCGTATGCATTTGTCGCCTACTTTGGGTTGTGTTGTTTGTTCATGTGGCAGATCTGATCAGTGTTCTCTAAATTGAAAATTCATCGTTCTGAAATAGATAGATAGTAACATATACTGTAGAAGGACATAGCCTGTTTAATCTGTCACTTGTTACATTCGACGCTCACATGACGTAGATCCATTATTATTATGTTGCAAGCACCACCGATTGGCACACACTCGTTTGTTTGAAATTTCCTGTCCTGTACCATTTAGATCTGTTCGAAATCTGCTAGATACGGTGATATCTGTTCATGCATGTCGTGATATATCCTTGCTGGTTGTTCTGAAATGTACATTGCTTGCTCATATGGAAATGCATCTCTAATTTGTTATTACAATGCTGATGTTGCTATGAATTGATCTGTAATGCAAGCTGTTTTGTGAATGTTTTCCTGTTCTGTTGCTACAAAATCTAGTATATTTAGCTTTGCACCTTTTAACACTGTCTAATCCCCCTTGTGCAGCCTGATGGACAGATGCCCGGTGACAAGACCGTTGGGGGAGGTGATGATGCTTTCAACACCTTCTTCAGTGAGACTGGTGCTGGGAAGCATGTCCCCCGTGCTGTCTTTGTTGATCTTGAGCCCACTGTGATTGATGAGGTGAGGACTGGCACTTATCGCCAGCTCTTCCACCCGGAGCAGCTTATCAGTGGTAAGGAGGACGCAGCCAACAACTTTGCCCGTGGTCACTACACCAGTAAGTGCTTGCTCTTCGTGTGTAGTGCACTTTGTGTGTAATGATGCCAATTATCACTGATGCTGATCATGTGGCTAACTTTTGGTGCGACTTGTGCAGTTGGCAAGGAGATTGTTGACCTATGCCTTGATCGTATCAGGAAGCTTGCAGACAACTGCACCGGTCTCCAAGGATTCCTTGTCTTCAACGCTGTTGGAGGTGGAACTGGCTCTGGCCTTGGTTCTCTTCTCCTTGAGCGTCTCTCTGTTGACTATGGAAAGAAGTCCAAGCTTGGGTTCACAGTGTACCCATCCCCTCAGGTCTCCACCTCTGTGGTTGAGCCATACAACAGTGTCCTGTCCACCCACTCTCTCCTCGAGCACACTGATGTGGCTGTCCTCCTTGACAATGAGGCCATCTATGACATCTGCCGCCGCTCCCTTGACATTGAGCGCCCAACATACACCAACCTCAACAGGCTCGTTTCTCAGGTATAGCCCTGTTTCTGCTTAGTATACATGTTTTCTGTTTGATGTATGATACACTCTCTAATCATGTTGTATTGGGATCTAATACATTGTTGAACAACTAATCTGCAGGTCATCTCATCCCTGACTGCTTCCCTGAGGTTTGATGGTGCTCTGAATGTTGATGTGAACGAGTTCCAGACCAACCTGGTGCCCTACCCAAGGATCCACTTCATGCTTTCCTCCTACGCCCCAGTGATCTCAGCTGAGAAGGCTTACCATGAGCAGCTCTCTGTCGCTGAGATCACCAACAGTGCCTTCGAGCCTTCCTCGATGATGGCCAAGTGTGACCCCCGCCACGGCAAGTACATGGCCTGCTGCCTCATGTACCGTGGTGATGTTGTGCCCAAGGATGTCAACGCCGCTGTGGCCACCATCAAGACGAAGCGCACAATACAGTTTGTGGACTGGTGCCCCACTGGTTTCAAGTGTGGTATCAACTACCAGCCACCCAGTGTCGTCCCAGGCGGCGACCTTGCCAAGGTCCAGAGGGCCGTCTGCATGATCTCCAACTCCACCAGCGTCGTCGAGGTCTTCTCTCGCATCGACCACAAGTTCGACCTCATGTACGCCAAGCGTGCCTTCGTCCACTGGTACGTGGGTGAGGGCATGGAGGAGGGAGAGTTCTCTGAGGCCCGTGAGGATCTCGCCGCCCTGGAGAAGGACTATGAAGAAGTTGGCGCCGAGTTCGACGAGGGTGAGGATGGTGATGAGGGTGACGAGTACTAGAGCAGCTGAGATTGCGACCTGATGATCTGCCCGAGTGGCTTTATCTGTTGTCTGTCTGTTTGAATGCTTGCTGTGTGGTGTTTGTGGTTTACAACCCGTTGTGTTGTATGAACCTGTGGTATGTTTGAACCTGCTTCGCACCTTGGTTAAAATGCATGTTATCTGGTTTGCCTACACCATAGATCTATTGCTCCGTCACCATTTCCCTGCTTCATTATGTGTATTGTTTCTTCTTGTGATTTGGTTTGGTGTCGTCGCCTGGATGATCCCTCCCTTGTATTGTTTCTTCGTGGTGCCTCCCTGATCTCTACTGCAAGGGTCATAGCGATCAGTGGTGTCTTTGAAATGCGTCTGTGCCTTTAACTGTTGTAGCGTCCAGTCAATTGCCCTGCAACATGAACTGCATAGCCGTCTGTAGTACCTGCATCTGTGGTCTGAACTTCGTCTCCAACAAGTTTTTTTGCGTCGAACCTCTGATTGGCACCACCAAAACAGTCATCGTCCCATCTCCAAGCCCATACGTCTTAGTGCCTGTTGCCTTAGCTGTCGTTTGAAATCTTCTTTGTCTGATGCATATGGTGATATATACTTGACCTATTGCTTTCTCTCTTGTGCTTGTACTATGCTTTCTCTCTTGTGCTTGTACTATGCGGACCTGTGCAACGGAGGAAAGCGGTAGCGGAAAACATGTGCCGTTTTCCCTAGTTGCTTAGTTGTTTTCAAGTACTGAGACTAAGACTGAGTCTGACCTTCCATAAAGCATTTCTACCACTCTTTCACGTCCGTCTTTCACGTCCGTGCATTTCTCAAGATCCCGACAGTTCAGAGAAATATCAAAGATGCCGCGACGCGGCTTTGCGATGCCCTATTCTTCCATCACGTGGCGTGATTGCGGAATCGTGAGCACCCGCAAACTTGCGGATCAATACTTGACATCTTTCGGCCATCGACCAATATCCCCGCAGCACACTACTGTTTCTATGAGAGCTCCACCCCAGGCTAGTGGGAGTATTGTATGAGCTAGATTAGAATGTAGACATATTTTATAGTGTAGATTTCACTCATTTTAGTCCGTATGCACTCCGCACTGGAATGTCTAAAAAGACTTATATTCAGGAACAGAGGGAGTAGTTCTTTAGTAGTCACTAATCAGTGTGCCTCGGCATAGTTTAATCGACATAGTTTAAGCAAGAAACATGTTTGTTTTGTCTCAGCTTCATGCTCCTGATTGACCCCCTTCCTATCCACAAGAATATGACCTAACTTTGAGAGAGTGGATATGCATGCTTCTTGTAATCTTGTTGACAGCCCACTTCAGAAAAAGATGAACGGGATGGATAGGCATCCTGTGGGCGTGGCGAGGTCAAATCTCCCTGTGCGCCGAGATATTTGTTGTGCCACTCGCTGCTCTTCTTCCGGTCCCAGCCCAGCCCCCCCTCCCTGCTCCGAGGGGCATGATGGCAACGCGATGATGCCATCCTGAGTTGGTGCAGCAGTTCCACCTTTGTCTTGATCACACAGGTTTACCTACTGCGGACCCCCGCAGCCGTAATTTTGAATATAAGTTACTACCACCCCTAAAGATACATAAGAGCAACTCCAACAACGGACGGCGCATTTGTCCGCTTTTTGTCCGTTTGGATCGTAGCCCGCCGGCGTCCATGGGATTTTCCATTTGGGTCGCGGAATGCGCCTAACGCTACGACCCATTTCATACCAGATTCAACTTTTAAATAAAAAGGCCCATGGCCGATCATGCCATGCCATGTCTCATCTTCAAGGCGCCATGCCAACGCCGGCATACAATGCCGGCTTCATAAAATATCACCACAGTTCATCTTTGGCAAGACTTTCGCCACCGGTCAAGACACATGCCAAAGACACAAAAGGTGTGACTTGAGTTCGACCACACCATCTCGGCTCCCGTAGTCGTCCGGAAACTCGTGGTCGGGGGGAAAGCCGTTCAGGTCGATGCCGACCTGATCACGCATGAAGGCCGCCTGGTCGGGATCACAGCTAGCGGCCGGGGTGAACGCCCCGCGACCGTCCTGGCTTTGTGTCTTGTCGGGATCGTAGCCAGCGCCCGACGCACCGCCCTCGAAGATGAGGTTTTGCATGAAGTCCTCGTCGACGGCGGACGACATTCCTCGAGCGAAGTTACGGCATCGGGAGCCGTCGGCCGGCTCGCCTCGCCACGCTGCCTCGTCGTGCACGGACGACGAGCTACCAACCACCGGGGTGGCGTTGAGGTCGATGGTATTGGCGCAGCGTGAAGGCGCGACCACGCCACGTTGGTGAGCACTCGAGAGGCGGGGCGGCGGGTAGACGTGGAAGCCGGGACCGGGTTGCAAGCCGACGCCTTGGTGTGACTCGGCAAAGACCATCCGAGGAACGCCGACGAGCCGGTCTTGATCAGCGGCGACAACGGCTTGGACGAGGTGTCTTTGGCTAGAGTTTACCCCTAGCATGTAGAGCCTCGTTGCCGCCATGACGCTGCATTGGTGAACTCTGTTCATGGCGGCGGCGACTGCACAGGGCGGCCTCATCTTGGCCGACTCCTTGCCCGTTGTTGGGCGTCGCCACCGAAAGTGCAACTAATCCCGGGTGGTTTTGGTAATTAATAACAACATATATATCATTGAACTAATAGTTACTTGAGAATCATTTCGAAAGTTCGATGATATGGGTATGGCAAGGATCAAGAAGTTGACCCCTCAAAATGCTAAGGCAAGCATTGGCAAAAGCTCAAGACTCCATTTTGGTTTAGTGATCCAAGATCACATTGAGTCCATAGGAAAAGCCAATACTATTAAAAGGGATGAGGTTATGATGATGATCCGTTGCTCAAGTGCTTAGTGATACATCTCCTAAACTATCGGCAACTTTCACCGCCATATACACTCATAAGTAGTCTCGGTCCCACCGATATTCCAAACTCACCACACCGAGATGAACCACCTCACCATAAGCCAAACCCTAGCAAACTCGGATTTTCCGATTCGAACTCGGTCTCACCGAAACATGAGTTGCCAAGCTTCAGAACCTTCGTCATCAAATCGGTGTCACCGAGATGATGAAGTCGGTCCCACCGAGATTGGCATGCTCTTGTCATTGCATCTAATCGGACTCACCGAGATTGTATTTTCGGTCCCACGAAAATCCCAACGTTCACATTATTTGAACTTTCGGTCTCACCGAGTTGTCAACTTCGGTCCCACCGAGATTGGTCAAATGTGTGTAACGGTTGGATTTTGTGTGGAGGCTATTTATACCCTCCACCCCTCTTCATTCGTGGAGAGAGCCATCGAAAGAACTACCACTCCTACCTTACATTTCTGAGAAGAGAACTACCTACCCTTGTGTTGAGATCAAGTTGCTCCACTCCCACCATATGAAGCTTGATCTCTAGCCTTCCCAAGTTGCTTTCCACTCAATCCTTTCTACCACCACAGCCAAATCAGTGAGGAGAGTTGAGTGTTGGGGAGATTATCATTTGAAGCACAAGAGCAAGGAGTTCATCATCATCTACAACATCTATTACCTTTTGGAGGGTGGTGCCTCCTAGATTGGTTAGGTGTCGCTTGGGAGCCTCCGTCAAAGAGATGTGGAGTTGAACCAAGAAGTTTGTAAGGGCAAGGAGATCGCCTACTTCGTGAAGATCTACCCCGAGTAAGGCTAGTCCTCCGTGGGCGTAGGCCATGATGGAATAGACAAGGTTGCTTCTTCGTGGACCCTTCGTGGGTGGAGCCCTCCGTGGACTCTCGCAGTCGTTACCCTCCGTGGGTTGAAGTCTCCATCAATGTGGAAGTACGATAGCACCACCTATCGGAACCACGAGAAAAATCACCGCGTCTCCAAAATTGCGTTTGCTCTTCTCCACCTCTCTTTACTATATGTGCAATTTACTTTCCGCTGCCTATACTCTAGAATTGCATGTGTAGGGTGATGCTTGACTTGATCATAATTGTGAATCTGCCAAAAACTGTTCTTTGTCAAAAGGCAGAATTTTATATTGTCAAGTAGTCTAATCACCCCCTCTAGACATACTTTCGATCCTACAAGTGGTATCGAGCTTTGGTCTCCATTGTATTGGTTTCCATTGCATTGGACTCCATAAGCTTGGTTTCACAACCTAGGAGAGTATGGCGTCTAGTGAGGGTAATTTTAAGAGAGGTCCTTACTTTGATGGTACAAATTTTGCTAGTTGGAAGCATAAAATGAAAATGCATATTCTTGGTCATAACCCAGCCGCATGGGGCATTATTTGTGTTGGTATGCAAGGTGAATTCTTCGAGGAAGGAAAAGTTCCGGATCGCGGGCTACAAGCGGAAGAATTGCGGATGTTGCAAAACAATGCTCAAGCTTGTGACATTCTCTTCAATGCCTTGTGTCCCGAGGAGTTCAACAAAATCTGCCGTCTTGAGAATGCAAAAGAGATTTGGGATACTTTGGTTGAAATGCACGAAGGTACCGAGTCCGTGAAGGAATCAAAGCTGGATATTCTTCAAGGTCAACTTGACAAGTTCAAGATGAAGGATGGTGAAGGAGTCATTTGAAATGTACTCTAGGCTTGCTCTCATCACAAATGAGATTGCCGGCTTAGGAAGCGAAGAAATGACCGATCGATTCATCATCAAGAAGATTCTCAGAGCTTTGGATGGAAAGTATGACACCGTGTGCATTTTGATCCAAATGATGCCAAACTACAAGAATCTCAAGCCAACCGAAGTCATTGGAAGAATTGTTGCTCATGAGATGACACTTAAGGATAAGGAAGAGCTTCACAACAAGTCAAGTGGTGCTTACAAAGCTACAAGTGATGCTCCCACAACCTCAAGTGACAAGTTAGTTTCCAATGAAGAGATAAGCCTAATGGTCAAGAACTTCAACAAATTCTACAAGAGTAGAGGCAAAGAAAGAAGCTCAAAGTCTAGATCATATGATGAAAAGAGATCTTCTAGTCGTGATCGAAACTGCTACAATTGTGGAAGACCCGGACACTACTCAAATGAGTGTATGGCTCCCCACAAGAGAAGAGAAGAATCTCCAAGAAGAAGAAGCTCAAGAGATGAGTCACCTCGGAAAGAGAGAAGGAGTAGAGATGACCGTTATGAACGAAGACCCTCTCGGAGAAGCAAGGATTCTGAGAGGAAAGACAAGTCATCAAGGAGCTACACGAGAAGAAAACATCAAGCTCATGTAGGTGAATGGTTCTCCGGCTCCGACTCCGACAATCAATCCGAAGGAAGCTATCACTCCAACTCCGACTACAGTCAAGATGAAGGTGTTGCCGGTCTTGCTCTCGTATCCTCCAACTCCAACTCCTACGACTTATTTGATTCACCAAATGAGGGAATTGGAAGATGCTTCATGGCTAAAGGCCCCAAGGTATCACACCCTGAATTCATTGACTTCAATAGTGATGAGGATGACTTGCTTGGTGAAGATGATCTCTTGCATGATAAATCCAATGAGCCTAGTAATGATGAACATGCTAGTAGTCTTTATAGTCGAGAAGAGTCGAATGACAATGCTATGAAGGAGATTGAGCGTCCAACTAAAGAACTAAACACTCTTAAGTTAGCTCATGAAACAACTCAAGAAGATCATAGAGAGCTCCTAAGATCTCATGAGAAGCTACGCTTCGAGAAGCTCACTCTAGAGCAAGAACATGAGTTTCTAAAAGCAATCAATGACGATCTTCGAAAGAAGAGTTCTTCATATCTTGCCAAACGACTTCTCTTGTCTAATTTCTTGCCACCCATTAAGACTAAACATGACAAGCATAAGAAAAGTTCTTTCTCTAGTAGTAACAATAACCATGCTAAATCCAATGTTGTTGCTTCTAGTAGTTCTCTTGATTCCACTAACAATGTTTCAAGCCAAGTTACACTTGAGCAAGAAAATAGTTTATTGAAAGGGATCATAGAGAAAGGTGTCTACAAGAGCCTTGCCGGAAGCAAGAACTTTGAGGAAATTGTTCGCAAGCAAGGAAGGCACCGGAAGAATCAAGGAATTGGTTTTGAGCGAAAGTTCAACGCCGAAGGTGTTGAATGGGAAGAAGGTCAATATCCTACTCCACAGTTTGTTCCTCAAAAGGAGAAGTATGATCATACTTCTTCCAATGTGGAACAAGCTCAAGATGACCTTCCACCACAAGACCACAAGCTAAAAGGCAAGGACAAGCTTCAAGAGGAGATTGATGCATTTGTTGAAGCACCTCAAGCCATGGTCAAGTGGGTTCCCAAGGAAACGTCAAGTTCTACTTCGTCAAGCTCAAATACAACCCCAAGGATTCCCATCAAGATGATGTGGATCCCGAAGAAGAAGAACTAGAAAGTTCTTGAGGGTGACTCCGCCAACATACTTCA
The DNA here is from genome assembly GCA_021437245.1 of Aegilops speltoides. Lineage (NCBI taxonomy): Eukaryota > Viridiplantae > Streptophyta > Magnoliopsida > Poales > Poaceae > Aegilops > Aegilops speltoides. The sequence continues at coordinate 29,431,413 of CM038144.1, forward strand.
CTCACATTCATTTTGGCAAAAACTTGTGCAATCAACTTCCACATCGTGCACTAGTTCATGGAGTCACAAACCCTCTTGTTGGTAAGTCAAGGGACATGGTAATCATTGCTTTCATGGACATCATCTATTGTGAACTTCAATCTATGTCCATGGATATCCTTGTTTGTTCCTTGTGGGACTAACCCATGTAGGTATTGAAAGTGCCCGAATCCAAAGGATAGCTCCCAACTCTTGATGATCTTCATCAACATTGAGCATCCACATCTTCAACATCTACATGAAGTCTTCTACGACAACCCAAGGTTAGTTTGACCCTTTAAAAGGGTTCTCACATCTAGGGGAGCTTTGCTCTAAAAATTGAGCTAAAGCATCTTCAAATGATGTGAACACATCAATGCTTTATGTAAAAGTGGTAACCCCACTTGTGCTTAAACGATGAGTATGACCTATGATCAAATGTTCTCATTTGGCTCCTAAGTCAATATACTCATATAAAGATGACCTAGTCATCGACAAATTGTGTGTTAGTTGCTAGAGTTTTGGTTGTGCATGTTGACACATATTTCATTTGCTATCTTATTGTGTGAGCATGTTGGATGCATGATTTTATCCATTCGAGGACATCCATTTGTTGTTTTGGTCGTTTTGAGTTTTCTGACCAAATGGATGGACAAGAATGCCTAAGTACCTCCCCTAGCTATCTATGCTTTCTTGTCTCAAATTCTATTCATGCTTGTAGGATCGAAGAAGGTGAGAGTGTCTAGAGGGGGGGGGGGTGATTAGACTACTCGACAAGATAAAAATTCCGCCTTTTGACAAAGGACAGATTTTGGCAGATTTTGCATAACACACACAAGTCAAGTAGCATACTACACATGCAATTCTAGAGTATGGGCAGCGGAAAGTAAATTGCACAAGTAGTAAAGAGAAGTGGAGAAGATCAAACGCAATTTGGAGACGCGGTGATTTTTCTCGTGGTTCCGATAGGTGGTGCTATCGTACTTCCACGTTGATGGAGACTTCAACCCACGGAGGGTAACGGCTGCGAGAGTCCACGGAGGGCTCCACCCACGAAGGGTCCACGAAGAAGCAACCTTGTCTATGCCATCATGGCCTACGCCCACGGAGGGCTAGCCTTACTCGGGGTAGATCTTCACAAGTAGGCGATCTCCTTGCCCTTACAAACTTCTTGGTTCAACTCCACATCTCGTGGAGGCTCCCAAGCGACACCTAACCAATCTAGGAGGCACCACCCTCCAAAAGGTAATAGATGGTGTTGATGATGATGAACTCCTTGCTCTTGTGCTTCAAATGATAATCTCCCCAACACTCAACTCTCCTCACTGATTTGGCTGTGGTGGAAGAAAGGATTGAGTGGAAAGCAACTTGGGAAGGCTAGAGATCAAGCTTCATATGGTGGGAGTGGAGCAACTTGATCTCAACACAAGGGTAGGTAGTTCTCTTCTCAGAAATGTAAGGTAGGAGTGGTAGTTCTTTCCGATGGCTCTCTCCACGAATGAAGAGGGGGTGGAGGGGTATTTATAGCCTCCACACAAAATCCAACCGTTACACACATTTGACCAATCTCGGTGGGACCGAAGTTGACAACTCGATGAGACCGAAAGTTCAAATCATGTGAACGTTGGGATTTTCGGTGGGACCGAAAATACAATCTCGGTTAGTCCGATTCGTGCAAAGACAAGAGCTTACCAATCTCGGTGGGACCGACTTCATCATCTCAGTGACACCGATTTGATGACAGAAGGTTACAGAAGCTTGGCAACTCAAGTTTCGGTGAGACCGAGTTCAGAATCGGAAAATCCGAGATTTCTAGGGTTTGGCTTTGTGGCTGAGGTGGTTCATCTCGGTGTGGACTGGTTTGGAATATCGGTGGGACCGAGATTACTTATGAGTGTGTATGGCGGTGAGAGTTCTCGATAGTTTAGGAGATGTATCACTAAGCACTTTGAGCAACCAGATCATCAACATAACCTCATCCCCTTTTAATAGTATTGGCTTTCCTATGGACTCAATGTGATCTTGGATCACTAAACCAAAAATGGAGTCTTGAGCTTTTGCCAATGCTTGCCTTAGCATTTTGAGGGGTCCACCTCTTCAGTCCTTTTGCCATGCCAATGTGATTGAACTTCCTGAAACATACTTGATAAAAGCATTAGTCCAACCACAAAGTATGTTGTCATTAATTACCAAAACCACCCAGGGAGCAAATGTGCTTTCAATCTCCCCCTTTTTGGTAATTGATGGCAACACACAAAATAAGACATCAAAGCTTATTAAAAAACAGAATTATCATGAAAGCTTTGACAAACATGTAGTACACAGGCTCCCCCTACAAGTGTGCAAGATTTTCATAGATTATGGTTTTGGACTACCACAAGCACACAAGAGAGAAAGGCAAGATGTGCTTCATGCAGCTTGGCTATATGCATCAGAGCAGATGAAAGGAAGTGAGTGATAATGCATATGTGCATGGTGATTTCTTGCAAACAAGTATTCACAAGCAAGTCACCATCATGCACATTCTGCAAGGTGCATATACTTACCTTGAGGTTCCTTGGCATTGTACCTGAAGAAATAAACTTGAGAAAACAAGGTTAGATAACACAAGAGTATTTCTTCAACCAACAAAGAAGAACATCAAGAGTACCAAGCCAGGATGACATGTATATAAAGAGTGTCTCATATTGAGCACAAGCTTGAATCGACAAACATGTCTCCAAAACTAAAAGATTTTCAATGAACTCGAGAGATTTTGCTTTCCATAAGATATCAATTGTGAAGGTTCCTCTCCTTTGAGTTGTCTCGGATCAAGGGGTTTGATGGAAAGAGCAAAATCAAAAGAATGATGCCAAATGTAATATCCAATGTGGAACACGGCAAAGCTTTGATGTGATTCTCTCCCCCTTAAGGTAAGATTGCTCTTCTTCTCCCCCTAAATCTTCTCTTCTCCCCCTATCTCCCCCTAAATCTTCTCCCCCTTTGACATCAAGTGCCGAAAAGGACAGCAGACTAGGAAGGTCAGGGAAGATGGAAGGAAAGATGTAACGCCCCGGACACACCCGCCGGTGGTCGTTACTCCTGGCGGGATCTAGACTGGCCCCACAGATCAATACTAGTCTTTTCTGCGCACTTTGTCCTCACTGCGGCGCACCAGGAGCAACTTCGGTCGGTCACCCATCCTGAAACTACTCCAAGTGAGCACGCTTAACTTTGGAGTTCTCGTCCGAATGGGATCCCGAAAAGAAGGAATTCCTTATTGATATGAGTAGTCTATCATCCCTAATAAGCCGTGCTATTACATACACCCCCACTCGGAGGAACCGACGTCCTCGTCAGCCACAGAACGTTCCCTCTTGGCACAACCGTCAGTGCATCCGGTCCGGTACATGTGCCATGCCGTGTGCCACGACGGGTCACAAACGTCATGAACAACATGACCGCGACCTGTCGCAACCATCCGTAACCGCGAGGGTCGGCTCGATACCAACTTGTAACGCCCGGACACACCCGCCGGTGGTCGTTACTCTGGCGGGATCTAGGCGGCCCCACAGATCAATACTAGTCTTTTCTGCGCACTTTGTCCTCACTCGGCGCACTCCGGAGCAACTTCGATTCGGTCACCCATCCTGAAACTACTCCAAGCTGAGCACGCTTAACTTTGGAGTTCTGTCCGAATGGGATCCCGGAAAAGAAGGAATTCCTTATTGATATGAGTAGTCTATCATCCCTAATAAGCCAGGCTATTACAAAAGAAGTGGGATCCTTAAGAATCACAACAGGGCAAAAGAAACATGCATAGAGAATCATTGAGGGGAGCTGCAGAAGATGATATCCTGAAAGGAAATCGGTGACACCGAATTAAGATGGATCGGTGGGTCCGAAAGTCAGGGACTTAGGGCAGATCCTTTTTCGGTCAGACCGAAATATTTAAGTCGGTGACGCCGAGTTTAATTCCAAGGAAATACAGAAATAATTCAGCTCACTTTGCAAGGAATGTTTCAAGGGATTTGCAATGAATTTGTAAATGATTTTCGAGGAATTGATCAGAGCCAAAAGTATTTTCACAAAGACAGAAGAATAGAAATGAAAAAGATTGCTAGATGAAGTTTTTAATGAAGTTTTTTTAATGAAAACACAATGAGAGAACATAAGAGAAAATAGAAGGACTCCAAAAACATATGTACTTCATCTAGATAGGGGTCGGCGACAAGGTCACCTATGTTTGAGTATTTTGACTTAGGAGTCAAATGAGAACATTTGATCATAGGTCATACTCATCGTTTAAGCTCAAAATGGGGTTGCCATTTTTCAATTAAGCATTTGATGTGATCACATCTTATGAGGCTGCTTGTACTCATGACTTTGAGCAAAGCTCCTTAAAGATGTGAAGAACATACCTTGGGCTTGTTGTTGCTTTGCTCATGTAGGTGAACTTGATGTAGGTACTCATTGAATGTGAAGTTGGAGCGCCATTTCCACTTGTGTAGTTCATCTTCCTACATGGGTTAGGCAAGCAAGGAAATACTCAAAGATATCCAAGATGATAAGAGTGAAATACTCGATGTATAAGATGTCAAAAAGGATATGTGGAATTTTGTTCCTTGAACTCAACATCCCAAAGGGCTAGACACTTGGTTAATGACAAGATTACTCATGATTTGAGTGAGTGGTAATCTTGTGGAATGTAGATCATCCAAGTACCTGCAAGGAGTCAGATGCAATACAAGGAGGCAAATGTGTCCAAGACATATGATCGTCATCATAAGAGAAATATCAAGGATTAGTCAAGTAGGCTCATGCCTTGCATGCATCAATGGAGTTTTCACTCCAAGTTTGAAGCATCAATGATGTTCAACTCACTCCTTAAGCGACAAAACACCTTCTCATCAAGAGGTTTTGTAAAGATATCGCAAGTTGTTTGTCCGCATTTAACATGCTTAAGATTGATGTCACCCTTGGCAATGTGATCACGAATAAAATGGTGACGAACTTCAATATGTTTCGCTCGAGAGTGTTGCACGGATTATGTCCAATTTTAATCGCACTCTCATTGTCACAAAGCAAGGAACATGTCTCACATGTATCCCATAATCCTTAAGCGTTTGTGTCATCCATAGCAACCGAGCACAACATGAACCAGCAGCAATATATTCTCGCTTCAAAGCGGTGGATAATGATATCGAATTTTGTTTCTTGGAGGACCAAGATACAAGGGATCGACCAAGGAATTGACACGCACGAAGTTGACTTTCTATCAACCTGTCTCCGGCATAGTCCGAGTCGGAATAGCCAACAAGGTCGAAAGAGGCCCTCTTAGGATACCAAATGCCAAAGTTTGGTGTGTGTATCAAATATCTCACAATCCTTTTAACAGCTTTAAGATGACATTCTTTAGGGCTGCTTGATATCGAGCACACATGCATACACTCAACATTATGTCGGACGAGAAGCACAAAGATATAGTAGAGAACCAATCATAGATCGGTAAACCTTTTGATCAACATGTTCTCCATCTTTGTCAAGTCATTATGTCCACTTGTAGGCATGGGGTTCTCATACCTTGCTTTCTTGCATGTTGAACTTCTTGAAGAGATCCTTGGTGTACTTTGTTTGTGAGACAAAGGTACCCTCCTTAGATTGCTTGATTTGCAACCCAAGGAAGAATTTGAGTTCACTCATCATGGACATCTCAAACTTCTCCGACATTAGCTTCCCAAACTTTTCACTAAAATGAGGGTTAGTTGAACCAAATATAATATCATCAACATAGATTTGGCACACAAATAGTTCACCATTAACCCTTTTAGTAAAAAGAGTAGAATCAATTTTCCCAATTTCAAAGCCTTTTTCAATAAGGAACTTGGTCAAGCATTTATACCACGCTCTAGGAGCTTGTTTGAGACCATAAAGAGCTTTGTGAAGTTTGTAAACATGATTAGGCTTTTTAGGATTCACAAATCCGGGAGGTTGTTTCACAAATACTTCCTCCTCTCTTTCACCATTTAGGAAAGCACTTTTGATATCCATTTGATAGAGAGTAATATCATGGTGATTGGCATAAGCAAGAAGAATGCGTATGGACTCAAGTCTAGCAACGGGGGCATAGGTCTCACCATAGTCCATACCTTCGACTTGTGTGTAACCTTGAGCTACGAGACGAGCCTTGTTGCGGATGACTTGTCCATCTTCATCTTGCTTGTTCCGAAACACCCATTTGGTTCCAATGACGTTTTGATCATCCTTGGGCTTCTCTACCAAAGTCCATACATTGTTCCTCTCGAAGTTGTGTAGCTCTTCGTGCATAGCATTCACCCAATCCGGGTCTTCAAGTGCTTCTTCTACCTTCATAGGTTCAATACTAGAGATAAATGAGTAATGCTCACAAAAGTTAGCTAAGTGAGTTTTAGAGCGATTAATTCTCCCGGAGTTGATGTCGTTCATCATTTGTTCCACGGGATGATTCTTCTTGACTCTTGCTCGAACTCGGGATAGCTTTTGTTGTGGTTGTGGCTGAGCTTCCTCATCATCCTCATCTTCCTCTTCTTCTTCATTGTTGTTGGTGTTGTCTTGAGGCGGTGGAGAAGGAGGTTGTGGTGGATCTTCTTGTTGCACTTCCTCATCTTGGTGAGTTCCACTTGTGGAGGCCTCCATGTTGCCTTGAGGTTCATCTTGCCGTGAGGTGGGGGGCTCCACATATGTAGATGAGGTACTCTCCTTCACTTCCATGGGACGGATCTTTCCAATAGATAAATCTTGGATGCCTTCCAATGGGTCCTTGTCTCCTACATCAATAGGCATTTGCTCTACTTGCGAGCCATTAGATTCATCAAACTTCACATCTACCGTCTCTTCAACCTTTCGGGTGAAATTATTGTAGACACGGTAGGTGTGGGAGTTTGATCCATAACCGAGGAAAAAGCCTTCATGAGTTTTAGGAGCAAATTTAGACCGACGATGCTTATCAAGGATATAGCATTTTGAACCAAAGACACGAAAGTATCCCACTTGGGGTTTGTTACCGGTGAGGAGATCGTATGAAGTCTTGCCGAGGAGCTTATGAAGATAATGCCTGTTGATGGCATGACAAGCTGTCTCGACGGCTTCACCCCAAAAGTGCTTCGGTGTCTTGTATTCATCAAGCATCGTTCTCGCCATCTCTATGAGCGTTCGGTTCTTCCTCTCAACAACTCCATTTTGTTGAGGAGTGTACGTAGCCGAGAACTCATGTAGAATCCCTTCTTCATCGAGAAAAGAGTCTACATTGGCGTTCTTGAACTCCGTTCCATTGTCACTTCGAACTTTCTTGATCTTCACCTCAAATTGATTTTGGGCCTTTCGCAAAGGTTTTGAAGATTCTCCGAACTCGCGATTTGTCATCAAGGAAAAATACCCACGTAAATCTGGAATAATCATCAACTATAACTAGACCAAAGGAGTTACCACCAAGGCTTTTGTAAGCATTGGGACCGAAGAGATCCATATGAAGAAGCTCAAGCGGTCTCCTTGTGGTCATGATGTTCTTCACGGGATGACTTCCACCTACTTGTTTTCCTGCTTGACAAGCACTACAAAGTCTATCTTTGTCAAAGAAAACATCTTTAACACCAAGAATATGATCACCTTTGATTAGCTTGTCTAGATTACGATACCAACATGTCCAAGCCTTCTATGCCATAACCAACCTTTAGCGGATTTAGCAATGAAGCAAGTTCTAGGTTGGGCTTTCTTAGTGAAATCAACAATATATAGATCACCTCTACGGATACCGGTAAATGCCATGTTATGATTGTCACGACGAAAGACTTGGCAATCTACTTCGGTGAATAGCGCATTGAATCCAAAGTCAGCTAATCTAGACACGGAAAGTAAATTGTATCCAAGTGATTCAACAAGCATGACATTTTGAATAGAGCTATCATGAGATATGGCCACCTTACCAAGGCCAAGTACCTTACCTTTGGAGTTGTCTCCAAAAGTCACATACTTGCGTGGACCATCGTTCTTTGCAAGCTCTCGAAACATGTCTTCGTTTCCGGTCATGTGATCGGTGCATCCACTATCAAGAATCCACTCTTTTCCACCGGATATGTAGTCTCTCAAATTTGCCATAAGATTGAGACTCTTCATGATCTTGTCTAGCTCGGTGTCCGAATCGGAGTAATCATCATCATGCTCATGCTCATCATCATATTGACCCATAGATTGTTCATCATCAACACCTAGGTCAATTTGACAATGACTTGCATCAGTTTTGTCAATGTGACAATAATCATCGGAATGCAATACAAGAGCATTTCTAATTAGAGCATTGATAAGACACGGATCACCCTTCTTTTTCATAAGATCACGAAGCTCAAAGAAGCATTTATCAAAGTTGGGATCATTGGGGCGCATCATATCAAATTCAATAGTCTTGTATAGAATTTCATCAAGACCTCTCAAAGAGTAGTCCGGATAAAGTTCTTCCAAGAACTTCCACATAGCATAGGCGCACTCAAAGTTTGTAACGAGCTTAAGCAAGTTATCGGGCAAACCTCTAATGATAAGATTTACAGCTCTAAGGTTACGAAGCAAATCAAGCTCTTCATCCATGGTAGGGTGCAAGGGGTCAAATGGAGGCACATATGGGGTTTCAACATATTTGCGCAAGTTATACATTTTAAAGATAATAAGCATTTCAATCCTCCACGAGTTATAGGACACTCCATTAAGAATAGGCACTCTATGGCTAACACTCCCAAACGTAGACACGTCCATCTTCCTCCAATGGTGTGTAAACCAAAGCAATGGAGACCAATGCTCTGATACCAATTGTAGGATCGAAGAAGGTGAGAGTGTCTAGAGGGGGGGGTGATTAGACTACTCGACAAGATAAAAATTCCGCCTTTTGACAAAGGACAGATTTTGGCAGATTTTGCATAACACACACAAGTCAAGTAGCATACTACACATGCAATTCTAGAGTATGGGCAGCGGAAAGTAAATTGCACAAGTTGTAAAGAGAAGTGGAGAAGATCAAACGCAATTTGGAGACGCGGTGATTTTTCTCGTGGTTCCGATAGGTGGTGCAATCGTACTTCCACGTTGATGGAGACTTCAACCCACGAGAGTCCACGGAGGGCTCCACCCACGAAGGGTCCACGAAGAAGCAACCTTGTCTATGCCATCATGGCCTACGCCCACGAAGGGCTAGCCTTACTCGGGGTAGATCTTCACGAAGTAGGCGATCTCCTTGCCCTTACAAACTTCTTGGTTCAACTCCACATCTCGACGGAGGCTCCCAAGCGACACCTAACCAATCTAGGAGGCACCACCCTCCAAAAGGTAATAGATGGTGTTGATGATGATGAACTCCTTGCTCTTGTGCTTCAAATGATAATCTCCCCAACACTCAACTCTCCTCACCGATTTGGCTGTGGTGGAAGAAAGGATTGAGTGGAAAGCAACTTGGGAAGGCTAGAGATCAAGCTTCATATGGTGGGAGTGGAGCAACTTGATCTCAACACAAGGGTAGGTAGTTCTCTTCTCGAAATGTAAGGTAGGAGTGGTAGTTCTTTCGATGGCTCTCTCCACGAATGAAGAGGGGTGGAGGGTATTTATAGCCTCCACACAAAATCCAACCGCTACACACATTTGACCAATCTCGGTGGGACCGAAGTTGACAACTCGGTGAGACCGAAAGTTCAAATCATGTGAACGTTGGGATTTTCGGTGGGACCGAAAATACAATCTCGGTTAGTCCGATTCGTGCAAAGACAAGAGCTTGCCAATCTCGGTGGGACCGACTTCATCATCTCGGTGACACCGATTTGATGATGAAGGTTCTGAAGCTTGGCAACTCAAGTTTCGGTGAGACCGAGTTCAGAATCGGAAAATCCGAGATTTCTAGGGTTTGGCTTTGTGGCTGAGGTGGTTCATCTCGGTGTGACTGGGTTTGGAATATCGGTGGGACCGAGATTACTTATGAGTGTATATGGCAGTGAGAGTTGCTGATAGTTTAGGAGATGTATCACTAAGCACTTTGAGCAACCCGATCATCAACATAACCTCATCCCCATTTAATAATATTGGATTTCCTATGGACTCAATGTGATCTTGGATCACTAAACCAAAAATGGAGTCTTGAGCTTTTGCCAATGCTTGCCTTAGCATTTTGAGGGGTCCACCTCTTCAGTCCTTTTGCCATGCCAATGTGATTGAACTTCCTGAAACATACTTGATAAAAGCATTAGTCCAACCACAAAGTATGTTGTCATTAATTACCAAAACCACCCAGGGAGCAAATGTGCTTTCAATGCTTACATCACAAATTTTGAACAAGTCATTTTCGGACCCTCCGGGTGAGGAGCACTCGGAGCCACCGATCCGTCAAGGGCTAACTTCCAAAACCTTCTAATTGATTTCGGTCAGACCAACTCACTCAAACTCGGTCGAACCGAAAGCATTTAGACTGATCTAGGTTTTCATCTCGGTGAAACCGAGTTGTGATTTTCGGCGTGACCGAAGTGCATAACTGCCTAGCAGTTATCCATCTCGGTGCCACCGAGTTTTACAACTCGGTCCCACCGACAGCAAAGGGGTATATATCCCGAGGGCCGCGCGCGTTGATTTCTCCTTCAAATGTTTTGCCCCCACACCCCTTGCCGCCGTCGCCTTGGTCTCCGGATTGTCGCCGTCGTCGCCTGTGCGTCCTCGCCGCAGGTCTCCGGCGCTGTCAACGGACATCTCCTCCGCGCCGTTGCCGCCGTAGAAAAACTCCACCAAGTTAGGGTGAGTTTTGATCCCACTCGTGCTCCCATCTCCGATTCAATGCACGTTTGGATTGCCTAGTATCTTGCCACGATTGAAATCCTCCTGTACACCAGATTAGTTCGTTTGAACTAGATTCGAGTAAAAGTTTTAGGGTTAGGTTTCCGCGGAACACATCTCGGTAAGACCGATTTTATAGTTTCGGTATGACCGATTTGGCCTATGGCCATTGCACTGCACCCTTCGGTCCAACCGAGTTGTGCAAAATCGGTGTGACCGAAATGAAAGTTCTGTGAAACCCTAGTGTTTTCGGCAGGACCGAAACCCACTTCGGTCAAACCGAAAGTGGTGTGTCAAGCTCCTGTTTTACACTTCGGATTCACCGAATCTTAAACTCACCGACCAAATGTCTTCGTGAAAACTTAATACTAGAATTTGAACTCATTTTTTTTGCAAAACTTATGCATTTTGTGATGACTCTTCTTCTCTGCCCACACCTTATCTATTCACGGGTTGTCACCATGTCGATGCCATGGCGGTCAGAACAGTCGAGACACCCATTGCGAGACATTCCAGAGGCAGGCACTAGTCCTGATCCTAGCAGCTCATCTGATGATGGTGAGAGGAGTACACCAAGTGGCTTGCCTCGTGCAGCCACCAGAGCTAGAAAGAAGAGGAATTCAGATGATGAAGACTCAGATTTTGTTGTTGAGGAAGAGGTGACCTCAAAGCCCAAAAGGAAGGTTGTTGCCAAAGAGCAACAAGGTCAACAAACTAAGAAGGGCACCAGCAAAGTCAAGCAGTCAACCGTTGCTAAGAAGCTGAATTTGGGAGAGGCAGCTGCAAGCAAAGTGAAGAAAACCTCCAAGAGAAAGAGGATAGTGCATGATGATGCAAAGAAGAGAGGATGAGGATGAGGAAGCACCCCAGCCTCCTTCTCGAAGCCAAAGTTCATGGGTGATGCCATTAAGGCCGAGCCACATCAAAGCCCAAGAAATCTGCTCCAGTTAAGGCAGCTCCAAAGAAAGCTCGCCGCCAAGCCCAAGAAGACCGTCAGAACATTCCAGCGTCTAAAAGAACAAGGATGATGTGCCACCGGTGAGTCGGATGGTGAAGGACCAGTTTTGCGAAACTTCGTCCAAAACGCCACTACATAATGATGCTCATCCTCAAGCCGAGGATATGAAGGCAAGGAAAGATAGAGGTCTCGGGCTATGGAGACAATCGACCCATATGCCGTGAGGAGAAGAACCGCCAGAGATCCCAGATTTCACACCGAGAGCAGCAGGACTTCTATGAGACCGTCTTGATGGACAAGAAGCCCATAGTCGCAGACACAAGATATGTTGATTTGGAAGTACATTGACAAATGAAGAGCACAGAGATTTCTTTCCACATGTGCATGAAAGTTTCACCGCATGTGGAATTGCAGACTTTGTAGGTCGAAATTGACCAGTTGGAACGATGAGATGATAATGCAATTCTATGCCACACTCACTTCTATCCCGATGGAAAGATTATGTGGATGGTGAAGGTCAAAGATTTTCTTCTTCGTTGAAGAATGGGCAGAAATTTCAATGCTCCAAAGGCAACGAGAGGATGATATTGATGTATATGGAATTCCAAAGAAGAATCATGAATCCATGAAGAACATGTACAAAGAGGTTCCAAAGAAAGGATTTGGGAATCTGGAAGCTCGGCTCATCTACTATCTCGAGCAGGCTTACCTACCACTAATACCATTTTGAGGCATACCTTGATGCCCAAATCTGGAGATCATCGCATGATCGAGGATACTCTATCAACATGCTGCACATACTTGATGAGAAAGCACCTTTCAAGGTGATGGACTTGATGGTAGAAACCATTAAGAGGACTGCGGTGACGAAAAGGTCATGTGGATTTGCCCTTGATTCAGGATGCTTATCAATGCCAAGTTTGGCACGGGCACATTCTTGTTGGATAGAGAACATTTACCGTTGCAGCAGAGCATGAAGACAATGTTGTTGTGATGGATGAGGAGGATCCGACATCTGTTGAAGGTCAAGCCAAGATCGAAGCTGCTAAGAAAGCCAAAGTCGACAAGGAAGCAAAAGCAGCAGCAGCTAAACCAAAGAGTTTGGAGAGCAAATTCTTGAAGCTACTCAAAGGATTGAACAACGCTCGCCAAGATTGAAGCAGTCTCGGAGAGCTTAGAGAGGATTGTTGAAGACAAGATCCACGCCTGGATGTGAAGTCGATCAAGTACAAGTGACCGCCAACAAGCTCGAGGCGACATTGAGGAAGCAAAGCGGAGAAGGAAGAGCTTATGCGTGAGATGCAGGATGACTTAGTCCAGATTCTCAAGAACAGATCGCTCCGGTTCCCACAGACCCGATCATTGCTATTCCAATGATCGACACCAGGACTACAACCAAGACCTCCCACAGTTCAAAGATTACTCTAACTCCAGCTCCGGTGTCCACTCCTCCAAAGACAGACATCGGTGAAGTCTTCGCCGATGTTGTCATATCCACTCCGACATCAACCTGCACGGAGCCGCCAGCAGAGTCCACAAGTGACGTTTAGCTCTATGCCTTTTCGAACTTTTTGGTAACTTGTTGCCAAAGGGGAGAAATTGTATAGATCATAGGACTTCGAGAGAGAGAGTCTTTGTTGTCTTTGCGCTTTTGCTCTTTCGTTCTTTTGCGGTTTCTTTGAGATACTTTTGGTTTTGGGACATTTAGTGTGTTTGATACTCCGCTTGATTCTACCTTAATGAGTGCTTGGTCGTACTATGCTTTAATGTGTGCTTAATGCTTATCATATGCCATTCATATCTTGTATGACCATTTACTCATGTCTTGGTGATTGGGTGCATGCTGTTCATTCTTATCATTTTGTGCGCTCCACCAAGATGTATGTGACATGGAAGAGTGACCCATGATCCTAATCGATTGTGCATTTGCATTCAAACGCAAATCTTAAATAATGCACAAATTTAGGGGGAGCTCTTGCTTATCACATACTTCTCAAAGCGGCGATATTATTCATTGATTATATCCTTTGTCGAGCTTTGATCTATATGTTGTCATCAATTACCAAAAGGGGAGATTGAAAGTGCAACTAATCCCGGGTGGTTTTGGTAATTAATAACAACATATATATCATTGAACTAATAGTTACTTGAGAATCATTTCGAAAGTTCAATGATATGGGTATGGCAAGGATCAAGAAGTGGACCCTCAAAATGCTAAGGCAAGCATTGGCAAAAGCTCAAGACTCCATTTTTGGTTTAGTGATCCAAGATCACATTGAGTCCATAGGAAAAGCCAATACTATTAAAGGGGATGAGGTTATGATGATGATCCTGGTTGCTCAAGTGCTTAGTGATACATCTCCTAAACTATCAGCAACTTTCACTGCCATATACACTCATAAGTAGTCTCGGTCCCACCGATATTCCAAACTCAGTCACACCAAGATGAACCACCTCAGCCATAAGCCAAACCCTAGCAAACTCGGATTTTCCGATTCTGAACTCGGTCTCACCGAAACATGAGTTGCCAAGCTTCTGTAACCTTCTGTCATCAAATCGGTGTCACCGAGATGATGAAGTCGGTCCCACCGAGATTGGCATGCTCTTGTCATTGCAGGAATCGGACTCACCGAGATTGTATTTTCGGTCCCACCGAAAATCCCAACGTTCACATTATTTGAACTTTCGGTCTCACCGAGTTGTCAACTTCGTGTTGGGGAACGTAGTAATTTCAAAAAATTTCCTACGCACACGCAAGATCATGGTGATGTATAGCAACGAGAGGGGAGAGTGTTGTCTACGTACCCTCGTAGACCCGAAGCGGAAGCGATCACAACGTAGAGGAAGTAGTCGTACGTTCTCCTCGCGATCCGACCGATCCCGCGCCGTTACTCGGCGCCCGAGTTCTTGACACACGACAGCTCGATGACGTCCCTCAGACTCGATCCAGCCGAGTGTCGAGGAGAGTTCCACAAGACGACGGCGTGGCAGGACGATCTTGATGTTTCACGGCGCAGGCTTCGCTTAAGCTTCATGACAGTATAACCGAGGTGGAATATGGTGGGGGCACGCGACACGGCTAAGGAACGATCCAAAGATCAAAACTTGTGTGTTCTAGGGTGCCCCCTGCCCCGTGATATAAAGGAGCAAGGGGAGGGGGCTGGCCGGCCAAGGGAGGCGCGCAAGGAGTCCTACTCCTCGGGAGTAGGATTCCCCCAATCCTAGTTGGACTAGGATTCCTGAGGGGAAAGAGAGAGGGGGCCCCTTTCCTAGTCCTAGTAGGACTAGGGGAAGGGGGGGAGGCGCGCGGCCACCTAGGGCTGGCCCCTTCTTCTTTCCACTAAGGCCCACTATGGCCCATTTACCTCCCGAGGGGGTTCCGGTAACCTCCCGGTACTCCGGTAAATTCCTGTTTTCGCCCGGAACCATTCCGAACTCCAAACATAGGCTTCCAATATATCAATCTTTATGTCTCGACCATTCCGAGACACCTCGTCATGTCCGTGATCACAACCGGACTCGAACTTCTTGGTACATCAAAATACATAAACTCATAATAAGCGCCATCGAAACCTTAAGCGTGCGGACCCTACGGTTCGAGAACAATGTAGACATGACCTAGAACTATTCATGGTCAATAACCAATAGCGGGACCTGGATGCCCATATTGGTTCCTACATATTCTACGAAGATCTTTATCGGTCGACCGCATAACAACATACGTTGTTCCCTTTGTCATCGGTATGTTACTTGCCCGAGATTTGATCGTCGGTATCCAATACCTAGTTCAATCTCGTTACGCAAGTCTCTTTACTCGCTCAGTAATACATCATCTCACAACTATCTCATTAGTTGTAATGCTTGCAAGGCTTCAGTGATGTGTATTACCGAGAGGGCCCAGAGATACCTCTCCGACAATCGGAGTGACAAAACCTAATCTCAAATACGCCAACCCAACATCTACCTTTGGAGACACCTGTAGTACTCCTTTATAATCACCCGATTACGTTGTGACGTTTGGTAGCACCAAAGTGTTCCTCCGAAGAACGGAGTTGCATAATCTCATAGTTACGGGAACATGTATATGTCATGGATAAAAGCAGAGCAACATACTAAACGATCGTGTGCTAAGCTAATGGAATGGGTCATGTCAATCGATCATTCTACTAATGATGTGACCTCGTTAATCAAATAACAACTCTTTGTTCATGGTCAGGAAACATAACCATCTTTGATTAACAAGCTAGTCTAGTAGAGGCATACTAGTGACATATTGTTTTGTCTATGCATTCACACATGTATCATGTTTCCGGTTAATACAATTCTAGCATGAATAATAAACATTTATCATGATATGAGGAAATATATAATAACTTTATTATTGCCTCTAGGGCATATTTCCTTCAGTCTCCCACTTGCACTAGAGTCAATAATCTAGATCACATCACAATGTGATTAACATCGATAGTTCACATCATCATGCGATTAACACCCATAGTTCACATCGCTATGTGACCAACACCCAAAGGGTTTACTAGATTCATAATCTAGTTCACATCGCTATGTGATTAACACCCAAAGAGTACTAAGGTGTGATCATGTTTTGCTTGTGAGAGAGTCTTAGTCAACGGGTCTTTCATATTCAGATCCGTTATGTATTTTGCAATTTTTCTATGTCTACAATGCTCGCATTTAAGCTACTCTAGCTAATTGCTCCCACTTTCAATATGTATCTAGATCAAGACTTAGAGTCATCCGATCGGTGTCAAAACTTGCATCGACGTAACCCTTTACTTACCTAACCTTTTTCACTTCCATAATCGAGAAACATATCCTTATTCTACTAAGGATAATTTTGACCGCTGTCGATGATCTACTCCTAGATCACTATTGTACTCCTTGCGAAATTCAGTGCAGGGGTATACAATAGATCTGGTACACAAGATGGCATACTTTATAGAAACTATGGCCAAGGCATAATGAATGACTTTCATTCTCTTTCTATCTTCTTTGTGGTCGGGTTTTGAGTCTTACTCAATTTCACACCTTGTAACACGTGCAAGAACTCTTTCTTTGACTGTTTCATTTTGAACTACTTCAAAATCTTGTCAAGGTATGTACTCATTGAAAAACTTATCAAGCATCTTGATCTATCTCTATAGATCCGATGCTCAATATGTAAGTAGCTTTACCGAGGTCTTTCTTTGAAACTCCTTTCAAACACTTCTTTATGCTTTGCGAATAATTCTACATTATTTCCGATCTACAATATGTCATTCACATATACTTATCGAAATCTTGTAGTGCTCCCACTCACTTTTTAGTAAATACAGGCTTCATCGTAAGTCTGTATAAAACTATATGCTTTGATCAACTTATCAAAGCGTATATTCCAACTCCGAGATGCTTGCACCAGTCCATAGATGGATCGCTGGAGCTTGCACACTTTGTTAGCTCCCTTTGGATCGATAAAACCTTCTGGTTGCATCATATACAACTCTTCTTCCAGAAAACCATTCAGGAATGCAGTTTTTACATCCATTTGCCAAATTTCATAAATTGTGGCAATTGCTAACATGATTCAGACAGATTTAAGCATCACTACGCTTGAGAAAATCTCATTGTAGTCAACACCTTGAACTTGTCAAAACCTTTTATGACAAGTCGAGCTTTGTAGATAGTAACACTACTATCGTCGTCCGTCTTCCTCTTGAAGATCCATTTATTTTCTATGGTTTGCCGATCATCGGGCAAATCCATCAAAGTCCATACTTTGTTCTTATACATGGATCATATCTCGATTTCATGGTCTCAAACCATTTTGCGGAATCTGGGCTCATCATCGCTTCCTCATAGTTCGTAGGCTTGTCATGGTCAAGTAACACGACCTCCGTAACAGGATTACCGTACCACTCTGGTGCGAATCTCACTCTTTTACCTACGAGGTTCGGTAGTAACTTGATCTGAAGTTACATGATCATCATCATTAACCTCCTCACTAATTGGTATAGTAGTCACAAGAACAGATTTCTGTGATGAACTACTTTCCAATATGGGAACAGGTACAGTTACCTCATCAAGTTCTACTTTCCTCCCACTCACTTCTTTCGAGAGAAACTCCTTCTCTAGAAAGGATCCATCTTAAGCAACGAATATCTTGCCTTCGGATCTGTGATAGAAGGTGTACCCAACAATTTTCTTTGGATATTCTATGAAGACGCACTTCTCCGATTTGGGTTCGAGCTTATCAGGATGAAACTTTTTTCACATAAGCATCGCAGCCCCAAACTTTAAGAAACGACAACTTTGGTTTCTTGCTAAACCACAGTTCATATAGTGTCGTCTCAACGGATTTAGATGGTGCCCTATTTAACGTGAATGCAGCTGTCTCTAATGCATGATCCCAAAATGATATTGGTAAATCGGTAAGAAACATCATAGATTTGTACTATATCCAATAAAGTACGGTTATGACGTTCGGACACACCATTATGATGTGGTGTTCCAGGTGGCATGAATTTGTGAAACTATTCCACATTGTTTTAATTGAAGACCAAACTCAGAACTCAAATATTCATCTCCACGATCGATCGCAGAAACTTTATTTTCTTGTCACGATGATTTTCCACTTCACTCTGAAATTCTTTGAACATTTCAACTATTTCAGACTTATGTTTCATCAAGTAGATATACCCATATCTGCTCAAATCATCTTGTGAAGGTCGAAAATAACGATACTTGCCACGAGCATCAACACTCATTGGATCGCATACATCGGTATGTATTATTTCCAATAAGTCAAGAGCTTGTTCCATTGTTCCGAGAACGGAGTTTTAGTCATCTTGCCCATGAGGCACGGTTCGCAAGTGCCAAGTGATTCATAATCAAGTGACTCCAAAAGTCCATCAGTATGGAGTTTCTTCATGCGCTTTACACCGATATGACCTAAACGGCAGTGCCGCAAATAAGTTGCACTATCATTATTAACTTTGCATCTTTTGGTTTCAATATTATGAATATGTGTATCACTACGATCGAGATCCCATGAACCATTTTCATTGGGTGTGTAACCATATAAGGTTTTATTCATGTAAACAGAATAACAGTTTATTCTCTTACTTAATGAATAACCGTATTGCAATAAACATGATCAAATCATATTCATGCTCAACGCAAACACCAAATAACATTTATTT
Source organism: Aegilops speltoides (assembly GCA_021437245.1). Classification (NCBI taxonomy): domain Eukaryota; kingdom Viridiplantae; phylum Streptophyta; class Magnoliopsida; order Poales; family Poaceae; genus Aegilops; species Aegilops speltoides. The sequence continues at coordinate 29,450,397 of CM038144.1, forward strand.
AGGTTCAACACTAATCCCGAAAGTATAGGGAGTGTGCGATGATGATTATATCAATCTTGAAACTACTTTCAACACACATCGTCACTTCACTCTTAACTAGTTTCTGTTTATTCTGCAACTCCCATTTCGAGTTACTACTCTTAGCAACTGAACCAGTACCAAATACCGAGGAGTTGCTATAAACACTAGTAAAGCACACATAAAACACTGTATATCAAATATACCCTTTTTCACTTTGCCATCCTTCTTATCCTCCAAATATTTAGGGCAATTCGCTTCCAAAGGACCATTTCCTTTGCAAATGTAAGCACTCGGTTTGTGCTTTGGTTCAGCTTTGGGTTTCTTCGTGGGAGTGACAACTTGCTTGTCAATCTACTTGAAGTTCCCTTTCTTTCCTTTGCCCTTTTCTTGAAACTAGTGATCTTGTCAACCATCAACACTTGATGCTCTTTCTTGATTTCTACCTTCGTCGATTTCAACATCACGAAGAGCTTCGAGAATCATTTTCGTCATCCCTTGCATACTATAGTTCATCACGAAGTTCTACTAACTTGGTGATGGTGACTAGAGAATTTCATCAATCACTATCTTATCCGGAAGATTAACTCCCACTTGATTCAAGCGATTGAAGTACCCGCATAATCTGAGCACATGCTCACTAGTTGAGCGATTCTCCTCCATCTTTTAGCTATAGAACTTGTTGGAGACTTCATATCTCTCAACTCGGTATTTGCTTGAAATATTAACTTCAATTCTGGAACATCTCATATGGTCCATGATGTTCAAAACATCTTTGAAGTCCCGATTCTAAGCCATAAAGCATGGTGCACAAAACTATCAAGTAGTCATCATATTGAGCTAGCCAAACGCTTATAACGCCGCATGATCCGCTCCTGCAATAGGTCCGTCACCTAGCGGTGCATTAAGGACATAATTCTTCTGCAGCGATGAGGATAAACCTCGATCACGGATCAAATCCGCATCATTGCTACTAACATTTTTCAACACAGTTTTCTCTAGGAACATATCAAAATAAACATATGAAAGCAACAACGCGAGTTATTGATCTTACAATATAATTTGCAAAATACTACCGGGACTAAGTTCATGATAAATTTAAGTTCAATTAATCATATTACTTAAGAACTCCCACTTAGATAGACATCTCTCTAGTCATCCGAGTGATCACGTGATCCAAATCAACTAAACCATAACCGATCATCACGTGAGATGGAGTAGTTTTCAATGGTGAACATCTTATGTTGATCATATCTACTATATGATTCACGCCGACCTTTCGGTCTCCGTGTTCCGAGGCCATATCTCGCATATGCTAGGCTCGTCAAGTATAACCCGAGTATTCTGCGTGTGCAAAACTGGCTTGCACCCGTTGTAGATGGACGAGAGCTTATCACACCCGATCATCACGTGGTGTCCGGGCACGACGAACTTTGGCAACGGTGCATACTGGGAGAACACTTCTTGATAATTTAGTGAGAGATCACCTTATAATGCTACCGTCAATCAAAGCAAGATAAGATGCATAAAAGGATAAACATCACATGCAAATCAATATAAGTGATATGATATGGTCGTCATCATCTTGTGCTTCATGATCTCCATCTTGCCGCACCACCATGATCACCATCGCCACCGCTCGACACCTTGATCTCCATCGCAGCATCGTTGTCGCCTCGCCAAACTTATGCTACTACGACTATCGCTACCGCTTAGTGATAAAGTAAAGCATTACGAGGCATTGCATTGCATACAATAAAGCGACAACCATATGGCTCCGCCATTGCCGATAACTACGGTTACAAAACATGATCATCTCATACAATAAAATATAGCATCACGTTTTGACCATATCACATCACAACATGCCCTGCAAAAACAAGTTAGACGTCCTCTACTTTGTTGTTGCAAATTTTACGTGGCTGCTACGGGCTTTAGCAAGAACCAGTCTCACCCACGCATCAAAACCACAACGATACTTCGTCAAATAGACTCCGCTTTAACCTTCTCAAGGACCGGCGTAGCCACACTCGGTTCAACTAAAGTGAGAGAGACAGCACCCACCGGTCACCTTTAAGCAACGAGTGCTCGCAGCGGTGAAACCAGTCTCGCGAAGCGCACGCGTAATGTCGGTCGGGCCGCTTCATCTCACAATACCGCTGAACCAAAGTATGACATGCTGGTAGGTAGTATGACTTGTATCGCCCACAACTCACTTGTGTTCTACTCGTGCAAAACATCAAACCATAAAAACCTAGGCTCGGATGCCATTGTTGGGGAACGTAGTAATTTCAAAAATTTCCTACGCACACGCAAGATCATGGTGATGTATAGCAACGAGAGGGGAGAGTGTTGTCTACGTACCCTCGTGAGACCCGGCGAAGCGATCACAACGTAGAGGAAGTAGTCGACGTTCTCCTCGCGATCCGACCGATCCGGCGCCGTTACTCGGCGCCCGAGTTCTTGACACACGACAGCTCGATGACGCCCTCGACTCGATCCAGCCGAGTGTCGAGGAGAGTTCCGTCAAGACGACGGCGTGGCAGGACGATCTTGATGTTTCACCGGCGCAGGCTTCGCCTAAGCTTCGCGACAGTATAACCGAGGTGGAATATGGTGGAGGGGGCACCGCGACACGGCTAAGGAACGATCCAAAGATCAAAACTTGTGTGTTCTAGGGTGCCCCTGCCCCTCAGATATAAAGGAGCAAGGGGAGGGGCTGGCCGGCCAAGGGAGGCGCCAAGGAGTCCTACTCCTCTGGGAGTAGGATTCCCCCAATCCTAGTTGGACTAGGATTCCTGAGGGAAAGAGAGAGGGGCGGGCCCTTTCCTAGTCCTAGTAGGACTAGGGAAGGGGGGCCTTGTGCCACCTAGGGCTGGCCCTTCTTCTTTCCACTAAGGCCCACTATGGCCCATTTACCTCCCGAGGGGTTCCGGTAACCTCCGGTACTCGGTAGAATTCTGTTTTACCGGAACCATTCCGAACTCCAAACATAGGCTTCCAATATATCAATCTTTATGTCTCGACCATTCCGAGACACCTCGTCATGTCCGTGATCACAACCGGACTCAACTTCTTCGGTACATCAAAATACATAAACTCATAATAAGCGCCATCGAAACCTTAAGCGTGCAAGGACCCTACGGTTCGAGAACAATGTAGACATGACCTAGAACTATTCATGGTCAATAACCAATAGCGGGACCTGGATGCCCATATTGGTTCCTACATATTCTACGAAGATCTTTATCGGTCGATCCGCATAACAACATACGTTGTTCCTTTGTCATCGGTATGTTACTTGCCCGAGATTTGATCGTCGGTATCCAATACCTAGTTCAATCTCGTTACCGCAAGTCTCTTTACTCGCTCAGTAATACATCATCTCACAACTATCTCATTAGTTGTAATGCTTGCAAGGCTTGATGATGTGTATTACCGAGAGGGCCCAGAGATACCTCTCCGACAATCGGAGTGACAAAACCTAATCTCAAATACGCCAACCCAACATCTACCTTTGGAGACACCTGTAGTACTCCTTTATAATCACCCGATTACGTTGTGACGTTTGGTAGCACCAAAGTGTTCCTCCGTAAACGGAGTTGCATAATCTCATAGTTACAGGAACATGTATATGTCATGGATAAAAGCAGTAGCAACATACTAAACGATCGTGTGCTAAGCTAATGGAATGGGTCATGTCAATCAGATCATTCTACTAATGATGTGACCTCGTTAATCAAATAACAACTCTTTGTTCATGGTCAGGAAACATAACCATCTTTGATTAACAAGCTAGTCTAGTAGAGGCATACTAGTGACATATTGTTTTGTCTATGCATTCACACATGTATCATGTTTCCGGTTAATACAATTCTAGCATGAATAATAAACATTTATCATGATATGAGGAAATATATAATAACTTTATTATTGCCTCTAGGGCATATTTCCTTCACTTCGGTCCCACCGAGATTGGTCAAATGTGTGTAACGGTTGGATTTTGTGTGGAGGCTATTTATACCCCTCCACCCCCTCTTCATTCGTGGAGAGAGCCATCAGAAAGAACTACCACTCCTACCTTACATTTCTGAGAAGAGAACTACCTACCCTTGTGTTGAGATCAAGTTGCTCCACTCCCACCATATGAAGCTTGATCTCTAGCCTTCCCAAGTTGCTTTCCACTCAATCCTTTTTTCCACCACAGCCAAATCAGTGAGGAGAGTTGAGTGTTGGGGAGATTATCATTTGAAGCACAAGAGCAAGGAGTTCATCATCATCTACAACATCTATTACCTTTTGGAGGGTGGTGCCTCCTAGATTGGTTAGGTGTCGCTTGGGAGCCTCCGTCAACGAGATGTGGAGTTGAACCAAGAAGTTTGTAAGGGCAAGGAGATCGCCTACTTCGTGAAGATCTACCCCGAGTAAGGCTAGTCCTCCGTGGGCGTAGGCCATGATGGAATAGACAAGGTTGCTTCTTCGTGGACCCTTCGTGGGTGGAGCCCTCCGTGGACTCTCGCAATTGTTACCCTCCGTGGGTTGAAGTCTCCATCAACGTGGAAGTACGATAGCACCATCTATCGGAACCACGAGAAAAATCACCGCGTCTCCAAAATTGCGTTTGCTCTTCTCCACCTCTCTTTACTACATGTGCAATTTACTTTCCACCGCCTATACTCTAGAATTGCATGTGTAGGGTGATGCTTGACTTGATCATAATTGTGAACCCGCCAAAACTGTTCTTTGTCAAAAGGCGAATTTTTATATTGTCAAGTAGTCTAATCACCCCCTCTAGACATACTTTCGATCCCTGGCGCTTTCTTGGCTTGGTCGTGGCGGCGATCTTCTTGTGGGCACGAGGCTTGCCTTTCCGGGAGGGCGCAATGTCCAGACGAGGCGAGGGAGGCGAGGCGGGCGCCGAGGTCGAGGTCGATGGTGTCGATCCATGGTTGGAAGCGAGCGGCGAGCTTTCGGGTGGGAGTGTTTCTGGGAAAATGGGGGGAAATGGTGGTGGCTGCCACCGACCGGCGGCCCGTTGAGAGGAGTAGGAGCGCGCGTCCGTCTCGTGTCCGCGCCGACGCAAATCAGGCTCAAAATTGGGCCGGAAATGGGTCGCCCGCGGACGAAAAACGGACGCGCATCTGTTTGGGTCGGCGCGTTGGGCTGCCACTGTTGTCCGCGCCGACCCAAACGGACGCGGGCGGCTGAAATGGGTCGCCCCATTGGAGTTGCTCTAAGAGACGCTCTTATATTTCTTTACGGAGGGAGTACTCTTATACTCCCTCCGTCTCAAAATAAGTGTCTAAACTTTTTACTAGCTCTAATATAAATTTGTACTAAGCTCAAGACACTTTACTTCCTCCGTCCCAAAATAAGTGTCTCAACTTTTTACTAGCTTTAATACAAATTTATACTAAGCTCAAAACACTTATTTTGGGATGGAAGGAGTATTTGTTTACAGAGGGAATAGTAGAGAACTGAACCTTCTTGCTCTTGATCAGTAAAAGAACAGAAAAAAAACAGGTGTATATTACAGTCTCAGACACTCCACTTCCCACTGTGAATTCTTCCTTTATTTTCTGGACGGTTTTCCGTTCTTGAAGTCTGAAGTCTGGACGGTCGCTTTGCCTCATTCTTGATGCAAATCGCATCTGAAGATCTTGATGGTGGTATGTTGGTGGGCCCAGAATTTCTCTACGCCTGAAGATCTTATTTTGTGAAACACATGGTGCTGCTCGATCTTCTGCCGTCTCATTCTTTGAGATAACTTGCGATCGAGAACATCCAGCAGGTCCACGTGAACTTAAAAATTCCTGTCATTTTGTGCAGTCACCTTCACGTCTCTGCGGCAGACCCTTTTTCTTTACCGGGACTAAATCTACTGCAACTTGCCGCCAGATAGATGCTTGGGCGAAGGATGTGGGCATATAATCATTTAAAATCCTAGGATCGATATCTCCTGGTTAACAGCTCTCCCCCATCTTACTAGCTACTCCACCGTCTCATAATATAAAAGCGTTTTTAAGATTACATAATGTAAGAGCGTTTTTGACATTAGTGTAGTGTCAAAAATACTCTTATATTATGGTACGGAGGAAGTAGTTTTTTTTTAATCTGGATGGTGGTATGTTGCTAAACCCTGAAGCTGTGGAGCACTTCCATGTCAAGCCATGCCATGCGTGATGCTTGGCACTCGCGTCATGTACGCGTCAGAGACAACCCGAAGGTGGAGGCGATAGGGATTAGCACAGGATATGAGAGGGGAGTGGGAGTGGCCGATCCACTTGGGAGAAATTGCAGCTGCAGGGATCGCATATATCTTGTTGCAGCCCTGGTCAACTCTCCTCAGCCGACGGATATGGATTAGCTAGCGCGGTGCTCCTCGTCTAGAGAGATGGTGTGGACGGATTTGCATGAACTCCCATGGCGACGGATTTGCATCAACTCGGGGAGGAGACGTCCACGGAATCACGAGAGAAGAAGCGCTGGCAATTGCTTCTAGCATACCCAGCCCTTGCAGCGCGGCAGCTTCCTCGTTGAAACTCTTCCACACAAGTTGGACCCCGAGAGGGGATGACGAGACCCCCTGCCGATCAGAAGTCACGGAGACAGAAATTCGCCCCCAAAACATTTTTTTTGTGAATACCCAAAAACAAATTATTTAAGTTCATATTTTTTTAGCGAGAATAGGCATGTAGAGAATAGAACGAAACATGTGCGTTTACACTTTTTGAACACAATATCAACGCAGACGCTCATACATACGCACATACACTCACCCCTATGAATGCGCACACGCATGCCCTACCCCTATGGGCACTTACGAGAGACTGAGCCGGCATATCATATTGAAATTAATGAAATCGCCACAGACGTCTTCGTCGTGAAACTTACGAGACTTAAATATGACCGTGCAAAAATCACGAGTTGGATGTTTTGGCAGTAACCTGCACTGTTTCTTGACCATTCTGGGAATTTTGCACAGGACGCAAATGATCATGCTTTAAGTTTCAAAGTTTTTGCACATACTTATGTCCATCATCCACATGCATGTTTTTTTTTGTACTTACTAAGACTTAAATAATGTGTTTTTAGTGACATTTCCTATATAGATCATACATGCCTAGATTCGATTCTACAAATCTGCTCTAGTTCGGTGGACAACATAATTCAAACGGACGAAAGGCAGTTTCATAAGATTATTTTCTAAAAAAAAAGAAAACAAAAGCACATAAGATTGCAAATAGCTAAATCCAAACACAATGCAACAACTTTAAGTATGTCCCATCGAGAGAAAAAACTTGATTTATGCCGTCTTACCAATAATTGGAGTAAATGCTTGTTTGTGCCATCGCACAATTCATTTTTTTAGTTTCCCCCTGAAAAAATATTAGTTTCTTTTGTGCATAACACTATGTAATTCAACATTGTGCTTCTTTTGGGACAAGTTTTACTAGAAACCTAAGTACAATGGATACATGCCTAGGTTATAATCATGCATTTGTATCCATTCTTTATATGCATGGTGTTTTCCGTAAATTTTTGAAACATAAATAATGTGTTTATGGCCAAATTTCATATAGGGGATCGTGCATGCCTAGGCTCTAATAATCCACTCTGACAAAAGGCTCAAATTCATGTCATTATTTTCTAAAAGAGAAAACAAAAGCTTATATGGTTACAAATGGCTAAATTCAGACACCATGTTACAAATTTAATATGCTTCATCTTGATTTATGGTGTCATGCCGAATAACTTGAGTAAATCATAGCTTGTGTCGGTTGCACAAATCAATTTGTTCTATTTTTTTCCTGCAAAAAGTATGTTTACTTTCTTCTGTGCATAACACTAGGTAATTCAGCGCCGTGCTTTGTCCGGGACAAGTTTCGCTACAAACCCGAGTACGACACATAAACACATTCATACATCGATTGGTGACGACTAGAGTCGTTGAGATCAAATTGATGAAGTCAATATAAACGCTTTGCTATTGCTGGAAACATCACCCCACACAGTAAAAAAATATTCACTTTAATGAGACACAAAAAGTGGTTTTCATCCATAGTAGCTATAGATATAACCACTCTCCTAAACCCTCCAACCAATGGTTTTTCTCCACGAATTTCCCTTCGACCAGCCACCTTCACTATAGGAAGGCGATGATGACACTTATATTCACATGGCAAAGTTGCAATGTAAATGCAAATATACTATGTACTTCCATGGTTTAAAAAACCCGGTAAGGCTGTCGTTTAGGTTTTTGCCGGTCAGACCGCCAGTTCACCTATTCAATTGTCGGTTTTTAAGCAATAAAATAGTATATATTTTATTAATAAATACACCAATCAATATATAAAAAATGTTTAATCGGACATGACTGTCGGGCGTCTTGGTCCTCCTTCTCGGGTGCTCCTAGTCTGGACCCTGGAATGGAGGGAGGATTGGTCGATTTAACTGGAGCCGAGGAAGATATGAGATGGATGGACCCGGCCGGCTAGGTGGCAGTGTCCCCTCTCCCAGTTGTCAATAGAAGTGGCTCGGGACGGCGGGACATAGGAGTGGCGGCGCGGGCTGGTGGCCTGCTGCTGCAACATAGAGCGATGAAGGAGAGGCGGCGTTGGACAAGGGTGGCGGCTGAGGAGGGTGGCTATGCTCGAGTTTTTTTTTCTGTGGACAAAATCTATAGAAATGCTTCCAAATTGGCTGGAACCCTACCAAAAGAGGGGTTTTCTTCCTTTTTTGATTCTACCCCCAGCATGTTCGCACGAAAACAAGTCAATTGAGGGGCTTTTAAGGAAACAACATCGAACTGTCCGGTTTTATGTGAACCGCCCGGTTCACCGGTTTTTGGAAAAACCGACCGGTTTGACGGTTTTCCCGGTTCGATTGCTCAAATGATCTGTTGTGCTTAAAAACCGTTGGGGTTGCCGCTTCCGGTTTTTTCCAGTCCGACCACCGATCCAGTCCGGTTTTTTAAACTATGTCTACTTCTATTACTATTTATAAAAGGACAAGTTTGGTGAATCCAAATGATCTCAACCATCCAATCGCATATGTCCAACATGTCACACTACTCCAATAAAACTAGAAATAACATTAACACATTAATTGCAATTGCTCTTGGAAACATCATTAATTGCATTAAGTCCAATTCATCTCGGCAAATAACATAATTACATAAATATTCTCCGTAATGGCATGCTTGATGCTTTATATCCCCTCAATCATACTAGGCCACAACCAATAGTCTGAATAAGAAGGATGGTGCTTGAGAAACCCCCAAGAGTCTTCCCACACCAATGTATATAATTATGGACTGTATGCCTGACAAACCTCCAAGATCCGGTCGAGCCATCCAACCGGTGGTGCATGTAGAGTCAGATCGGAGTAGTTACGAAGCAGCACCGCCTCGACGCCCATATGTCGTGAGCCAGGACCTTGCTGCACTGGGCAGTGAAACCAAAGGGTGCACCACATTCTTTGAGTGGAGAAATGAGGGTGCCGTGACAGGTTTGCAGATGATGCAAAGTTCCACACACGACATAGCTCAATTTTCGTAATGGGGCAAACATAAGCAACATCCGTGCAACGAATGGGGAGAGTCATAACAGTGGGCGACGACTAGGTAACGCCCCTCGACATGCTATTAAGGTGAACGTGCATTGCGCATGCATGATTGCTAGTTATCTCACATGCGTGACAGGATGCGGTGAGCCATGGTCCCTAGAGGGATGACAAGACATACACAATCTAAAGGCTTTATTTCACTGCTTTATCCACACATTTCGTTTCGAAGAGCTTTTTCCCCGCAAAAAATAAAATAAAAGATAAGGCGTTTCCCTTGTATGTTTGTTGGCTAGCTAAGCAAAGAGAAACCTTAAGGACAAAGAAACTGAGAAATTATTTAATTTAACAAAAAAAGTTGAGAAAATAGCCACATAGAAACACCAAGAAAATGATGAGAAAAAAAGCCAGGGGCAAAACCGTCATTCGGCGACACTTTGTTTTCATGTCCCAAAGGCGAAGTTGCTCCCGTCCTCCACCTACAAATACGCACACGCCCCCCATCCGCGCCCCCCATCTCTCTCTCTCTCTCTCTTCCTCCTCCCCTCTCCCTCTCTCTCTCTCCACACGGCGCCCTCACGCGCACGCACACACATACACCTGTCTCCGCCTCCGCTCCGCTTGTTCCCGAGTGCGCTCGCCGCATTCCGATCTCGCCGGCCAATTGGTTCGGCGCCGGCGCGGGGGCGATGGTGTCGGGCGGGTGCGTGGGGACGGAAGGGGGCGCGGAGCCGGAGGACGCGGCGGCGGCGGTAGCGGCCGAGGAGGTCGCGGCGGCGGCGGCGACGGCGCCCGCGCGCGCCAGGGAGCTGGTGGTCGGGTACGCGCTCACGTCCAAGAAGGCCAAGAGCTTCCTCCAGCCCAAGCTCCGGGGGCTCGCCAGGTACCGACGACGTCGCCTGTAGATTTGTCCGGTCGCGTTTGTTTCAAGTCCGTCTAGGTGCGGAGAGATAATCTGGTTGGAAATGCGCCGATTGTTTTTCTGGAGACGATTAACATGTCCTGCATTGGGGGGAAAGCGCTTGGTGAGGCGTCCCTTGTTGTTTGTCCGTGTGGGTTGGATGGAACAGGAAAAATAATCTTGCCCAGGTTTTCGCACAATTTGGAAGATACAGCGGAAATTCATGATCATTCTGGTCACTCCGTCTGCAAGAGGAGAACCTACTGAATGATACATATATCGTTTCTTAATGTTGTTATGTTAATTAACACCTCGTTCATTGACCTCTGTTCTTGACCGGAGAAGATTCCGGGGGCACACGGGGGGCCCCTTCTTTAATCTGCTTAGGGATGGAAATGGCTAGTGCGTATCATTGTCCCACCCACTAATTGTTTGTCCGAGTTAAAGAGATTACAAAGCTGTTGAGCACAAAAGGAAGGGGAATACTTTAGCTTCAAATAGGATTAAAAGTGGGAAAACGTTTTTGTCAAGTTATAGTCCAAAAGGTGGTGAAAAGGGTTTCTTGATTGATCTCCCGATCGTGATATCCATTAGAGTATGATCTGCTTTGTTTACCTTGCACGGTATGCTTTATAGGCTTTTATTTATATTTGGTTTATTATGCATTTTATGGAGGTTTTCTTGACATCTGTTTCAGTAATTACCAACAATTTCAGATAATTTTAAAATACCTATTTATTCAATCAAAGAGTCGGAGTCTCATTTTTGTAGAATCATTGTGTGCACTGACTGAAATTAGTCTATTCAAGCACGTCTTTGTATTGATGCTGTTTTCTTTGGGATAGGATAGTGACATCGATGCACTCCCTGTCTTATGGTAGTATTATATTTGCTTCCAGTAGTGACCCTTTCTTAATTTATTCAATAAACCGTAACTTAAGTAGATCCCTGAACTAATCCAGGAAGCTGCCACTGAAATGCTCTGTTTTGACATTATTCAAGTGATTGTGTGTAACCTTATTACAAAATGTTCATGTTATTGACTGGTGTGACCAAGTGTGCATGGTAAGCAACTGCACGGTTCCAAGTTGGCTTAAATACACCAGAGATCTAAAATATGTCATCAGTTTGCAAATTGCAGTTACATGCTCAGTTTTTTACTTGGCAGCTTGTGCCATCCTCACATCACTAGGACCAGAGCAGGATGTGGATTGCCGAATATGAAAATAGTATAGGTCCAGCATGATAAGATTCTGATAATAGTTAAAGGATCCACATGATTTAACATGTGCATTACCTTCTATCATGCAAATCAGCACATCACTACTGCTCAGTGGTGGACTAAAAATTCATTCTAACATAATTATCATTAAACTAGGTTCGTCTATCTTATATAGTATTCAATATTCAATATTCAATATAATATAACCCGTAAGCATTCATTTCAAGACAATTTACTGCTCATTTTCCGTTGTCTGAGCATTTATTAACATACAAGAGGTTGGAGACTTTAAATATTTGCATTGTTTTAGTGGAAATGCTTTTAAGTTGTAATTTTAGAACTTGGATTAATGTGTTGAAGTGTGGCTATCCGCCAATTGCTTACGTTGGGCAACTGGTGCTGCAGACTTATTTCTTAGATTTTCCAGATTATTTGCTTCTCATCCTTACAAAATTTAATGCAGGAAGAAAGGCATTCAATTTGTTGCAATTGATCAAAAGCTTCCACTGTCAGATCAAGGCCCTTTTGATGTTATTCTGCATAAGGTAGCTATATGCGGAGTATATTTAACTCCTACCCATGTATTTTATGTCAAGGGAGTGTTAAAAACTTTTAGTACTGTTCTCTGACATTTCCTTTTTTTTTTTTTTTGCAAAAAGTATTTTCTTATTCATTAGCAACAAAATGATAACATTGTATTTTCTACAGTTGACTGGAAAGGAGTGGCAACGACGGTTGGAGGTCAGTAGCATACAATATGTTAAAACCACTGTTGAACTTCTCTTTGCGAGACATGTTCAATATCTTTGTAAGACATTTTCAATATGGTTATTTAAATATTATGCACATTCTGTCTTTTTATCATTTTAAACTTCTACTGATGGTTTTGCATTTATAGGAATATAGAGAGACACACCCAGAAGTTACTGTTCTTGACCCACCAGGTGCCATAGAACATTTGCTGAACCGCCAATCTATGCTTCAAGAAGTTTCTAAACTGGACCTTGCGGATTGTCATGGTATTTTTTATGAATTTTCTTCTAGTTCATGTTTGGAAGTAACCCATCATCCTTACTATGATTATACAGAAATTCACTTGCCTTTTCTGGTTGAACAAAATTAAGTTTGTTATATTTGGATTAATCTCGTATTAACATCTTGCAAATACTAGTTCAAGTAATGATATGGGTATGTTAAGCGTATTTGATATGCTATTAAATGTAGTATTAGGCAATGTGTTCCAGTCTACTGTACATTTGGTCGACGTGAACCCTTTATTCTCTTGTAACCTGAACTATCATATTTTTTGTCACGCTGACCCCTTTACTGTTGAAGCTTGTGATCCTTTTTGATTGTTTATCTTTTATCTTTACACACTTTAATTGGCAGTAAGCTTTTATCTGCTTTCATCAAAAATTCCCTCCACTGTCAGTAGCTTGGATATCACAAATCGTTTACATATACACCATAGCGTTTCCGAGGGCGAATCCACTTTGAATTTGATAAATGTATTGCTTGTGATGTGTTCGCGTATGTCCGATAGATCTACCCGTTGTGGATTGGAGATTTGAAAAGGATATTAAAAGAAAACAATTGCTTAATACGGGTTGGTTCTTGGAACCTTCTCAAAGGCTGATTTGATCACCATGTGCAGTTGATTTTTGCAGGTAAAGTTGGTGTTCCGAAGCAGCTATTTGTTAACACAGACCCATTGTCAATACCAGCTGCAGTTATGAGGGCTGGGTTATCGCTTCCTCTAGGTAAGTCTGCCTTATAAGGGCAGTCTTCCTCTTTTCAGCTACCATAAGGCACTCTGTATCATAGAAACAGAATTCAGGTCACCATTGCCATCTCTCATAGGTGAATGGACATGCTTTGTCCATTGACTTCTGTGAGAATTTTGTACATGCTAGAGCAAGTGTTCATTTTCCAGCATCTTTCCTCCATTTCTTGCCTGGTTGATCGGTTCATATGATTGTCATGTTAGCTGTAATATTTACTTCTGTAGTCTGTACATTTGATGGATAGGTAGTAGGTTGCAGATAGCTTGAAGGATGCAAATCCAATCCATGGTAAACTAACTGGATTAGGTCTTCTCCATGTAACCTAATAATAGACAAAATAAAAATGAAGGTCTATTAACATTAGACATTGCTATGCTTTTTGTATGGCTCGATCAGTCCAAGGTGTCTCTAGGATTTTCTGTAAATCGATTGGAGTGCTCCCTGTTCTTTTTTTCTGTTCTGAATGAGATATAAGCAAGGCATCTTTCAGTCTGAAGAGTAAATTGCATTTCTTGCCAGATATCATGTCAGTAGTCGTGAGTTCACCCTGTATGTTCACATCATTCACATACATAAGTGGGCCTTCTTTAATTTTGATACCACCCCTACAAGCACACCCAAATCCACAAAGAAAAAAAAACCCCACAGAAACTGGCACAGATGCAAAAGCTTTCGAGGGCACTCCTCGAGCCATAACTTTCCTCCGGGGCCCTTCCTTTTGACCCATCGATGATTTAGTGAGAGCTCTTTACATCTCTAGGCTCCACCGCGCGGCCTGGACAGAAGGAGCAGCAGTTTGACCCTTTTTAGGGTCTGACTTCATAGGCTGTTTATCCCGAGAATGCTTGACATGGACCTCCTCCTGCATGTCAACTCCACGTGTCACCTGACTGCTTGCGCCACTAGTTTTTCTCTTAACCTGGACCGTACCTGGTTCAAAGCACATAACTAGAGCGAGTTCAGTGGTGTTATATACCTTGTTTTTAGATGGCGCAACTCGAAATTAGTTACTCAATGCCTGCTCCAGAATGCAATTACTCCAAGTAACGGCGAGTGTTTGACATTGTTGTTTGAAATGAAGTTTAACATAAATTTAGGCTGAGTTAGTGTTTACCTGACTGGAGTATTTAATTATTGGCATTACTGGGGTCTGTTTTAGATCTCCTGGCAATTTGTCTTTCCAATATGGCCTGTTAACCACTTATACTATGTGCAGTGGCGAAGCCTCTGGTGGCGAAGTCTCATGAGTTGTCTCTTGCTTATGACGCAGCTTCCTTGACGAAGCTTGAGCCTCCGTTGGTTCTTCAGGAATTTGTTAACCATGGTATTATACTTGAATTTTATCTGGTCGTTCCTACGAACATTTTTCCAGTTCTGTATTAACCTTTTGTTTTTGTTTCTGTCATTTATAGGTGGTGTCTTATTTAAGGTCTACATTGTTGGAGATGCAATTAGGGTAGTGCGTAGGTTTTCACTGCCTAATGTGGATGAGGGTGATCTGTCAAACGCCGGAGTGTTCCGGTTTCCGAGGGTCTCTTGTGCTGCAGCCACTGCGGAGGATGCAGATCTTGACCCCCATGTTGCTGGTAAACTTCCATTGGGTTCTCTTGTCTTACAGTAGTTGTTGGCATGTTGCCCTTCTACATTGATTTCAGAAAGTACATTTGTCAACTGATGTTTTTACATATTGCATCAGAACTTCCTCCAAGGCCACTGCTTGAGATATTGGCAAGAGAGCTGCGGCGCCGACTGGTACCAGAGATTCTTGCACTTGTTAGTTCTGCTTCATTTGATGCCATATGATTAATATCATCTGTATACCTGATTGACAGGGTCTTAGACTGTTCAACATAGATATGATCAGAGAGCATGGGACAAGGGATCGGTTTTATGTTATAGACATGAACTATTTTCCTGGTATGTGATCAAACTTGTTTCAAGAGTTTCTAATTTATCTGATATCAGTTTGAGCTGTCTTCTGCTTATGAGTTTTGAATAGCACATGAATTTGTTAAAATAAATAAACATTATTACTTCTTGGAGAACATTCTTGATTATCACTTTGGGCAGCCAAATGTCACATGGTTCCTTATTGTTGCATTCTCAAGAAATGACCGGTCTTGGATACACTGCGAAGTGAGATGTTTGCCTCCCATGTCAGGCTGTCAGCTAACTCGTTGTATCAACGCAATCTGGCTAGTAGGTGCAGAATGAGGATAGGACCATTATGGCATTTTATTTTATCAAGTATTAGAAATTCCTCAGACGAATCTTTTTTGGTTGCAGGGTATGGTAAGATGCCTGGATATGAGCATGTTTTCACCGACTTCCTGCTGAGCCTAGACCAGCAGAAGGAGTACAAGCGACGACCGGGCTATACCTCGGGCGAGGGGTGAAGAGTCGAGACCGGCCAACTTCCCTCTGACCTTTGCCAGTATGTTGTCTCTTCGCATTCGCTGTGTGTACAAATGAATGTGCATATCAGGAGGAGAAGGATCATCTCATCTCATCTCATCTGTGGTAGAGTTGGGCATCAGCAGTAGCGATGATAAGGCAGCAGCGAGGACTGTGTTGAACTGTAATTATTAATCCGCATTTTGGCGCAACTGTGTTCTCTTCATGTTCTCGAATAATCTCGTTTGGCCTAGCAATGGAATCGAGCGGGCATCTCAAAATTAAACTTAGATGTAGAACAATCCACGCAATATTTTCCCGCTGCCGTGTGGTAGTGCACATGCACCACACGCAGAGGTCTTGGCTGCAACACGGCCGGGTTGCTTTGCTTCTACCGTTTGTGTGAGGAAGAACAGCATGCTACTCGTTCCTAGGCTTGTAGTGCGCTTTCTTCGCCCAGACTACGTATGTCTGAAGCTTCTGTGGTGACACAGTGTCAAGGTATGTCTGAAGCTTCTGTGGTGATACGTTGTGAAAATCATTTCCAAATGTAACAGCATATGTTGTGCAAGAGATTTGGACATCTAAATACACTCCGTCCGAAACTTAGACCGGTTGGTTGCTAAGATATGGTATATGCTACAGTATTATCATTTTTTGCGGGAAAATTGGGAGCTTTATTTACTGAATAGTTTTATACAATCCATAGCCAAAAGACTTTGGAGACTCTCAGGTGCATCCTGTAACCACAGATCGGTACGATGCTCTGAGCGCGACAATTTGGCTAGAAAATCTGCAACACTATTCTGAGATCTAACTAATTTCATGACGGAAAGTTCCTGCTCTTCAACAAATAAGGCCTTCAACTCTGACTGACACTAGCTGGCCAACTCTTGATTTGAGCAGTTCCCTGAGCCTTCACCAGTTTTATCAGGTTTGAGCAATCAGTTTGCAAGAAGAAAGGCCCTGCAGCATATGTGCGTGCCATCCTTCTGTTTGTGTGTTGACTGAACATAGTCCCTCCGCCGGCGTCGGCCACGGAATATGGGCACCGTCCTTCTGTTTGTGTGTTGACTGAACATAGTCCCCATTAGCAGCTCCTTTTCCTTTAATCGGGTCACGGCCATCATTACTCTGGAGCTGCAACAACCAACTCATATAGCTGGCCAAGTAACTCCTTGTTACATTCACTAATGGTGCTGGTTTTCCATGGAGTTGATCATTCCTCAGCTGCCAATTCCTCGAGATTAACACGATAACATTCTTCCTTTCCCTGTCATTTGTTCGGGTTGGAAGATCAAGCAGCCACTCCAGTCCAGAATTAACAGGTTCTTCCCGGTCCGGCAGTTCCCACTCCTCTCTCATCGCCTCCCACACTGCATGCGATCCAGGACATGTTGCTACAGCATGAAACGAGTCTTCCACCTCAGTACCACATCTGGCACAAACATCATATTCGTATAGATGACTCTCTTTGGCCTTGAACTGCTCGCTGGGCCTCCTTGCGCACGCAACTTATCTTCGAAGACCGCGAGGTGATACGCACTCCGGACCGAAAACCTTCCATCTTTCGTCGGGTGCCACGCCACAAAGTCATCTCCCCGCTTCCTTGATGGCCGTATCCCAAGAACGACGTCCACATCTGCCGGTATAAAGAATTGACGAACCCTTTCTACGTTCCATGTCCCGTCCGGCAGCAAGAAATCAGCCACTCTTGTGTACCTACACACCCCTTTTTTCCGACAATGGTCTTCCCGAGGCATCTCTAGGAAGCCATGTATCTCGCCATTCCCACACATTCTCCCCATCCCCTATCCTCCATATAATTCCTTTCTTCAGAAGATCAAGGCCATATTCAACCGCTCTCCATCCCGGGGATGCAGCACCAGTAAACACTACTGTGTCAATTAAGCTTCCATGGCGGTAGTATTTTGCTGTAGTATTATTAACATATGATGATATGATCTGTTTTTTCTAGCCGGATTATCCAACTTTTTTAGATATGACTATTGAATTTACCTGTAAAATTTTAACTATTAACTTGTATCACATGAGTGTTATCTTTCTCTATGAGATAGCTCATGCTTGTTAGTGTTTCGTTACGGATTTTTGCTTCATATGTTCCACTGTTTTTGTGTGTTGAATAATGTGCATAAGTATTACTACTTGCTCATTTTGCGCATAGTTTCAGTTTAAATATGTTAACTTATACACTGGTTGCATTCTGTGCATAATGGTTGTCTTGTAAGATGTGAAGTTGAACACATCGGTTAAGTTGTGCCGCAGTTTTTTTATTTATAATATGTTCGCCGTGTATGCATATGTGCGGTATGTCGTTTCTGACTTGAGGCTGTTACTCATGTCCAAATCCGACAAAACCAGTATTCGAATCCGCATCCAACTGCTACCAAATCAAATTCGCACAGGTTTCATCCCTATATTTGCGATTACTTTAAGTGGAAATATTTAATCGACGAGCTCGTTACAAATGTATCAGGTTCCCATCATTTCATTTGGGTTAACGCAAGAAGGTGAAATCGTAAGCCATTAGCTCCTAATTAATCTGCACAGTTAGCAACTTGGAAACCAAAACAAACCTGTACCTACAACATACAGTACATAGGATCGAACAAGCCAGTTAGTTAGCTCCATCTTGATCATCATCGTCGTCGTCGTCTACTTGGGCTAACCCACCCTACATACACGTATAATTAAGGTCGAGATTCATCGACCGTAAGCCACAGATCGGCCGGTAGCCAAGGCACAAATAAAAGAGAGCCAAAACACAGCACGTCAGCGGCGTCCGCTGGAGCTCCCGTGCTCCTGGATGATGGAGCCCGCCACCTCCTGCACCGTGTCGCAGAGCTCCTGGCTCGAGTTGGACGCCTCCTGCGCCGGGTCCTCCATGATCATCTCGATCGGGATCTCGTCGGCGTTGCCCGGGGGCGACTGGCAGTAGGCGTCCAGCAGGTGCTCGTGGATCTCCCGCATCCTCCCGGACTGCTCGTCCTCTCTGTCCAGCTCGATGAAGTCCTGCGCACACACACACGCCCAACATTTACATTTCGTTTTCAAAGAGGAAATGAAGTGCTATGAATGAATGAATGTATGTATGATGATGAGACCTGGGCGGAGAAGGAGTTGAAGATGCGGGAGAAGCGCTGCCTGCAGTACTCGTTGAAGAGGATGGTGCCGATGAGGAGCAGGATGGTGAACCCCGTGGAAATCGGCGCCTTCTTGATGGTGAACACGCCCAGCGCGATGATCTGCGTGAGCACCAGGGAGAACACCATGGTGTTGTGCATGATCGGCCACAGCTTCCCTCCCATCTCGTACTTGGGGTAGTACACGTTCAGGATCTGCAAGCATGCATGCATTTTAGAAGAAAATTGCTCGTTCCTTTCATGGATGATCAATCAAGTTATCAGCACATATGTATATACCTGGTTGCGGTACACCAAGTAGCCGAGGCAAAAGTAGACGAGCAAGAACGGCAGTATGAGAGGCGCCATGATCGAGAACGTGAAGCCGAGCACGTTGAACATGAGGACCTTGGGGACTTCGGTGTGGTAGGGGAAAGAGTAGACGTATTCTGGCTCGTCCTGGTAGCAACATATGAATTTCCTGAAGAAATTGTACACCAGGTTGTACACCTGCAGTATCTCCGAGCACAGACTGAACCAGCCTGATGTGAGGACGTAGGTCATGAAAAACGTTGCCTGCCATGCCCATCCAAAGAAAGCACACAGTTAACAAACCCATTATCAGTTAGTTAATCCTTAGAACTCCCTCCGATCCAAAATAAGTGTCGCAGTTTTGAACTAAGGTCGACCTACCTGCTTTGGCACGAGCTCGGCTAGCATAGACGGCATGTCCTTGGGTCTAGTGAGCACATTCAGCTGGTTGAGCACGGATCCTGATAGCACGTTCACAAAGAAGACATTCCAGATGTTGAAAATGAGAATCTTGCTGCACGCGCTCGTCTTCCTGCCGCTGCGAGAAATCGACCCCTCGATCGCCGAGAAGCGCATCATCAGGGGAGGAACGGTGTACAGGGACAGCAGCAGGACCACGCTGGGGAGGTATCCCGTTACGACTCTCACGCAGAATGACCTGCACGAACAAGGGATTCTTTCTTTCAGGCTCAGGGCATGAAGCATGATGCAACAAGGTCGGTCGTCAGCTCCTTGCAAACCTGTTAACAAAGTGAACTCTATGATTATTGATTAAGATTCTACTACTTACGTCTTCAGTGCACCTCTCAGGTTTGGGAACATTTGCTTGAGCTGTTCCAGCTGCATCATGCTTTGAACAAACGCGACGGGCACGATGAAGACAAACATGAAGAAGACACTAGCCGCGAGCGTCGCTATTTTCCGGAGCCAGATCTGCCTGTAGGGTATCCAGAGGTTCGACCAGTAGACGTCGCGCGGCTCGGGCGCCAGATTTGTCACCCATAGCATAGGGTTCGAAGACTGAAGAACTTGGGAGGCCACAATCGCCGCGTAGCGAGTCTTGAAGAACACTATGGCACCTGGGCAGTCCTGTTCGATCGGCAGTAGGACTAGATTTATTTATGAGGAGAGAATGCATAGAAATCGTAGTTTGACAACATGCTGCTGCTTCAGACAAGAAAGAATGAGATCATGCAATGTGCTGGTCAAAACTTAGAACATGTAGTGATAGTAGTTTTAACTAGATCAAGTGATAGCGATGACCTTTTGAGCCTCGACTACTTCTGGATCAGTGAGGTCTGACTTCTTGGCCTCGACGAACTTGTTGCGGTAAAGCTCAAAGGAGGAAGCTTGTACTCCGCAGAGACCACATCTATTCAAGCTAGACCGCACGTTCTGGTCAAATACCGAAAGTTTTACTCTTACAAATTTCCTGTAAGCCCTCTCGGCACTATCCTGCAAAAACAGAGTTTGAGGAAATGATCTCAAGTAGTCAGTACAAGATATGTATCCATATATGTATATATAGGGCCTCTTCGGTGTCGAGCTGAATTTGAACGGCAAGTGTAAAAGTAGTGCATACACATTTTACCAGTGCAGCGGAATTGAATCGAACTAACTCAGGAGTGCGAACATGCATCATATAAATTTGATCATTTGGAAATGTAGAGAACATCAAAACCGTAGACTAGTTTCACAAGAATAAATTTCATAAAGAATAGGCAGATAATTTGAGTTCCAACTAATCATATTTGAAAGGCAGAATTCTTACCACAAAGTTCTGCAACTTTCCTTTTCGATAGATCATCTGATGTGACAGGTAACTGGATCCATGATAGTTAAGAAAGAAATTCCTGATGGTGTCATCAAGAAGCTCGTTATGTGACTTTGGAATCGAGCGGACAAGCACAGCAAAATGACCCGGATTGGGTGTTGATCCAGTGATGTGTGCTAATCTCTTTCTTGAGATATACCTGTACTCCTGCAACATGAAGATGTATAATCAGCTGCAGCATATGGTTGCTCTGAACTTTTTTGGGTAAGAATCTTTTGGTAGTAACAAACATGAACAGCAATGTGGACAGGTCTTACTTGGAAAAGAAGAATACAAGCTGAGATTGTTATAACATATAAAGCAGTACAATGCACCCAAAGCCTGTACAAAAACACAAAGGGCCGCGTGTCAGTCAGATTATTTGAATTCATTCAGTAATTAAACGAGATATACAAATAGAGATGCAGCTTACTTGCTTGATCCTTCCTTGAGATTTGCAATGGTGAATACGTTGAGCGACTCCGCTGGGACCCGCACGTGGGCCATTTCTTGGCCATGGTAATTCACAGGGAGCACTCCAAAGACACAGATAAGGGTGGTTATGGAGAAGATGCGTATGCTGCATCAGTCCGCAACAAGCAAGCAAGCAAGCAAGCAGCATGTAATTGTAAGTAAAACAAACACAGAAAGAAGCAAACAAACAATGGTGGTTCATTATTAATCAGAGGGAGATGGAATTTGACCTGAAGATGAAGAGGCGTAGGAAGACGACGGAGTCGAGGCCGGCGACGCGTCGGATCTCGTCCTCGGTGCACCAGTACGCCTTGACGAGCCAGCCGGCGGTGGGCAGGAGCCTCTCGAAGGAGAAGTAGTCCACCTGCTCCCGGAACTTCTCCTCGGCGAGCCGCCGGCCGAAGTAGACGCGGAAGTTGTGCGGCTGCTTGCGGAGGATGGAGTAGAGGGACAGATAGAGAATGCACAAGGCGATGTTTATGCCCGCCGAAGTCAGAAGGGCGGAAAATTCCATCCCCTGCCTCCTCTACCTTGTGCTCTTGGATCTCCTGACCATCTACCCATGAAAGAACTGCGCACGCACGCACGCACGCAGACATTTCATTCAGCCCACCGGATGATTAATTAATTAATTAATTCTGCACGTTCGATGAATTAATCGACAGCATGCATCTTAAGAATTCTGCTGTTCTTGGCGGATTGCATTTTGATTTCCGATCAATCAATACCAAATGCGATCCTTTGAGATGCGAAATGACACACTGCAATAAATAATTCCCCGAACTGCATGCAATGCAGGAGATACGGCGGCTAATCGAGAGGTCGGTCCGGTCGGTCACGATCGCCGGAGCCAAGCGAACACAGCGCACGGCGGCGACGGTGGCCGGCCGGAGCGAGGAGGAAATTGAAATGGCACGCGAGGGAGACTTACGGATCGATCGCGCGTCACATGCAACCGGCCTCTGCCGGATCCAGCGCGCCTTGGTGTCGTCAGCGATCGCGCGGAGGAGGAGGCGGCGACGGCGGTGGGTCGCCGGCCGGCCGGTGCCCCTTGGCGACGGCGGCGCGCGGGAGGTGGTTGGCGGAGTTGTCGGCGAGGGGAGGGCGGGGCGGAGGCAACCGTACGCTCGCGGTTGTGGTGGGGAGCGCTGCGTCGTTCGCGTCGCGTCGTGCTGCATGCAGCCGCGTGGCCGTGGCGTCTTTGGTTTCTGGGGGTCGTTTTTATTTTTTTGAGTGGGTGGTTTCTTGGCGTCGTAACGCAAAGCGCAGCGCAGGTTCCGGCCCGCAATGGCCCGTCACGTCTGATCCACAAGAGGCGCATTTTAATGGGCCAGCCCGTCTTCTACCTCGGGCCGAAAATCGTCTGGCTGGACCGGCTTCTTCTTGCCAGTACTGTCCACCAGTGGCGGACCTAGAGATTATTTTGACTGGGGGCAAACTACTTGAGTGGGGGCATATTCTATACAAATTCAAAGAATTTATGTATACTTTTCAAAAATCACAAGCAAAACTCATTGAAATTTCAAATTTTGAGTGGGGGCCTGGGCCCCCACTCACCTCTACATAGGTCCGCCCCTGCTGTCCACTAGTGTGCCCACAAGTGCACTTTGCTCAAAAGCAAAAAGAGAGAGAAAAAAAAGTTCAAAAAGTCTGGACTAGGGAGAGTAGCGGCGAAAGAAAAACACATACATCTGCTCTCTGGTTCCGGGTGGGCTTGGGAGTTGACCGGGGGTTCAGTTCAAGTTCTTACTATCTTTTTTTGCGGGGTAAGTTCTTCTTATCTTTATCTCGAATCCTTCCTTTTCTTTGTGTTCATTTTCATTCGCAAAAGAGTATATTTTCATTCGCAAAAGAGTATATTTTCATTCGCAAAAGAGAATCCTACTCCCTCCGTCCCAAAATATAAGAACGTCGTTTTTATATTTTGGGACGGAGGGAGTACCATTTTTCCTTTCGGCCAGGGTAGCATAGACGTATATTTTCCACGGTCACTCGACTCACTCTCACGTGTCTGCGTGTCAGCACGAGCGATCTAAGCCAGGATAAGCCATTGACGCGGTACCGTGTGTTGGGTTCATCCATCTTATCCCGTCGGTCGCATTCCCATGGAAGAGCAAAACTTTGACCACACCAGATACGTCCATGTGTACTACTTTTTTTTTTGAGGGTCCATGTGTACTAGTACTATAATCCCAAATACGTCGATGTGTCCAACATACTCCGCAAAACGTACGTAGGCCGAATCGGAGACACGCCTCCACGTATACTGCGGAAAACGTATTATGTTCCACCACGTCTCCGTCACGCAAAACTTGTACGGAATCCCTACGTTTACACCCTGCTAAAATAAAAGAAATTTTTGCGTTGTGTTGATTCCTCAAAAAGACTTGTGTTGTGTTGGCAATGAAGTGATGTACTCCCTCCGTTCCTAAATAATTGTCTTTCCAGATATTTCAACAAGTGACTACATACGAAGCAAAATGAGTGAATCTACACTCTAAAACATGTCTACATACATCCGTATGTTGTAGTCCATTTGAGATGGCTAGAAAGACAACTATTTAGGAACGGAGGGAGCATTATTTTAAAAAAGTCCTTCCTCCTCCACAAGAAAAGCTCTTCCCCTCTCGTCGGCGCTGCCGGCCCGGCCCATCTTCGATGGCCTCTAGGCCATGGAGGTGCGGAGGATCTTGGCCCCTCGCCGGGGAAGGGACTCCGTTCTCGTTCTTGTTAGGTTCAACGTCTTGGTTAGGGCTGTGTGGCGGCGGCGATGCCCCTTAGTAGGAAATGTCTCCCACGTTCTATCCTCATCCCGATGATGCGTTTACCATCGTCACAGGGGGTGTGGAGGTTTGTCTCCGTCGGATCTTGCGGGATTCGGTCGATGCTAGTCTTCGATGGATCTGTCTGTATCCGGTCTTCGTTCGTCTTCGTGCGGGTGTTTACAAGTTTGATCCTTCTGATCTATGACTTTCTTCATCGGCGATGGTTGCTAGTGTGTTGCGCTGGTCCTATGGGGCCTTAGCACGATGACTTTCTGACTATCTAGTACAACAAGGTTTGCCCGCCTTCGGTGAGGGAGGGGCGATGACGGCGGCATGCCTTCGGTCGCTCCAGTGCTTGTAGTCGTCGCTAGGTGGTTCACGGACATGGCTGTAATTTTTATTACCTCTGTTGTTCTTTGGGCTGGTTCTTTTGCCGACTTCTAGAATAAGCTCAGCTCAAAAAAGCCACCAAAAGAATTGACTCTTTGTACCGCCATGATTAAAGATTAATATATTGAAAGTTTCTGAAAAGAAAATATTAGCGTATTATTTTGTGGTTCTGTAGAAAAGGGACAGGTCTGCAACAAGAGAGGACAGGACGGTGATAATAGGCGTGACTGCCACGGACGTGAAGCCAAGAGGGCTGACGCGTACCCAAGTCAACCAAAAAACCGGGCCATGCCTTGGTTGGAATCAACTGCCACTTACAGTTAACGCGTCACTTGACTGGACTGGACTTGCCTGTGGATGGAAGGGTAGTACAGTACCGCGCGTGATGCATAAGACAGCCGTACGTGTTACCATGTCGCTGGAGAGGTTGGTCATTCTGGTGGTGGGTGCCGATGCATGTCGACCAAGGTGACCTGACCGGTGACCACCGCACCAGTGCGCACTGCTAGACAGGCGGACAGGCACCGGGGGGCCGAGTGCGGAGGGACAGATCGAGCCGGGCCACGTACCGCTCTCGTCTCGTTTATACTCTAGTTTAGGGCTAGATTGATCATAGGTTTTTTTTTTTTTTTTGAGGATCAGATTGATCATAGGTTTAGAGGGTTTGGTATGCGCTTGCTTTGTCTGCCTGCTACTGTTTCGCAGCGAGCATGGACCAGGCGGGGCAAGACGCCCGCGCACGTAAAGAGTGTGCGTGTTAGAGGATGTGTACCTGCAAAACACCCTCTTTAGGCATCTACAATGCGGACCTGCACCTTAAAAACTGACACGGTATCTCTTCGTGGGCGTGTTCAGACTTGTTCGTGGACCGGAGCCGATCATTCAACCGTGCTCGTATATATTTCAAAGCAAACTTAAATTTAGTGGGCGAATTTCATTTAAACCGGACCAAATTTATTATATTTTTCAACATATTTCAACTGAACAATAATTGGATCATGCTTTTTTAGCATAGTCTAAATGACTGCCGACCGCGACGGCGAACCTTTCCCACGACATATGTTCCCCACGTCCGGCAAAGCTCACCAGCCGTCCGTAAGCCCTGGAAGTGAAGCTTCATCAGGAGAAGAGTAGTGGTATTCCTAGGACCCAAGCCACGATGGCTTCTGATACACTCCCGCTCCCACTCGATAAATTGGTACTAGCACAATCGAATTACAGAGGAATTGGAGGATTCGATCTAGAGTTCATGCGATACAGAGAAGAAGGGGATCAAAGATGAGGGCCGCCGCCGCCAGGGTCGTGTCTTTACCTGCCTCCCTCCAGCTCGATACTTGCTTAGGTAGTTAGGTCGTCCACTCCGGGCCGATGTAGCACTTGTTGGGCTCGTGGGCTCTCCCAGTCCGACGCTGGGCTCGATCGCCTTGGCGGGCCGATGTAGTGGTAGTGGTAGGTCGGGCCGTAACACTCCCCCCATCTTGAGAACCAACTTGTCCCCAAGCTGGAGCCACTGGATAATGGTGTTGAAGCTCATCTCGGTCTTCCCAAGTCGTCACCGACGCCGGTTGCCCCGTCCAGCGAATGAGTACTTGAGGAACTTGAGCCGCACCACGGCGGCGAAGACGAGTGCCGAGTATCTCGATCGGCTCGGGGTTGGGCGCCGCATCTGCTGGCAACTCCTCCAGTGCTTGTTCCGCCGGCAAAGCCCGTCGTAGCTGGGACACGTGAAACACTGAGTGGATGCTGCATGAGGCGGGAAGCTGAAGCTTGTAGGCTACCTGGCTGACTCGTTGCACCACCTGAAACGGATCAAAATACTTGAAGGAAAGTTTTTGGTTAGTTCTTGTAGCCAGCAACCGCTGAATGTAAGGTTGAATCTTCAGGAACACCCAGTCTTCCACTACGAACACGCGGACTGATCTTTTCTTGTCCGTTGACTCTTTCATTTGCTGACGAGCGCGAAGGAGATGCTGAAGGAGCAAGGCCTCCATCTGCGCCCGGTCTTGCAACCAATCATCCAGGTCCGGCGCCGACACACGACAGAGGGTCGATGATGCCAAAATGCCCTTGCGCATGCCCATAGAAGGCTTCGAAAGGGGATGTTCCCAGGGCGGAGTGAGGTGAAGTGTTGTACCAGAATTTGCCGAGAGCCAGCTATTGAGACCACTTGGCTGGGTAAGCATGGACGAAGCATCTCAAGTAGGTCTCCAAGCATTGGTTGACTCATTCTGACTGCCCATCTGTCTGCAGGTGTTGAGCCGTGCTCATCCGAAGTTCCGTGTGAGTCAACCTGAACATCTCTTTCCACATGGTACTAATGAATATGGGGTCGCGATCTGAGATGGTAGCCGCTAGCAGCCCGTGGAGTTTGTAGATGTTGTAGATGAACGCCTGAGCCACTTGGAATGCCGTGAAGGGATGCGATAACGGAATGAAATGGGCGTACCGGGAAAACTTGTCAACCACCACCAATATACTGTTGTATCTGGCTGATTGTGGTAACCCTTCCACGAAATCCATGGTGATAACCTCCCAAGCCTGTTTTGGCACAGGTAGTGGCTCCAGGAGTCTGGGATATTAGACCCATTCTGGTTTGGCTTGCTTGCAAGTATGACATTCCTCGACAAACAGCCGAATGAAGGAAATATGCCCTAGAGGCAATAATAAAGTTATTATTTATTTCCTTATTTCATGATAAATGTTTATTATTCATGCTAGAATTATATTAACCGGAAACATAATACATGTGTGAATACATAGACAAACATAGTGTCACTAGTATGCCTCTACTTGACTAGCTCGTTAATCAAAGATGGTTAAGTTTCCTAACCATAGACATGAGTTGTCATTTGATTAACTAGATCACATCATTAGGAGAATGATGTGATTGACTTGACCCATTCCGTTAACTTAGCACTTGATCGTTTAGTATGTTGCTATTGCTTTCTTCATGACTTATACATGTTCCTATGACTATGAGATTATGCAACTCCCGTTTACCGTAGGAACACTTTGTGTGCTACCAAACGTCACAACGTAACTGGGTGATTATTAAGGAGCTCTACAGGTGTCTCCGAAGGTACATGTTGAGTTGGTGTATTTCGAGATTAGGATTTGTCACTCCGATTTTCGGAGAGGTATCTCTAGGCCCTCTCGGTAATGCACATCACTATAAGCCTTGCAAGCAATGTAGCTAATGAGTTAGTTGCGGTATGATGCATTACACAAGGAGTAAAGAGACTTGCCGGTAATGAGATTGAACTAGGTATTGAGATACTGACGATCGAATCTCGGGCAAGTAACATACCGATGACAAAGGGAACAACGTATGTTGTTATGCGGTTTGACCGATAAAGATCTTCGTAGAATATGTGGGAGCCAATATGAGCATCCAGGTTCCACTATTGGTTATTGACCGGAAACGTGTCTTGGTCATGTCTACATAGTTCTCGAACCCGTAGGGTCCACACGCTTAAAGTTCGATGACGGTTATATTATGAGTTATGTGTTTTGATGTACCGAAGGTAGTTCGGAGTCCCGGATGAGATCGGGGACATGACGAGGAGTCTCGAAATGGTCGAGACGTAAAGCTCGATATATTGGACAACTATATTCGGACATCAGAAAGGTTCCGAGTGATTCAGGTATTTATCGGAGTATCGGAGAGTTACGGGAATTCGCCGGGGAGTATATGGGCCTTATTGGGCCATACGGGAATAGAGGAGAGAGGCCAAAAGGAAGGAGCCGCGCGCCCCCCTTTGGTCCGAATTGGACAAGGGGTGCATCCCCCTTTTCCTTCTTCCTCCCCCCTCTTTCCTTCTCTCCTACTCCAAACAAGGAAAGGAGGAGTCCTACTCCCGGTGGGAGTAAGACTCCCCCTTGGCGCGCCCTCCTCCTAGGCCGGCCGCCTCCCCCTTGCTCCTTTATATACGGTGGCATGGGGCACCTCTAGACACAACAATTGATCCTTGAGATCTATTAGCCGTGTGCGGTGCCCCCCTCCACCATATTCCACCTCGATAATATCGTAGCGGTGCTTAGGCGAAGCCCTGCGTCGGTAGAGCATCATCATCGTCACCATGCCTTCGTGCTGATGGAACTCTCCCTCGAAGCTCTGCTGGATCGGAGTTCGAGGGACGTCATCGAGCTGAACGTGTGCTGAACTCGGAGGTGTTGTGCGTTTGGTACTTGATCGGTCGGATCGTGAAGACGTACGACTACATCAACCGCGTTGTGCTAACGCTTCCGCTTTCGGTCTACGAGGGTACGTGGACAACACTCTCCCCTCTCGTTGCTATGCATCACCATGATCTTGCGTGTGCGTAGGATTTTTTTTGAAATTACAACGTTCCCCAACAGTGGCATCCGAGCCAGGTTTTATGCGTAGATGTTATATGCACGAGTAGAACACAAGTGAGTTGTGGGCGATACAAGTCATACTACTTACCAGCATGTCATACTTTGGTTTGGTGGTATTGTTGGATGAAGCGGCCCAGACCGATATTACGCGTACGCTTACGCGAGACTGGTTCTACCGACGTGCTTTGCACATAGGTGGCTGGCGGGTGTCAGTTTCTCCAACTTTAGTTGAACCGAGTGTGGCTACACCCGGTCCTTGAGAAGGTTAAAACAACACTATCTTGAAGAACTATCGTTGTGATTTTTATGCGTAGGTAAGAACGGTTCTTGCTCGGTGAGGGAGTCCTGGATTAGGGGGTATCTGGATAGCCGGACTATATACTTTGGCCGGACTGTTGGACCGTGAAGATACAAGACTCAAGACTTCGTCTCATGTCTGTATGGGACTCTCCTTTGCATGGAAGACAAGCTTGGCGATCCGGATATTAGATTTCCTTCCTTGTAACCGACTCTGTGTAAACCCTAGCCCCCTCCGGTGTCTATATAAACCGGAGGGTTTGGTCCGTAGAGGGACAATAATAATCATCATAGGCTAGCTCCTGAGGTTTAGCCTCTACGATCTCGTGGTAGATCAACTCTTGTAATACTCATATCATCAAGATCAATCAAGCAGGAAGTAGGGTTTTACCTCCATCGAGAGGGCCTGAGGGAGTCCTGGACTAGGGGGTGTCCGGACAGCCGGACTATCATCATCCGCCGGACTCCAAGACTACGAAGATACAAGATTGAAGACTCCGTCCCGTGTCCGGATGGGACTTTCCTTGGCGTGGAAGGCAAGCTTGGCGATACGGATATGTAGATATCCTACCATTGTAACCGACTCTGTGTAACCCTAGCCTCCTCCGGTGTCTATATAAACCGGAGGGCTTTAGTCCGTAGGACAACATACATTACAACAATCATACCATAGGCTAGCTTTAGGGTTTTAGCCTCCTTGATCTCGTGGTAGATCCACTCTTGTACTACCCATATCATCAATATTAATCAAGCAGGACGTAGGGTTTTACCTCCATCAAGAGGGCCCGAACCTGGGTAAAACATTGTGTCCGTTGTCTCCTGTTACCATCCGCCTAGACGCACAGTTCGGGACCCCCTACCCGAGATCCGTCGGTTTTGACACCGACATTGGTGCTTTCATTGAGAGTTCCTCTGTGTCGTCACCAATAGGCTCGATGGCATCTTCAGTCAACAACGCTGTCCAGGGTGAGACTTTTCTCCTCGGACAGATCTTCAGATTCGGCGACCGCGCTGCGGGCTAATTCCCTTGGCCATCTGGAGCAGATCGAAGCTACGCCCCGCCATCGTGTCGATTCGAAGCCTAAACTTCACGGCCGACATCCGGGGACTTGATCTTCGACGGGCTCGAGCCAAAGCCAAGCGCGCCGAACTGTTGCGATGGGCATGATCTAGCTCTGCCGCCGAACAGTGCCTTGGTGGCCGCACATGAATCCGCTTCGGCCTTTAGTCCGGAGCCGATTGCCCAGATCGAGGATCGGTGGATGGACACCACCTCGGGGGCTTCAACTTCCACGGCGATGGAGCCGAACGCTAATCTTGTCCCTCGCGAAACTCGTGATTCCAAGGTGCCGGACTCCTTGCCGGACTCCGGACCTCCCACGCCCCTACCAATCGAATCGGATTGGGCGCCGGTTATGGAATTCACCGCCACGGACATCTTCCAATACTCGCCCTTTGGCGACATCCTAAATTCGCTAAAGCATCTTTCATTATCGGGAGAGTCCTGGCCGGACTATGGTCAGGATGGTTGGGATACGGACGACGAAGAAATTCAGCGCCCACCCACCACCCACTTTGTAGCCACTGTCGACGATCTAACCGACACGCTAGACTATGACTCCGAAGACATCGACGGTATAGACGACGACGCCGGAGACGAACAAGAACCAGCGCCTATAGGGCACGGGAGGACCATCTCGTCATATGACGTATATATGGTGGATACCCCAAAAGAGAGCGATAACGAGGACCAACGGGCCGCGACAGAAGATACCCCGCCGACAAACAACCAAAACGGCGGCGCAGACGCCGCCCTAAGTCCCGCCTCGACAACGACAACGCTCCTAAGGACCCCGCAATACAGAAGGGCACACAAGTGGATGACAAACATGCAGATAAGCAACCGTCCGAACAGGACGAGTCAGATAATCAGTCCAGGCCCGGCGAAAACGACAGTCCGGACGATCTCGTGCCGGACACACCGCCGGATAGTAAAAACCTTCGGAAAAGACTCGTCAACACTGCAAGAAGCTTGAAGAAGGAAAAACGGAAGCTCAAAACAGCAGAAGACACACTCAGGATGAGGTGGAGCAAAGTGCTCAAAACCGCGGATAAATACGGCAATAGCCACCAATCCAAGAGCTACCCGAAGCGCAAGCTGTTACCAGAATTTGGCGAGGAGGCCATAGAGCCCCCACAGCCAAAACATGAAAAGGCCGCCTGGTTGGATAGACGGCCAGATGATAGGTCAAATTCTGAAAGCGGCGCCGCACATAAACTGACTAATGAACCTGGAAAGACAGATGACCCAGTCAGGACCATTTACGGGCCAAAGAAGAAGGCCTCAGGGAGCAATGCAACACGTCAAGTGTCCGAAGATAGTGGCACACCCAAATACAGGGGCGCCGCACACCCACTATGTTTCACCAATGAGGTGCTGGACCATGAATTCCCAGCAGGATTTAAACCCATAAACATAGAGGCCTACGACGGAACAATAGACCCTGGAGTCTGGATAGAAGATTATATACTACACATACACATGGCAAGAGGAGACGACCTTCACGTCATAAAATACATACCCCTCAAGCTCAAGGGGCCAGCCCGTCATTGGCTTAAAAGCCTCCCAGAAAACACTGTTGGAAGTTGGGAAGAGCTCGAGGACGCGTTTAGAGCAAATTTTCAAGGGACTTATGTCCGCCCTCCGGATGCAGATGATCTAAGTCATATAACTCAACAGCCCGGAGAGTCAGCGCGCAAATTTTGGAACAGGTTCCTCACCAAAAAGAACCAAATAGTCGACTGTCCGGACGCCGAAGCCTTAGCAGCTTTTAAACATAACGTCCAAGACGAATGGCTTGCCAGACACCTCGGCCAAGAGAAACCGAGGACAATGTCTGCGCTAACAAGCCTCATGACCCGCTTCTGTGCGGGAGAGGATAGCTGGTTGGCAAAATGCAGCACCAGCGACCCAAGTACATCCGAGATAAGAGATGGAAACGGAAAATCACGGCGTAGAAAAGAGCAGCGCCGGAATAAAGAGAAAAGCCCAAAGAGCACGACAGTCAACGCCGGATTCAAAAGCTCGCGGCCAAACAACAAAACATCGCCTCTTAAGGATGACAGCGATGAGTTGTCCAACTTAAACAAGATTTTGGGCCGGATATGTCAAATCCACAGTACCCCCGGAAGGCCTGCAAACCACACCCATCGAGATTGTTGGGTTTTTAAACAGTCCGCCCGATTAGACGCCGAACACAAGGGGCTCGACGCGTCAAGCGAAGACGATAAACCCCACCAGCAGAGCTCCGGAAAGCAAAAGAATTTCCCACAAGAGGTCAAAGCAGTAAACTCACTTCATGTGATAATGCGGAAAAATAGTGCGACACCTTCTAAAAAGAGCCTCGCACGGTCCAGCCTAGCAGACCATAGAGATTGGATATCAAAACCAATCATTTTCGACCACCTGGATTATTCCAGAAGCGTTCGAAACGCAGGACGGACTGCCCTGATATTGGATCCTATAATCGACAGACTACAATTTACTAAAGTCCTGATGGACGGAGGCAGCGACTTAAACCTGCTGTATTCAAACACAATCCGCAAGATGGGGATAGACCCTACTAAAATTCGACACAGCCGCACTTCCTTCAAAGGAGTGACACCAGGCCCTTACGCCAAGTGCACAGGCTCCCTATTACTAGAAGTTGTGTTCGGATCACCGAACAACTTCCGACGCGAAAAAATAATTTTTCATATCGTCCCATTTAAAAGTGGATATCAAGCACTCTTGGGACGAGAGGCTTTTGTCCGTTTTGACGCCATACCACATTACGCGTCTCTTACACTCAAAATGCCCGGTCCACGCGGCATCATTTCAGTGCGAGGGTCACTTAAAGACCCCGGACACGGATAGACGAGTCCGGCATAAGAAGGCTAGGGGCTCCCTAGCCGCACACCCCTCCACAAGGGGCTGCGCGCACAAACAACTACGAGTCCATACAGGCCCCGCTTTACTCATTTATATTTCTTCCTTCAGATATACCTTTTTCGCACGAGTTGTTTTCAAACTAAGGTTCCTTTCTTTTTCCAGATGAACAACGTGCACACCCGTCCAGGATAACGGCACAACGGAGACACAGGCGCAGACGTGCAGTAGGGACCCGTTGCGAGGATTCTTTTCAGATTAAGACCCTGCATAAACCTTTTTTACTGTCTCTTGTTGTTATTCTCCCTTGGTTTCTTCCTATAACCAAAGCGGATCCTGACGCCTTGGCATCGGCCGCGTCAGAGGACCATGCCCGTACCTGGACACTAGGGGCTTAGGGCATTGTTCTGCCCATTATTATAAAGACCGAACACCTTAGGGAGTGTTCGGCGTCTCGAGTTAGGCATTATATGCATCAGCTCCGAATCATGTCTTTGGTCAAATGTTGGGTTTGCCCGGCTCCTTTGTTTTGCTGCCTTACGTTCCTTATCATCGGCTAACGCGGCACGGAGAACTATGCGATTGTGCCCCGGGCCGGGCGAGCACCTCAAGAGAGAAAGCCGAAAACCGATTGTCATGATATAGCGAGAGACCGGTCAACCACTCGATCGACTACCGGAATGTTTAGAATTCCCGCTTTGTGAAGGAGCATTTCGGTCAGCACACACGCCCGAACTTCGAGAAGCGCGGTGCCCCAAGGGGCTATATCGTAGCCCCACCCTCGAACTCCATCGCTAAGTGAAAGTGATAACGCATTTTAGTCCGGATTGCCTTGTTTGCTACGCTACCACCTCCTTAACAGGACCGAGGCGTCGGATTAAGTGTGAAAAGCGCTATTTTTGCGAACACCCCGCACCTTGTGCGTAAAAGTCAAGACGCAATCTTTCGGGTTATACAAATGTATCGTGGCGGCCGCATAGGAGATATTTTACTACTTGGGACGCACAAGTATAAAAAGCAGTTATAGCATAATCATTGTTTTACAAGCTAAAACGTTCATTTGAACGTGACATTTTTTGAGCTCTGCGACTCTATTACACGAGCGCCACACATAACTTCCCCAAAATAGTGCTCGGCGGGTAACCGGCTTTTGTCCGAACCCTGGGCGGCAATAGCGGTGGCATCCATTTCTGTCCAATGTGTCTTCACACGGGCAAGAGCCATCCGCGCGCCTTCGATGCAGGCCGACCGCTTCATCTCCTTGATATGCGGCACCGCTCCAAGAAATTGCTGCAATAAGCCGAAATAGCTCGTCGCCTTGGGCCTCTCTGGCCAGACATGAGCCACGATGTCAGTCATGGCAAGTCCGGACAATCTATTTAGCTTGGCCCATTCGGCCAACCGATCGGTCAACGGAAGTGAACGATCCGGACTATGGAATTGAGACCAAAATAGCTCTTCCGTCTTGTGATCCTTCTGGCCCCGGAAGTGCTCAACGACATCAGCCGCACTTGCCGCTAAGTCCATATACGGATCCTCCGGACCCCACAGCTGGCCAAGTTGAGCATACTTTTGATCCGTAAACGGCGACGAGATGAGAAAAGGCTTGCCACCACAATATCTCCGACTGGCGCAGCTCCTCCTTCATAGCCCGCATTGCAGAACGGGCATCCTTGGCCTCGGCGGTGGCCTTCCCCAGGTCTTCCCGCTCCGATAAGCGCTCCTTTTCAAGAGCCTCATTGCGGTCGGCAGCATCTTTTAATTTCACGGCCAGTTCGGCCACCTTTTCCCTGCTTAGGCAGTGTGCAGCCTTTTCGGCTTTCAACTCCTCGGCCGCCCTCGAGGCAGCCGCATCACTCCTTCGGGCACGCTCCTTAGCTTGAGCAAGTTCGGCCCGAAGGCTCTCCACAGCAGCAGCACCATCTGTATCACAACATATAATTTATCAGAGGAGGGCTTTGACCCCCTTAAAGAAAGCGACTGTGGAGAACTCATTTACCTTGCGACTCGTCAAGTCGCCGGTTGACAAGTGCGATGTCCGCATCCGCCACGTCAAGTTGCCGCATTAACTTGGCAACTCCACTAGTCCGGCTAGCCCTAGGACTATCCGCCACCTGCATAGAAACGGCGACATTCATTACTTGTGATTTTGATCCTCGGCACGCTGTCGTTTTCGACAACCTACCGAGTCTCAGGGGCTACTATCTATACCGGGGCGCACTTTTATGTGCAAAACTGTCAAAAAAGGTCGTCATTCTTGCGTACCTCAAATCCCGCCTTGACAAACTCTTAGCGGCGCATTTAATCCGCTCTCGAGGGGCGAAATCCTTCCAATCACCATACGCATCAAAGCACGGTGATCTTCTGAGATGGACGCCCTCTCAAGCAGATTCTTTAGTTTTCCCGGCCGGATACTAGTGGGCGCCGAACTCTCCGGCCCCTCCGGACTCTGGGATACCCTCCGTGATGATACTTCAGGCTCGTCTGCCCTATCTGACGGCGCAGCAGACGGAGGCGTTTCGCTCTCCATCATCTCCAGAAGAAGATCCCCCGAAGACGAACTCATCTGAGAAGGCTGCAAATCTGAACTGCAAGATAAAAATTTTGGTTATCCACAGAAGCACAAATGGAGGTATTTTCTTACTAATGAACTCCCCTTTTCCTACTCACGACGCGCTGGAGGGCTGATCCTTTATAGACGGTTGTACGTCCGGGTTCTCCCCGGACGCTGGACCCCCCGGTGAAAATTTCTTCCCCCGTTTAGGGGCTTTGGCCTTCGGATCTTCGGAGGCGGTCCTCTTCTCCCCCTGGAAGGAGGGGTTTTTGATCCCCCCTCTTCAGACGCCCCTTTGGGCGGAATAATAGCTCCTCTATTTTTCCCATCGCTCCCTTCTAAGGGCGCGACCTCCAACATTCTGACCAGCACGGACTCCAGTGCGGTCTCTGGGAGGGGAGCCGGACATCTTATCAGCTTCGATCGCGCTACCCACTCCTGATAAAGAGTAATGGGTCAGGAGGCGAACTCTAGAAAAGCAGATAAACAGAACGTTCGGACTCTGAGCTATTTACCTGAGTATTTGGGCGATTGCAGCTTAGGCCTGCGTCCTCGGTCAATTCCGGAAACGCTACCCGCGGTCCGAAGAACAACTTGTACATCTCCACGGTTGTCGCACCCATGAAGTGTTGGAGAATCCGAGGTCCCTCCGGATTGAACTCCCATAGACGGAGAAGACGGCGTTTGCAGGGCAGAAGACGCCTGATTAGCATAACCTGCATCACCATGACCAGATTGATCTCCCTCGCCTGGAGGTCTCGAATCCGGCCCTGCAATGAGGGCACGTCTTCGGACGGTCCCCAATTGAGCCCCTGGTTGACCCACGACATCAGTCGTCGTGGAGGTCCCGGGCGGAATGAAGGCGGCGGCTTTTGCTTGCTGCCCTTCGGAGCGGTGATATAGAACCACTCCTGCTGCCACAATCCGAGTTCCTCTTGGAAGGAATCCTCGGGCCACGGGGCATCGGCCCTTCGCTTATGGCCGCCCAAGACTCCGCTTGACGCCCCGATCATCTTGGCTCCACATTAAAGGTCTTCACCACGGGCGAAATGGGGAGGACGCGGAGGAAGGCTTCGCAGACGATAATGAATGCGGAGATATGGAGGATGGACTCCGGAGCCAAGTCGTGAAAATCCAGCCCGTAGTAGAACATGAGCCCTCTCATGAAGGGGTCCGTCGGGAAGCCTAAACCCCGACGGAGGTGGGATACGAAGACAACGTACTCACCGGGCTCGGGGGCGGGCACGACCTGCCCTTGAGCAGGCAACCTATGCGAAATCTCGTAGGACAGGTACTTGGCCTCACGAAGCTTTAACACGTCCTCCTCCGTGACGGAGGAGGGCGTCCACCGACCCTGGAGGTCGGAGCCGGACATGGTTGAGGATCCGAAGCGCTCGAATCTGGGGCTCTGGGTGTTGGAACTGGGAGCAAGGAGGAGATTCGATGCGAGATTGAAGAAAAGAAACGAGCCTTGGTCCTCTTATAAAGGGGAAAAATACCAAGAGTCATCACCGTGACCGTTCGGGATTCACCTTCGGTAGAGGAGGCGTGGCGACGGGCACGGTCGGGTTACCCACGCACATATTGATGAGAATCCGGAATAAGGGGAACACGATCTCTCGCTCGACAAGGCGTGCCAAAGAAACCGCCGCTAAGCGTCTTTGAGGTGGTATAATAAAAACGATTCAAATAAAGGCTTGAAGCGGTGTGATGTCATGCTGCATAAAACATGTGATTGGATTTATGTGCATTATTCTCTACGGTGGAATGTGGGATTTATTTTGCGAGCGGACACTATTACGGTGTTCATGATCTTCTCTGGATTATTCAAGGGAGGAACCCGCCTTGCAATGCCGAACATTATCTTGCGCCGGACTTATCGTCATTGAAGCCTGGTTCAGGCTCTTGAGGAGTCCTAGACTAGGGGTGTCCGGACAGCGGACTATCATCGTCCACGGACTCCAAGAGTACGAAGATACAAGATTGAAGACTCCGTCCCGTGTCCGGATGGGACTTTCCTTGGCATGGAAGGCAAGCTTGGCGATACGGATATGTAGATCTCCTACCATTGTAACCGACTCTGTGTAACCCTAGCCTCCTCCGATGTCTATATAAACCGGAGGGCTTTAGTCCGTAGGACAACATACATTACAACAATCATACCATAGGCTAGCTTTAGGGTTTTAGCCTCCTTGATCTCGTGGTAGATCCACTCTTGTACTACCCATATCATCAATATTAATCAAGCAAGACGTAGGGTTTTACCTCCATCAAGAGGGCCCGAACCTGGGTAAAACATCGTGTCCCTTGTCTCCTGTTACCATCCGCCTAGATGCACAGTTCGGGACCCCTACCCGAGATCCGCCGGTTTTGACACCGACAGGGCCCGAACTTGGGTAAAACATCGTGTCCCTTGCCTCCTGTTACCATTAGCCTTAGACACACAGATCAGGAGCCCCTACCTGAGATCCGTCGGTTTTGACACCGACATTGGTGCTTTCATTGAGAGTTCCTCTGTGTCGTCGCTGCAAGGCTCGATGGCTCCTTCAATCATCAACAACAACTTGGTCCAGGGTGAGACTTTTCTCCCCGGACAGATCTTCGTGTTCGGCGGCTTCGCACTGCGGGCCAATTCACTTGGCCATCTGGAGTAGATCGACAGCTACACCCCTGGCCATCAGGTCAGGTTCGGAAACTTGAACTACACGGCCGATATCCGCGGAGACTTGATCTTCGACGGATTCAGGCCTATGCCAGGAGCGCCGAACAGTCATGACGAGCACGACTTAGACCTGCTGTCGGACAATACTCGGGATATCGCACGTGCAGCAACTCCGGACCTAAATCCGGGGCAGATCGCGTCGTCCGAGGACGGGTGGATGGACCCCGCCCCGGAGGCCGCACACTCATCGATAGTAGAGTTAAGCACCGGCTTCACCCCCAAGGAAGCCTGCGACACCGGCCCCCCGGACTCGTGTCCGGCTGTAGGTTCCAGTCCGCGCACCCCCGAGCCCGCCGAATCTGGTTGGGCTCCGGTAATGGAGTTCACCGCTGCGGATATCTTCCAGCACTCGCCCTTTGGCGACATGCTGAACTCGTTAAAGTCTCTCTCTTTGTCAGGAGACTCTTGGCCGAACTATGTCCGACTTGAGTGGGAAGCAGGCGACGAGGGAATTCGTTGCCCACCCACCACCCACTTCGTTGCCACGATCGATGATTTGACCGACGTACTTGACTTCGACTCTGAAGACATCAACGGTATGGACGACGATGTTGGAGAAGAACAGGAATCACCGCCCACGGGGCGCTGGACAACCACCTCCTCATATGATATATATGGTGGACACTCTGAAAGAAACCAATGGCGATGGGGCAATGGAGGACAACCCCTCGAGGAAGAAAGCAAAGCATGGACGTCATCGGCGCCGCTCCAAGCCCCGCCACAGCAATACCCTCACAGGAGATGAAAACAATCTGGATGGTGCCGAAGATGAATACAACCCCGATCAGCCTGCCTTCGAGCAGGCCGAACAGGAAGACGAGCAGGTCAGCCTAGACGAACAAGCGACGGATGGATACTCGGAGGAGGACAACTACATGCCCCCTCCTAAGACGAGATTAGCCTCGGCGACGATGAATTCGGCGTGCTTGAGGACCCCGTAGAGCAGGAGCGCTTCAAGCGCCAGCTTATGGCCACTGCGAGGAGCCTGAAAAAGAAGCAGCAGCAGCTCCAAGCTGATCAAGATATGCTCACAGACAGATGGACCGAAGTCCGGGCAGCCGAGGAATATGGACTCGCGCGCCACACCAAAGGTTATCCAAAGCACAAGTGGCTACCTCAACTCGAGGAGGAGACTATACTACCAGCACAGGACGAGGCTGACCGGCCACCTCGTGGCCGGGATAAAACGGCGTATCAGCCCGAATACCTGCCCGCACCCCCACGCCAATACACTACGGCCCAGGGCAATAGGCAGGAACTGTGAGATATATTGGAAAACAAGGCAGGACAGCCAAGATCGATCTACGGATCGCGGGGGCGCGCCCCAACACGTGACGATGATTGTAACACCGGATACACTATCGACAAGTCCAGCCGGGCCGAACATAGCCAAGCAGACTCATTCGAACTGCGTAGCCACATAGCCCGGCATAGAGGCGACGCACACCCCCTCTGCTTCACTGACGAAGTGATGGATCACGAATTCCAAGAAGGGTTTAAACCCGTAAACATCGAATCATACGATGGCACAATAGACCCCGCAGTATGGATCAAAGATTTCCTTCTCCACATTCACATGGCCTGCGGTGACGATCTACATGCCATCAAGTATCTTCCCCTTAAACTCAAAGGACCGGCCCGGCACTGGCTAAATAGCCTACCGGCAAACTCCATCGGCAGTTTGGAAAACTTGGAGGACGCGTTCCTCGACAACTTCCAGGGCACGTACGTGCGACCACCGGATGCTGATGACTTGAGTCATATTACACAATAGCCCGGAGAGTCAGCCAGGAAATTCTGGACTCGGTTCCTAACTAAAAAGAACCAAATTGTCGACTGTCCGGACGCAGGAGCCCTGGCGGCCTTTAAGCATAATATCCGCGACGAGTGGCTTGCCCGACACCTCGGCCAGGAAAAACCGAAGTCCATGGCGGCCCTCACGACACTCATGACCTGCTTTTGCGCGGGCGAGGACAGCTGGCTGGCTCGCAATAGCACCACGCCAATAAACTCCGACACTTCAGATGTCCGCGACAATAACGGCAAGCCACGACGCAACAGACATAAGCGTCAGAACAATGGCGACAACACTGAAGACACGACAATCAACGCCGGATTCAGTGGCTCAAAATCCGGTCAGCGGAAAAAGCCGTTCAAAAGAAACAATCAGGGATCGTCCCGTCTGGACCACATACTTGATCGCTCGTGCCAAATTCACGGCATCCCGGATAAGCCAGCAAACCACACTAACAGAGACTGCTGGGTGTTCAAACAGGCCGGTAAAATAAATGCTGAGAACAAGGACAAGGGACTGCACATCAACGATGATGAGGAGCCCCGGCGTCCGTACACGAGGGGACAGAAGAAATTTCCTCCCCAGGTGAAAACGGTCAATATTATCTACGCCACCCACATTCCCAAACGGGAACGAAAGCGAGCACTAAGGGACGTCTATGCGATGGAGCCGGTCGCCCCAAAGTTCAACCCATGGTTAGCCTGTCCAATCACTTTTGATCATAGGGATCACCCCACCAGCATCCGTCATGGCGGTTCAACCGCATTGGTCCTAGACCCAATCATCGACGGATTCCACCTCACGCCAGTCCTTATGGACAGCGGCAGCAGCCTGAACCTGCTTTATCAGGACATAGTGCACAAAATGGGCATCGACCCTTCAAGGATCAAGCCCACCAAAACCACCTTCAAAGGTGTAATTCCAGGAGTAGAAGCCCGTTGCACGGACTCCATAACACTGGAAGTAGTCTTCGGATCTCCAGATAACTTCCGAAGCGAGGAGTTAATCTTTGATATCGTCCCTTTCCGTAGTGGCTATCATGCACTGCTTGGACGAACCGCATTCGCTCGATTCAATGCGGTACCACACTATGCATACCTCAAGCTCAAGATGCCAGGACCTCGCGGGGTTATAACAGTCAATGGAAACATGGACTGCTCTCTCCGTACAGAAGAGCACACTACAACCCTCATGGCAGAAGTACAAAGCAGCCTTCTCCGGCAAACCACCAATCCGGTGACAACAACCCCGAACACCGTCAAGCGAGTCCGGAGTACCCTGCAACAGGATCGCCAGGCACGCCAAGAGTGCGACTAGCAGTCCGGCTTCCACCCCAGCCTCATTCAGGCAACATTCGTGCCGCGTGTACACAATTACGCACTCAAAATATCATGGGCATAGGCCGAGGAGCA
Organism: Aegilops speltoides; assembly: GCA_021437245.1. Classification (NCBI taxonomy): domain Eukaryota; kingdom Viridiplantae; phylum Streptophyta; class Magnoliopsida; order Poales; family Poaceae; genus Aegilops; species Aegilops speltoides. The sequence goes on from CM038144.1 coordinate 29,492,244, forward strand.
ATAGTGATGCGGTCAATAGTGCGGTTCAGCCGCAACATACTTTAATAACCCCCTTTATCTTTCAGGACCCTATTTTCGGGCAGCATCCTCAGAGAGCCGGATCATCGGACTTATCACAGGATAGCCAAGGAGGCAAAAGGCTTTGCGCACAAAGGTAATACCCAGGTGGTATATGTTAATAATTGTTATACCTGTTTCATATACCTGCAGGTGGCCCGCCCTTGGATAGGACATGTCAAATAGTCCTATTTACTTCTGCTCAACGCATTAATTGTAAACATACGCTTAGACGTATTATTCATCAATGGGAGATAATATATAGCGTCAGCTTATTATTCCTATTTGCACATTTTTCCTATAAATGTTTATTTAATATCGAATCCGTACACTTTGGTACGTTCAGTTTGCCAGGGGCTTCTTATGGCGCCCCGTAATACGACAAGATAAGTCCGAACACTTTCGATAATGCGGCACCTCGAACTTATAGCATTATATGCATCAGCTCCGAATCATGTCTTGGGTCAACAGTTGGGTTTGCCCGGCTCCCTTGTTTTGGTACCTTACGTTCCGTTATATCGGCTAAGGTAGCACAGGGAGAACTACTGCGATTGTGTCCCGGTTCTTCCGGACGAGCACCTCAGTAGAGAAAGCCGAAAACTGACTGTCTTGATGCGGCGAGAGCTGGTCACTGTTTGAGAGGTCTTAAAATCCTTAAATATTTTTTTTCTTTATGCGAGGAATCGGCCTCGTCCGATTTAGGCATATATAGCGCCCCAATTCGGCTTTCCTAATTCTAGGGGCTTCGCCAAAATTTAAAATTGTAGACTTCTATGGCTAAGTGAGAGTTATAAAGCCGAATAGTCCGATTGCCTTGTTCGCTGCGCCAAACACCTCCCTCAGGGACCAAAAATTTGGATAAAGAGTGTTTGGGTTTTCCACGAATACCCCAGTACTAGTTACGTGGGGGCGGAAGCCGACGACTAGCCTACTTTCAGAATTTTATAAACAGTCGCACAGAAGGTAATATTTTAAATCAACAAAGCACTACATAGTGCAAACAAATTTGTTTTCATATTACAAAAACGACAGGAGTACATTCACTCAAAGATTGTGTCCTTGGTACATTCATCGGCCACGAGGTGAGCGCCTTTCATAACGCTATCATAATATTTCTCGGGATAGCGATGCGCCTTGTCCTTCGGTGGTCCATCCTTCACCAGCTTCTCCGCATCCAGCTTGGCCCAATGCATCTTCGCACGGGCAAAGGCTCGGCGGGCACCCTCAATGCAAAACGGTTCGCTTGATAACTTCAAGCGCGGACAGGCATTTACCATCCACTTTATAAGGCCGAAATAGCTGGCGGGCAGGGGCTCACTAGGCCACATCCGGACTATGAAATCTTTTATGGCCACTTCGGCCGCCTAGTGGAGTTCAACCAATTGCTTCAATTGGTCACTCAGAGGCATTGGGTGTTTGGCTCCAACATACTGGGTGCAGAACAACTTCTCCGTTGAGCTCCCCTCTTCGGCACGGTAGAACTCCATGGCATCCGATATGCTGCGTGGTAGATCTACGAATGCCCCTCGAGAACTCTGAATTCGGGTAAGTAAAAGAAATGTCTCCTCCACATGCTTGCTTTGCATAATGAATGCCTTACCCGCCGCTATCTTCTTGGCCGCCTGGATTTCCTGTTGGGCATTTTGGGCTTCAGCCTTGGCATCTTTCGTGCTCAAAAGGGCCTTCGCAAGCTCAGACTCTTTCGTCTTGAAGTCACACTCCAGGGACTGGAACTTCTTGTCGAGCTCCTGGAGCTCTTGCTGTACCTCGCCCACCCTAGCATCTTGCTTCTCATGCTCAATGCGCTCCTCGGCCGCCTTGTCTTCGGCCTCAGATAGCGCTTTCTTCAGGTCCGCCACTTCGGTCGTGGCCCCTATTACCAAATCATGACGCTTTTTGTTAGCGTCACCAATTTTTTCTCCTTTATATGATATGTGAACGGGGTATTACTCACCTTTGTTCTCTTCGAGCTGCCTCTTTATAAGGCTGAGCTCCTCTTCGGCCTGCTCAAGGTCCCGTTTGAGTCCGGTGACCTCGGCTGTGCGGGCAGCAGTGGCAAGCAGCACTGCCTGCTTATTCACATAGGCACCTACTGTTAGACTCCTACGGTTTACAGTTGACCCTCCGTTTGGCTTTTCTTTCCGAACACCAAATAGAGTATCAGGGCTACTATCTATCGGGTGATAATTTAACACACTTTTGATTATTTACCTCAAAGTCTGTCAAGAGGCTGGTGCAGGCTTCGGTCAATCTGCTTTTGGCGGACCGAACCTTCTAAATCACCGCACTCATAAGAGTACGGTGCCCTTCATCCATGGAGGCGCCGCGAAGCACTTCCAGCAGACTATCCGACACCTCTGGTGCAACGGAAGTCATCGGCACGACCGGCTCGCCCTCCTTAGCGAGGGGCTGCCTACCCGTATCCGGAACCTTTGGAGGTTCCGGTACAGTGTCCGACCGGGAGCTCGACTTGCTGCAGCTCTCATCAGCACAATCCGTGGGAATCTTACTCCCCTTGTGCCCGGCGTCTGGAATCCCGCCTTGGGACGTCTCCAAACCCGCCTCCCCCTGCTCTGGTGCCCTTTAGGACCACACCCCCGTGTCATCTGCAGGAGGAGGGGAGGTGGCCGTCGGGAGCGAATTCATCGCCGAATCGCTCAAAGACCCATCCGAAGAGGATACCTTGGGATGGGCCCTGGCCGGACTGCACATACGTGTCCGGCGTTATAACAAACTATGAAGCTAAGTCGCACTAAAGTACAATAGAGTGCGGATACTTACGATCTTACTAGGGGCTTGCCCCTGGGCAGCCACTCCTCCTCGCTGTAGGCGGCCGTGGTGGAGTGATCCGGAAGGGATGCCTTTCTCTTCTTGGGCGTCCTAGTCTCCCCCTGTAGGGCGGCTTTCCTTTTCTTCTCCTCCCCAGTGCGGGGATGCAGAATTTCGTCGTGTTTCCCCCCGCCTCCACGGGAGGGATCTGCCTCATCGTCCTCGGACGACGAGTCTATGATGGCCTTGCGCCGGGGACCCTTCCTGGTTCCCTGGGCCGCCCTCTTAGGCCCCTCTCCTTCCCCGGATGGGGCGACCCTTTCCTTTTCCTCCTCCCCTTCATGGGAGGAGCGTGGCACATCGTCTTCGGATGAGGCGTCCGGTACAACCTTACGTCGGAGACCCTTCCTGGTCACCGGGGCCTTCTTCTCGGCCTTCTTTTCCGGCACCTTATAAGGCGCCGGGACTAGCATCTCCGTCAGGAGAGCGGTAGCTGGATCTTCCGGCAGTGGAGCCGGACAGTCGACCCGCTCCGCCGTCACCACGTAATCCTGGTTAAATATACATGATGACTTAAAATCCTCCCATGAGTATGCTGGGGAAGGTACACCTGGTGATGATCAGAGAACTCACCGGACGAGGGAGCCGCGTGGCGTGGAGTCCGCGGTCCTCGGATGTGGGAGGAGGTATTTCAGAGGCCTTGAATAGCACCTTCCATGCGTCCTTGTGCGTCGTGCCATAGAGCTCTTGAAGTGTCTGGTGTTTGGCCGGATCGAACTCCCACAGATTGAATGCCCGTCTTTGGCACGGAAGGATTTGGTGGAAGAGCATGACCTGGACCACGTTGACGAGTTTGATCTTCTTGTCTATCATATTTTGAATGTAGTTCTGAAGTCCCGTCAGCTCCGCAGGTTTGCCCCAGGCCAGGCCTTTCTTTTCCCAGGAAGTGAGCCGCATGGGAATTCCGGGGCCACCGCCCAGTTGGCGTCGCGTTGCTCGGTGATATAGAACCACCCCGATTACCACCCTTTCACGGTCTCCGCGAAAGAGCCTTCGAGCCAGGTAACATTGGGCATCCTGCCCACCATGGCGCCTCCGCACTCTGCTTGCTGGCCGCTCACGATCTTCGGCTTCACGCAAAAGATTCGTAGCCACAGGCCGAAGTGGGGCTTGATGCGGAGGAAGGCCTCGCACACGATGATAAACGTCGAGATGTTGAGGACGAAGTTTGGGGCTAGGTCATGGAAGTCTAGCCCATAGTAAAACATGAGCCCGCGGACAAAAGGATGAAGTGGAAATCCCAGTCCGCGGACGAAATGGGCAAGGAACACGACCCTCTCGTGGGGTCCCAGAGTTGGAATGATCTGCCCTGCTTCCGGCAGCCGGTGCGCGATATCTGAAGCTAAGTATTCGGCCGCCCGGAGCTTCGTAATATGCTCCTCCTTGGCGGAAGAAGCCACCCACTTGCCTCCTGCTCTGGACATGTTTGGTTGTGCGGAGAAGTCGAGAACTAGGGCGCTGGAGCTCTTGGGTGCGAGAATGGGTGAACGAGGGAAGAAGAAGGCGTGGGTAAAAATGGGAGATCCTTATCCCTTTATAGAGGTGGCGAAAACGGTGCGCCTCCCGGCTTGCCTGAGGAAATCGCTTATTTTCCAAGCGCCACGGTTGAGTTACCCATGCCCGTGTTAATGAAGATCCCGTGATAAGGGGACACGATCTCTGCTTTGATAAGATGTGCCGAGGAAACCGCCTCGCAATATGTGCGGTGGCTGGTTGTGTGGAAACGGTTCGAAAAATGACTTGACCATGGTGTGATGCCATGTTGTCTAAAGTTGTTAGCAGATTACATTTGTGGAGTATCGTTCTCTCTACGATGGCATGTAAAAATCGCCTTGCAGAGTCGGACACGATTTAAGTGTTCGAGGTTTACTTTGGAGCATTCGGAGATGGAACCCGCCTTGCAATGCCGAAGACAATCTACGCGCCGGACTCATCGTCATTGAAGCCTGGTTCAGGGGCTACTGAGGGTGTCCTGGATTAGGGGGTATCTGGACAGCCGGACTATATACTTTGGCCGGACTGTTGGACCATGAAGATACAAGACTCAAGACTTTGTCCCGTGTCCGGATGGGACTCTTCTTTGCGTGGAAGACAAGCTTGGCGATCCGGATATTAGATTTCCTTCCTTGTAACTGATTCTGTGTAAACCCTAGCCCGCTCCAGTGTCTATATAAACCGGAGGGTTTGGTCCGTAGAGGGACAATAATAATCATCATAGGCTAGCTCCTAGGGTTTATCCTCTACGATCTCGTGGTAGATCAACTCTTGTAATACTCATATCATCAAGATCAATCAAGCAGGAAGTAGGGTTTTACCTCCATCGAGAGGGCCCGAACCTGGGTAAAACATCGTGTCCCTTGCCTCCTGTTACCATTAGCCTTAGACGCACAGATCGGGACCCCCTACCCGAGATCCGCCGATTTTGACACCGACACTCGGCCCGTAGCAGCCACGTAAAACTTGCAACAACAAAGTAGAGGACGTCTAACTTGTTTTTGCAGGGCATGTTGTGATGTGATATGGTCAAGACGTGATGCTATATTTTATTGTATAAGATGATCATGTTTTGAAACCGAGTTATCGGCAACTGGCAGGAGCCATATGGTTGTCGCTTTATTGTATGCAATGCAATCACCCTGTAATTGCTTTACTTTATCATTAAGCGGTAGCAATAGCCGTAGAAGCAATAGGTGGCGAAACGACAATGATGCTACGATGGAGATCAAGCTGTCACGCCGGTGACGATGGTGATCATAACGGTGCTTCGAAGATGGAGATCACAAGCACAAGATGATGATGGCCATATCATATCACTTATTTTGATTGCATGTGATGTTTATCCTTTATGCATCTTATTTTGCTTTGATTGGCGGTAGCATTATAAGATGATAGTATGCACCGTTGCGAAAGTTCTTCATGCTGAGACACCACGTGATGATCAGGTGTGATAGGCTCTACGTTCAAATACAACAGGTGCAAAATAGTTGCACACGCAGAATACTCGGGTTAAACTTGACGAGCCTAGCATATACAGATATGGCCTCGTTACACTAAGACCGAAAGGTCGAGCGTGAATCATATAGTAGATATGATCAACATAGTGATGTTCACCATTGAAAACTACTCCATCTCACGTGATGATCGGACATGGTTTAGTTGATTTGGATCACGTGATCACTTAGATGATTAGAGGGATGTCTATCTACAGGGGCGGAGCTACACCCCAGGCCCGGGGGGCCCGGTCCCGGGTCATGGAGCAGGAAGCCTTCATTGACTGTAGCACGGTTGTCACTATTTGACACTGTTCACCACTGTAGCGCTAAAGCAGGACCGGGGCCCAGTGCTGGGCTGGCTCCGCCCCTGTCTATCTAAGTGGGAGTTCTTAAATAATATGATTAGTTGAACTTAAATTTATCATGAACTTAGTCCTGGTAGTATTTTGCAAATTATGTTGTAGATCAATAGCTCGCGTTTTGCCTTCATATGTTTATTTTGATATGTTCCTAGAGAAAACTGTGTTGAAAGATGTTAGTAGCAATGATGCGGATTGGATCCGTGATCTGAGGATTGTCCTCATTGCTGCACAAAAGAATTATGTTCTTGATGCACCGCTAGGTGACAGACCTATTGCAGGAGCAGATGTAGACGTTATGAACGTTTGGCTAGCTCAATATGATGACTACTAGATAGTTTAGTGCACCATGCTTAACGGCTTAGAATCGGGACTTCAAAGACGTTTTGAACGTCATGGGCCATATGAGATGTTCCAGGAGTTGAAGTTAATATTTCAAGCAAATACCCGAGTTGAGAGATATGAAGTCTCCAACAAGTTCTATAGCTAAAATATGGAGGAGAATTGCTCAACTAGTGAGCACGTGCGATCTATGGCTGGGTACTACAATCGCTTGAATAAAGTGGGAGTTAATCTTCCAGATAAGATAGTGATTGACAGAGTTCTCTAGTCACCATCACCAAGTTACTTGAACTTCGTGATGAACTATAGTATGCAAGGGATGACGAAGACGATTCCCGAGCTCTTCGTGATATTGAAATTGATGAAGGTAGAAATCAAGAAAAGAGCATCAAGTGTTGATGATTGACAAGACCACTAGTTTCAAGAAAAGGGCAAAGGGAAAGAAAGGGAACTTCAAGTAGAATGACAAGCAAGTTGTCACTCCCGTGAAGAAGCCCAAAGCTGGACCAAATCCTGAAACTGAGTGCTTACACTGCAAAGGAAATGGTCACTGGAAGCGGAAATGCCCTGAATATTTGGTGGATAAGAAGGATGGCAAAGTGAACAATGGTATATTTGATATAAAGGTTATTGATGTGTGCCTTACTAGTGTTTATAGTAGCCCCTGAGTATTTGATACTTGTTCGGTTGCTAAGATTAGTAACTCGAAACATGAGTTACAGAATAAACAGAGACTAGTTGAAGGGGAAGTGACGATGAGTGTTGGAAGTAGTTCCAAGATTGATATGATCATTATCACACACTCCCTATACTTTCGGGATTAGTGTTAAACCTAAATAAATGTTATTTGGCGGTTGCGTTGAGCATGAATATGATTTGATCATGTTTATTGCAATACGGTTATTCATTTAAAGTCAGAGAATAATTGTTGTTCTGTTTACATGAATAAAACCTTCAATGGTCATACACCCAATGAAAATAGTGTGTTGGATCTCGATCGTAATGATAGACATATTCATAATATTGATGCCAAAAGATGCAAAGTTAATAATAATAGTGCAACTTATTTGTGGCACTGCCGTTTGGGTCATATCGGTGTAAAGCGCATGAAGAAACTCCATAAAGATGGATTTTTAGAATCACTTGGTTATGAATCATTTGATGCTTGCGAACCGTGCCTTTTGGGCAAGATGACTAATAACTCCGTTCTCCGGAACAATGGAACGAGTTACTGACTTGTTGGAAATAATACATACTGATGTATGCAGACCAATGAGTATTAAGGCTCGTGGCGGGTATCGTTATTTTCTGACCTTCACAGATGATTTGAGCAGATATGGGTATATCTACTTGATGAAACATAAGTCTGAAATAGTTGAAAGGTTCAAAGAATTTCAGAGTGAAGTGGAAAATCATCGTAACAAGAAAATAAAGTTTCTACGATCTGATCATAGTATGAATATTTGAGTTACGAGTTTGGCCTTTAGTTAAAATAATGTGGAATAGTTTCACAAACTCATGTCACCTGGAACACCACAGTGTAACGGTGTGTCCGAACGTCATAACCGCACTTTATTTGATATGGTGCAATCAATGATGTCTCTTATCGATTTACCAATATCGTTTTAGGGTTATGCATTAGAGTTAGCTGCATTCACGTTAAAATAAGGCACCATCTAAATCCATTGAGACGGCACCGTATGAACTATGGTTTAGCAATAAACCTAAGCTGTCGTTTCTTAAAGTTTGGAGTTGCGATGCTTATGTGAAAAAAGTTTCAACCTAATAAGCTCGAACACAAATCGGAGAAGTGTGTCTTCATAGAATACCCAAAGGAAACTGTTGGGTACACCTTCTATCACAGATCCAAAGGAAAAACATTAGTTGCTAAGAATGGATCCTTTCTAGAGAAGGAGTTTCTCTCAAAAGAAGTGAGTGGGAGGAAAGTAGAACTTGATGAGGTAACTGTACCTGCTCCCTTGTTGGAAAGTAGTTCATCACAGAAATATGTTTCTGTGACACCTACACCAATTAGTGAGGAAGCTAATGATATTGATCATGAAAATTCAGATCAATTTACTACCAAACCTCGTAGGTCAACCAGAGTGAGATCCGCACCAGAGTGGTACGGTAATTCTATTCTGGAAGTCATGTTACTAGACCATGATGAACCTACGAACTATGAGGAAGCGATGATGAGCCCAGATTCTGCGAAATGGCTTGAGGCCATGAAATCTGAGATGAGATCCATGTATGAGAACAAAGTGTGGACTTTGATTGACTTGCCTGATGATCGTCAAGCCATAGAAAATAAATGGATCTTCAAGAGAAGACAGACGCTGATAGTAGTGTTACTATCTACAAAGCTCGACTTGTCGCAAAAAGTTTTTCGACAAGTTCAAGGTGTTGAATACAATGAGATTTTCTAACTCGTATCGATGCTTAAAAGTCTGTCCGAATCATGTTAGCAATTGCCGCATTTTAGGTAATTTGGCAAATGGATGTCAAAACTACATTCCTTAATGGATTTCTTAAAGAAGAATTGTATATAATGCAACCAGAAGGTTTTGTCAATTCAAAAGGTGCTAACAAAATGTGCAAGCTCCAGCGATCCATCTATGGACTGGTGCAAGCATCTCGGAGTTGGAATATACACTTTGATGAGTTGATCAAAGCATATGGTTTTATACGTAGTTGCGGTGAAGCCTGTATTTACAAGAAAGTGAGTGGGAGCACTACAACCTTTCTGATAAATATATGTGAGTGACATATTGTTGATCAGAAATGATGTAGAATTTTCTGGAAAGCATAAAGGAGTGTTTAAAAGGATTTCTTCAAAGAAAGACCTCAGTAAAGCTACTTACATATTAAACATCAAGATCTATTGAGATAGATCAAGACGCTTGATAAGATTTTCAATGAGTACATACCTTGACAAGATTTTGAAATAGTTCAAAATGTAACAGTCAAAGAAAGAGTTCTTACTTGTGTTGCAAAGGTGTGAAATTGAGTAAGACTCAAATCCCGACCACGACAGAAAATAGAAAGAGAATGAAATCATTCCCTATGCCTCAATCATAGGTTGTATAAAGTATGCCATGCTATGGACCATACCTATTGTATACCCTGCTCTGAGTTTGATAAAGGAGTACAATAGTAATCTAGGAGTAGATCACTGGACATTGGTCAAGAATATAATTAGTGAGCACTAAGGAAATGTTTCTCGATTATGGAGGTGATAAAATAGTTTGTTGTAAAAAGTTACATCAGTGCAAGCTTTTACACCGATCCAGATGACTCTAAGTCTCAATCTCGATACATATTGAAAGTGGGAGCAATTAGTTAGAGTAGCTCCATGCAGAGCATTATAGACATAGAATATTTGCGAAATACATACGGCTCTGAATGTGTCAGACCCGTGACTAAACTTCTCTCACAAGAAAAACATGATCATACCTTAGTACTATTTGGGTGCTAATCACATAAGTGATGTGAACTAGATTATTGACTCTAGTAAACCCATTGGGTGTTGATCACATGACGATGTGAACTATGGGTATTAATCACATACATATGTGAATATTGGTGTTAAATCACATGGCGATGTGAACTAGCTTGTTGACTCTAGTGCAAGTGGGAGACTGAAGGAAATATGCCCTAGAGGCAATAATAAAGTTATTATTTATTTCCTTATTTCATGATAAATGTTTATTATTCATGCTAGAATTGTATTAACCGGAAACATAATACATGTGTGAATACATAGACAAACATAGTGTCACTAATATGCCTCTACTTGACTAGCTCGTTAATCAAAGATGGTTAAGTTTCCTAACCATAGACATGAGTTGTCATTTGATTAACGGGATCACATCATTAGAAGAATGATGTGATTGACTTGACCCATTCCGCTAGCTTAGCACTTGAACGTTTAGTATGTTGCTATTCCTTTCTTCATGACTTATACATGTTCCTGTGACTATGAGATCATGCAACCCCCGTTTACCGGAGGAACACTTTGTGTGCTACCAAACGTCACAACGTAACTGGGTGATTATAAAGGAGATCTACAAGTGTCTCCGAAGGTACATGTTGAGTTGGCATATTTCGAGATTAGTATTTGTCACTCTGATTGTCGGAGAGGTATCTCCGGGCCGTCTCGGTAATGCACATCACTATAAGCTTTGCAAGCAATGTAGCTAATGAGTTAGTTGTGGGATGATGCATTACATAACGAGTAAAGAGACTTGCCAGTAACGAGATTGAACTAGGTATTGAGATACCGACGATCGAATCTCGGGCAAGTAACATACCGATGACAAAGGGAACAACGTATGTTGTTATGCGGTTTGACCGATAAAGATCTTCGTAGAATATGTGGGAGCCAATATGAGCATCCAGGTTCCGCTATTGGTTATTGACCAGAGACGTGTCTCGGTCATGTCTACATAGTTCTCGAACCCGTAGGGTCCGCACGCTTAAAGTTCGATGACAGTTATATTATGAGTTATGTGTTTTGATATACCGAAGGTAGTTCGGAGTCCCGGATGAGATCGGGGACATGACGATGAGTCTCTAAATGGTTGAGACATAAATATCGATATATTGGACGACTATATTCGGACATCAGAAAGGTTCCGAGTGATTCTGGTATTTATCAGAGTACCAGAGAGTTACGGGAATTCGCTGGGGAGTATATGGGCCTTATTGGGCCATACGGGAATAGAGGAGACAGGCCAAAAGGAAGGAGGCGCGCGCCCCCCCTCTGGTCCGAATTGGACAAGGGGTGCAGCCCCCTTTTCCTTCTTCCTCTCCCCCTCTTTCCTTCTCTCCTATTCCAAACAAGGAAAGGAGGAGTCCTACTCCTGGTGGGAGTAGGACTCCCCCCTTGGCGCGCCCTCCCCCTAGGCGGCCGCCTCCCCCCTTGCTCCTTTATATACGGGGGCAGGGGGCACCTCTAGACACAATAATTGATCCTTGAGATCTATTAGCCGTGTGCAGTGCCCCCCTCCACCATATTCCACCTCGATAATATCGTAGCGGTGCTTAGGCGAAGCCCTGCGTCAGTAGAGCATCATCATTGTCACCACGCCGTCGTGCTGATGTTACTCTCTCTCGAAACTCGGTTGGATCAGAGTTCGAGGGACGTCATCAAGTTGAACGTGTGCTGAACTCGAAGGTGCCGTGCGTTCGGTACTTGATCGGTCGGATCATGAAGACGTACGACTACATCAACCGCGTTCTAACGCTTCCACTTTTGGTCTACGAGCACTACAGGAATCTGCTACTTTGCCATCTGCCACGGCGGACGGCAAAGGCATGGATGGCGGACGGCAAAGACCTTTGCTGTCAGCCGCGGACGGCAAAAGGTGACGGCAAAGTAGGGGACGACTAAGAGCTGCGTTGCCGTCTGCTGCGTTGCCGTCCGTCTTCTTTGCCGTCCGCTGCTGATGGCAAAGAGCCCTTTGCCGTCGGTGGCTGACGGCAAAGAGCCTGCATATTGTCTCTTTTTTTCTGTTTTTTTAATCCAACAATTTTCACAACAAATATATATGACATATATAGATATATTTAACAGCAAACATATCACATATCCAGCACATAATTCAATATACATATTACATAACAAAGTTTCATCAACATAGCAAGTTCCATCAAGTTCCATCCATACACATTGTTCCATATACATATTACATAGCAAAGTTTCATCAACATAGCAAGTTCTATCATAGCAAGCTAGATACAATGCAAAGTTTTAGCAAAGAAAAAGCAAGCACTCCATCATAGCAAGCTAGCTTCCATGAAGTGAGTGAAATCTGCAAAATGGTAAATAAGAAAGTTAGAAATAGGTGAATAGAACAAGAAGAAGACTAGAACAAGAAGTATATGTCATTTATGAGCTAACTTAGGTGAAATGGATCATATATGAGCTAACTAAGTTGAAATGGGTTGGTGATGAGCTAACTTTGGTGAAATGGATCATTTATGAGCTAACTTAGTTGAAATGGGTCGTTTATGAGCTAACTAAGGTGAAGTGCATCGTTTTTGAGCTAAGTAAGGTGAAATGGATCATTTTTGAGCTAACTTAGGTGAAATGGATCATTTATGAGCTTTTATGAGCTAACTTAGTTGAAATGGGTCGTTTATAACCTAACTTAGGTGAAATGGATCATTTAAGAGCTAATTTAGGTGAAATGGATCGTTTTAGCTAACTTAGGTGAAATTGATCGTTTAGGAGCAAATCTAGGTGAAATGGGTCATTTTGGAGCTAACCTACGTGAAATGGGTCATTTTGGAACTAACCTAGGTCAAATGGGTCATTTTGGAGCTAACCTAGGTGAAATTGGGTCATTTTAAAGCTAACGTAGGTAAAATGGATCATTTACAAGCTAATCTACTAAAATGGGTCATTTCAGAGCTAACTTGGTTAAATTGGATCACTTGTAAGCTAACTAAGGTAAAATGAGTCATATTAGAGCTAACTTAGGTAAAATGGATCGTTTATGAGCTAACTAAGTTAATTATGCAATTTTTGACATAAGTAAGCTTATTATGTCATTTTGAAGGAAAAGAAGCTAACTCTAGGTCATTATGGTAAGCATATTGGAGGAAATAAAGCTAAGTCTAAGTCTAGAGAAACTTACCGTGATCAGGGAGGTGTAGGAGCGGGCTTGCTCGTGCCGGTAGCTGGAGAAGGATCGTGCGATGCGTTTCTGGAGTTAAGCTGCACCAAAGATCATTTCCAATGTCTCATTAGCATTATGACACTCAAATGTTAAGACTAGCAAGTAATGTCCATTCAAATTAAACTCACCGTGCTCCTGTGAGCAATCACTGCATCGGCGGAGCGGATCGACCGGACTTCTCGCACACAGATCGCACATTTGGTTTTCACAATGAGTCATACTAGTTAGTAATGAGACTCAAATGTTAAGACTAGCAAGTAATCTGCAGAAGAAACTTACCACAAGGTGCTCATACATGGCCCTTGCACGCATGTCATTCCGTGCCCTCTCCTCCTCCAACATCTTTGTCGTCCTCTCCTCCAACTCCGCTGCCTCTCCGCCGCCTCCGCTTGAAGTTTCTCCGTTCTATCTCTCTCACTCTGATAGCAGCCTGCAACACCACTCACATGACCATTTGTAATCATTGATGGAAGCGCACACAATGTAATGGAGAAAGATAGCTGAGTACGTATAACTAACCTTGATGGCGAGTTGACCGGCCGTTCACGAGGCCTTATCTCAGAGTGGAGCTCGATCGGCGCGCCTTGATCTCGGGAGAGTGCTAAGACAACGGATAAGTCCATCTCCCATGGCTATGGAGCCATGGGACCTCCCGCCACCAGATATCATCAAGAACTCTGTATCAATGGGACCTGGCTCGGGTTAAAGTCCTCCCCTTTCCTCGCCTTCCCCTGATCTCTATATTGCATGAGCTTGTCGTGGGCGGAGATGTTGGTGAAGTTCTTTGGATCATCGAGGTCAGACACAGAGAATGCCTTGAATTTCTTGTAAGAGCCAGTGTGGGCCATGGCATACAGGTCGTACACCTCTGGCACCTTATCCGCCTTATTGTAGCGTGCCTGAAAGAGAGAAACAAAGTAAATTAGTAATTAAAGGGCTAAAGCTAGCATGATGAATGAATTGCGTGAATCATGAAGCAAACCACATACCCAGTTCCGCCCATACTGAAATAAGTTGGAGCTGCCTTGGTGGTGTGGCACACCTTCCATTTGGGCACGTTTGTCCTTGGCCTCGTTGTGGGTGGCCCGCCATTCTTTTGAGCACCACCCATCGACCAACACCTCCCAACAATCCATCCGATCCGCACACCATCTCTGAGGGGCCTAAGTTAGCAAATAAAAACTTCAGCACTACGGCTATGAATTACTAAATAAAGGAATTAAGTACAAGGCCTTAAGAATTACCTTCATGTACTGCTCCTTACTCAAGAAAATATCGCGGCACTCCTGCTTGGACTTCTTGATACCACGGTCGGCGTAGTAGTCTCGAGCAGATCGCACCCGAGCCTCATGCCGAAGTTACAAGTAGGCGCTTGCACTCCTTGTGGATAACATCTGCCGCCTCCTCCTCGTATCCTCCTCACACTGTAGAATGTCCGCAATCAAATGAGACAATACTGATTAGTACAATTAATAACTAGCTAGTTGAAGATTTTTAATTGTGTAAAGGAGAAATTACCTGAACTTTCGATCACCATATGCGCCTCGTCTTGCACAAGACACCGTCGATAATCTCACCGGCGGGACCGGGCAGCCAAGTAGTGCTCCCAACTCAATCCAACCTCCGAAGCCGACCCTCACGAGCAACGTGACAAACCCGGAAAGTTTTGCGAATCGAACTCCAAGGGCGGAGTTGGGCGGCGGACACTTTCATGGTGGTCCCAACCCCTACTGACATGACAAGGCCAACGCATTAGTTATTTGAAGAAAGCGTGAATGCGAAGGTACAAAAGATTAAATGCACTTACCTCTCCCCATCGGGGAAAATCAACCACCTCTGCTTTCATGGGTCACCGCACGGACGGAGCCGTGTAGCACCATCTTGGTAGAGCGTTGCCCCTCCTCTCCCTCCTCCTCAAAACCAGTCGGCTCCCCGCCATCATCAGCATGGCCACTCGGCTCCCCGCCATCATCAGCATGGCCACTCGGCTCCTCAGGCTGACCCGACCAAGTACCCCATCCAGACGTGTGCTCCTCCGAGGTCTCGTGGGCCCAACCCTCGTGGGCCGAAGGCCCGTCGACCTGAGGCTCGTGGTCCGAAGACCCGTGGACCGGAGGCTCGTGGACCAGAGTCCATGTAGCCTCCTCCTCAGACGAGTCCACCCTAGCAGTCACGTGCTCGGGTGAAACAACTGGGGGTGGCGGCGAGGAAGGCGCCGTAAGAGCCACCATACCTCCTCTCCCGCGACCACATACTCCACCTCGGCCCTTCTTCTTACCTCGTCCCCTGCTGGGCACCGCGGTCGACGAAGAAGGGCCCGGCGGTGTCGCCATCTTGTCCAAAGCTCGGCGGAGAGGTGCGTGTGGAATGGAAGACCCACACTACGCGCCGACGAAGAAGGGGCTCGGCGGCGCCCCGACCAGCGCCCACCATCTTTCAACACCTGCCATGACAAAGAATAAACGAAATTAGTACAACATGAAAAAAAGTACCGACATGAATAATAATATGTATATCACTGAAGTGTATCATCATCAAGTACAACATAAACAACTGCACATTTAAAACTACCCGATCAACACAATTATATATGATGTTTTTAATAACAAAATCAAAAAATATATGACCTAATTAATAATTCACAAATATATGACCCCGTCGGCCTCTGGAAGGCCAAAGAACACCTTTTCGGGAAGTGTCGGGGGTCGGGGTGTCGTGTTGGTGTCGGGGTGCCGTGTTGGGGTCGGGGTCTCGGGGTCGGGGTGCCGTGTCGGTGTCGGGGTCGGGGTGTCGGATCAGGCTCGGGGTCGGGGTGTCGGTGTCGGGGTCGGGGTCTCGGGGTCGGGGTGTCGGGTCGGGGTGCCGGGTCGGTGTCGGGGTGTCGTGTCGGTGTCGGGGTCGGGGTGTCGGTGTCGGGGTCGGGGTGCCGTGTCGGTGTCGGGTCGGGGTCGGGGTGTCGGGTCGGGTCGGGTCTCGGGGTCGGGGTGTCGGGTTGAGTGCCGGGTCGGGTCGGGTTGCCGTGTCGGTGTCGGGGTCGGGGTGCCGGGTCGGGGTCGGGGTGCCGTGTCGGTGCCGGGGTCGGGGTGTCGGGTCAGGCTCGGGGTCGGGGTGTCGGTGTCGGGGTGTCGGGGTCGGGGTCTCGGGGTCGGGGTGTCGTGTCGGGGTTGGGGTGCCGGGTCGGGTCGGTTTTTTTCCCTCTTTTTTCATTTTCTTCTTCTTTTCTTCCTTTTCTTCCTTTTTTTCCTTCTTCTTCTTCTTCTTCTTCTTCCTCCTTTCCTTTTTCCTCTTCTTCTTCTCCTCCTCTCCTGTTTTTTTTTTCTTCTTCCTCTTCTTCTTTTTTCTCCTCCTCCTCCTCTTCTTCTTCTTCCTTTCCTTTTTCCTCTTCTTCTTCTCCTCCTCTCCTGTTTTCTTCTTCTTCTTCTTCCTCTTCTTCTTCTTCCTTTCCTTTTTCCTCTTGTTCTTCTCCTCCCTCCTGTTTTTTTCTTCTTCTTCTTCCTCTTCTTCTTTTTTCTTCTCCTCCTCCTCTTCTTCTTCTTCCTTTCCTTTTTCCTCTTCTTCTTCTCCTCCTCTCCTGTTTTTTTCTTCTTCTTCTTCCTCTTCTTCTTTTTTCTTCTCCTCCTCTTCTTCTTCTTCCTTTCCTTTTTCCTCTTCTTCTTCTCCTCCTCTCCTGTTTTTTTCTTCTTCATCTTTTTCTTTCCTAAAACTAAACTAAACCTAAAACTAAACCTAAATCTAATCTAAACATAAACCTAAAACTAAAAAAACAGAAAAAAGGAAAAAAACTAAATCTAAACCTAAAACTAAACTAAAACTAAACCTAAACCTAAAACTAAACCTAAAACTAAAATTAAAACTAAATCTAAACTAAACATAAACCTAAAACTAAAAAACAGAAAAAAAAGGAAAAACAGAGGAGAGGTAGAGCTCACCTGGGCTGGTGGAGGAGGTGGCCTGTGGAGGAGGGGGCGGGCGGCTTGGCGGCGGCGCCGTCCCGAGGCGGTGGGGGGTGGGGCCGGGGCAGGCGGCGGCACGACGGCAGGGCGGGGGGGACGGGAGGGCGGCGGTGGAGCGACGGCGCTTGGCGGCAGTGGCAACGAGGCGGGGCCGTTGGAGGAGGGGAGGCGGGCATCGGCGCCAGGCCGGCAAGCAGTGGTGATGGGGTTGGGGGCCGGGCTGGCTGGCGGCCCGAGACGGGCGGGGCGGGGAGGCGGGCGGCGGGGGGGCGGGCGGTGGTGCGGCAAGGCGGTGGCGAGTGGCGGGCGGGGGCGGTGTGGAGGGAAACAGAGAGAGGGGCGGCCGCCGTTAGATACGTTTAATCTTTGACGTCCGCCTCCTTTGCCGTCCGCTAATGTGCGCTTTGCCGTCCGCTAGCGGACAACAAAGAGGGGGGCCGTTAAGTATTTTTAACCAGCTCCTCAGTGGGGCCCCCCTCCCTCTTTGCCGTCCGCTAGCGGACGGCAAAGATTATTTGCCGTCTGCAAGCGGACGGCAAAGAACAGGTTGATGGCAAAGGCTTTCTTTGCCATCAGCCAGTTCTTTGCCGTCCGCTTTCAGGTAGCTGATGGCAAAGAGCTTCTTTGCCGTCCGCTAGCTGACGGCAAAGAGCTGGCTGATGGCAAAGTAGCTGATTCTAGTAGTGGAGGGTACGTGGACAACACTCTCCCCTCTCGTTGCTATGCATCACCATGATTTTGCGTGTGCGTAGGATTTTTTTTTGAAATTACTACGTTCCCCAACACCGAACGTGTTGCTTCATCCCAGGCCAAGTGAATAGCCATCGCACTCTGTGATAGGTGACATTGATACCCGAGTGTCCTCCAATAGCACTTGCATGCAGTGCAGACAGGACTTGCTTTTAGAGCGGTACATTGTTGCCCTGCCAAACTCGTCCATGTTGCTTAATGATGCCAGAGTCTAAGGTGAAGCCGTCTGTGTTGGCTGTTCCTGTGGCCAGTTGGGTTAGCCACTTTTGTGCCATGGGGTCCTCACTATACCCTTGCTGAACCGAGTCCAACCATGCTGGAACTGCCACTGTGATAGATGCGAGGTCTCCTTGTGTTGGTCCCGGACGTTTGGATAGTGCATCAGCCACACGGTTGTCCACACCACGCTTGTAGACAATTCAATAGCGCAAACCAAGCAACTTTGACATAATCTTCTGTTGCCACGGGGTCGCCAATCGCTGGTCCTCAAGGTGGACCAAGCTACGCTGGTCAGTATGAATGAGAAATTTGTCATTCTGCAAATACTGGCACCAATGCTCAACTGCTAAGAGAATTGCCAGCCCTTACTTCTCATACATGGACAGGGCGCTGTTACGAGGGCCTAAAGACTTGCTCAGGGATGCCACGGGATGGTTGACTTGTTTGAGGACTGCCCCGATACCCTTGTCCGAAGCGTTGAATGTGCAACTAATCCCCGGGTGGTTTTGGTAATTCCTAATAACATATAGCTCATTGAACTAATATCCATTGAAGTTAAATATTTCAGAAAGTTCAATGATTGGCATGGCATGGACTAGAGATGTGGACCCCTCAAAATGCTAAGGAAACATATTGGCAAAAGCTCAAGACTCTTCATTTCTATTTTAGTGATCCAAGATCACATTGAGTCCATAGGAAAGCCAATACTATTAAAAGGGGATGAGGTGTTGCTTAATGGTCTACTTGCTCAAAGTGCTTAGTGATATTGCTCCAAACTCCTCAGCCACTTTCTCTTCTAAATATGTCCAAAACTCAAAATCAAACTCGGCCCCACTGAATTGATCCATCCGGCGCCAATGAGTTCAGTTGACATAATCACTGCCAGAAGCCCTAACATTTTGGTCACACTGATACGGATCTCGGTCTCACCGAGATGGGCATGCAAACTCTTTGTTTCCCTTTGTAACATTTCGATCTCACCGAAATGAGCAATCGGTCCCACAGAGTTTGCTTGACTAGCTCTCTGTTTGCTCTTTGCTGAAATCAATGTCACCGACTTCAAGCAATCAGTCTCACCAAGACAAGGTTTTTCCCTAGCCCTAGCACATCGGTCCCATCAAGTTGTTCCAGTCGGTCCCACTGAGATCCTAACATTCACATTTTGAACTGAATCGGTCTCGCTGAGTGGGTCAAATGTGTATAATGGTTGGATTTTGTGTGGAGGCTATATATACCCCTCCACCCCTTCTCCATTTGTGAGAGAGCCACCAGAACGTGCCTACACTTCCACTACTCATTTTCTGAGAGAGAACTACCTACTCATGTGTTGAGACCAAGATATTCCAATCCTACCACAAAAATCTTGATCTCTAGCCTTCCCCAAGTTGCTTTCCACTCAAATCATATTTCCACCATAGCCAAATCTGTGTGAGAGAGTTGAGTGTTGGGGAGTGTCGGTGTCAAAACCGGCGGATCTCAGGTAGGGGGTCCCGAACTGTGCGTCTAAGGCTAATGGTAACAGGAGGCGGGGGACACAATGTTTACCAAGGTTCGGGCCCTCTCGATGGAGGTACTTCCTACTTGATTGATCTTGATGATATGAGTATTACAAGAGTTGATCTACCACGAGATCGTAAAGCCTAAACCCTAAAAGATAGCCTATGATTATGATTTTTGTCGTCCTACGGACTAAACCCTCCGGTTTATATGGACACCAGAGGGGGCTAGGGTTACACAGAGTCGGTTACAAAGAAGGAGATCTACATATCCGAATTGCCAAGTTTGCCTTCCACACAAAGGAGAGTCCCGCCAAGACATGGGACGAAGTCTTCAATCTTGTATCTTCATAGTCCAACAGTCCGACCAAAGTATATAGTCCGGCTGTCTGAGGACCCCCTAATCCAGGACTCCCTCAGTATCCCCTGAACCAGGCTTCAATGACGATGAGTCCGGCGCGCATATTATCTTCGGCATTGCAAGGCGGGTTCCTTCTCCGAATACTCCATAGAAGATCTTGAATATGAGGATCGTGTCCAGCTCTGCAAAATAATTTCCACATACCACCATAGAGAGCACAATATTCCAAAAATCTAATCCGCTGACAACTTTTCACAGCGTGACATCATGCTGCAGCCCGGTCATCATGAACCATTTTTCCCAGCCTGCCACTGCACATGTTGCGAGGCAGTTTTATTGGAACGTCTTGTCGAAGCAGAGATCGTGTTCCCCTTATCACGGGATTCTCATAAATACGGGTGTGTGTAACCCAACAGTGCTTATTAGTATGACTCCTTGATTTTAGGTAAGTTCCAAATGGCCACGCGGAGGACGCTTGATATTCGCCCTCTTTATAAAAGGGCCAAGGCCTGTCCTTTTCTTCCTATGCTCGATCCTTCCCTTCCCCCACCTCGAGTTCCAACACCCAAGGCTCAGGCTAAGTGCTTCAGACCTTCAACCATGTCCGGATCCAACCTTCAAGGCTGGTGGATGGCCTCCTCTGTCACAGAGGAGGACATCAAGAAGCTTAGGGAGGCCAGGTATCTCACCGCCAAAATCCCGCACAGGCTGCCTGCTCAAGGGCAGGTCATCCCCACTCCCGAACCCAACGAGAGTGTCATATTTGTTTCCCACTTCCTCCGAGGGCTAGGTTTTAGTCTTGATCCCTTTGTTAGAGGGCTCATGTTCTATTACGGGCTAGATTTCCATGATCTTGCTCCAGATTCCATCCTTCACATCTCGTCGTTTATCGTCGTTTGCGAGGCCTTCCTCCGCATCACCCCACACTTCGGCTTATGGCTCAAGACCTTCAATGTGAAGCCAAATATGATCGATGGGCAACACGCAGAGTGCGGAGGTGCTACAATAAGCAAAGGCACCGACGCCCTATGGCCAAAGGGTTCCTTCCTGGAGGTGTTCGACTTATGGCAACGGGAGTGGTTTTACATCACAGCTCCCCGAGGTACAAAGCGGGCGGCAGCCCCCGCCTTCCACTCGGGCCCTCTGCCCCAACTAGCGTCATGGGTCAACAAGGGGCTAGACTGGGGCCAGTTAATGACGTGCTGACATTGCAAAGCCGCATCCGAGATCTCCTCAAGAGGGATGTCAGTCTTGTCAAGGTAATGCAAGTTATGCTAGTTTGTCGGGTCCTGCCATGCCAACGTCGATCTCTCCGTATGTGGGAGTTCAACCCGGAAGGACCACGAACTATTCAACAATTCTTTGGCATGACGCTCAAAGAGATGTATGGATTGTTCTTCGAGTCACGAATAAAGTGTCCGAACACCAGCGAGGATGCGGGTCTCAACTGCAACCGTCCAGATACCCAACTAAGTATTTCCGTGACCGAACATGTTATCTTTTTATTTGTCACAACATCATTCTGAAAAATTGCTCTCGGCTAGGACTGGATAAGAAAGGCGGAGAGGATCAGGTGTTCGGCCCCCCCTTCCCGAAGGCTCACTGGATCCTGTATTAACCAGGATGCTTGAGCGCGCACCTTATCAAGTGCCATCAGGAGAAGATGAAGGGAGGAATAAAGAAGCCGAAAGCAGGCTTCACACATTACACATCCAAACCGGGGGAATTAGTGTCTCTGCTAAGGAGGATAATCAGGGAGGTGAATCTAGAATCCCCTCTCCCCAAGGGAAGAAAAGGGCCGCCTCTGAAGACTTGGAAATGGAGGTTTCCAAACGAGGGAAGATACCTTCGCCAGGGGGCTCTGCCCCGGAGGGCGTCCTTACCGCACAGCGCCCGCAAGGGGGCTAGCCCTCAACCGAGCTGTAAGTGAACAAAACTACTTCGGTAAATATATCCTGCTTTATCTCTGAGAACAATAACCGAGACATATATCTTGCAGTCTGGCTCGTAGCCCTTCTCGACAGAGTTCGTCTTCGTGGGATCTTCTTCCGGAGATGATGGAGAGCGAAACGCCTCCTCCTACCTCCCCGCCTCATGGGGCGGACGACCCCGAGGTGTCGTCACGGAGGATTTCTCCTGATCCGCCAAGGCCAGAAGGTAACTCTTCGGCCGCCCGAAGTCCGGAGTATTCGGCTCCTAAGGAGAGCAATAGAAAGAGTCCGGGACTGTCCGGTGCACAACCGGACACACTGATGGGTCTTCTGGAGCAAGCGGCTATTTCAGAGGCGCATCATACATTAATGGGTATGGTGGTTGAGAGGATTTCATCCGCCAAAAGCGGGTTGAATGAAGCTTTTACGAGCCTGCTAAGAGGCTTTGAGGTACGCAAAGTAATATATATGTATTTTTGATGGTACCGCACACACGCTAGGTGTGCTCTGTCTAGATAGTAGCCCCTGAGACTCTGGTTGCCATCCAGAGGCGGCAAAAAGAGGATCATAGTCCCAGATAATGATCACGCTGCTTTCATGTGCAGGCGGCTGAGGGTCCGGCGGCTGGCCGCACTGCTGATTTTGCTGAACTGAGGCGGCAGCTTTACGTGGCGGATGCCGACATTGCACTTGTGAACAAGCGGCTTGGCGAGGCACATGGTATGTATTTTCGGGTGGTCAACAAATATTAAGAGGAGCATGATGCTAGTATCTATAATATGTGCTGTGACTGCAGATGGAGCTGCTGCCGTGGAGACCCTTCAGGCAGAACTTGCCCGAGCCAAGGAACAAGCCAGGAGAAGTGATGCGGCCGCCCTAAAGGCGGCCGGAGAGTTAAGAGCCGAACAGGATGCTCATCGCCAGAGCGAAGATAAAATAGCCAAGATGGCTGTTGAGCTAAAAGATGCCGCCGGCCGATATGAGCTCCTCGAAAAGGAAAGCCAAGTGAAAGCGGTTGACCTGAAGAAGGCCTTGGAAGCAGCCAAGGAAACTCGCTCTGAAATCAGAGCAGCGAGGGAGGAGCTTTGTCAAGCCGGAGATATCACGGCTGGGAGGCCCTTTTTGTTGCGGACGAAGTTCGGAGATCCGAAGTATGCCCCTCTGGATCAATTATGGAGTGCTGCAGATGCGTACTTGGACTTGGCAAAGAGTGCTGCTGATGCGACTGAGTTTTTCAAGGATCAGAAAGATCATGAGTTGGAAAGGTTGTTCTGGTCGCAGTTCAGTGCTCCAATGCGTCTGCTGCTGTTAAATGAACAAATGGCCGAGTGGGCCGAGCTCCATAGGCTGTCCGGGCTTGCAATGAGGTCTGTCGTGGATCATCTTTGGCCAAAGGGACCAAGGCCGGATAGTTATTTTGGCTTAGTGCAATGATTCCTTGGTGTTGGGCCGCATATCGATGTTGTAAAGAGGTCGGCGTGCATAGAGGGTGCATGAATGGCTCTTGCCCTTGTTAAGACATATTGGGCAGGGAAGGAGGCCACCGCTATTGCAACCCGGGGTCCGGCCGGAGGCCAGGGCTCGCCCAACACTATTTTGAAGAAGTCCTAGAAGGCGCCCGTTTAATAGAGGCTCAGTGCTCGAAGAGTACCATGTTCGAGTGACATGTATCTGAATTGTAAAAACAATGCTATTTTGATTATAAAGGTTGTGTTTATACTTTTGCCCGAAAGTATTATAGTGCCTCTTGTGCGGCCCTTTATGTATGTATATAACCTGAAAGTTTGCAGTCG
Organism: Aegilops speltoides; assembly: GCA_021437245.1. NCBI lineage: Eukaryota > Viridiplantae > Streptophyta > Magnoliopsida > Poales > Poaceae > Aegilops > Aegilops speltoides. The sequence goes on from CM038144.1 coordinate 29,516,013, forward strand.
TCGGCTTCAGCCCCCACGCATGTAATGCGGAGGTGTTCGTAAAAGCGTGTAATCACACTTGATCCAACGTCTTGGTCCATTAAGGAGGTGATAGCGCGGTGAACAAGGCAATTGGAATATATAGCTTTAACACTTTCACTTAGCCATAGGAGTTTGATGGTGGGGCTATTATATAGCCCCTGGTACTTCTGCGTTCATCCGAATACGATGCGCGTACGTACATGATCGGGAAACCGGTCCTTCGTTAATGTCGAGGAACGTGAAGATTCCGCTGAGTCATCGAGTGGTTGACCAGTCTCGCGCTTTATCATGACAGTCACTTTTCGGCTTTCTCTACTAAGGTGCTCATCCAGAAGAACCAGGGCACAATCGCAGTAGTTCTCCCGGTGCCACCTTAGCCGATAGAGCGGAACATAGGTAGCAAAACACGGGAGACGGGCAAACCCAACTATTGACCAAAGACATGATTCGGAGCTGATGCATATAAGGCCAAACTCGCGAGCCGAACACTCCCTAAGGTATTCGGACTTTTATAACATATACTGGGCTGAGTAACGCCCTCGATAATGAGCCCTGAATTTCCAGGTACATGCATTATTCTGGCGTGACGAAATGCCAATAACGCCAGCATCCCTCTCGGTTGTGTTGAGTGCTCAGAGTGTGTGAAGCCACAAGAGACATTAAAAAATGTTTACACAAGGTCTTAATCTAAAAAGAAACCTTTGAGCGGGGCCCTGCTGCACGTCTGTGCCTTTATCTCCGTTGTGTCGTATCCTAGAAGGGTGTAGCACGATGATCATCTGTAAAAAAGAAAAACCCAGGTGAAAGACTTCGTGCGAAAAGTTGGTTATCCTTAATGAACCATGAAAAAGCAATCTATTATTGTATTAATAGGGTCAAGCCGAACTATGGGCCTTTCTACATGCGGGCAGCCCCTAGCACCACCTATGGGGGTATATCCATCGACCCAAGCTCAGGTTTATCTGGGCTGCTACAACTAGTGGTGCGCCGGACTCATCTAACCGTGTCCGCGGTCTTGACGACCGATCATTTATTCTGGTTGGAGAGGCCGTTCAGTGTTCGGCTGCTAGAGCCGCCACATATTCTTCCGCACGTAAGGAACGCTCTGTATTTCCGCTAACTGTGATGACGCCACGTGGACCGGGCATCTTAAGTTTAAGATAAGCGTAATGCGGTACTGCATTGAAACGAGCGAAGGCCGTTCTTCCGAGTAGTGCGTGATAGCCGCTTCGGAATGGAGCGATGTCGAAGATTAATTCTTCGCTTCGGAAGTTGTCGGGAGAACCGAATACAACCTCTAATACTAGAGAGCCCGTGCAGCGGACCTCTACGCCTGTATTACTCCTTTATAGATAGTATTGCTTTGGCTGATTCTTGATGGGTCTATCCCCATTTTGCGGACAGTGTCCTGATATATCAGATTAAGACTACTATCGTCATCCATAAGGACTCGGGTGAGATGGTATCCGTTAATTATTGACTCGAGCACCAAGGCAACCGATCCTACGTGCCGGATACTAGTCGGATGATCCCTGCGATCAAAATTGATCGGGCAGGCTGACCAAGGGTTGAACTTGGGGGCGACGGACTCTACAGCGTATACATCTCGGAGTGCGCGTTTGTGTCTCCTCTTTGGTACGAGAGTTGCATAGATCATGTTCACTGTTTTGACCTCTTGTGGAAATTTTTTCTGTCCCCCAGTGTTCGGCTGGCGAGGCTCATCCTCGTCTACACTTGGTGTCTCCCTCCCCTTGTGTTCGGTGTTTAGTTTGCCGGCCTGCTTGAAGACCCAACATTCTCTGTTGGTGTGATTTGCAGGTTTTTCGGGGGTGCCATGAATCTGACATATTCTGTCCAGAATCTTGTTTAGGCTGGACGGTCAATTTCTGCTGCCTTTAAATGGCTTTTTCCGTTGACCGGGTCGAGAGCCCCTGAATCCAGTGTTGACCGCCGTGTTTTCTGGGTTGTCTTCCTTGTTTTGGCACTTGTTTTTATTGCGTCCCGGCTTCCCGTTGCCATCCCTGACTTCGGATGTTCCTGGGTCACTAGTGCCGCTACGGGCCAACCAACTGTCCTCGCTCGCGCAAAAGCGGGTCATAAGGCTTGTTAGGGCTGCCATTGTCCTCGGTTTTCCTGGCCGAGGTGTCTGGCGATCCATTCGTCCCGGACACTGCGTTTGAAAGCCGCTAAGGCTTCGGCGTCGGGCAGCCGACAATTTGATTCTTCTTTGTAAGAAATCTATTCCACAGCTTACGGGCGGACTCTCTGGGTTGTTGAATTATGTGACTTAAATCGTCTGTATCCGGAGGTCGGACATAGGTCCCTTGAAAATTAGCCCTAAAAGCATCCTCAAGTTCTTCCCAACTACCAATTGAGTTTTTGGGGAGGCTTTTCAACCAGTGTCGAGCTGGTCCTTTCAACTTGAGGGGCAGGTATTTGATGGCGTGGAGATCATCTCCACACTCCAAGTGGATGTGAAGGATAAAGTCCTCAATCCAGACCCCAGGGTCTGTCGTTCCGTTGTATGCCTCTATGTTCACGGGTTTGAATCCCTCCGGAAATTCATGATCCAGCACCTCATCAGTGAAGCACAGGGGGTGCGCGGCACCCTTGTATTTGGATGTGTCATGGCATTCTTCTAACGGTTGTAGTGTTCGGTTTTGATTCCGAGCTGTTATTCGGTCAGTATAGTCGTTTGGGCGGCCATGATCCTCTGCCGGAGCGCGCTTCCTAGATCCGTAGATGGACCTGGCCATACCGGCTTTTTTGTCCAGGTGGTCACGTAAATCGTGTGCTGACTTATGTGCGGCATCATTAGCCACCCTGTCGCGGCCACGGGGTGGTCGGTCCGGCTGATCGACCGTTTTATTTTTTAGCTGAATGGGCTCTATAGCCTCGTTGTCGAAGTCGGGCAGCAACTTGTGCTTTGGATAGCTCTTTGTGTGGCGATCGCCACCGTATTTTTCTTTCGAGTCAAGCAATTTGTTCCATCTACGGTTGAGCGCATCCTGCATGGCCTTAAGCCTTTGCTTCTGCTTCTTCAAGCTCCTCGCGGTGGCAATAAGCCTTCTATGGAGGTTCTCTTGTTCCAAGTGCCTTTCCAGGATGATGTGTGCATCATCATCCAGACTATTCTCCTCTCTGGAGACAGGTTGATGAGTTTTACCCTCGGCATCGCCTTGATCGGATAGCGGCTCCGGACTATGTTCGCCGTCCCCTGGCTCATCCTGCTCCATCATTGGGTCCATGGGGTCGTCGTTTCCTTTGGAGTCGACCGGGGTATTATTATTTATTGCGCCGTTATCGTTGTTTTTGCTGAGGCGGGATTTGGAGCGGCGCTGATGTTGTTGCTTTGTTTGCTTCTCAAGAGGGTTACCCTCTGTTGTATCCTCCAGTTCCTCGCCGTTATTTTCTTTGGGTGTATCCACCATGTATATATCATATGATGAGGTGGCTGTCCAGCGCCCTTTAGGCAGTGATTCCTATTCTTCTCCTGCATCGTCGTCCATACCGTCGATGTCTTCGGAGCCGAAATCAAGCATGTCGGTTAAGTCATTGAGAGTGGCTACCAAGTGGGTGGTGGGTGGGTAACGAATTTCTTCGTCATCCGCTTCCCACTAAAGCCAGACATAGTTCGGCCAAGAGTCTCCTGACAGAGAGAGAGACTTCAGTGAATTTAGCACGTCGCCCAAGGGTGAGTGCTGAAAGATATCAGCAGAGTAAACTCCATGATCGGTGCCCAATCAGATTCGATAGGCACGGATGCATGTGATTCGGAGCCTATGGTCGGAGACGAGTCCGAGGGTCCGATGACACATGCTTCATCGGGGGCGAAGTCTGTGTTCGGCTCTAGCACCGATGAGTGTGCGGCCTCCGTGGTGGTGTCTGTCCGCTCGTCCTCGGATGGCGTGATCTGCTTCAGCTCTAAGGCCAGGGCAGCTACCAGTGCATTCTCCTGAACACTGTCTGATGGTAGATCTAAGTCATGCTCATCGTGACTGTGCGGCGAACCTGTTATGGGCTCGACTCTGTAGAAGATCAAATCTCCGCGGATGTCGGCGGTGTAGTTTAGGCTTCCAAACCTGGCCTGATGGCCAGGGGCGTAGCTATCGATCTGTTCCAGATGGGCAAGCGAATTGGCCCGCAGTACGAAGCCGCCGAATACGAAGATCTGTCCAGGGAGCAAAACCTCACCCTAGACCGCATCGTTGAAGATGATTGAAGGAGCCATCAAGCCTTATCGTGATGACACAGTGGAACTCTCAGTGAAAGCACCAATGTCGGTGTCAAAACCGGCAGATCTCGGGTAGGGGGTCCCAAACTGTGCGTCTAAGGCTAATGGTAACAGGAGGCAGGGGACAGAATGTTTACCCAGGTTCGGGCCCTCTCGATGGAGGTAATACCCTACTTCCTAATTGATTGATCTTGATGATATGAGTATTACAAGAGTTGATCTACCATGAGATCGTAAAGGCCAAACCCTAGAAGCTAGCCTACGATTATGATTGTTGTCGTCCTACGGAGTAAACCCTCCAGTTTATATAGACACCAGAGGGGGCTAGGGTTACACAGAGTCGGTTACAAAGAAGGAGATCTACATATCCGAATCGCCAAGCTTGCCTTCCACGCAAAGGAGAGTCCCACCCAGACACGGGATGAAGTCTTCAATCTTGTATCTTCATAGTCCAACAGTCCGGCCAAAGTATATAGTCCGGCTGTCCGAGGACCCCCTAATCTAGGACTCCCTCAGGGAGTGCTACCTCTTGAGCTTGCATTAGTTTTCCTTTGAAGAGGAAAGGGTGATGCAACAAAGTAGCGTAAGTATTTCGCTAAGTTTTGAGAAACAAGGTATCAATCCAGTAGGAGACGACACACAAGTCACTGAATACCTGCACAAACAATCAAGAACTTGCAACCAACGCAATAAAGGGATTGTCAATCCCTTCACGGTCACTCGCAAAAGTGAGATCTGATAGAGATAAATAAACGGTACAGTAAATATTTTTGGTATTTTTAGGTGTATAGATTAGAAAGTAAAGATTGCAAAATAGTAGATCAGAAACTAGCAAGATGTAAACGAGATTCAATAATATGGAAAAGAGACCCGGGGGCCTTAGGTTTCACTAGTGGCTTCTCTCGAGAAAGCATACATTACGGTGGGTGAACAAATTACTGCCGAGCAATTGATAGAAAAGCGCATAATTATGATGAGCTAAGGCAATGATCATGAACATAGGCATCACACCCGTGTCAAGTAGACCGACTCCTGCCTGCATCTACTACTATTACTCCACACATCGACCTCTATCCAGCATGCATCTAGAATATTAATTTCATAAGAACGGAGTAACGCATTACGCAAGATGACATGATGTAGAGGGATAAACTCAAGCAATATGATATAAACCCCATCCTTTTATCCTCAAGCAATACAATAGTTGCCTTGCTGCCCCTACTGTCACTAGGAAATGACACCACAAGATTGAACCCAAAGCTAAGCACTTCTCTCATGGCAAGAAAGATCAATATAGTAGCCAAACTAAACCGATAATTCGAAGAGACTTGCAAAGATATCAAATCATGCATATAAGAATTCAGAGAAGAACCATATAATATTCATAGATAATCTTGATCATGAATCCACAATTCATCGGATCTCGGCAAACACTCCGCAAAAGAGTATTACATCGAATAGATCTCCAAGAACATCGAGGAGAACTTTGTATTGAGAATCAAAGAGAGAGAAGAAGCCATCTAGCTAATAACTATGGACCCAAAGGTCTGTGATAAACTACTAACACTTCATTGGAGAGGTAATGGTGTTGATGTAGAAGCCCTTAGTGATTGAATCCCCCTCCGGTAGATCGCCCGAAAAGGCCCCAAGACGGGATCTCACGGGTACAGAAGGTTGCGGTGATGGAAAAGTGGTTTCGTGGCTCCCCTTGATGTTTTTAGGGTATAAGAGTATATATAGGCGAAAGAACTAGGTCGGTGGATCTACGAGGGGCCCTTGAGGGTGGGGGCGCGCCTACCTCCCTGGGTGCGCCCTCCTGCCTTGTGGCCTCCTCGTTACGTCTCCGGCTTCATCTCCAAGTCTTCTGGTTTGCTTTCGGTCCAAGAAAGATCGTCACGAAGGTTTCATTCCGTTTGGTATTCCGTTTTTGCAAAACTCTAAAATAGGCAAAAAAACTGGCACTGGGCCTTCGGTTAATAGGTTAGTCCCAAAAATAATATAGAAGAGCATATTAAAGCCCATTAAACATCCAAACCAGATAATATAATGGCATGGAACAATCAAAAATTATAGACACGTTGGAGACGTATCAAGCATCCCCAAGCTTAATTCCTGCTCGTCCTCGATTAGGTAAATGATAAAAACAGAATTTTGATGTGGAATGCTACCTAACATATTCATCAATGTAATTTTCTTTATTGTGGCATGAATGTTCAGATCCGAAAGATTCAAGACAAAAGTTTAATATTGACATAAAAATAATAATACTTCAAGCATTCTAACAAAGCAATCATGTCTTCTAAAAATAACATGGCCAAAGAAAGCTATCCCTACAAAATCATATAGTCTGGTTATGCTCTATCTTCATCACACAAAGTATTTAATCATGCACAACCCCAATGACAAGCCAAGCAATTGTTTCATACTTTTGATGTTCTCAAACTTTTTCAATCTTCACGAAATACATGAGCGTGAGCCATGGACATAGCACTATAGGTGGAATAGGATGGTGGTTGTGGAGAAGACAAAAAGGAGAAGATAGTCTCACATCAACTAGGCGTATCAACAGGCTATGGAGATGCTCATCAATAGATATCAATGTGAGTGAGTAGGGATTGCCATGCAACGGATGCACTAGAGCTATAAGTGTATGAAAGCTCAACAAAATAAACTAAGTGGGTGTGCATCCAACTTGCTTGCTCACGAAGACCTAGGGCACTTTGAGGAAGCCCATCATTGGAATATACAAGCCAAGTTCTATAATGAAAAATTACCACTAGTATATAAAAGTGACAACATAGGAGACTCTCTATCATGAAGATCATGGTGCTACTTTGAAGCACAAGTGTGGTAAAAGGATAGTACCATTGCCCTTCTCTCTTTTTCTCTCATTTTTTTATTTTTCGTCCGGAGTCTCATCCCGACTCGTGGGGGAATCATAGTCTCCATCATCCTTTCCTCACCGGGGCAATGCTCTAAGAATGAAGATCATCACACTTTTATTTACTTACAACTCAAGAATTACAACTCGATACTTAGAATAAAATATGACTCTATATGAATGCCTCCGGTGGTGTACCGGGATGTGCAATGACTCATGAGCGACATGTATGAAAGAATTATGAACGGTGGCTTTGCCACAAATACGATGTCAACTACATGATCATGCAAAGCAATATGACAATAATGGAGCGTGTCATAATAAAAGGAATGGTGGAAAGTTGCATGGCAATATATCTTGGAGTGGCTTTGGAAATGCCATAATAGGTAGGTATGGTGCCTGTTTTGAGGAAGGTATATGGTGGGTGTATGGTACCGGCGTAAGTTGCGCGGTACTAGAGAGGCTAGCAATGGTGGAAGGGTGAGAGTGCGTATAATCCATGGACTCTACATTAGTCATAAAGAACTCACATACTTATTGCAAAAATCTACAAGTCATCAAAACAAAGTACTACATGCATGCTCCTAGGGGAAGGGTTGGTAGGAGTTAACCATCGCGTGATCCCGACCTCCACTCATAAAGAAGACAATCAATAAATAAATCATGCTCCAACTTCATTACATAACGGTTCACCATACGTGCATGCTACGGGAATCACAAACTTTAACACAAGTATCTCTCAAATTCACAACTAATCCACTAGCATGATTCTAATATCACCATATTCATATCTCAAAACAATCATAAAGAATCAAACTTCTCATAGTATTCAATGCACTTTATATGAAATTTTTTATTATATCCATCTTGGATGCCCATGATATTAGGACTAGTTTTATAACCTAAGAAAATTACCATGCTGTTCTAAAAGACTCTCAAATTAATATAAATGAAGCATGAGAGTTCCGCAATTTCTATAAAATAAAGTCACCGCTGTGCTCGGAAAATATATAAGTGAGGCACTAGAGCAATATTGTCTAGCTCAAAAGATATAAGTGAAGCACATAGAGTATTCTAATAAATCATGATTCATGTGTGTCTCTCTCAAAAGGTGTGTACAGCAAGGATGATTGTGGTAAATTAAAAATCAAAGACTCAAATCATACAAGACGCTCCAAGCAAAACACATATCATGTGGTGAATAAAAATATAGCCTCAAGTAAAGTTACCGATAGACGAAGATGAAAGAGGGGATGCCTTACGGGGCATCCCCAAGCTTAGGCTTTTGGTTGTCCTTGAATTTTACCTTGGGGCGCCTTGGTCATCCCCAAGCTTAGGATCTTGCCACTCCTTATTCCAAAGTTCATCAAATCCTTACCCAAAACTTGAAAACTTCACAACAGAAAACTTCAACAGAAAATCTCATGAGCTCCGTTAGTATAAGGAAACAAATCACCAATTTAAGGTACTGTTGTGAACTCATTCTTTATTTATATTGGTGTAATATCTAATGTATTCCAACTTCTCCATGGTCCATACCCCCCGATACTACTCATAGATTTATCAAAATAAGCAAACACACGAAAAACAGAATCTGTCAGAAACAGAACAATCTGTAGTAATCTGTAACTCTCGAATACTTCTGTAACTACAAAAATTCGGAAATAAATTGGTGGACGTGAGGAATTTGTATATTAATCTTATTCAAAAATAATCAACTCGAAATCACTTTTCTGTTAAAAATGACAATTAATCTCGTGAGTGCAAAGTTTCTATTTTTTCAACAAGATCAAATGAACTTTCACCCAAGTCTTCCCAAAGGTTCTACTTGGCAGAAACAATAATTAAAACATATAACCAGAGTCTAGATGAATTATTTATTACTAAACAGGAGCAAAAAGTAAAGAACAAAAGTAAAATTGGGTTTCCTCTCAACAAGCGCTATCGTTTGACGCCCCTAGCTAGGCATTAAGATTTCGATGATGCTCACATGAAAGACAAGAATTGAAGCGCAAAGAGAGCATCATGAAACACGTGACAAACACATCTAAGTCTAACATACTTCCTATGCATAGGCATCTTATAGGCAAACACATTATCATAGCAAGCAAAAACTAGCATATGCAAGGAAGTGGAAAGAAACAACAGCAAGCTCAACATAACGAGAGGTAATTTTGTAACATGAAAATTTCTACAACAATATTTTCCTCTCTCATAATAACTACATGTGGTATCATAAGCAAATTCAACAAAATAGCTATCACAAATATTTTCAACATGATCCACATCCATGCGAAGTTGACACTCTTCCAAAATAGTGGGATTAACATTAACTAAAGTCATGATCTCTCCATACCCACTTTTCCCAAAAATTTCATAAGATTGAACAATCTACAAATATGTGGGATCTAAAGTCAACACTCTTCCAAACCCACTTTCAATAATATTTCAAACATTATTATCAATCTCATATTCATCATGGGGCTTAAATAAAATTTCAAGATCAAAAGAAGAATCACCCCAATCATGATCATTGCAACAAATAGTAGTTATAGCAAAACTAGCATCCCCAAGCTTGAGGTTTTGCATATCATTAACACAATTGATATTGAGAGAATTTATAGTAACATCATTGCAACCATGTTTTTCAACGAAGGAACTATCAAGTATGGGTGCAATAGCAATGATCTCATGTTTAACATAAGGAACTACAGCAAATTTGTCTTCATAAATATTGGCATCATGGCCACAAGAATAGCAAGCATCATGTTCATCAAGGGATATTTCAATCAAATGATCGGAATCATAATTATCTATAGATTCATGCATATCATTATTTTCTTCCAAAGCAACGGTCATTCTTTCAATAAATTCTTTGACATAGACATTATTGTGGAACCCCGGCTAGAGCAACCGGTTTACCTTGCATTGCCAGCCCAGAGACCATGTCTTCTGGCAACACACAACATCTTGGTACAGAATACAACCGCTTTATTGATACTCGCGGAACATAGTTCATATTACAACAAGTTAGGAGGCCAAGCGGCAGATACGGTGCGGCTGAACAATATGTACATTATTTAATGAACATAAGGGGGGCCTCGATCATGACAACTACGCGGCAGCGGAACGACGATGAAGCGGGACTCCATAGCATAGGGACACCGATGTGAACACGATCTAGACTCGAACAGCACTCCATTCCAACGAACCTTTCCTGAAATCTGGCATGACACGCCAGGTCAGTACATTGAATGTACTTGCAAGTTCACAACAAGGATAAACATAATGACAAACAATATCATGATATTAACCAATTTAATCATCAATGCAAGATCATGCAGTTAATGTAGTGAATCAAAATCTCTTGCCTCAAGTCCCATGGACTTGCTTACCAACGGTTTACCACGTAACCAAATGGTGATCATTCTCGGATCACAAACGGACCAACAACTTGTTCATCAACACCAACATGGTTCTTTAATAACCATCATCTTTTCAACAGTGCCATGTTATTTTGGTGTGCAATATTTATTTAAAATGTTGACCCATGGTGTGACCTACTTTCGAGCGTATCCGTAACCGTGCACTCGGCTATCGATAGATTTAATACATTCTGCAGAGGTAGCGCACTGTACCCACACCAAGGAACCCATGGCCTCGCACTCCCATTCGGGTGGACTAATGGCATTCCAACAAAACCCCTCCATTGCCACGACACTCTCCCGGCCACTCCCACTAACTCCCCACTGGGCTAAGTCATGGGTGGCCCCGTGTCTACCCTAGACACCAACGGCCACCGTCGTGGCAAAACGGTCCCAAACAGGGACAAGGTACCATAACAACAATCAATGGGCACACAAGGTTATGTCTGCTTACCGGGCCAGGGTACCGCACGCCCATAACCTTCCCTCGTTGGAGGTACCGACCATAGGCATGACAACGGACCGAATAAAGGCCTTCCCATAAAGGCAAATGTGGTTGCACTGGGAAATACTCGATTCAGTGGCACCATGACCCGATCAACGATATGTTCAAGTTGATCTACTATCAGGTTCAACTTAATATAAAAATGACCGGTGTCATGACATGCCATGCAAATGCACTCATATAACATGCTTCACTAATCATCAGAATCATACCGGGTCAACTTGTATCAAGCACTAAGCAAACAGTTCAGAACCTCATGGCACTTTTCTGGTTAGGTTTAAGCATCAACTAATCATGACAATAACTTAGCATAATCATTTTCTTACTCAAGAAAATATCATTCAAACTAGTCCATTTTAAATAGCAAATTATTTCTCCAAAGCCTATCATCACTTATAATAACTTAACTCTAACTTAGTTAACTCTTAACTTTCTATCAAACCACACATTCACATGAATAAGCTTCCAACAGAATAAAAATAATTATTGAACAAGGTGATTTAAATGCATGAACTAATTAACCATTCAAGTTAAAAAATAAATCACAAATATTGCAATGGCACCATGAAAATGTTGTTGTGGCTTGCCTTAGTGTAGATGAGGGTCACACTCTCCCTGGTGATCCTCAAGACAAGCTCCACCTTCTGAAAACAATTATAAACACAAAAAGAAAACATCAAGAACCCTTCTGAAAATTACCAAAAAATCTAGGCAGCAGGTAAAATTCCCATCTTTGGTGTGCTGCTAGAGATTTTCATACATAACCCAATGCAAAAAGAATCAATTCATTTGGATTTATGGTTAAAAAGTAGTGGCTGTTTGAAGTGTTATGTAATTATTTAAATTTTAAATTTTAAATAAACAGAACTGGGGAGGGGTGACGTCGAAGGCGTAAACCCGCGGGGCGCCTCCACTCGTACCGCTTCGGGCGCGTACAGAGTGGCTGACTAGCAGGCCCCGCTGGTCAGATGAGGGGGAGGGGAGAGAGAAACAAAGGGTGGCGGGGTTCCGCCGGAGCACACGCCAACGAGGAGAGCTCCTTGGACAAAACTGGAGGGAGGGATCGAAAGAGGGGACGGAGGCGCACCTGCCTGTGCCTGTAGGTTAGCTAGGGGTGGTCGGACGACGTCAGAAACGACCTCTCCAGTGGCGACAGAATGCAGCGGTCGCCGGAGTTGAAGACGACGGCGACTAGAGGCGGCACCAGGGGCTCCAACCGGGCGGAACGGTACTACCGAGGCACAACGGAGGCCCTGGAAGGGTCGCCTAAGCTTGGGAGGGGCTGGAGTGGTGCGGACGGACAGAGGGAATCGCCGGCAAGCTCGAGATTGGGAACAGCGGCCTGAGGCCTGCCCGGCCGGGCCACGGCTTTCTACAGGTTTGTGGAGTGTGTGAGAGGAGTGGATGAGGCTCGAGGAGACTGGGGAGGGCCCTATTTATAGCCGAGCGACGGGAGGTGCTCGGGCTCCGCCGGAGGACACCTGGACGCTGCGCCTGTCGACGAGCAGCGTCAATGAGAGAGGGGAAGGCGACGCAGCTCACGTGGGAACTGTGGGCACGCGGAGACGAGCACAGGAGTGAGGAGAAGGCGACGAACACAGTGCACGGCACACTATTGGGTTGGCCGCACCGCGCCCGTGCTCGCTGTGGCTAGCTCCGGCATCAGCGAGCGCCAGGGTGAAGTAAATGGCATCAAGATGATGATGGTGGTGGGGTTTGGCAAGGTTTGGCAGGCGGGGAAGCGATCACGCGAGCAACAAAGGCTCGGGCGCGATGCAGAGCACGCCGTCTGCATGCCAGCACGCTTGGTCGAACGCGGTCACCGCGTGAACTCTGACCTCAGGCCGACCTAAGCCTAAACTTCATGTCTGGCGTGTTGTTCGTGGTAGATTTAGATGTTACCACACTTTGGTTGAGCTCAGGCGCAGTGAACAAGATTTTTACTTCACTGCAAGTTACTGGACAGTAACTTTATGAGCTTGCTATGGTTAAATGGCTTGGAGTTGGGAGCTGTGCTTTGGTGTGTAGCAATGAGTTAGGAGCATAGTGATGCACAAGAAAATGCAGCACCAATGGAGCAAGTAAAATGGTAGTTGCTGTAGAAACCACCATTTCTGGCCAAAACAGAAAATAATTTCTGTAGCAAAAATATTCCAAAGAGCGGTGTGATATTTTTGCTCAGGGAGGTGCCCTAGGGTTCAAAGGATTTTTTTGATTTTTCTCAGGTTTTTATGGGCAAGAAAAATAGGGGTTGCTTTGGAGCACAAGTTTCTATTTAGGGTTTTTGAGAGGAAAATGAATATTTTTTTCATTAAAGAAAAATATCCATGACATTATTTTGAGGTATAACAGAGAGGAAATGATGGTTTGGAGGAGGCATGAGCCACTTGGGTGAAAGCCAAGGTGATGCCCAAGTGTTTTAAGTCCAACTGAAATGATCAATTTCAAAATTCAAATCAAACCCAACTGAAAACCAGAAGAGAAAAGAGGGCAAAAACCAGGCTGTCACAATTATGAGCATAGATTTCATAGCAATATTTAAGTATGTCAAAATTTTCATATTTGTAGAGAGTAATATCACACTTTTCAATCAAAGAAGCAACTTCATAAGCACCCTTAAAAGCAGCAAATACTTCAAAAAAATTCGATATCATAGTAACTATAAACATCCTTTGCATAAGAAGATAAGATTTCATTATCACTAAACTCACATAGGTAGGGAAGGTGCTTTTAGGGTTCTTAGAGCAACAAGTAAAATCATAAATTTCACAAAGATTCTAAGCATAGCATAGCAAACTATTTATTTAAAACCATAAGAGCTTCCCTTTTTCAGACAAACGATGACGCACAAAATGAGCATGCTCATCTAAAGATTTTCCCTCAACTAAACTAGCTGAGGTTTCAGCACGAGCACATATAGATCAAAGATGATCCAAGTAGAACACTTTAAGTGGATCCATATCAATAGATTTTTAGCAAGCAAAGATGCAAGCAAATAGAAGGCACATGGAAACACAAACAAAAAGACATAAGGGAAGAAGGCGAAGAAAAGGCAAAGGTTTTCGAAAATTGTTTTAGAAGTGGGGGAGAGGAAACCGAGAGGCGAATGGCGAATAATGTAATGCAAGGGAGAAGAGTTTATGATGGGTACTTGGTATGGCTTGACTTGGTGTAGATCTCCCCGGCAACTGCGCCAGAAGTCCTTCTTGCTACCTCTTGAGCTTGCGTTCGTTTTCCCTTGAAGAGGGAAGGGTGATGCAGCAAAGTAGCATAAGTATTTCCCTTAGTTTTGAGAACCAAGGTATCAATCCAGTAGGAGACGGTGCACAAGTCATCGAATACCTGCACAAACAATCAAGAACTTGCAGCCAACGCGATAAAGGGGTTGTCAATCCCTTCATGGCCACTCGCAAAAGTGAGATCTGATAGAGATAGATAAATGGTAAAGTAAATTTTTTTGGTATTTTTAGGTGTATAGAATGGAAAGTAAAGATTACAAAATAGTAGATCGGAAACTAGCTAGATGTAAATGAGATTCAATAATATGGAAAAGAGACCCGGAGGCCTTAGGTTTCACTAGTGGCTACTCTCGAGATAGCATATATTACGGTGGTGAACAAATTAATGCCGAGCAATTGATAGAAAAGCGCATAATTATGATGACATCTAAGGCAATGATCATGAACATAGGCATCACATCCGTGTCAAGTAGACCGACTCTTGCCTGCATCTACTACTATTACTCCATACATCGACCGCTATCCAGCATGCATCTAGAGTATTAAGTTCATAAGAATGGAGTAACGCATTAAGCAAGACGGCATGATGTAGAGGGATAAACTCAAGCAATATGATATAAACCCCATCTTTTTATCCTCGATGGCAACAATACAATACGTGCCTTGCTGCCCCTACTGTGACTGGGAAAGGACACCGCAAGATTGAACCCAAAGCTAAGCACTTCTCTCATGGCAAGAAAGATCAATCTAGTAGGCTAAACTAAACCGATAATTCGAAGAGACTTGCAAAGATATCAAATCATGCATATAAGAATTCAGAAAAGAACCAAATAATATTCATAGATAATCTTGATCATAAATCCACAATTCATTGGATCTCGGCAAACACAACACAAAAGAGTATTACATTGAATAGATCTCCAAGAACATTGAGGATAACTTTGTATTGAGAATCAAAGAGAGATAAGAAGCCATCTAGCTAATAACTATGGACCCGAAGGTCTGTGGTAAACTACTCATGCTTCATCGGAGAGGTAATGGTGTTGATGTAAAAGCCCTCCTTGATCTAATCCCCCTCCGACAGATCGCCGAAAAAGGCCCCAAGATGGGATCTAACGGGTACAGAAGGTTGCGGCGGTGGAAAAGTGGTTTCGTGGCCCCCCCTGATGTTTTTAGGGTATAAGAGTATATATAGGCGAAAGAACTTGGTCGGTGGAGCTACGAGGGGCCCACGAGGGTGGGGGCGCGCCCTCCTGCCTCGTGGCCTCCTTGTTACGTCTCCGACTTCATCTCGAAGTCTTGTGGTTTGCTTTCGGTCCAAGAAAGATCACCGCAAAGGTTTCATTCCGTTTGGACTCCGTTTGGTATTCCTTTTCTGCAAAACTCTAAAATAGGCAAAAAAAACAGAAGCTGGCGCTGGGCCTTCGGTTAATAGGTTAGTCCCAAAAATAATATAAAGGAGCATATTAAAGCCCATTAAACATCCAAAACAGATAATATAGTAGCATGGAACAATCAAAAATTATATATATGTTGGAGACGTATCAGGGAGACTATCATTTGAAGCACAAGAGTAAGGAGTTTATCATCAACACACCATCTATTACCTTTTGGAGAGTGGTGTGTCCTAGATTGTGTCGCTTGAACAAGATTGTGGAGTTGAACTAAGAAGTTTGTAAGGGCAAGGAGATCGCCTACTTCACGAAGATCTACCCGAGTGAGGAAAGTCCTTCGTGGGCGATGGCCATGGTGGGTTAGACAAGGTTGCTTCTTTGTGGACCGTTCGTGGGTGGAGTCCTCCATGGACTCCCGGAACCGTTACCCTTCGTGGGTTGAAGTCTCCATCAACGTGGACGTACGATAGCACCACCTATTGGAACCACACCAAGAATTTCCATGTCTACATTGCGTTTGCCTTCTCCAAACCCTTCCCTTTACCTTTATATGCAATGTTTTACTTTCCACTGCTACACTCCTAGAATTGTGTGTGTTAGCTGATTGCTTGACTTGTACTAGTTGCTAAAATCTGCCAATAATTAAAATTGGGAAAATGTTAGATTTTTATTTGGTCAAGTAATCTAATCACCCCCTCTAGACCTACTTTCAATCCTACAAGTGGTATCAGAGCCTTGGTCAAGATATGCGCGTGAAACTCAAAGCCACATATACTCTGGTGGAGCAGTTGTACGCTGGCGCTCAACGAGCTATTTCTGCTGCCTTACACAAAAAGTCACCGCCTTCTCTCATCAAGGAAGTGCTAGAGAGGCTATCTATGCTGCTGCAAAGAATCAAAGAGTTGAAGCGATTAGCCGCCAGGGCTGGTGCCATCACTGCATTAACCCGGGCAAAGGCGTGGCAAGAAGATCCTGATCCAGAAGATTTGGCCAATGGTTGCCCAAGCATAAAAGAGGACGGATTTCCCTTCAGCGCTCATGACTTTGTTGAAATAGCAAGGGAAATGCGCCCATTAGCAAGCAAACTGGCTGAAGACATGGACCTGTCCCATTATCAAGCAGTTTATGACATTGAAAACAAGAAGGTGAAAGCGCGGATTCATGAGGCCCAAGTCCGTATTCCGTCAATTCGTAAGCACACCTTTGCCCCTGATATTGATCTGTCAACACTTATTGATGATGAAGTTGTGTTCAAAGCTTTGACTGGGATCAACTGGGCCACCTCTAACTTCCAGTCAACGGGTGAAGAGGAAGGAGATGAATCGGCGCAAGATGACCCGGAAGCCACGACCCGCCAAGACCAGGAGTCTTGATCGATGAACTAGTTTACCATTCCCAACATTTGGATGTTGTGTGTCTCAAAACACTTTATTATTTTGTGGCCAATGATGCCTTGTAGTAGGCTAGTTGAAAAACCATGATCTGTCACGCCATCATGCATGTTTATTTGCATAACGCTTATGAGCCGTTCGATCTGATTTGAAGACCCACTGTTTATGCTCATAATCATTGTCAACCTTGTTGATCATGTTGTCATAAACCCTGCATAAAAACAGAGAACGAGTGCCCTGGTGGTTTAACCCAAGGCGGGTCATAATGCCCCATATAAAATCCACTGGTGACTGCATCGTCCATAACCAGGGCGGGTTTATCAGAACCTCATATAATCATAACAAAGTAAATATCATACCGGTGATACTTATTCATACTGCCGGCTTAGAATACCGAATATAATAAGGGTAACAACCCAAAAACTCAGAGCGCAGCGCCTTGTGCAATTTATTCATACCACCAGCTTACAACGCCATAGGTAGCAAAGGGTAACATCCCAAAAACTTAAGAGTGCAAGAATCCAAGCACATAATCATCACACAGTGGCGACTTAACGTCCAAAGCCAGGCCGGGTTAGCAAAACATCGGATATATTCAAATATGAATCATAAAGATCAGGGCACACTACTGGAATCAGAGGATTTGCCATCAGCCCTCTCTTTGCCGTCTGCTAGCGGATGGCAAAGGAGGTCTTTGCTGTCTGTTTCCAAAAACAGACGGCAAAGAACTGGCTGATGGCAAAGATCATATTTGCCATCAGCCTGTTCTTTGCCATCCTCAAGCAGACAACAAAGAAGCTTTGCCGTCGGCTAGCGGACGGCAAAGAGGGACCTCTTTGCCATCCGCTAGCCGAAGGCAAAGAGCAAAAAAGCGGACGACAAAGGGGGCGGACGACAAAGATTTAACTTACCTAATGGCGGTCGCGCATCATCCCGCCCCTCTCTCTCTGTTTCTCTCCGTCTTCACACGCGTGCCGCCGCCCCCACCACTCTCCGCCGCCCCGTCGCCCCACCACCCCGCCGCCCCACCCGCCCGGTGCCACTGGCCCGTCGCCCGCCGCCCTGCCGTCTCGGCGTCACGCGCCATGGCCCCCCCCCACCGCCCGGCTCCGCCCCCCTCCATAAGCCCAACCACCCGGCGCCCACTGCCCCGCCTGTCGCCCCGCCGCCTGCTGTCTCGGCTGCTGCAACCCCCATGCGCCGCCCAGTCCCGTTGCCCTGCTGCCCGTCACCGCCGCCCCAAGCCGCCCGCCCCCTCCTCCACCGCCACCTCCTCCACCGGCCCTGCCCCAAGTGAGCTCTACCTCCTCTTTTTTTCTGTTTTTTTCTATTTTTTTAGTTTCGGGTTTATGTTTAGTTTGGATTTAGTTTTAGTTTTAGTTTTAGTTTTAGGTTTAGTTTTAGTTTAGTTTTAGGTTTAGATTTAGTTTTTTCCTTTTTTTCTGTTTTTTAGTTTTAGGTTTATGTTTAGTTTAGATTTAGTTTTAGTTTTAGTTTTAGTTTTAGATTTAGGTTTAGTTTTAGTTTTAGGTTTAGGTTTAGGAAAGAAGAAGAAAAAAAAGAGGAGAGGAGGAGAAGAAGAAGAGGAAAAGGGAAAGGAAGAAGAAGAAGAGGAGGAGAAGAAAAAAGAAGAAGAGGAGGAGGAAGAAGAAAAAAGAGGAGAGGAGGAGAAGAAGAAGAGGAAAAAGGAAAGGAGGAAGAAGAAGAAGAAGAAGAAGGAAAAAAGGAAGAAAAGGAAGAAGAGGAAGAAGAAGAAAAGGAAAAAAAGAGGGGAAAACCCGACCTGACACGGCACCCCGACCCCGGCCCGGCACCCCGACACGACACCCCGACCCCGAGACCCCGACCTCGACCCCGACACCTCGACCCCGACCCCGACACCCCGACCCCGAGCCGGACCCGATCGACACCCCGACTGCGACACCGACACGGCACCCCGACCCCGAGCCGGCACCCCGACCTGACACCCCGACCCCGAGACCGACCCCGACCCCGACACCCTGACCCCGAGCCTGACCCGACACCCCGACCCCAGCCCGACCCGACACCCGACCCGAGCCTGACTGACCCGACACCCGACCCGACAACCGACCCGACCCGACACCCGACCGACCGACACCCCGACCCGACCGACACCCCAACCCCGACCCGAAACAGCACCCCGACCCCGACACGGCACCCCGACACCGACACGACACCCCGAACCCCCGACCCCGAAACAGCACCCGATCCGACACATATGCTTTTCTCCACTTGATGATGATACACTTAAGTGATATACATATTATTATTCATGTCGGTACTTTTTTTATGTTGTACTAATTTCGTTTATTCTTTGTCATGGCAGGTGTTGAAAGATGGTGGGCGCTGGTCGGGAGCGCGCCGAGGCCCCTTCTTCATCGGCGCGTGTTGCGAGGTCTTCCATTGCGCACGCACCTCTCCGCCAAGTGTTGCTGGACAGTATGTCGACACCACCGGGCCCTTCTTCGTCGACTGCGGTGCCCAGCAGGGGACGAGGTAAGAAGAAGAGAGGAGGTGGAGCACGTGGTCGCGGGAGAGGAGGTAGGGTGACTCTTACGGCGCCTTCCTCGCTGCCACCCCCAGCTGTTTCACCCGAGCACGTGACTGCTAGAGTGGACTCGTCCGAGGAGGAGGCTACACAGACTCCGGTCCACGAGCCTCCGGTCCACGGGTCTTCGGCCCACAAGCCTCGGGTCGACGGGCCTTCAGCCCACGAGAGTTGGGCCCACGAGACCCCGGAGGAGCACACGTCTGGATGGGGTACCTGGTCGGGTCAGCCTGAGGAGCCGAGTGGCCATCTTGATGATGGCGGGAGCCGAGTGGCCATCTTGATGATGACGGGAGTCGATCGATATTGAGGAGGAGGAGGCAACGTCTACCGGCGTGGTGCTACGGCTCCCGTCCGTGCGGCGACCATAGCAGAGGTGGTTGATTTTCCCGATGGGGAGAGGTAAGTGCATTTAATCTTTTGTACCTTCGCATTCACGTTTCTTTAAATAACTAATGCGTTGGCCTTGTCATGCTGCAGGGGTTGGGACCACCATGAAAGTGTCCGCCGGCCCAACTCCGTCCTTGGAGTTCTGATTCGGCAAAACTTCCCGGGGTTTGTCACGTTGCCTGGTGAGGGTCGGCTTCCAGAGGTTGGATTGAGTTGGGAGCACTACTTGGCTGCCCCGGCCCCGCCGGGTGAGATTATCGACGGTGTCTTGTGCAAGACGAGGGCAGACGTGGTGATCAGAAAATTATGGGTAATTTCTCCTTTACACAATTAAAAATCTTGAACTAGCTAGTTATTAATTGTACTAATCAATATTGTCTCATTTGATTGCAGACATTCTACAGGTGTGAGGAGGGATACGAGGAGGAGGTGGCAGATGTTATCGACAAGGAGTGCAAGCGCCTACTTCAGAACTTACGGCATGAGGTTTGGGTGCAGGCTGTTCGAGACTACTACGCCGGGCGTGGTATCAAGAAGCCCAAGCAGGAGTGCCGCGATAAGTTCTTGAGTAAGGAGCAGTACACGAAGGTAATTCTTAAGGCCTTGTACTTACTTCCTTCATTTAGTATTCATAGCCGTAGCGCTCAAGTTTCTATTTGCTAACTTAGGCCCCTCCGAGATGGTGTGCGGATCGGATGGATTGCTGGGAGGTGTTGGTCAATGCGTGGTGCTCAAAACAATGGCGGTCCACCCACAACGAGGCCAAGGACAAACATGCCCAAATGGAAGGTGTGCCATACCACCAAGGCAGCTACAACTTATTTCAGCACGGGCGGAACTGGGTATGTGGTTTGCTTCATGATTCATGCAATTCATTCATCATGCTAGCTTTAGCCCTTTAATTACTAATTTTCTTTGTTTCTCTCTTTCAGGCACGCTATAATAAGGCGGATAAGGTGCCAGAGGTGTACGACCTGTATGCCATGGCCCACACTGGCTCTTACAAGAAAGTCAAGGCATTCTCTGCGTCTGACCTCGATGATCCAAAGAACTTCACCAACATCTCCGCCCACGACAAGCTCGTGCAATATAGAGATCAGGGGAAGGCAAGGAAAGGGGAGGACTTTAACCCGAGCCAGGGTCCCATTGATACAGAGCTGCTGATGATATCTGGTGGCGGGAGGTCCCATGGCTCCATAGCCATGGGAGATGGACTTATCCGTTGTCCTAGCACTCTCTCGGAGATCAAGGCGTGCCAGTCGAGCTTCGCTCCTGAGATAAGGCCTCGTGAACGGCCAGTCCAACTCGCCTTCAAGGTTAGTTATAAGTACTCATCTATCTTTCTCCATTACATTGTGTGCGCTTCCATCAATGATTACAAATGGTCATGTGAGTGGTGTTGCAGACTGCTATACAGAGTGAGAGAGATAGAACGGAGAAACTTCTGGCGGAGGCGGCGGAGAGGCAGCGGGAGTTGGAGGAGAGGACGACAAAGATGTTGGAGGAGGAGAGGGCACGGAATGACATGCAGGCAAGGGCCATGTACGAGCTCCTTGTGGTAAGTTTCTTCTGGAGATTACTTGCTAGTCTTAACATTTGAGTCTCATTACTAACTAGTATGACTGTTGTGAAGACCAAATGTGCAGTCTGTGTGTGAGAAGTCCGATCAGACCGCTCCGCCGATGCCAGTGATTGCTCCTGGGAGCACGGTGAGTTTAATTAGAATGGACATTACTTCCTAGTCTTAACATTTGAGTGTCATAATGCTAACGAGACATTGGAAATGATCTTTGGTGCAGCTTAACTCGTAAACGATCGCACGATCCTTCTCCACTCTAATGCGTGTGAGCCAGCCCGCTCGTACACCTCCCTGATCACGGTAAGTTTCTCTAGTGTTTTGCTTAACAAATGCATAAAGACCTAGACTTAGCTTTATTTCCTCCAATATGCTTACCATAATGACCTAGAGTTAGCTTCTTTTCCTCCAAAATGACTTAATATGCTTACTGACCTCATAAACCATCCATTCTACCTAAGTTAGCTCTAAAACGATATGTACTTAGGTTACTTATGTCAAAAATTGCATAATTAGCTTAGTTAGCTCATAAACGATCCATTTTACCTAAGTTAGCTCTAAAATGACTCATTTTACCTTAGTTAGCTTACAAGTGATCCAATTTATCCAAGTTAGCTCTAAAATGACCCATTTTACGTAGATTAGCTCCTAAATGATCCATTTCACCTAGGTTAGCTTTAAAATGACCCATTTCACCTAGGTTATCTCCAAAACGACCCATTTCACCTAGGTTAGCTCCAAAATGACCCATTTCACCTAGGTTAGCTCCAAAATGACCGATTTCACCTAGATTTGCTCCTAAACGGTCAATTTCACCTAAGTTAGCTAAAAACGATCCATTTCACCTAAATTAGCTCTTAAATGATCCATTTCACCTAAGTTAGCTCAAAAATGATTCATTTCACCTTAGTTAGCTCAAAAACGTGGCATTTCACCTTAGTTAGGTCATAAACAACCCATTTCAACTAAGTTAGCTCATAAAAGCTCATAAATGATCCATTTCACCTAAGTTAGCTCAAAAACGATCCATTTCACCTTAGTTAGCTCAAAAACGTGGCATTTCACGTTAGTTAAGTCATAAACGACCCATTTCCACTAAGTCAGCTCATAAAAGCTCATAAATGATCCATTTCACCTAAGTTAGCTAAAAACGATCCATTTCAGCTTACTTAGCTCAAAAACGATGCCCTTCACCTTAGTTAGCTCATAAACGACCCATTTCAACTAAGTTAGCTCATAAATGATCCATTTCAACTAAGTTAACTCATAAACAACCCATTTCAACTTTGTTAGCTCATATATGATCCATTTCACCTAAGTTAGCTCATAAATGACATATGCTTCTTGTTCTTTTCTTCTTCTTGTTCTAGTCACCTATTTCTAACTTTCTTATTTACCATTTTGCAGATTTCATTCACTTCATGGAAGCTAGCTTGCTATGATGGAGTGCTTGCTTTTCCTTTGATGAAACTTTGTATTGTATCTAGCTTGCTATGATGGAACTTGCTTATGTATGAACAATGTGTATGGATGGAACTTGCTTATGTATGAACAATGTGTATGGATGAAACTGATGTGATATGTGATATGATACTTATGTGCTGGATATGTGATATGGAAATATATCTATATATGTCATATATATTTGCTGTGAAAATTGTTGGATTAAAAAAATAGAAAAAAAGAGACAATATCACGGGCTCTTTGCCGCCGCCACCGACGGCAAAGGGATCTTTATCATCGGCAATGACGACAAAGAGGCCACGTGGCGGCAAATCGCTCTTCTGGGAGGTGACCAATTTGGTCGGTTTGCCTATAGTGGTGACGGCAAAGGCTTTGCCGTCCGCAATGACGACAAAGGCTGCCGTTAACCACCTAACGGGTAACAGCGCATTTATTGCCGTCGCCTTCTTTTGCCGTCATTGCCGATGGCAAAGGCCCTTTGCCGTCATTGCCCAAGCAGACGGCAACGTAGCTCTTAGCCGCCCCTACTTTGCCGTCCCCTTTTGCCGTCATGGTGACGGCAAAGGTCTTTGCCGTCCGCCATCCATGCCTTTGCCGTCTGCCGTGGCTGATGGCAAAGTAGCTGATTCCTGTAGTGGCAACATGGCCCAAATCAATTTTTAACCATATATCAATATGGTACAAATAGAAATTGCAAAAAGATTCAAAGCTAATATAAACCAGAAAAACAAGGCATTCAAAGGCTGCCAACCCTCAATATCCAGTGCTATTCAAGGGCCGCACAGCCACTGAGTTACCCCTTAATTCAAACCTGTAAGCCGGACCTCACATGACCAATCCCCGTTTTAACCTTGACAAGTTCAGGGTCTTTATAAGATTGACTATCAAGAGTATGGTGAGTCATTCCAGGATTACCTAGTTAGAGTGGCAAGCATACAAAGGCAGGATAACCCGGATTGTTGGTGAATACACCTCGTGTCCAAGCCTATCACAAGGAACAACAAAGCTCCGTTCATTTAACAAGGAGCCCCCAAGTAATATTTTGATCAAGGCATACAAGCCGGATCAATAGGGTACTCATAGCTATGCTCAATGAGCAGGAAGCCCCCAAGTAATTTGCAATCAAGGCGTACAAGCCGGATCAAGAGGGTAGTCATAGCTATGTTCATTTTGAACAGGAATCCCCCAAGTGATCTTATGAATTGACAATAAAGACTCAGATTCTCAGAAATGAAATGATAGAGGCCCTGAATTATCAGGGATGTCGGCTTTATTGTACTAATCATAATATATACATTGGTAGAAGTATGTACATCATAAGAGTCGGTGGCTCAGGTGTAATAAGGCCGAATATGAGTAATATTCCACGGTCGGCGGGTCTCCTCCTCTGATGTGTGTGAGTCCTTGTGGTCTCGAACATCGATAAGGTAGTATGACCCGTTGTTCAAATTTTTGCTGACCACAAAGGGCCCTTCCCAAGCTGGGGATAGCTTGTGCATGTCAGTTTGATCCTGGATGAGCCGGAGCACCAAATCTCCTTCTTGAAAGGTCCTGGTTTTAACCCGACGACTATGATAATGACGCAGATCTTGCTGGTAAATCGTCGAACGAGCCGCCGCAAGGTCACGCTCCTCATCCAAAAGGTCAAGAGTATCCTGACGTGCTTTTTCGTTATCAGCTTCAATATAAGCCACCACACGGGGTGAGTCATGGCGTATGTCACTAGGGAGAACCGCCTCTGCACCATAAACCATGGAGAAAGGCGTGTAACCCGTAGACTTGTTGGGGGTAGTATTGATACTCCATAGCACTGAGGGCAATTCTTCCACCCAACAACCCGGCGTCCTCTGCAAAGGGACCATAAGCCGGGGTTTGATACCTCTCAAGATTTCTTGATTGACTCTCTCAGCTTGACCATTAGACTGGGGGTGAGCCACGGACGACACATCAAGACAAATATGTTCTTGTTGACAGAACTCTTTCATCGCACCCTTAGATAGATTAGTACCATTATCAGTAATGATAATATGGGGGTATCCAAAACGAAAGATCACCTTTTTAATGAATTGAACCGCCGTTGTTGCATCACATTTGCTGACTGGCTCAGCTTCAACCCAATTTGTAAACTTGTCAACAGCCACCAGGAGGTGAGTCTTTTTGTCGTTGGACCTTTTAAAAGGCCCAACCATATCCAACCCCCAAACTACAAACGGCCAAGTAATTAGAATCATCCTCAATTCTTGAGCCGGCACATGAGCTCGTCTTGAAAATTTCTAACAGCCATCACATTTACTGACCAAATCTTCTGCATCAGCATGAGCCGACAACCAATAAAATCCATGATGAAAAGCTTTAGCAACGAGAGATTTAGAGACGGCATGAGGACCGCAATCTCCTTCAGGAATCTCCCTTAGAATTTCACGGCCCTCCTTAGGACTAATGCATCGTTGAAGCACCCCTGTAACACTGCATCGGTGTAATTCACCATTGACAATAGTCATTGACTTAGACCTCCGGGTTATTTGCCTGGCCAAAGTTTCATCATCAGGTAACTCACCCCAGGTCATTGATACGTCTCCAATGTATCTATAATTTTTGATTGTTTCATGCTATTATATTATCTGTTTTTAATGTTTAATAGGCATTTATATGCTATTTTATATTTTTTTGGGACTAACCTATTAACTGAGAGCCTAGTGCCAGTTTTTTTTTCCTATTTTAGAGTATTGCAGAAAAGGAATAGCAAACGGAGTCCAAACAGAATGAAACCTTCGCGATGATCTTTCTTGGACCACAAGCAAACTAGAAGACATGGAGATGAAGTCAGATAGGAGGCCACGAGGCAGAAGGGCGCGCTTAGGGGGGTAGGGCGCGCCCCCCACCCTCGTGTGCCCCTCGTGGCTCCCCTGACCTAGTTCTTTCGCCTATATATACTCTTATACCCTGAAAACATCCAGGAGAGCCACGAAACCACTTTTCCACTGCTGCAACCTTTTGTACCTGTGAGATCCCATCTGGGGACCTTTTCCGGCGTCCTGCCGGAGGGGGATTCAATCACGGAGGGTCTACATCAACACCATTACCTCTCCGATGAAGCGTGAGTAGTTACCAAAGACCTTCGGGTCCATAGTTATTAGCTAGATGGCTTCTTCTCTCTCTTTGATTCTCAATACCATGTTCTCCTTGATGTTCTTGGAGATCCATTCGATGTAATACTCTTTTGCAGTGTGTTTGCCGAGATCTCATGAATTGTGGATTTATGATCAAGATTATCTATAAATATTATTTGGTTTTTCTCCGAATTCTTATATGCATGATTTGATATCTTTGCAAGTCTCTTCTAATTATCGTTTTAGTTTGGCCTACTAGATTGATCTTTCTTTCAATGGGAGAAGTGCTTAGCTTTGGCTTCAATCTTGCGGTGTCCTTTCTGATAACCCACGAGTATAGGGGGTCGTTTGTAGCCTTCTTTGATAAATAAGAGTGTCGAACCCAATGAGGAGCTAAAGGCAGAACGAATATTCCCTCAAGTTCTATCGACCACCGACATAACTCTAGGCACACTTGGCGTTTGCTTTACCGGAAACAAGTATGAAACTATTTTGCGAGAATAAAACAAGGAGTACTTTGCGAGAATAAAACTAAGAATAAATTGCAAGGCAATAAAAGGAGATAGCTTTTGTCAACAAGAAAGTCATTTGTCCCTAGCCAATCGATAACAAGTACCGGTAATCATTCTTGTAATTTTATATGAGGGAGAGGCATGAGCTAACATACTTTCTCTACTTGGACCATATGCACTTATGATTGGAACTCTAGCAAGCATCCGCAACTACTAAAGATCATTAAGGTCGTGAAACCCAACCATAGTATTAAGTATCAAGTCCTCTTTACTCCCATACGCCATAACCCACTTATCCGTGTTTAGGCAGCTGTCACCCACGCAACACTGACAATAATGTAATGTAGGCATGTATTCCGAATATAGTCATACGTGCTTATGGAAAAGAACTTGCATGACATCTTTTGTCCTACCCTCCCGTGGCAGCGGGGTCCTAGTGGAAACTGAGGGATATTAAGGCCTCCTTTTAATAGAGATCCGGAACAAAGCATTAGCACATAGTGAATACATGAACTCCTCATACTATGGTCATCACCGAGAAGTATCGCGATTATTGTCACTTCAGGGTTGTCGGATCATAACACATAATAGGTGACTATAGACTTGCGAGATAGGATCAAGAACTCACATATATTCATGAAAACATAATAGGTTCAGATCTGAAATCATGGCACTCGGGCCCTAGTGACAAGCATTAAGCATAGCAAAGTCATAGCAACATCAATCTCAGAACATCGTGGATACTAGGGATCAAACCCTAACTAAACTAACTTGATTACATGGTAAATCTCATCCAAACCATCACCGTCTAGCAAGCCTACTATGGAATTACTCACGCACGGCGGTGAGCATCATGAAATTGGTGATGGAGGATGGTTGATGATGACGACGGCGACGAATCCCCCTCTCCGGAGCCCCGAACGGACTCCAGATCAGCTCTTCTGAGAGAGATTAGGGCTTGGCGGTGGCTCCGTATCGTAAAACGCGATGAAACTTTCTATCTGATTTTTTTCTCCGTGAAACGGAATATATGGAGTTGGAGTTGAGGTCGGTGGAGCATCATGGGGCCCACGAGACAGGGGGCGCGCCCAGGGGGGAGGGCGCGCCCCCCACCCTCGTGGACAGGGTGTGGGCCCCCTGGCCTTGATTCTTTTGCCAGTATTTTTTATATTTTCCAAACTTATCTCCGTGGATTTTCAGGTCGTTCCGAGAACTTTTGTTTTCTACACAATAAACAACATCATGGCAGTTTTCCTGAAAACAGCGTCAGTCCGGGTTAGTTTCATTCAAATCATGCAAGTTAGAGTCCAAAACAAGGGCAAAAGTGTTTGGAAAAGTAGATACGTTGGAGACGTATCAACTCCCCCAAGCTTAAACCTTTGCTTGTCCTCAAGCAATTCAGTTGATAAACTGAAAGTGATAAAGAAAAACTTTTACAAACTCTATTTGATCTTGTTGTTGTAAATATGTAAAGCTAGCATTCAAGTTTTCAGCAAGTATTATGAACTAACCATACTCACAA
Source organism: Aegilops speltoides (assembly GCA_021437245.1). NCBI lineage: Eukaryota > Viridiplantae > Streptophyta > Magnoliopsida > Poales > Poaceae > Aegilops > Aegilops speltoides. Next base: position 29,544,246 of record CM038144.1, read on the forward strand.
TAACACCCAGGTCTCACAATTACTCATATCAATGGCATAATCAGCTAGCGAGCAATAATAAAAAAACTCGAATGACAAAACTTTCTCAAAACAATCATAATATGATATAACAAAATGGTATCTCGCTAGCCCTTTCTGAGACCGCAAAACATAAATGCAGAGCACCTTTAAAGATCAAGGACTGACTAAACATTGTCATTCATGGTAAAAGAGATCCAGTCAAGTCATGCCCAATATAAACCAATAATAATGAATGCAAATGACAGTGTGCTCTCCAGCGGGTGCTTTTTAATAAGAAGGATGATGACTCAACATAAAATTTAATAGATGGGATAATTAGATTTATGCCCCTAGTTGTGTCTCACTCGTCTGTTTTACCCCTAATTCCCAAAAGTCACCGGTTCTATCCAAGTCACTTTGCTCCTCTTATGCTTTTGCCCTTTGACCGTTTGACCGTCAGTTTGAAAACTTCAAAACTCATTCATACTAAATCAGGAAAATGCAAATAAGATACCAAAATGTTTAGAAAAACATCACCTATATGTCAGTGTCATTTGGATTCATGAAAAAAGTGTTGGAAAGTGCACATCTGAGTTTTAACTCTTTTGATACTAATGTTATTCAAAAAATTCGTGGGTGTCACGGCAAAAAAACAAGCGGGTGTCACGGCAAAAAATTCAAAAAATTCAAAAAAATCGTGGCAAAGAACGATAAATTTTCTAAGTGCGCGCCGAGTTTCATCAGGGAATAACATTCGTGGGTGTCACGGCAAAAAACAATCAGCACTCCAAAATAGAATATTTTTTTGCCACGACTTCCACTAATGTTATTCCTTGATGAAACATGGCACACACTTAGAACATTTGTCATTCTTTGCCACCATATTTTTTTGAATTTTTTTGAATTTTGCTAGAGTTTACTATTCATGGTGGTATCAAAAGAGATAAAACTCGGATGTGCACTTTCCTACACTTTTTTCATTAATGCAAATGACACTGACATATAGGTGATGTTTTTCTAAACATTTTAGTATCTTATTTGCATTTTTATGATTTAGTATGAATTAGTTATGAAGTTTTCAAACTGACGGTCAAACGGTTAAAGGGCAAAAGCATAAGAGGAGCAAAGTGACTAGGACAGAACCGGTGACTTTTGGGAATTAGGGGTAAAATAGACGAGTGGGACACAACTAGGGGCGTAAATCTAATTATCCCTAAATAGATAGGCCCTTCACAGAGGGAAGCAGGGATTTGTAGAGGTGCCAGAGCTCGATTTTAGAATAGAGATGAATAACATTTTGAGCGGTATACTTTCACTGTCAACACAACAACTATGGGATGGCAATATCTTCCATACTACGTGCATTATAGGCAGTTCCCAAACAGAATGGTAAAAGTTTAAGCTCCCCCACCACCAAGAAGCATCAATCCATGGCTTGCTCGAAACAACGAGTGCTTCCAACTAACAACAGCCCTGGGGGAGTTCTGTTTAATTAAATTGATTTGCTTTGATCTTTTTGGATCATGGGACTGGGCATCCCGGTTACCGGCCCTTTCTCGTGAATGAGGAGCGGAGTCCACTCCTCTTAGAATAACACACCTAGCATGGAAGATACAGGCAGCCCTAGTTGAAACATGAGCTGCTTGAGCATACAAAACAGAATTTCATTTGAAGGTTTGGAGTTTGGCACATACAAATTTACTTGGAACGGCAGGTACATACCGCATATAGGAAGGTATGGTGGACTCATATGGAACAACTTTGGGGTTTAAGGAGTTTGGATGCACAAGTAGTATTCCCGCTTAGTACAGGTGAAGGCTAGCAAAAGACTGGGAAGCGACCAACTGGGAGAGCGACAACAGTCATGAACATGCATTAAAATTAATTCACACCGAGTACAGGCATGAGTAGGATATAATCCACCATGAACATAAATATCGTGAAGGCTATGTTGATTTGTTTCAACTACATGCGTGAACATGTGCCAAGTCGAGTCACTCAATTCATTCAAAGGAGGATATCATCCCATCATACCACACCACAATCATTTTAATAGCATGTTGGCATGCAAGGTAAACCATTATAACTCATAGCTAATCAAGCATGGCACAAGCAACTATAATATCTAAATGTTATTGCAAATATGTTCACTTCATAATAAGCTGAATCAGGAATGATGAACTCAACATATTTACAAAAACAAGAGAGGTTGAGTTCATACCAGCTTTTCTCATCTCAACCAGTCCATCATATATCGTCATTATTGACTTCCACTTGCACGACCGAACGATGTGTATAATAATAATATTGCACGTGCATTGGACTAAGCTGGAATCTGCAAGCATTCAACTCAAGAGAGAAGACAAAGTAATATGGGCTCTAAGTTAAATAAACAATCATGCATATGAGATCCACTAAATATTTTCAATATGGTCTTCTACTCTCGACCCCCCCAAAGAAAAGAAAAGAAAAGAAAACTATGTACACGGGAAAGCTCCCAACAAGCAAGAAGAAGAACGAGAAATCTTTTTGGGTTTTAATTTTAGTTACTACTACAAGCATGGAAATTAAACTAACTAATTTTTTTGGTTTTTCTTAAGGTTTATCAAACACACAAGAAGAAAGCTAGAAAAAAGAAAATTAAACTAACATGGATAATACAATGAAAGAGTATGAGCACCAACAACTAGAATAGTGTGTGAACATGAATGTAAAGTCGGTGAGAAATACGTACTCCCCCAAGCTTAGGCTTTTGGCCTAAGTTGGTCTACTGCCAAGGACTGCGGCTACTCTCCCCGGTGTACTGAGGGGTGTAATCAGGATACCACTGGCTGGCCATCTCCTCCGGATCCCACTGGTAAGATGATGCACGATAAGGGTCCAGTGAAGGTTCCGGCTCAGGCTCTGGCTCTAGAGGGGATGCTTGGCCTCGATGAGCGTACACTGCTTCTGGCGTGACAAGATAATTAACTGCGGTCAAATCAAACAACAGAGGCGCAGGCAGAATAATAGTCTCATTGTGTTTCTTATTAAATCTCAAGTTATACAGGAGCATCTTATCATCATTATGAACAATAAACTCATGTGCTACCATGCTCCTGTAATCTAAAATGTAAGGAGGCAATATTTTCTCCTCTTTCTCATGGTGCCTAATAGGTATCTCAAAATGTTTAGCAAGACGTGCAGCATAGATACCTCCAAAGATGGGGCCTTTTGTACGGTTCAGGCTTAGCCGTTTAGCAATGACGGCACCCATACTAAAACTTTTATCACCAAACAAGGCATGGAATAGAATAATAATATCAGGCACACTAAAGTTTCCACTATTTCCACGACCAATTAAGCATCTACTAGCAAATAAGGCAAAGTAGCGTAAAACAGGAAAGTGTATGCTAGAGATTCTCGCATCGGAACCCTTCTTTGGATCCCCTACAGTAATGGTGTTAACAAAGCCATCCACATCTTTACGATGTGGTTCATCTAATTTACCCTCAAAGGGTATTCTACATACCGTACAAAAATTATGTAAAGGCATTTCCTTGAATTCATCATATAAATGAAATGATACTGAAGGCGGTGATTTCTTAGGATAGTAATAAAAGTTTTGCACGAAAGTATTGGTGAGTAAGAGATACTGATCGATCCAGTCGTGGAGAAAGCCGGTGAGGCCTGAATTTTCGATCAAAGAATAAAAGTCTTCATAAATTCCGACTTCTCTCAAGAAATTACCACAAGGCCATTCACACGACCGTACTTTCGCTATGCAAGGAAGATTATACTTGGCCTTTTCCTTCTCTTTAGCTTGTTTTTCCTGGGAGCCCTGGCTAGAAGAGCCCCTCAAAAATCTCCTTAACATTTTCTGAAAATTTCTGAAATTTTAGTAACTTCAAAATAAAAGTGAATAAAACTAAACAAGATTGGTAGCAACTACTCCTACAAGTGCCTAGAGCCTATATCATGCATTAGAATTGCTTGGGACCTCATAAATTTGACATGCAAGCTCAAGAATAGGGTCACCTATGCAGCAAAAATTTGCAATGAATAAAGCACTAGAACAAAAACTAATTGGACCAATGGAGGAGTCACATACCAAGCAACAATCTCCCAAAGCAGTTTTGTGAATGGAGCTTTGAGCAAGGAGATCGAAAATCGCAGCAAAATGAGCTAGAACTCGTGCTTGAGCTGGATGGGGATTTTTTGGGAAGAAGATGGAGTGTGTGGGTGCAGGAATAAGTGGAGGGGGCCACCCTGGGCCCACGAGACAGGGGGGCACGCCCAGGGGGTGTGGGCGCGCCCTCCACCCTCGTGGCCAGGTGCTTGCCCCTCGTGCAGTGTTTTCAGTCCCTAAAATCCTCAAATATTCCAGAAAAAATCATACTAAATTTGCAGGGCATTTGGAGCACTTTTATTTTCGGGATATTATTTATTGCACGGATAATTCAGAAAACAGACAGATAATACTATTTTTGCTTTATTTATTCTAAATAACAGAAAGTAAAAAAGAGGGTTCAGAAGGTTGTGCCTTCTAGTTTCATCCATCTCATGATCATCAAAATGAATCCACTAACAAGGTTGATCAAGTCTTGTTAACAAACTCATTCTGAATAACACAGAACCGGAGAAATTTTGAATAACACTAGGTTACCTCAACGGGGATATGAACAACCCCAACAATAAGAATATCATACGTTTTCTTGACAGTAGGAAGAGGAAATTCAAAACCTCCAATAATGATAGTTGGACTTTTTCCAATAGAATTGATGCTATGAACTTGAGGTTGTTTCCTTGGAAACTTTACCGTATGCTCATTACCATTAACATGAAAAGTGACATTGCCTTTTTTGCAGTCAATAACAGCCCCTGCAGTATTCAAAAAGGGTCTACCAAGGATAATCGACTACTATCGTCCTCGGGAATATCAAGAATAACAAAGTCCGTTAAAATTGTGACATTAACCACAACAGGCACATCCTCACAAATACCGACAGGTATAGCGGGGTATTTATCAGCCATTTGCCAAGATATTTCAGTAGGTGTCAACTTATTTAATTCAAGTCTATGATATAAAGAGAGAGTCATAACACTAACACCGCCTCCAAGATCATATAAAGCAGTTTTAACATAATTTCTTTTAATGGGCATGGTATAGTTGGTACCCCCGGATCTCCAAGTTTCTTCGGTATTTCACCCTTAAAAGTTTAATTAGCAAGCATGGTGGAAATTTCAGCTTCCGGTATCTTTCTTTTATTTGTAATGATATCCTTCATATACTTAGCATAAGGATTTACTTTAAGCATATCAGTTAAGCGCATACGTAAGAAGATAGGTCTAATCATTTCAGCAAAGCGCGCAAAATCCTCATCATCCTTTGTCTTGGATGGTTTAGGAGGAAAGGGCATGGGTTTCTGACCCATGGTTCTCTTTCCCTACCGTGCTTCCTAGCAACAAAATCTCTCTTATCATAACGTTGATTCTTTGATTGTCGGTTATCTAGATCAGTAGCAGGTTCAATCTCTACATCATTATTTCTGCTAGGTTGAGCATCAACATGAACATTATCATTAACATCACCACTAGGTTCATGTTCATCACCTGATTGCGTTTCAGCATCAGAAATAGAAATATCATTGGGATTCTCAGGTGTGTCTACAACAGGTTCACTAGAAGCATGCAAAGTCCTATCGTTTTTCTTTTTCTTCTTTTTAGAAGAACTAGGTGCCTCTAAATTATTTCTCTGAGAATCCTGCTCGATTCTCTTAGGGTGGCCTTCAGGATACAAAGGTTCCTGAGTCATTCTACCAGTTGTAGTAGCCACTCTAACAGCAAAGTCATATTTATTATTTAATTCATCAAGCAAATCATTTTGAGCTTTAAGTACTTGCTCAGCTTGAGTGGTAACCATAGAAGCATATTTGCTAATGAGTTTAAGTTCACCTTTAACTCTAGCCATATAATCACTCAAGCATCCTATCTCGAAAGCATTATTCTTTAATTCTCTACCAACATAAGCGTTAGAACTTTCTTGTCTAGCCATAAAGTTATCAAATTCATCTAAGCATGGGCTATGAAATTTAGTAGAAGGAATTTCAACTTTATCATATCTATAGAGAGAATTTACCTTTACTACCTATGTTGGGTTATCAAGACAATGTGGTTCCTCAATAGGCGGTATATTAAGACCATGTATTTCCTCAATAGGTGGTAAATTCTTAACATCTTCAGCTTTAATACCTTTTTCTTTCATTGATTTCTTTGCCTCTTGCATATCTTCAGGACTGAGAAATAGAACACCTCTCTTCTTCGGAGTAGGTTTAGGAATAGGCTTAGGAGTTGGCTCAATTGGCTCAGGGATTGCCTCAGGAATTGGCTTAGGAAGATTTCAATTATTTTCATTAGTCAACATATTATTCAATAGAAACTCAACTTTGTCGACTGTTCTTTCCCTGAAAACACAACAAGCACAACTATCCAAGTTATCCTTGGAAGCATCGGTTAGTCCATTATAAAAGATATCAAGTATTTCATTTTTCTTAAGAGGATGATCAGGCAAAGCATTAAGTAATCGGAGAAGCCTCCCCCAAGCTTATGGGAGACTCTTTTCTCTGATTTGCACAAAATTATATATTCCCCGCAAGGCAACTTGTTTCTTATGAGTAGGGAAATATTTAGCAGAGAAGTAATAAATCATATCATGGGGACTATGCACACAACCAGGATCAAGAGAATTAAACCAAGTTTTAGCATCACCCTTTAATGAGAACGGAAATATCTTAAGGATATAATAATAGCGAGACTTCTCAGCATTATTAAACAGGGTGGATATATCATTTAACTTGGTAAGATGTGCCACAACAGTTTCAGATTCGTAGCCATAAAAAGGATCAGATTCAAATAAAATAACTATTTCAGGATCAACAGAGAATTGATAGTCCTTATCAGTAGCACAGATGGGTGAAGTAGCAAAAGCAGGGTCAGGTTTCATTCTAGCATTAAGAGATTGCTGCTTCCATTTAGCTAATAACTTCTTAAGATCATATCTATCTTTGCAAGCAAAGATAGCTCTAGAGGCTTCCTCATTCATAACATAACCCTCAGGAACAATAGGTAATCATAATCAGGGGGATAACTTTCATCATCACTATCATCAATAATAGCATCTTCAATAATTTCTTTCTCTCTAACCCTGGCAAGTTGTTCAACAAGAAATTCACCTAATGGCAAAGTAGTATCACGCACAGAAGTAGTTTCATCATAAGTATCATGCATAGCAGAAGTGGCATCATCAATAACATGCGACATACCAGAATTCATAGCAGTAGCAGGTTTAGGAGTCGCAAGCTTACTAATAACAAAAGGACAATCTAGTGCAGAGCTAGATGGTAGTTCCTTACCTCCCCTCGTAGTTGAGGGCAAAATCTTAGTTCTTACGTCTTTCAAGTTCCTCATAGTGATCAACAGATATAAATCCCAAGTGACTCAAAGAATAGAGCTATGCTCCCCGGCAACGGCACCATAAATTAGTCTTGATAACCCACAAGTGTAGGGTATCGCAACAGCTTTCGAGGGTAGAGTATTCAACCCAAATTTATTGATTCAACACAAGGAGGGCAAAGAATATTCTTAAGTATTAGCAGTTGAGTTGTCAATTCAACCACACCTGGATAATTTAGTATCTATAGCAAAGTATTTAGTAGCAAAGTAGTATGATAGTAATGGTAACAGTGGCAAAAGTAAAGATAATAGTTTTGTAGTGATTGTAACAATAGCAACGGAAAAGTAAATAAGCAAAGCACAATATGTGAAAAACTCGTAGGCATTGGATTAGTGATGGATAATTATGTCGGATGCGATTCCTCATGTAATAGCTATAACATAGGGTGACACAGAACTAGCTCCAGTTCATCAATGTAATGTAGGCATGTATTCCGAATATAGTCATACGTGCTTATGGAAAAGAACTTGCATGACATCTTTTGTCCTACCCTCCTGTGGCAGCGGGGTCCTAGTGGAAACTAAGGGATATTAAGGCTTCCTTTTAATAGAGAACCGGAACAAAGCATTAGCACATAGTGAATACATGAACTCCTCAAACTATGGTCATCACCGAGAAGTATCCCGATTATTGTCACTTCGGGGTTGTCGAATCATAACACATAATAGGTGACTATAGACTTGCAAGATAGGATCAAGAACTCACATATATTCATGAAAACATAATAGGTTCAGATCTGAAATCATGGCACTCGGGCCCTACTGACAAGCATTAAGCATAGCAAAGTCATAGCAACATCAATCTCAGAACATAGTGGATACTAGGGATCAAACCGTAACAAAACTAACTTGATTACGTGGTAAATCTCATCCAACCCATCACCGTCTAGCAAGCCTACGATGGAATTACTCACGCACGACGGTGAGCATCATGAAATTGGTGATGGGGGATGGTTGATGATGACGACGGCGACGAATCCCCCTCTCCAGAGCCCCAAACGGACTCCAGATCAGCCCTCCCGAGATAGATTAGGGCTTGGTGGCGGCTCCGTATCGTAAAACCCGATGAAACTTTCTCTCTAATTTTTTTCTCCATGAAATGGAATATATGGAGTTGCAGTTGAGGTTGGTGGAGCATCAGGGGGCCCACGAGATAGGGGGCGCGCCCAGGGGGAGGGCGCGCCCCCACCCTCATGGACAGGGTGTGGGCCCCCTGGCCCTGATTCTTTTGCCAGTATTTTTTATATTTTCCAAAACTTATCGCCGTGGATTTTCAAGTCATTCCGTGAACTTTTGTTTTCTACACAATAAACAACATCATGGCAGTTCTGCTGAAAACAGCGTCAGTCCGGGTTAGTTTCATTCAAATCATGCAAGTTAGAGTCCAAAACAAGCGCAAAAGTATTTGGAAAAGTAGATATGTTGGAGACGTATCAGAGGGCACCGTAGGAAAACACCATAAATAAAATAAACAATCATACCAACCAAGATCATGATTAACCCATAGGACAAAACGGATCTACTCAAACATCATAGAATAACCATAGATCATTGGGAAATAATATATAGAGTTGAGCACCATGTTTAAGTAGAGATTATAGTGGGGAGAAGAGGTGTTACACCGTTGCATAGAGGGGGAGAAAGTTGGTGTTAACGGTAGCAAGATTGTTGATGTAGATCGTCGTCCCGATCGTTGCCCCGGTGGCACTCCGGCGCCACCGGAAGCAAGGGGGAGAGAGAGCCCCCCCCTTCTTCTTCTTCCTTTGCCTCCCCCCTTGATGGGAGGAGAGTTCCCCTACCGGTCCTTAGTCTCCATGGCGGCGGAGGGGCGGGAGCCCCTCCGAGATAGGATCTCCCTCTCTGTTCTCTTCTGTTTCGCACTCCTCAGATCTGGCCGAAAACCATTTCTTATATTCCCGAAGATCCGTAACTCTGATTGCTGTGATCTTTTTAAATGATTTTTTCCTGATATAAGCTTCCTTGCGCCCGAAGTAGAGATCCAACCAACATTCGAGGAGGGCAACACCCACCACCATGCGCCAGGGGCCTGGTGCACGCCCTGGTGTATCATGGTCCGTGTGGGCCTCCGCTTGGGGTGATTCCAACTCCTAAAATGCACAAATATTCCAAAATAATTCTCTGTGGAGTTGCATCATGTTTGGCTTCGTTTGATATGGATTTTCTGCGATACAAAAACAGGCAACAAACAGGAACTGGCACTGGGCAGTGGATATGTAAGTTAGTCCAAATAAATCATATAAAAAGTTGCCAAAAGTATGTAAAAGTTGTATAATGTTGGCATGAAACAATCAAAAATTATAGATACGACGGAGACGTATCAGCTTCCCCAAGATTAATTCCTGCTCGTCCTCGAGTAGGTAAATGAATAAAAAAAGATAATTTTTGATGTGGAATGCTACCTAGCATAAACTTGATCATATATCTAGTCATGGCATGAATATTAAGACATAAGTGATTCAAAGCAATAGTCTATAATTTGACATAAAGACATCAATACTCAAGCATCCCAATAAACAATCATTTCTTTCAAAATATCAATGTTAAAGAAAGCTATCCCTACAAAATCATATAGTCTTGTCATGCTTTGTCTTCTTAACACAAAGTATAAATCATGCACAACCCCGATGACAAGCCGAGCAATTGGTTCATACTTTTTAACGCGCTTTAGCTTTTTCAACCCTCACGCAATACATGAGCGCAAGCCATGCATATAGCACTACGGGTGGAATAGAGTAGGATGATAGGAGTAAATATAAAGAAGACAAAAAAGTAAGAAAGTCTCACATCGACGTGGCTAACCAACGGGCTATGGAGATGCCCATCAGTCGATATCAATGTGAGGAGTAGGGATTGCCATGCAACGAATGCACTAAGAGCTATAAGTGTATGAAAGCTCCAAATGAAAACTAAGTGGGTGTGCATCTAATCCTATAATGAAATATTCCCACTAGTATATGAATGTGACAACATATGAGACTCTCCATATGAAAACATGGTGCTACTTTCAAGCACAAGTGTGGTAAATGATACTAACAATGCCCCTTCTCTCTTTGTTTATTTTTTCTTTTTTCTTTCTTTTTTCTTTTTCTTCTTCTTTTTTTCTTTTTCTCTTTTTCTCTCTCTCATTGTCCGGATTCTCATGCCGACTTGTGGGGGAATCATAGTCTCCTCATCCTTTCCTCACTGGGGCACTGCTCTAAAAATGATGATCATCACGCTTCTATTTACTTATAACTCAAAAGGAATAAAAATTACAACTCGATACCTATAACAAAATATGACTCTATATGAATGCCTCTGGCAGATGATCTAGCATAAAAAGTATGAAAAATGATGAACGGTGACTGAGCCACAACTACTATGTCAGCTATATGATCATGCAAAGCAATATGACAATGAATGCTCAAGTCATCAAATGGAAGAGGTGGAAGTTGCATGGCAATATATCTCGGAATGGCCGTGGAAAAGCCATAATAGGCAGGTATGGTGGTTGTTTTGAGGAAGATATAATAAGGCTTATGTGTGATAGAGCGTATCATATCATGGGGTTTGGATGCACCCGTGAAGTTTGCACCATGTCTCGAGGTGAGAAAGGGCAATGCACAGTACCGTAGAGGCTAGCACATTGCGGAAAGGTAAGAGTGCATATAATCCATGGACTCACATTAGTCATAAAGAATTCATATACTTATTGCAAAAGTTTATTAGCACTCGAAGCAAAGTACTACTACGCATGCCCCTATGGGGATAGATTGGTAGGAAAAGACCGTCGCTCGTCCCTGACCGCCACTCATAAGGAAGACAATCAAGGATAAATTGTGCTCCAACTTTCATAGCATAACGAGAGACTATACGTGCATGCTTCGGGAATCACAAACCTTAACACAAATATTCTTACTTAACCACAACCTTTACTAGTACTTCCCACATATTTATCATCTCTATATCGCAAAACTATTGTAGTGAATCAAACATATCATATTCGGTTATCCATAAGTTTTATGTAGGATTTTATGACTAACCATGCAATTGACCAATTCCTGTTGATTCTCTAAACAGATATAAATGAAGCATCAGAGTTCAATTCTTTCTACAAAAGACCACGCTCTAAAAAATATAAGTGAAGCAAAAGAGTATTCTACGAACATCGGTTTTCTATGTGAAGAGAAACAGACAATCCACACTTCAAATGATATAAGTGAAGCACATGAAGCATTCTATAAAGCCATACTCAAAAGACATAAGTGAAGTGCAATGATCATTCTATAAATCAACCATGTACTATCTCATACCAGCATGGTGCATAAAAGCAAAGTGAAAAAGAACACAAAAGATGCTCCAAGATTTGCACATATCACATGAATGAAACGAATCCGAAAACATACCGATACTTCTTGAAGAAAGATGGGATGCCTTCCGGGGCATCCCCAAGCTTAGACGATTTTGTCTCCTTGAATATTTACTTGGGGTGCCTTGGGCATCCCCAAGCTTGAGCTCTTGCCTCTCCTCCTTCTCCTCATGTCGAGACCTCCTCGATCTTCGAACACTTCATCCACACAAAACTTAAACGAACTTTTAGTGGCGGGGTTAGTGAAAATGGCAATGAAATCACATCATGTACTGCTGCAACATTATTGTATAATTATAAACAAACATTACCCACTGTATGCTATCACAATTCTATGGCCCCAAGTCAAGGAGGCTTCAACAAGAATTCAAACGTACGCAAATAATGAAGCTATAACAGCAATCCGTGAAAACAGGACAGTCTGTAAAGATTTGAACATCCACCATACTTCTGTAACTCTAAAAATTCTGAGACAATTAGGAAACATAAACATTTTTTATAGAAAGACAGTGCAAAAAGTTTCAGAACCATTTGACGTTCCAGTAAAAAATGTAAAATTGCGCACTACAGCCAAAGTTTCTGTTTTGCACCGCACAAACCAACAAGCAATCTACCCATCCTAAAGGCAAATCTTGGCACATTATTTTTATAATACAATGTAATTTTACAAGGGGATAATTATTTTTGTTGGAAAGTTTCTGTAATTAAGATTCACAAAGTTTTCCGTGAGCATGAACAAAGTTCAAGGAGCTCCCCCACTTCAACAATGCTTGTCTCTCTCACTTTCACTTTCCTTTTTGAAAAGTTTTGTGTTCCCCTCTATATTTTTTGTTGTTTTTAAACTTTATAAAAGCACTCAACAGAAGTAAATGTCTCTCTAAAACTTTTGGTTGTCTCCCTGGAAGCACTTTCTTGAAAGCCATTAAGCTAGGCATAAAGTGCTCAAGTAATGGATCCACCCGGATCCCATGGTATATCAAAGCCAATTTTAATTAGCAATGATTTGGCATTTAGTAGTGAGCACAAAGCAACATAAATCAAGCAATGACAAAGTCTAACTCTCTTCCTATGCATTGGCATGTCATACAAGAACAATTCATGCACACCAAGTAAAGGCCAATACATAGCATAAGTAGTTTCCTGCAATTTTTTCGTGTTGGAAACATAGAGAGGTGGGGATGTGGTTCCTCTCTCATAATAATTGCAAGTAGGAGCAGCAAGCACATGCATATTACATTCATCAAAATTATCATGTGCAACGGTAAAAGGCGACCCGTCAATGTAATCCTTAATAAGTGCAAACTTCTCCGATATAGTGTAGTTTGGAGAATTCAAAAAGATAATAGGACTATCATGTGTGGGTGCAATAGCAACAATTTCATGTTTAACATAAGGAACAATAGCAAGTTCACCTCCATATGCATAATTCATATTGGCATCTTGGCCACAAGCATAGCAAGCATTAAGTTCATCAAAAAGGGATATTTCAAAAGAATCCAAGGGATCATAGCAATTATCATAGCATTCATCCTTCGGTAAGAACGAAGGGAAATTAAACAATGTATGAGTTGAAGAGTTACTCTCATTAGAAGGTGGGCGCGGGTGATCAATCCGCTCTTCCTCCCTTTGTTGTTCGCCTCCTCATCATCTTTTTCATCCAATGAGCTCACAGTTTCATCATTTTCTTCTTCCATAGACTCCTGCAAAATGTTATTCTCTTCTTGGACAGCGAAGGAGTCCTCAATATATGGTTTAACATAGGCATTAGAAGCATAATTATCATAACAATATTTAAGTATGGCAAGATTTTCAGATTTGTAAAGAGTAGCATCATACTTTTCAATCAAAGACGCAATTTCATAATCACCCTTAAAAGCAACAAATTCTTCAATTTGTTCAATATCAAAGTAATCATAAACACCTTTGGCATAAGAAGATACAATTCCATTATCAATAAACTCACATTGGTAGGGAAGGTGTTTCTTAGGGTCTTCAGAACAACAAGTAAAATCATATAATTCACATAAATTCCAAGCATAACATTGCATAGTATTAATTTGATGCTGTAAAAGTTTCCCTTTTTGAGATAAATGGTGTCGCACAAAACAAGCATGCTCATCTAATGATTTTCCCTCAACTAAGCTAGTTGGATTTTCAGCACGAGCACAAATGTATCGAAGATGATCCAAGTAGAAAGCTTCAGTAGTATGATAGATTTTGGCTGGTTCTTCAACCATTGGTTTAGTAGGTACAACTAAATTTTTTGGTATTTTGCGTTTCGTACCCGTAACTAGAGATAGAAAACAAGAGCACAAAATAAAAATTACTTAGTGATAAAGCAAACAAGCACACACGAGAATATTCACCCAACGCTATTGCTCCCCGGCAACGGCGCCAGAAAAAGGTCTTGATAACCCACAAGTATAGGGGATAGTTTGTAGCCTTCTTTGATAAATAAGTGTTGAACCCAACGAGGAGCTAAAGGCAGAACAAATATTCCCTCAAGTTCTATCGACCACCGGTACAACTCTACGCACAGTTGACATTTGCTTTACCGGAAACAAGTATGAACTATTTTGTGAGAATAAAACTAGGAGTACTTTGCGAGAATAAACTAAGAATAAATTGCATGGCAATAAAAGGAGATAGCTTTTGTCAACAAGAAAGTCATTTGTCCCTAGGAAATTGATAACAAGTACTGGTAATCATTCTTGTAATTTTATATGAGGGAGAGGCATGAGCTAACATACTTTCTATACTTGGATCATATGCACTTATGATTGGAACTCTAGAAAGCATCCCTAACTACTAAAGATCATTAAGGTCTTGAAACCCAACAATAGCATTAAGTAACAAGTCCTCTTTACTCCCATACGACATAACCCACTTATCCGCGTTTAGGCTGCTATCACCCCCGCAACACTGACAATAAGCAAACCATGAACATATTGCAACACCCTATAGCGGGGGCCCCTCACGTTTGCACGAGATGGAGGGCACCATAGGACAAGACCATAAATAAAATATACAATCATACCAACCAAGATCATGATTAACCCATAGGACAAAATGGATCTACTTAAACATCATAGGATAACCATAGATCATTGGGAAATAATATATGGATTTGAGCACCACGTTTAAGTAGAGATTACAATGGGGAGAAGAGGTGTTACACTGTTGCATAGAGGGGGAGAAAGTTGGTGTTGACGGTAGAAAGATTGTTGATGTAGATCGACGTCCTGATCGTTGCCCCGGCGGCACTCCGACACCACCGGAAACGAAGGGGAGAGAGCCCCCTCCTTCTTCTTCTTCCTTGCCCTCCCCCTAGATGGGAGGAGAGTTCCCCTTCGATCCTTGGTCTCCATAGCAGCGAAATGGCGGGATCCCCTCCGAGATTGGATCTCCCTCTCTATTCTCTTCTGTTTCACGCTCCTCAGATCTGGCCAAAAACCGTTCCTTATCCCGGAGATTCGTAACTCTGATTGCGCTGATCTTTTTACACGAATTTTTCCTGATATAAGCTTCCTTGCACTCGAAGTAGAGATCCAACCGACGTTCGAGGAGGGCAGCACCCACCACCACGCGCCAAGGGCCTAGGGCGCGCCCTGGTGTATCGTGGTCCGTGTGGGCATCCGTTTGCGGTGATTCCAACTCCTAAAATTCACAAATAATCCAAAATAACTCTCCGTGGAGTTGCATCACGTTTGGACTTCGTTTGATATGGATTTTTTGTGATACAAAAACAGGCAACAAACAGGAACTGGCACTGGGCACTGGATAAGTAAGTTAGTCCAAATAAATCATATAAAAAGTTGCCAAAAGTATGTAATAGTTGTATACTGTTGGCATGAAACACTCAAACATTATACATACGACGGAGACGTATCACTTTTCCAGTGATAGTATGGGCAGCAAGGCACGTATTGTATTATTGCCATCAAGGATAAAAAGATGGGGTTTTCATCATATTGCTCGAGTTAATTCCTCTACGTCATGTCATCTTACTTAATGCGTTACTCCGTTCTTTATGAACTTAATGCTCTAGATGCATGCTGGATAGTGGTCGATGTCTGGAGTAATAGTAGTAGATGCAGGCAGGAGTCGGTCCACTTGAAACGGACGTGATGCCTATGTTCATGACCATTGCCTTAGATATCATCATAACTATGCGCTTTTCTATTATATTGCTCGACAATAATTTGTTGACCCACCGTAATATTTTCTATCTTGAGAGAAGCCACTAGTGAAACCTATGGCCCCTGGGTCTCTTTTCCATTATATTGAATCTCGTTTACTTCTTGCTAGTTTCTGATCTACTATTTTGCAATCTTCACTTTCAAATCTATAAACCAAAAATACCAAAAGTATCTACTTTACCGTTTATCTATCTCTATCAGATCTCACTTTTGCAAGTGACTGTGAAGGGATTGACAACCCCTTTATCGCGTTGGGTGCAAGTTGTTGATTGTTTGTGTAGGTATTCAGTGACTTCTGCGTCGTCTCCTACTTGATTGATACCTTGGTTCTCAAAACTGAGGGAAATACTTACTCTACTTTGCTACATCACCCTTTACTCTTCAAGGGAAAACCAACACATGCTCAAGAGGTACCAAGAAGGATTTCTGGCGCCGTTGCCGGGGAGATCTACGTCAAGTTAAGCCATACCAAGTACCCATCATAAACTCTTCTCCCTTGCATTGCATTATTCGCCATTCGCCTCTCATTTTCCTCTCCCCCACTTCTAAAACGATTTTCGAAAAGATATGCCTTTTCTTCGCCTCTCTTCCGTTCGCCTTCTTCCCGTATGTCTTTTTTGTGTTTCCATGTTCCTTCTACTTTCTTGCATCTTCGCTTGCTAAAAATCTATTGATATGGATCCACTTAAAGTGTTCTACTTGGATCATCTTTGATCTATATGTGCTCGTGCTGAAACCCCAACTAGTTTAGTTGAGGGAAAATCTTTAGATGAGCATGCTCATTTTGTGTGTCACTGTTTTTCTGAAAAAGGAAGACTCTTATGGAATCAAATAAATAGTTTGTTGTGCTGTGGTTGGAATCTTTGTGAAATTTATGATTTTACTTGTTGCTCTAAGAACCCTAGAAAAACACCTTCCCTACCTATGTGAGTTGAATGATGATGAAATCTTATCTTCTTATGCAAAGGGTATTTATAGTTACTATGACATCGAACAAATTGAAGAATTTGTTGCTTTTAACGGTGCTTATGAAGTTGCTTCTTTGATTGAAAAGTATGATATTACTCTCTACAAATATGAAAATTTTGACATACTTAAATATTGCTATGAAAACTATGCTCATAATGTCTACGTGAAAGAATTTATTGAGAGAATGACCGTTGCTTTGGAAGAAAATAATGATATGCATGAATCTCTAGATAATTATGATTCTGATGGTTTGATTGAAATATCCCTTGATGAACATGATGCTTGCTATTCTTGTGGCCATGATGCCAATATTTATGGAGATGAATTTGCTATAGGCCCTTATGTTAAACATGAGATTATTGCTATTGCACCCATACTTGATAGTTCGTTCGATGAAAAGCATGATTGCAATGATTTCACTATAAATTCTATTGATGTCAGTTGTGCTAATATTATGCAAAACCCTAAGCTTGGGGATGCTAGTTTTGCTATGTCCACTACTTGTTGCAATGATCATGATTGGGGTGATTCTTTTTATGATCCTGAAAATTTATTTAAGCCCCAGGATGAATATGAGATTGATAATAGTCTTTGCAATATTATTGAAAGTGGGTTTGGAAGAGTGTAAACTTTAGATCCCACATATTTGGAGAATGTTCGATCTTATGAAATTTTTGATAAAAGTGGGTTTGGAGAGGTCATGACTTTAGTTAATGTTAATCCTACTATTTTGGAAGAGTGTCAACTTCACATGCATGTGGATCGTGTTGAAAATATTTTATGTGATAGATATTTTGTTGAATTTTCTTATGATCCCACATGTAATTATTATGAGAGAGGAAAATATGGTTGTAGAAATATTCATGTTACTAAATTACCTCTCGTTATGTTGAGATTGCTATTGTTTCTTTCCGCTTCCTTGCATATGCTAGTTTTTGCTTGCTATGATAATTTGTTTGCCTATAAGATGCCTATGCATAGGAAGTATGTTAGACTTAGGTGTGTTTGTTACGTGTTTCATGATGCTCTCTTTGCGCTTCAATTCTTATCTTTCATGTGAGCATCATCAAAATCTCAATGCCTAGCTAAGGGAGTTAAACAATAGTGCTTGTTGGGAGGTAACCTAATTTTATTTTTGTTCTTTAGTTTTTGCTCCTGTTTAGTAATAAATAATTCATCTAGACTCTGGTTAGATGTCGTTTTATGTTTCAATTAGTGTCTGTGCCAAGTAGAACTGTTGGGGATATAACTACTGAGTGTAAACCGGCCAGGAGGGCCCGGTTCACCCTCAACTATATTGAAGCCCACGAAAGACCCAGAATATGGCGTTTTACTAATGAAGCTTAGAGGCCCGGAGCCCAAAGGCGGATTAGGGCCCATAGTGGTAAACCGCCATGGTTATGTGACTTGTGTTGTAAGTTAGGAAAGGAGAGACCGAGCCGGGCACTTGTATGAGTCGGCCTCGGACTCTGTAGACCGGCCGGGCGTCAACCTATGTATATAAAGGGACAGCCCGGCGGCGGTTCAGGGACAAGAAACAACAACTCGAGAGTCAGGCAAAGCATATTTGCTCCCTGGTCATCGAAACCGAATCAATCCCATCACAACTAGACGTAGGCTTTTACCTTCATCGAAGGGGCCGAACTAGTATAAACTCCCGTGTCCCTTGTCCGGTTTAACCCCTTCAAGCTAACCCATTGTGATGGCTCTGCGACTAAGTCCTTTCATGAGGACATCTGACGTGTTAATTCCACGACATTTGGCGCCCACCATGGGGCTATCGCACGATGGTTTCGAGTTCTTGAAGGGCAGCTCTGAAGGACTCAAGGGGTATGTGGTTGGCCGGATGACCAAGAGTCGTCGCGGCAAGCTCTACATCAACGAAGAAGGATGGGGCCCCGAGGCCGTCCCAATCGAGTAGGGATACCGGGTCCCCTTTGGCTGAATTCATGTCTTCATCGGCAAGATCGGCAAACCGGGCCCTGAGCCAGACATCTGCACCGACCTCGTCGAGACGGCTCAGCGTGCGAGTCCAGCCCGGGTTAAGCCCGCCATGAAGCGTGTGTTTGTAGGATGTGTCCATGGGATCGGATCTGAACCGGTGTTTGAAGGCGAGATGGCTGTTTATTCCGACGGCGAGTCATCCACCGACGAAACCGAGTCCCTATACAAAATTCATAATGGTGTGTTCGAAGGATATTCCGATGGCAACGGTATTCCGGACCTCCTTGAACTGCCAAGCCGGGTTGCTGTGTACTTGGCCGGAACACAGCCCACTTTGCAGTCTTCATCTACGGCGGCAATGAATGCCGGATCAGCGGCCGCAGCAGGAGCCCCGGCGCGCCGACCGGAAAAAGTCCTCTCTGGTTTGATGGATGCCTGGGCGACCTTGTTAACCACGGCAGTTACCCCGGAGATGCAGGATCAGCACAATGCGGACATTGCAAAGCTGCAGGACCAGATAATGCATGCTAAGGAGGACCTGGCAATTGAGGATGCTAGGATGGCTGAAGAACGGGCCACTTTGGATGCCCAGTCACATCAGATACATGCGCAGAATTACCGGCTCATGCTGGATTGGACCGCGTCAGATGACGTAATGCGAAGGAAGTACCGATCTCGTCTGTCGCCGGTCTATGAAGGACTGAACCTCTTTCATACACCAGGTGCTGGGCCGAGCAATCCGGAGCTGCAAACCGGACCGATGCGCCTAGGGCAGCGCCGGATCAACCATGGATGACAGAACCACCTCGGTGAATGGATAACCCGCCGCAAAACGTGTCCACACCGCCGGGTCACTTCTCGAGACCCTTGGATAACATGATTGCCGCAGCATCTTGCCTGGCAGCCATTTCGATGGAGGGCGATTCACTGGCAGCGATTGAAACGCGACGGGCTAGGGATCTTCTTCAAACCGCTGTGGTGCAGCAGCAGGCTTATTCCTATAGCCGATTTAGAATTCATTCAACCCCCCGCCCGAGCAAGAGCTATAGCAAGCACATAGATGAACTAGAAGTGTCTAGCAGTGCGCGGCGCCGTAATGGGTCCAATCCGGCGCGCGGTGAGGGAAATGCTCAAGATGTGGTGGATAATGGCAGAGCATGAAGGGAGGCCGCTTTGGTAGCACAATATGCGAGTCGTTATCAACCCGCCCCGGTTCAACCAGCGGCATCGGTAGACCGAGGCACAGGGCATGCCTTTAGTTCCTGGGGAGTGTCGTGTCTCATTCCGGCTCTCCGTAATGTGCGACTGCCCGAGGATTTCAATGGTCCACGTAAGGTGCCTAATTACACTACGGATCAGCCACCTGAGGCGTGGGTCGAGAGTTATGAGATGGCAATGGAGATGCTAGATGTGGATGAAGCAGCCTGTGCAAAGTACTTCACGATGATGTTGGAAGGGGCAGCCCGTACTTGGTTGAAAAACTTGCCAGCCAACTCCATCGAGTCATGGGACCAGTTAAAGGCCCGGTTTATAGCCAATTTCTAAGACACGTGCGAGCAGCCTATGTCCATTGTGGATCTGGATGCATGTGTTCAAGGGGAGAACGAGTCAACAACTCATTGGGTGCACCGGGTTTCAGAAGTTTTGCATCAGTCCGACCGGATTAACGCTGGTCAAGCGATCATAACGCTAGAGCGTAATTGCCGGTTTAAGTCATTAAATATGAAGTTGGGACGGCTCAAGCGCCACTGCAATGACATGGGAACCCTTATGGCAGCCTTGGTCAAATATGCTGATTCTGATAATACCAAGGATCCCGATTCTGATGAGGAGAAACCAGAGAAGGGAAAGAAGAACGGCGGTGCAAAGGGACAACATCACAACCAGGGAGGCCATGGGAATATTGGTAAGTGCAAGGCAGATAGTTCAGATCCTGTGGCTAATACCAATATGCAGCGTCGTAAAGGTAAATCGCCCCAGCGCGGTGGAGGGATGAATCTGGAGCGTTTGTTAAACCAGCCCTGCCCAAAGCATGGGACCAAGGAGGCCCCTTCCACACATCTTTGGAAAGATTGTTATATCATGAGGAGTTCAAAAATTCCGATGTCTTCCGGTATGATCAGGGTCCGTCGGGCGGTTTAGGTCTAGGTTTTCATGGTGGCGGCGGTTCAAGCTCTGGATTTCAGAATAATCAGGGCAACCAGAATAACCAAGGTGGTAATGGCCAACAGAATAATCAAGGAAATCAGTATCAGTCAGGTTATCAAAGTCACCCAAGTAGTTGAATGGTGGGCAGTATCATGTGTTCACTACTAGCATGTGTAAGCGCGATCAAAAGCTTCACAAAAGGGAAGTTAATGTTGTTGAACCAGCAGTGCCACGTTATTTACGGTGGTCCGAGCAGGCCATTGTATGGAGCAGAGAGGATCACCCACCCTTGGTTGACAATCCGGGTCAACTGCCTTTGGTGGTAGCTGATATGTCTCCAACGTATCTACTTTTCCAAACACTTTTGCCCTTGTTTTGGACTCTAACTTTCATGATTTGAATGAAACTAAGCCGGACTAACGCTGTTTTTAGCAGAACTGCCATGATGTTGTTTTATGTGTAGAAAAGAAAAGTTCTCGGAATGTCTTGGAAATCCACGGAGGCACTTTTCAGAATTAATAAGAATTTTTGGCGAAAGAATGAAGCCCAGGGGGCCAACGGGCTGTCCATGAGACAGGGGGCGCGCCCCCTAGGGCGCACCCACCTATCTTGTGGGTCCCCTGGACACCTCCCGACCTCAACTCCAACTCCATATATACCGTCTCGGGGAGAAAAAAATCAAGGAGAAAGTTTCATCACGTTTCACGACACGGAGCTGCCGCCTAGCCCTAATCTCTCTCGGGAGGGCTGATCTGGAGTCCGTTCGGGGCTCCGAAGAGGGAGATTCGTCACCGTCGTCATCATCAACCATCCTCCATCACCAATTTCATGATTCTCACCGCCGTGCGTGAGTAATTCCATCGTAGGCTTGCTGGACGGTGATGGGTTGGATGAGATTTACCATGTAATCAAGTTAGTTTTGTTAGGGTTTGATCCCTAGTATCCACTATGTTCTGAGATTGATGTTGCTATGACTTTGCTATGCTTAATGCTTGTCACTAGGGCCCGAGTGCCATGATTTCAGATCTGAACCTATTATGTTTTCATCAATATATGTGTGTTCTTGATCCTATCTTGCAAGTCTATAGTCACCTATTATGTGTTATGATCCGACAACCCCGAAGTGACAATAATCGGGATACTTCTCGATGATGACCGTAGTTTAAGGATTTCATGTATTCACTATGTGCTAATGCTTTGTTCTGGTCCTCTATTAAAAGGAGGCCTTAATATCCCTTAGTTTTCGTAAGGACCCCGCTGAACACGGGAGGGTAGGACAAAAGATGTCATGCAAGTTCTTTTCCATAAGCATGTATGACTATTTACGGAATACATGCCTACATTACATTGATGAACTGGAGCTAGTTCTATATCATCCTATGTTATAACTATTGCATGAGGAATCGCATCCGGCATAATTATCCATCATTGATCCATTGCCTACGAGCTTTTCGCATATTGTTCTTCGCTTATTTACTTTTCAGTTGCTACTATTACAACTACTACAAAAACCCAAAAACATTTACCTTTACTTTTGCTACCGCTACTATTATTATCATACCACTTTTGCTACTAAACACTTTGCTGCAAATACTAAGTTATCCAGGTGTGGTTGAATTGACAACTCAACTGCTAATACTCAAGAATATTCTTTGGCTCCCCTTGTGTCGAATCAATAAATTTGGGTTGAATACTCTACCCTCGAAAGCTGTTGCGATCCCCTATACTTGTGGGTTATCAAGACTAATTTCCGGTGCCGTTGCCGGGGAGCATAGCGCTATTCTATGAGTCACTTGGGATTTATATCTGTTGATGACTATGAAGAACTTGAAAGACGATCGAACTACTATTTTGCCCTCAACTACGAGGGGAGGTAAGGAACTGCCATCTAGCTCTGCACTAGATTCTCCTTCCGTTATCAGTAGGCTTGCTACACCTAAACCTACTACTGCTATGAATTCTAATATGTCGAATGTTATTGATGATGCCACTTCTGCTATGCATGATGAAACTACTTCTGTGCGTGATACTACTTTGCCATTAGGTGAATTTCTTGATGAACAACTTGCTAGATTTAGGGGGAATGAAAATAGTGAAGAACCTATTATTGATGATAGTGATGATGAAGGTCCCCCCAATGATTATGTTTTACCTGTTGTTCCTAAGGGTTATGTTATGCATGAAACAGCTGCTATGGAAATTCTTGCTTGCAATGATAGAAATAATCTTAGGAAATTATTAGCTAAATGGAAGCAGCAGTCTCTTAATGCTAGAATGAAACCCGATCCTCGCTTTTGCTACTTCACCCATCTGTGTTACTAATAAGGATCATGAATTCTCTATTGATCCTGATATTATTACTTTACTTGAATCTGATCCTTTTTATGGCCTTGAATCTGAAACTGTTGTAGCACATCTTAACAAGTTGAATGATATAGCCACCCTATTTACTCATGATGAGAAGTCTCGCTATCTATATATCCTTAAGATATTTCCGTTCTCATTAAAGGGTGATGGTAAGACTTGGTATAATTCTCTTGCTCCTGGTTGTGTGCGTAGTCCCCAGGATATGATTTATTACTTCTCTGCTAAATATTTTCCTGTTCATAAGAAACAAGCTGCCTTATGGAAATATATAATTTTGTGCAAATCAAAGAAGAGAGTCTCCCACAAGCTTGGGGAGGCTTCTCCGATTATAATGCTTTGCTGATCATCCTCTTAAGAAAAATGAAATACTTGATATCTTTTATAATGGACTAACCGATGCTTCCAAGGACTACTTGGATAGTTGTGCTGGTTGTGTTTTCAGGAAAGAACAATGATTTGAAGCTGAAATACTATTGAATAATATGTTGACTAATGAAAATAATTGGTCTCTTCCTGAGCCAATTCCTGAAGAAATTCCTAAACCAATTGAGCCAACTCCTGAGCCTATTCCTAAACCCACTCCAAAGAAGAGAGGTGTTTTTATTTCTCAGTCCTGAAGATATGCAAGAGGCAAAGAAATCAATGAAAGAAAAAGGTATTAAAGCTGAAGACGTTAAGAATTTACCTACTATTGAAGAAATACATGGTCTTAATTTACCGCCTGAAGAACCACATTGTCTTGATAACCCGACACAGGTGGTAAAGGTAAATTCTCTCTATAGATATGATAAAGTTGAAGTACACTCTACTAAATTTCATAGCCCATGCTTAGATGAATTTGATGACTTTATGGCTAGAAAAGAAAGTTTTAATGCTTATGTTGGTAGAGATTTAAAGAATAATGCTTTCGAGATAGGACGTGTAGGTGATAATCTGGCTAGAGTTAAGGATGAACTTCACCGCGTTACCAAATATGCTTCTATCGTTGCTACCCAAGCTGAGCAAGTACTTAAAGCTCAAAATGATTTGCTTAATGAATTAAATAATAAAAATGACTTTGCTGTTAGAGTGGCTACTAGAACTGGTAGAATGACTCAGGAACCTTTGTATCCTGAAGGCCACCCTAAGATAATCGAGCAAGATTCTCAGAGAAATAATTTAGAGGCACCTAGTTCTTCTAAAAATAAGAAGAAGAAAAATGATAGAACTTTGCATGCTTCTAGTGAACCCTTTGTAGACACACACGAGAATCCCAATGATATTTCTATTTCGATCTTTGAAACTCAATCAGGTGATGAACATGAACCTAGTGATAATGTTAATGATAATGTTCATGTTGATGCTCAACCTAGCAAAGACAATGATGTAGAAATTGAACCTGTTGTTGATCTTGGTAACCCACAATCAAAGAATCAACATTATGATAAGAGGGATTTTGTTGCTAGGAAGCACGGTAAAGAAAGAGAACCATGGGTTCAGAAACCCATGCCCTTTCCTCCCAAACCATCCAAGTCAAAGGATGATAAGGACTTTGAGCGCTTTGCTGAAATGATTAGACCTATTTTCTTACGTATGCGCTTAACTGATATGCTTAAAGTAAATCCTTATGCTAAGTATATGAAGGATATCATCACAAATAAAAGAAAGATACGGGAAGCTGAAATTTCCACCATGCTTGCTAATTACACTTTTAAGGGTGGAATACCAAAGAAACTGGGAGATCCGGGTGTTCCAATTATACCATGCTGTATTAAAAGAAATTATGTTAGAACTGCTTTATGTGATCTTGGAGCCGGTGTTAGTGTTATGCCTCTCTCTTTATATCGTAGACTTGAATTGAATAAGTTGACACCTACTGAAATATCTTTGCAAATGGCCGATAAATCAACTGCTATATTGCCGGTATTTGTGAGGATGTGCTGTTGTGGTTGCAAATGTCACCATCTTAACGGACTTTGCTATTCTTGATATTCCCGAGGACGATAGTATGTCTATTATCCTTGGTAGACCTTTTCTTAATATCTGCAGGGCTGTTATTGATTGCAACAAAGGCAATGTCACTTTTCATGTTAATGGTAATGAGCATACGGTACACTTTCCGAGGAAACAATCTCAAGTTCATAGCATCAATTCTATTGAAAAGTTCCAACTATCATTTTTGAGGTTTTGAATTTCCTCTCCCTCTTGTCAAGAAAAGTATGATATTCTTATTGTTGGGGATTTTCATATCCCGTTGAGGTAACTTAGTGTTATTCAAATTTCTCCGGTTCCGTGTTATTCGAATGAGTTTGTTAACAAGACTTGATCAACCTTGTTAGTGGATTCATTTTGATGATCACGAGATGGATGAAACTAGAAGGCACAACCTTCTGTAGCCTCTTTTTACTTTCTGTTATTTAGAATAAATGAAGCAAAAATAGTATTATCCGTCTGTTTTCTGAATTATCCGTACATTAAAAAATAGTCCGAAAATAAAAGTGCTCCAAATGCCCTGCAAATTTAGTATGATTTTTTCTGGAATATTTGAGGATTTTAGGCATTGAGAACACTGCAAGAGGGGAAAGCACCAGGCCACGAGAGAGGAGCCCCCGTAGGGCACGCCCCCTATCTCGTGGGCCCCTGGTGGGTCCCCTCCATTTATGCCATCACCTACACACTTCATCTTCTACCCAAAAAAATCACCATCCAGCTCAAGCCCGAGTTCTAGCTCGTTTTGCTGTGATTTTCGATCTCTTAGATCAAAGCTCCATTCGCAAAACTGCTTTGGGAGATTGTGGCTTGGTATGTGA
Organism: Aegilops speltoides; assembly: GCA_021437245.1. Taxonomy (NCBI): domain Eukaryota; kingdom Viridiplantae; phylum Streptophyta; class Magnoliopsida; order Poales; family Poaceae; genus Aegilops; species Aegilops speltoides. The sequence goes on from CM038144.1 coordinate 29,570,522, forward strand.
CTCCTCCATTGGTCTAAATAGTTTTTGTTCTAGTGCTTTATTCATTGCAAATTTTTGCTGCATAGGTGACCATGTTCTTGAGCTTGCATGTTAAATTTTTGAGGTCCCAAGCAATTCCAATGCATGATATAGGCTCTAGGCGCTTGTAGGAGTAGTTGCTATCAATCTTGTTTACTTTTATTCACTTTTATTTTGAAGTTACTAAAATTTCAGAAATTTTCAGAAAATGTTAAGGAGGTTCTTTAAAGGCTCTTCTAGCCAAAGCTCTAAGGAAAAACAAGACAAAGAGAAGGAAAAACCCAAGTATAATCTTCCTCGCTTAGCGGAAGTACGGTCATGTGAATGGCCGTGTGAGGATTTCTTGAAAGAAGTCGGAATTCATGAAGACTTTTATGCTTTAATCGGGACTGCAGGCCTCACCGGTTTCACGAATGACCGAATCGATCAGTATCTCTTACTTACCAACACTTTCGTGCAATTTTTTTATTATTATCCTAAGAAGTCACCGCCTGCGGTATCATTTCATTTATATGATGAATTCAGAGAAATGTCTTTACGTGATTTTTGCGCGGTATGTAGGATACCTTATGAGGGAGAATTAGAGGAACCCCATCGTGAAGATGTGGATGGCTTCATTAAAACTATTATTGTAGAAGAGCCAAAGAAGGGCTCTGAGGCAAAAGTCCCTAGCATACACTTTCCTGTTTTACGCTACTTTGCTATATTTGCTAGTAGATGCTTGATTGGTCGTGGAAATAGTGGGAATTTGAGCGTTCCATATATTATTATTCTTCAACATGCTTCGCTGGGAGACAATACTTTTAGTATGGGTGTCGTCGTTGCTAAACGGCTAGCCCTGAATCGTACAAAAGGCCCCATATTTGGAGGTATCTATGCTGCATGCCTCGCTGAACATTTTCAGATACCCATTAGGCACCATGAGGAGGAGGAGACAAAATTACCTCCTCACATTTTAGATTACAAGAGCATGGTAGCAACAAGTTTATTGTTGACAATGAAGAGAAGATGCTCTTGTATAGACTTAGATTCAATAAGAAACACTTTGAGTTTATTATTTTGCCTGCACCTCTGTTATTTGACTTGCTTGCAGAAAATCTCCTTGTTACGCCGGAAGCGGTGAACAACCATCTAGCCCAAGCTTTTACTCGAACTCGAACTCGAGTGAACTGAGCTGGACCCTTATCGTGCATCATCATCCGGTGGAATCCGGAGATGACCAGCCAGTGGTATCCTGATTACACCTCCCACTACACCGGGGAGAGTAGCGGCGGTCCTTGGTATTAGACCAACTTAGGCCAAAAGCCTAAGCTTGGGGGAGTACGTATTTCTCACCGACTTTACATTCATGTTCACCACTAGTCGTCGGTGCTCATACTCTTTCATTGTATTATCCATGTTAGTTTAAATTTCTTTTTCTAGTTTTCTTCTTGTGTGTTTGATAAACCTTAAGAAAAACCAAAAAAAATTAGTTAGTTTAATTTCATTGCTTGTAGAAGAAATTAAAATGAAAACCCAAAAAGATTTCTTGTTCTTCTTTTACTTGTTGGGACCTTTCCCGTGTAAATAGTTTTCTTTTCTTTTCTTTCTTTTGGGGGTCGAGAAGACCATATTGAAAATGCTTAGAGGCTCTTATATGCATGATTGTTTATTTAACTTAGAGCCCATATTACTTGTCTTCTCTCTTGAGTTGAATGCTTGCAGATTCCAGCTTAGTCCAATGCACGTGCACTCTTATTATACACATCGTTCGGTCGTGCGAGTGAAAGGCAATAATGATGATATATGATGGACTTATTGGGATGAGAAAAGCTGGTATGAACTCGACCTCTCTTGTTTTTGTAAATATGATGATTCATCGTTCTTGAGTCAGCTATTATGAAGTAAACATATTTGCAATGACATTTAGAGATTATAGTAGCTTGTGCCATGCTTGATTAGCTATGAGTTATAACGGTTTACCTTGCGTGCCAACATGCTATTAGAATGATTATGATGTGGTATGATGGGATGGTATCCTCCTTTAAATGAATTGAGTGACTAGACTTGGCACATGTTCACGCATGTAGTTGAATCAAATCAACATAGCCTTCATGACATTTATGTTCATGGTAGATTATATCCTACTCATGCTTGTACTTGGTGTAAATTAATTTTAATGCATGTTTACGACTGTTGTCGCTCTCTCAGTTGGTCGCTTCCCAGTCTTTTGCTAGCCTTCACCTGTACTAAGCGGGAATACTGCTTGTGCATCCAAACTCCTTAAACCCCAAAGTTGTTCCATATGAGTCCACCATACCTACCTATATGCGGTATTTACCTGCCGTTCCAAGTAAATTTGTATGTGCGAAACTCCAAACCTTCAAATGAAATTCTGATTTGTATGATCGAGTAGCTCATGTTTCAAATAGGGCTGCCTATATCTTCCATGCTAGGTGGGTTATTCTCAAGAGGAGTGGACTCTGCTCCTCATTCACGAGAAAGGGACGGTAACCGGGATGCCGAGTCCCATGATCCAAAACGATCAAAGCATCAACATAATTAAAAAAAACTCCCCCAGGGCTGTTGTATGTTGGAGGCACTCGTTGTATCGAGCAAGCCATGGATTGATGCTTGTTGGTGGTTGGGGGAGTATAAACCTTTACCATTCTGTTTGGGAACTGCCTATAATGCATGTAGTATGGAAGATACAGCCATCTCATAGTTGTTGCGTTGACAGCAAAAGTATGCCGCTCAAAATGTTATTCAATCTCTATTTTAAAATCGAGCTCCGGCACCTCTACAAATCCCTGCTTCCCTCTGCGAAGGGCCTATCTATTTACTTTTATGTTGAGTCATCACCCTTCCTATTAAAAGCACCCGCTGGAGAGCACACTGTCGTTTGCATTCATTATTATTGATTAATATTGGGTATGACTTGACTGGATCTCTTTTACCATGAATTACAATGTTTAGTCAGTCCTTGCTCTTTAAAGGTGCTCTGCATTTATGTTTTGCGGTCTCAGAAAGGGCTAGCGAGATACCATTTTGTTATATGATGTTATGATTATTTTGAGAAAGGGTTGTCATCCGAGTTTTATTATTATAGCTCGCTAGCTGATTATGTTATTGATATGAGTAATTTGAGACCTATGTGTTATTGTTAGTATGGTTAGTTCATAATATTTGCTGAAACTTGAGTGCTGGCTTTTCATGTTACAACAACAAGAGCAAACAGAGTTTGTAAAAGTTTTTCTTTATCACTTTCTGTTTATCAACTGAATTGCTTGAGGACAAGCAAAGGTTTAAGCTTGGGGGAGTTGATACATCTCCAACGTATCTACTTTTCCAAACACTTTTGCCCTGGTTTTGGACTCTAACTTGCATGATTTGAATGAAACTAACCCGGACTGACGCTATTTTCAGCAGAACTGCCTTGATGTTGTTTTATGTGTAGAAAAGAAAAGTTCTCAGAATGTCCTGAAAATCCACGGAGGCACTTTTCAGGATTAATAAGAATTTTTGGCGAAAGAATGAAGGACAGGGGGCCCACGGGCTGTCCACGAGACAGGGGGCGCGCCCCCCCTAGGGTGCGCCCTCCTATCTCGTGGGTCCCCTGGAGACCTCCCGACCTCAACTCCAACTCCATATATACCGTCTCGGGGAGAAAAAAATCAAGGAGAAAGTTTCATCGTGTTTCACGACACAGAACCGCCGCCAAGCCCTAATCTCTCTCGGGAGGGCTGATCTGGAGTCCGTTCAGGGCTCCGGAGAGGGGGATTCGTCGCCGTCGTCATATCAACCATCCTCCATCACCAATTTCATGATGCTCAGCACCGTGCGTGAGTAATTCCATCGTAGGCTTGCTGGATGGTGATGGGTTGGATGAGATTTACCATGTAATCAAGATAGTTTTGTTAGGGTTTGATCCCTAGTATCCACTATGTTCTGAGATTGATGTTGCTATGACTTTGCTATGCTTAATGCTTGTCACTACGGCCCGAGTGCCATGATTTCAGATCTGAAACTATTATGTTTTCATGAATATATGTGTGTTCTTGATCCTATCTTGCAAGTCTATAGTCACCTATTATGTGTTATGATCCGACAACCCCGAAGTGACAATAATCGGGATACTTCTCGGTGATGACCGTAGTTTGAGGAGTTCATGTATTCACTATGTGCTAATGCTTTGTTCCGGTCCTCTATTAAAAGGAGGCCTTAATATCCCTTAGTTTCCGTAAGGACCCCGCTGAACACGGGAGGGTAGGACAAAAGATGTCATGCAAGTTCTTTTCCATAAGCACGTATGACTATTTACGGAATACATGCCTACATTACATTGATGAACTGGAGCTAGTTCTATATCACCCTACGTTATAACTATTGCATGAGGAATCGCATCCGGCATAATTATCCATCATTGGTCCATTGCCTACGATCTTTTCACATATTGTTCTTCGCTTATTTACTTTTCAGTTGCTACTGTTACAACTACTACAAGAACCCAAAAACATTTATCTTTACTTTTGCTAACGCTACTATTATTATCATACCACTTTTGCTACTAAACACTTTGCTGCAGATACTAAGTTATCCAGGTGTGGTTGAATTGACAACTCAACTGCTAATACTCAAGAATATTCTTTGGCTCCCCTTGTGTCGAATCAATAAATTTGGGTTGAATACTCTACCCTCGAAAGATGTTGCGATCCCCTATACTTGTGGGTTATCAGTAGCACCTCAGGTGGGAGGTTACAAGTTTACCAAAGTCCTGATGGATGGAGGAAGCAGTATCAACATCCTATACTATGAGACTTTTCGTCGCATGGGGTTGACAGACAAGAGTCTTAAACCGTCCAACACTATTTTTCATGGTGTAGTACCGGGTAAATCGGCATATCCTGTTGGCAAGGTCGCTTTGGAGGTTGTGTTTGGAGATGAGCATGATTCCAGGTCTGAAAAATTGACCTTTGAAGTGGTGAAAATCCAGAGCCCGTATCACGCACTGTTTGGACGGTCGGCTTACGCAAAATTCATGGCGAGACCTTGTTATATCTATTTACAGCTCAGAATGTCGGGTCATAAGGGGACTATAACAGTACATTGAAGTCGAAAGATCACTTTGGATTGTGAGGAAGGTGATGCGGCTTACGCTGAGTCGGTTTGTGCTACAGAGGAGCTGAAGTTTTATAAGGACAACACTGATCCGGCAAACATGACTCCTCTGAAGAAGCCCACCACTGAGCATGACCCGACCTGAAGTTCAAACCGGCTGATGAGACTAAACTTGTTGACTTTGTTCCTGGCGATTCATCTAAACAGTTTAGCATCAGCACCAATCTGGATCCAAAATAGGAAAGCGCGCTCATCGAGTTCAGCCGTGAGAACTGGGACATCTTTGCATGGAAGCCTTCTGACATGCCAGGTTTACCGAGGGAACTCGCTGAGCACACTCTCAATATTGATCCCAAGTTTAAACCGGTCAAGCAATTTCTTCGTTGCTTTAACGAGGAAAGATGCAAGGCTATTGGTGAAGAGGTAGCCCGGCTGTTGGCTGCTGGATTTATCATCGAAGTATTTCACCCGAGTGGTTGGCTAATCCGGTGCTTGTTCTTAAGAAAAACGACACTTGGCTTATGTGTGTGGACTACACAAATTTGAACAAGGCTTGTCCAGCAGATCCTTTTGCTCTCCCGCGTATTGATCAGATTATTGATGCGACGGCGGGTTGTGAGCGCCTGAGTTTCTCGGATGCTTATTCAGGTTATCATCAGATTAAAATGGCAGTTAAGGACCAGGAGAAGACAGCCTTCATCACTCCCTTTGGAGCCTTCTGCTATGTTTCTATGCCCTTTGGGCTCAATAGTGCCCAAGCAACTTATCAGCATTGTGTGCAAAATTGTCTTCACACGCAGATTGGGCATAATGTTCATGCCTATGTGGATGACATTGTGGTAAAATCCAGGAAGAAGGAAACCCTGATATATGACCTCAAGGAAACGTTTGACAATCTTCGGCCTTACAAAATGATGCTTAACCCGGACAAGTGTGTTTTTGGTGTTTCGGCAGGCAAGCTCTTAGGTTTTCTGGTGTCCAACAGAGGCATTGAGGCTAATCCGGAAAAAATCAAAGCGATTACATCTTTGATTAAACCGAAGTGTATCAATGATGTTCAACGCTTGGAGGGTCGAATTGCCGCCCTCAGCCGGTTTATCAGCCGTTTGGGAGAGAAGGCGATTCCTTTGTATCAGATGTTGAAAAAGACAGACGACTTCGTCTGGAGTGATGCAGCTAATGCGGCATTTGAGGACTTAAAGCAACAGTTGGTTGAACCGCCGGTTCTTGCTGCTCCGGTTGACAAAGAGCCCTTGTTATCGTATGTGGCTGCTAATGCCCGTGCTGTCAGCATGGCAATTGTGGTGGAGCGCAAGGAGGCTGGTAAGGAATATCCGGTTCAACGGCCAGTTTACTATATCGGCAAAGTACTTATCGAGTCAAAGCAACGGTATCCGCATTGGCAGAAGCTGGTTTATGGGGTTTTTATGGCAAGTCGGAAGCTCAAACAATACTTTCAAGGCCATCCCATTACAGTGGTCAGTTCATCTCCTTTGGGCGATATAATTCAGAACAGGGAGGCAACTGGCCGGGTTGCAAAGTGGGCAATTGATCTTGGCCCACACGGTTTGAAGTATATGCCTCGGACATCAATCAAATCACAGGCACTTGTTGACTTCATCAATGATTGGACCGAGTTACAGGCACCAGAGGACAAACCGGATAATACGTACTGGACTATTCACTTTGATGGATCCAGGCAATTGGAAGGCTCGGGGGCTGGAGTTGTTCTTACTTCCCCTCGAGGTGATAAAATTTGTTATGTTCTCCGCTTAATGTTTCCCTGTACTAACAATGCAGCTGAGTACGAGGCTTTACTCCACGGTCTCCGAGTAGCTAAGGAAATGAGCTTAAGCCGGGTTCGGTGTTTTGGAGATTCTGATCTGGTGGCTCAACAAGTTTCTGGTACTTGGGATTCTAAGGATCCAGTCATGGCGGCTTACAGACGCGAGGTGGGTGTTGTGGCAGGTCACTTTAAGGGTTATCAAGTTGAGCACATTGACCGGCGCAAAAACGAAGCAGCAGATGCTTTAAGCCGGCTGGGATCTCAGCGTAAACTGGTACCACCCAATACCTTTTTAGATATCTTACATAACCTGTCTGTTAAGTTGCCTACAGAGGAGGATTTAGCCGTTCCTGATCCGGAGGCTCAATTGGTGGCCGCTTTACATACCACTCCGAATTGGACGGTTCTGTATTTGGCATATATGAACAGGGGCGAGTTACAAGATGATGAGGTTTTCGCCAGACAGATAATACGGCGGTCCAAGTCCATGGTTATTCACAATGGCGAGTTACACCGTTGCAGTGTCTCAGGCATATTCCAACATTGTATTTCTCCTGAAGAAGGACAAGAAATTCTACGTGAAATCCATGAAGGGGATTGTGGTCACCATGCCGGTTCAAAGTCCCTAGTAGCTAAAGCCTTTCGTCATGGGTTCTATTGGTTGATAGCTCATGCTAATGCGGAGGATCTGGTAAAGCGGTGTGACGCTTGTCAGAAATTTTCACGTCGAGCTCATGTTCCGGCTCAGGAGCTACGGATGATTCCTATCGCTTGGCCGTTTGCAACTTGGGAGGACGGCCTCAGCCCCGGGTTGCCAATTATGTTGAAGCGGACAATGAGCAAGCACGTCAAGAGGCATTGGACCTGTTAGATGGGAAACGGGACATGGCTTTGGCTCGATCGGCGGTTTATCAACAAGACCTGTGGCGTTATCACAGCCGCCGGGTTAAGACACGAACCTTTCAAGAAGGCGACTTAGTGCTCCAGCTCATCCAGGATCAGACCGATATGCACAAGTTATCCCCACCTTGGGAAGGACCCTTTGTGGTCAGCAAAAATCTGCACAACGGATCATACTACCTCATTGACGTTCGAGAAGACTCACACAGTTCTGAGGAGGAGACCCGGTGGCCGTGGAACATAGCTCTCCTTCGGCCTTACTACACTTGAGCCATAGGCTTTTCTTATGTACATATTTCAACAATGTATATATTATGATCAATATAATATAATAAACTGGCATCCTTGCTATAAGCAGGGCCTCTGCCGTTTTTCCTTCAAATCTATTTGTTTACATGGGAGCTTCAGCTGACAAAGCGAAGTACTACCTGTTAAACCGGCTATCACGCCACAACACAGCTTGGGAGCTTCACACCCAAGGGGCCAAAGAGAGTCTGGATGTTATGCACAGCTCAAACATAGGCACCCATTGAGCACAGCTCACAAAGTTACTTGGGGGCTCTTTTGTGCAAAAGCCACAAAGAGTTTGAAAGGACCCTTGTAATTGGGTATCGACCCATGGCTTGGAAGCCTGGTGTATTCACCTAAAACCCCGGGTTAACCTGCCTTCATCAAGTAAGCCACTCCTATCCGGTAATCTGGCATGACCATGAGCGTTTGACAAGTCAATCTTATCTGAGACCACTGAACTTGTCAAAGTTAAAACGACGATTGGTTAGTTGGAGGCCCATCTTAAAAGGCTTTGCAAAATGGTTTAACTCAGTGGCCTGGCAGCCCATGAAAAGCCTCGAATTTGGCCCTGGCAGCCCTTGAAAAGCCTTGACCACATTATTTCTTGTTTGCTTTTTTGCCAAGTTTTCACCTTTTTGATGAATTTATCTTGAATCGGTGTGGCTTTTCAGTCATCATGTTAACTCGGTGTTTGTTAACCCCGCTTGGCTTTCAGCTATAAGTTGACAGACCATTTTATCAAACCGGTGTTTGTTAACCCGCCCTGGTTTTGACTATATGTTGCCAGTTTGATCATCTAGTGTTCATTGTAACCCGGCATGACTTATTCATCACATCATTATAGGGTAAGGGATATAACAGCTCAAAATTTGAGTTTTCACCCTTACTCAGTGATTTCATATCACAGGTATGAGTTATTTCATATTTATTCCGCTTTGGTTATTAGCCAGGCTTTACCTTGGGCATTATGACCCGTCCAGCGGTGAACCGCCGAGACAGATCTTTTTTATGCATACATAGGGATTGCATAATATTATGAAAATATATAAGCCAGCACTGAAATTGGCATGACGGATCAAACAAAGTATATCCCAGTGCACGATGGCAGCAGATCAAAGTATTTCTAACTAGCATATTACAAGGCGCTTCACGACCCAGAATACGGAATTGTTCTTTCCACAGAACAAAGTTTATGAAGCATCAATCAGATTGCCGGATCAGGACTCATCACCATGTTGACGTGAAGTTGATGGATCATCTGGCGTCGGTTCAGCCTCCTCCTCTTCATCCAGTGGCTGGAAGTCAGTGGTGGTCCAGTCAATCCGGGTTAAAGCCTGAAAGACAGCCTCTTCACTTATAAGTTCAGTCGGATCAACGTCAGGGGCGTAAGTGTGATTACGGATTGGCGGAATAAGATTTTGCACTTCCGGCATGACAGTGTCAATCCGTTTGTTGTTGGCATCATAGAAGGACCGGTGAACCATCAAGTTAGCTTCTTCTGCCAATTGACTCGCTAGAGGATGCATCTCCCTTGTCACAATTTTGAGGGCTTCGTTATCAAACTCTGCCCCGTTTTCTTGTTCACTAGGAAAGCCCTTGGCGATATCAACCGGATCCAGGTCAGCTATCCATGCTTTGGCTCGGGTCAGTGCCAACAAAGCGCCAGCCCTGGCGGCGGATCGCTTCATCTCTTCTATCTACGCTGGTGTCATGGATAGCCTTGCTAGAGTGTCCTTGATCAATCTCGGGGCCGGATTGTTGTATGAGGCTGCACAGATAACCCGTCCGGCACCGGTATACAGTTGTTCAATCAGAGTATATGCTGCCTTCAGCTTCAATCGCATGTTAGAGCCCAGATGAGCAATGCGGCCACCTGCAATGGTTTAAGAATTTCATGTTAAACCGGCAACTCACAAAGATGGTCATCAAAGAAGCCTTGGCAAGAGTACTTACCAAATACTGCAGAAGCCATGGCATTCACTTGGCGCTTCAACCCAGTTAGCTCTTCTGCCACCGGTTTAAGCGCTGATTCGACGTCTTCCACCCGCTTCAGCAATGCATTCTTCTCAGTCTCCCAGTTGACACACTCTGTCTTGAACCCTTCTTTGAGTTGCTCCATGGCTGCTAAAGCGGTTTTGAGCTCATCCTTGGCCTTGGAAGTTTCTGCTTGTTGGGACTTGATGTTTTCTTGAAGATCGGTGATTTGAGAGCCTTGGTGATTTATATCAGCCTGTCACAATCAGATGAGGAGCATGTAAATAATTTATCAAAAAGTCCCAAGCATATAACAAGTTATACACTTGGCACTTGGGGGCTAATCGGATTGCTTCTTTACTACTGATTGTTTGAAGTCCCAAGGATCAATACAAGTTTTAATCTTGGCACTTGGGGGCTAATCTGTGTTTGATTAGGAAAATACACAAGGAAAGTCAACAAAGTACAGTATGAAATATAAAAGTCCCAGTTTGTCTTTGTAAGACAAACCGGCCCTTCGGGGCTACGAAGTCGAAGTGTTCTTTCTCTTTAAAGTCCTGGTTTATCTTCAAGAGATAAACCGGCCCCTGGGGGCTACAATACAATGAATGTATAGAATAAAGATGAAGGTGTTTTGAAGATTACCTCATAGCGTTCCTTCATCAGATTGACCAAACCGGCTTCATAATCTCGGCTGGTGTAAAGCCGGTTCAAGAAACCGGAATGAAGATCTTGAGCAGAAAGATTAACATAGGTTGACAAGTCGGTCTTCCCTTTTCCCTTGCCCATAGCAGCAAATTCGTCCTTGGCAGTGTGCTTCAATAAAGCAACTGGATTGCCTGGGGCGGTATAAGCAGTACCAGTGACAACAACATCATCATCATCTTTGGTTGGGCTCGGTGGATTGACATTGTCTTTGGCTGGGCTTGGCGGTTTGGCAGCAGGGCTTGGCGGATTGGCAGCAGGGCTTGGCGGATTAGCAGCCAAACCCAACGGATCAGCAACTGGACTTGGAGGCGTGGCATGTGGACTTGATGTTTCAACATGTGTTTCCGGGTCAGCTTCCGGCGGATTGGCATCAGTAGCTGGATCTTGCGGGGCAGAGTCATCCATGACAATATCAGGATGTTCACCAGCATTGTCTGGGGACTTCTCCGGTTCAACATCGTCAGTGGGGCCACTGGTCTTGGCTTTCTTGCTCAATCGGGCCTTGGCACTGCGACATCAAAATAAAGATTAGTATGATAAACCGATGCATGAAGAAACAAACCGAAAAGCAATACACTTACCCAGCGACGGTCTTGAGGGGAGGCAGCTGAGTGGTTGATGAACCGCCAGACGAGTTAGAAGACTCCTGGTAATTCGAATCAGACGGATTAAGTGGGTATCGGAAGAAACACGTCAAAGGATAACGTTTTTGGGAGAACAAATAACCTCTGGACGGCGCTTCCGGGTTGGAGTATCCAGTAAACCGGAAGAGGTGACTTGCTAGCCACTATGTTGGGTTGTGCGATGCCCTTCAGGTTGCTGTGTCTTTAAAGAAAATTTTGGATCCAAATAAGCAAGAGGGTAAGAGCATTTCACTTTCCGAACTGCACGGCGAAATCTTTGAACCGGCACGAGATCTAAATCGGAGGAAAGAGAGATTACCTCAACATGGTCCGCACGGCTGACCTCCGCATCATCCTAATGATAGTCATTGTTAATAAGGTGTACGAAAAAGGAGCCAAGGGAGTCAAGTTCTACCTCTTGATCCGAATCTTCAACATCTTCGGGCGGATCAGCAGCCTCGCCGGTCTTCTTCTTGGTTGCTTTCTTGACAGCTTTGCTCTTGACACGAGGAGCTCTTGCCGGTTTATCTGAAGCCTTCCTTTTCCAAAAGGAGCTATTGGCCTGGAAAATTAAACAAAGGATTATTAGAAAAAATGTTAAAGCGGAGGCGGATCAAGAAAGTACAAGGTTAAAATCTTACTGCTGGCGGTTTGTTGGCGGCGTAAAAGGGAGCCAGCCCGGTTTGACTGCATGTGGTGATTGGTTCGTCTAACATCTTCTTCACTGATTCGGTAACTTCATCATCAGTCATTTCTATTTCATTGAACCGTTGAGGGTCCTTGGCGTCGCCGGTATACTCATTAACTCATGCATTAATCCAGAGCGGCAACTTAAGGGCAGGATGTACCATTTAACCCAACAGCGAATGAGATCAACACCAGTCAAACCGTTGGCCAAGAGAGCCCGGAGCTTGGTGAATTGAGGTGCATAAGTCTGCCGTTCCTTGGCAGTTAACCGACGAGGTAACGGGTGGCCGTTGCTAAGCCGATGAGGGCGGTAACCCGGCAAAGGATTTTCTTCAGCATGGGTTGTGTTCTAACAATAAAACCAAGTTTGGTTCCAGTCTTTGGGATGACTGTGGTGTGATGCATGTGGGAAATCAACTTCCTTCCTCTTCTGGATTGATACACCACCAAGTTCCGTGTTAGGACCATCAGAAAACTCAGTTTGGCGGTTTAGATGGAAAAAGTCCCGGAAGAGTTCAACAGATGGCTCCTCTTGAAGGTAAACTTCACAAAATACTTGGAAGTTGCATATATTTGATACGGAGTTTGGTCCGATATCTTGCGGGTGGAGTTGAAAGCTAGCAAGGACATCCCGGAAATTTTTTGATCCGGGAGGGCTGAAGCCCCGGTCTAGGTGCTGCATAAAAACAATAACTTCTCCATCTTGAGGCTCAGGAGGGCACTCAGGGCCAGGAACTCGCCAGTGAAGGACATTTTTCGAGGCTAAAGTGCCGGTTACAACGTAGCCATTGATCTGTGTTTCTGTAATCTGGGACGGAACCCAGTTGCAATCGGCGAATTGCTTGGTCATCTTGGACAGCAAACTGTAAAGGTAAAATGAAGGCCAGTTTACGATTGACAGTTCAAGAAGTATTAGTTGGTGTTAAACCGGAAAATTTGATCAAGGCATATGTGTGAGATAAACCGGAAATTGCTATTCAGATCAAAATGGCGGTTTAAAGTGAGGGCTAATGATATATGGCGGATTAACAACTGCTAAAAGTTTAAACCGCCCTTAGGTGGAGGAGCCAGAGACAAAAATCTGCCAAGTGTTGACAGAAATAGGTTTCACACAATGGTGAAACTTATTTGGATCTACCATGCTTCAATAAAGAAAATTTTCTGCGACCTATAATGGTGTTAAGTGGAATAGAGAAGGTCGTGCGCTCTACTGAGGATTCTTTACAAAAAAGGAAGATCTACTAGTACTGAAAATGGATGCGGAGTAACTACCGCACGAGATCTATGCTACTATTGGATCAAAGCAACCACGGCAGAAGGAAAAACGAAGAACTGATATGGACGAGGAACTGTACAGACGAACTCGTGAACCCTAGCATAGATCTAAAGATGCAGGAAAGGGAAAACTAACCAGTGCAGATCTACTGCGGAGGGATGTCGTGAAACTCTGATTCGATTCAAGGTGATGCAGCGGCCAGAGATGGAGACGATGGTGCACTCTATGGCGGCGGCGGAGCTCGAGCGGTAGGAGTTCGCGAGAGGAAGAAGAAGAGGCAAGGGGAAAGGATGGAAAGACCCGTCGGCTTTTGTAGGATCGAAAGTATGTCTAGAGGGGGGGTGATTAGACTACTTGTCAATATAAAAATTCTGCCTTTAGACAAAGAACAGTTTTTGGCAGATTCACAATTATGATCAAGTCAAGCATCACCCTACACATGCAATTCTAGAGTATAGGCAGCGGAAAGTAAATTGCACATGTAGTAAAGAGAGGTGGAGAAGAGCAAACGCAATTTTGGAGACGCGGTGATTTTTCTCGTGGTTCCGATAGGTGGTGCTATCGTACTTCCACGTTGATGGAGACTTCAACCCACGGAGGGTAACGGCTGCGAGAGTCCACGGAGGGCTCCACCCACGAAGGGTCCACGAAGAAGCAACCTTGTCTATTCCATCATGGCCACGCCCACGGAGGGCTAGCCTTACTCGGGGTAGATCTTCACGAAGTAGGCGATCTCCTTGCCCTTACAAACTTCTTGGTTCAACTCCACATCTCGATGACGGAGGCTCCCAAGCGACACCTAACCAATCTAGGAGGCACCACCCTCCAAAAGGTAATAGATGTTGTAGATGATGATGAACTCCTTGCTCTTGTGCTTCAAATGATAATCTCCCCAACACTCAACTCTCCTCACTGATTTGGCTGTGGTGGAAGAAAGGATTGAGTGGAAAGCAACTTGGGAAGGCTAGAGATCAAGCTTCATATGGTGTGAGTGGAGCAACTTGATCTCAACACAAGGGTAGGTAGTTCTCTTCTCGAAATGTAAGGTAGGAGTGGTAGTTCTTTCGATGGCTCTCTCCACGAATGAAGAGGGGTGGAGGGGTATAAATAGCCTCCACACAAAATCCAACCGTTACACACATTTGAGCAATCTCGGTGGGACCGAAGTGGACAACTCGGTGAGACCGATAGTTCAAATAATGTGAGCGTTGGGATTTTCGGTGGGACCGAATATACAATCTCGGTTAGTCCGATTAGTGCAATGACAAGAGCATGCCAGTTTGGTGGGACCGACTTCATCATCTCGGTGACACCGATTTGATGATGAAGGTTCTGAAGCTTGGCAACTCATGTTCGGTGAGACCGAGTTGAGAATCGGAAAATCCGAGTTTACTAGGGTTTGGCTTATGGCTGAGGTGGTTCATCTCGGTGTGGTGAGTTTGGAATATCGGTGGGATCGAGACTACTTATGAGTGTATATGGCGGTGAAAGTTCTTGATAGTTTAGGAGATGTATCACTAAGCACTTGAGCAACAGATCATCATCGTAACCTCATCCTTTTAATAGTATTGGCTTTTCCTATGGACTCAATGTGATCTTGGATCACTAAACCAAAAATGGAGTCTTGAGCTTTTGCCAATGCTTGCCTTAGCATTTTGGGGGTCCACTTCTTGATCCTTGCCATACCCATATCCTTGAACTCTCGAAATGATTCTCAAGTAACTATTAGTTCAATGATATATATGTTGTTATTAATTACCAAAACCACCCGGGATTAGTTGCACTTTCAATCTCCCCTTTTGGTAATTGATGACAACATATAGATCAAAGCTTCGACAAAGGATATAATCAATGAATAATATAAATCGCTTTGAGAAGTATGTGATAAGTAAGAGCTCCCCTAAATTTGTGCATTATTTAAGATTTGCGTTTGAATGCAAATGCACAATCGATTAGGATCATGGGTCACTCTTCCATGTCACATACATCTTGGTGGAGCGCACATAATGATAAGAATGAACAGCATGCACCCAATCACCAAGACATGAGTAAATGGTCATACGAGATAGGAATGGCATATGATAAGCATTAAGCACACATTAAAGCATAATGCGACCAAGCACTCATTAAGGTAGAATCAAGCGGAGTATCAAACACATGAATGTCTCAAAACCACAAGTATCTCAAAGAAACCGCAAAAGAACGAAAGAGCAAAAGCGCAAAGACAACGACACTCTCTCTCGAAGTCCTATGATCTATACAATTTCTCCCCTTTGGCAACAAGTTACCAAAAGTTCGAAGAGCATAGAGCTAAGCGTCACTTGTGGACTCTGTTGGCGGCTCCCGTGCAGGTTGATGTCGGAGTGGATATGACAACATCGGCGAAGACTTGGTGATGTCTGTCTTTGGAGGAGTGGACTTTGGAGCTGGAGCTGGAGTAGCTTCTTTGGGCTGTGGGAGTCTTTGAAGCTGTAGTCCCGTGTCGATCCTTTGGAATAGCGGTGATCGGGTCCTTTGGGAACCGGAGCGATCTATCGCCGAGAATCTGGACTAAGTCATCCCGCAACTCATGCATAAGCTCTTCCTTCTCTGCTTTGCTTCCTCAATGTCGCCTCGAGCTTGTTGGCGGTCACTTGTACTTGATCGACTTCACGTCGAGGCGTGCATCTTGTCCTCAACAATCCTCTCTAAGCTCTCCCGAGACTGTTCAATGCTGGCAGCGTTGTTCAATCCTTTGAGTAGCTTCAAGAATTTGCTCTCCAAACTCTTTGGTTTAGCTGCTGCTGCTGCTTTGCTTCCTTGTCGACTTTGGCTTTCTTAGCGACTTCGATCTTGGCTTGACCTTCAACAGATGTCGGATCCTCCTCATCCATCACAACAACATTGTCTTCATGCTCTGGCTGCAGCGGTAAATGTTCTCTATCCAACAAGAATGTGCCCGTGCCAAACTTGGCATTGATAAGCATCTGAATTTGCGGGCAAATCCACATGACCTTTACGGTCATTGCAGTCCTCTTAATGGTCTCTACCATCAAGTCCATCACTTTGAAAGGTGCTCTCTCATCAAGTATGTGCAGCATGTTGATAGAGTATCCTCGATCATGCGATCATCTCCAGATTTGGGCATCAAGGTATGCCTCAAAATGGTATTAGTGGTAGGTAAGCCTGCTCGGAGATGGTAGATCGAGCGAGCTTCCGATTCCCAAATCCTCTGCTGGAATCTCTTTGTACATGTTTTCATGGATTCATGATTCTTCTTTGGAATCCCATATACATCAATATCATCTTCTCGTTGCCTTTGGAGCATTCAGAATTTCTGCCCATTCTTCAACGAAGAAGAAAATCTTTGACCTTCAGTCATCCATATAATCTTTCCATCGGGGTAGAAGTGAGTGTGGCATAGAATTGCATTATCATCTCATCGTTCCAACTGGTCAATTTCGACCTACAAAATCTGCAACTCCACATGCGGTGAAACTTTCATGCACATGTGGAAAGAAATCTCTGTGCTCTTATTTGTCAATGTACTTCCAAATCAATATATCGGGTGTCTGCGACTATGGGCTTCTTGTCCATCAAGACGGTCTCATAGAAGTCCTGCTGCTCTCGGTGTGAAATCTGGGATCTCTGGCAGTTCTTCTCCTCACGGCATATGGGTGGTTTGTCTCCATAGCACGAGACCTTTATCTTTCCTTGCCTTCATATCCTCGGCTTGAGGATGAGCATCATTATGGAGTGGCAGTTTTGGACGAAGTTTCAAAGAAAGCTGGTCCTTCATCGTCGACTCATTGGTGGCACATCATCCTTGTTCTTTTCGACGACTTGGAATGTTTCGGCGGTCTTCTTGGGCTTGGCAGCGAGGCTTTCTTTGGAGCTGCCTTAGCTGGAGCAGATTTCTTGGGCTTTGATGTGGCTCCGGCCTTAATGGCATCACCCATGAGCTTGACTTACGAGGAGTAGGCTGGGGTGCTTCCTCATCATCATCCTCTCTCTTGCATCATGCACTATCCTCTTTCTCTTGGAGGTTTTCTTCACTTTGCTTGCAGCTGCCTCTCCCAAATTCAGCTTCTTAGCAACAGTTGATGCTTGACTTTCTTTGGTGCCCTTCTTAGTTTGTTGACCTTGTTGCTCTTTGGCAACAACCTTCCTTTGGGCTTTGAGGTCACCTCTTCCTCAACAACAAAATCTGAATCCTCATCATCTGAATTCCTCTTCTTTCTAGCTCTGGTGGCTGCAGGAGGCATGCCACTTGGTGTACTCCTCTCACCATCATCGGATGAGCTACTAGGATCGGGACTAGTGCTGCCTCTGGAATGTACGCAATGGGTGTCTCGACCTGTTACATTATCCACGGCATCGACATGGTGACAACTTTGTGAATAGATAAGGTGTAGGCAGAGAAGAAGAGTCATCACAAACTGCAGAAGTTTTGCAAAAAAATGAGTTCAAATTCTAGTATTAAGTTTTCACAGAAGACATTTGGTCGGACCGAGTTTAAGATTCGGTGAATCCGAAGTGTTAAGCAGAGCTTGGCACACCACTTCGGTTTGACGAAGTGGGTTTCGATCTGCCGAAAACACTAGGGTTTCACAGAATCTTCATTTCGGTCACATCGATTTTGCACAACTTCGGTTGGACGAAGGTGCGATCAATGGCCATAGGCCAAATCGGTCATCCGAAAATATAAAATCGGTCTCACCGAGATGTGTTCCGTGGAAACCTAACCCTAAAACTTTTACTCGAATCTAGTTCAAACGAACTAATCTGGTGTCTGAGGAGGATTTCAATCGTGGCAAGATACTAGGCAATCCAAGCGTGCATTGAATCGGAGATGGGAGCACGAGTGGGATCAAAACTCACCCTAACTTGGTGGAGTTTTTCTCGGCGGCAACGGCGCGGAGGAGATGTCCGTTGGCGGCGACGGAGACTGCGGCGAGGCACCAAAGCGATTGACGGCGACGATCCGGAGACCAAAGCGGCAACGGCAAAGGGGTGTGGGGCGAAAGCGTTTGAAGGAGGAATCAGCGGCCCTCGGAATATATACCCCTTTTGTCGGTGGGACCGAGTTGTAAAACTTCGGTGGCACGAGATGGATAAGCTGCTAGGCGAGTTATGCACTTGATCACGCCGAAAAACACAACTCGGTTTCACCGAGATGAAAACCTAGATCGTCTAAATGCTTTCGGTTCGACCGAGTTTGAGTGAGTTGGTCCGACCGAAATCAATTAGAAGGTTTTGGAAATTAGCCCTTGACGGATCGGTGGCTCGAGTGCTCCTCACCGGAGGGTCCGAAAATGACTTGTTCAAAATTTGTGATGTAAGCATGAATAGAATTTGAGACAAGAAAGCATAGATAGCTAGGGAGGTACTTAGGCATTCTTGTCCATCCATTTAGTCGAAAACTCAAAACGACCAAAACAACAAATGGATGTCCTCGAATGGATAAAATCATGCATCCAACATGCTCACACAATAAGATAGCAAATGAAATATGTGTCAAACATGCACAACCAAAACTCTAGCAACTAACACACAATTTGTCGATGACTAGGTCATCTTTATATGAGTATATTGACTTAGGAGCCAAATGAGAACATTTGATCATAGGTCATACTCATCGTTTAAGCACAAGTGGGGTTACCACTTTTACATAAAGCATTGATGTGTTCACATCATTTGAAGATGCTTTAGCTCAATTTTTAGAGCAAAGCTCCCCCTAGATGTGAGAACCCCTTTTAAAGGGTCAAACTAACCTTGGGTTGTCGTAGAAGACTTCATGTAGATGTTGAAGATGTGGATGCTCAATGTTGATGGAGATCATCAAGAGTTGGGAGCTATCCTTTGGTTTCAATACCTACATGGGTTAGTCCCACAAGGAACAAACAAGGATATCCATGGACATAGATTGAAGTTCACAATAGATGATGTCCATGAAAGCAATGATTACCTTGTCCCTTGACTTACCAACAAGAGGGTTTGTGACTCCATGAACTAGTGCACGATGTGGAAGTTGATTGCACAAGTTTTTGCCAAATGAATGTGAGTGAAGTATGTTGGCGGAGTCACCCTCAAGAACTTTCTAGTTCTTCTTCTTCGGGATCCACATCATCTTGATGGGAATCCTTGGGGTTGTAGTTGAGCTTGACGAAGTAGAACTTGATGTTTCCTTGGGAACCCACTTGACCATGGCTTGAGGTGCTTCAACAAATGCATCAATCTCCTCTTGAAGCTTGTCCTTGCCTTTTAGCTTGTGGTCTTGTGGTGGAAGGTCATCTTGAGCTTGTTCCACATTGGAAGAAGTAGGATCATACTTCTCCTTTTGAGAAACAAACTGTGGAGTAGGATATTGACCTTCTTCCCATTCAACACCTTCGGCGTTGAACTTTCGCTCAAAACCAATTCCTTGATTCTTCCGGTGCCTTCCTTGCTTGCGAACAATTTCCTCAAAGTTCTTGCTTCCGGCAAGGCTCTTGTAGACACCTTTCTCTATGATCCCTTTCAATAAACTATTTTCTTGCTCAAGTGTAACTTGGCTTGAGATATTGTTAGTGGAATCAAGAGAACTACTAGAAGCAACAACATTGGATTTAGCATGGTTATTGTTACTACTAGAGGAAGAATTTTTCTTATGCTTGTCATGCTTAGTCTTAATGGGTGGCAAGAAATTAGACAAGAGAAGTCGTTTGGCAAGATATGAAGAACTCTTCTTTCGAAGATCGTCATTGATTGCTTTTAGAAACTCATGTTCTTGCTCTAGAGTGAGCTTCTCGAAGCGTAGCTTCTCATGAGATCTTAGGAGCTCTCTATGATCTTCTTGAGTTGTTTCATGAGCTAACTTAAGAGTGTTTAGTTCTTTAGTTAGACGCTCAATCTCCTTCATAGCATTGTCATTCGACTCTTCTCGACTATAAAGATTACTAGCATGTTCATCGTTACTAGGCTCCTTTGGATTTATCAAGCAAGAGCTCATCTTCACCAAGCAAGTCATCCTCATCACTATTGAAGTCAATGAATTCAGGGTGTGATACCTTGGGGCCTTTAGCCATGAAGCATCTTCCAATTCCCTCATTTGGTGAATCAAATAAGTCGTAGGAGTTGGAGTTGGAGGATCGAGAGCAAGACCGCAACACCTTCATCTTGACTGTAGTCGGAGTTGGAGTGATAGCTTCCTTGGATTGATTGTCGAGTCGGAGCCGGAGACCCATTCACCTACATGAGCTTGATGTTTTCTTCTTGTGTAGCTCCTTGATGACTTGTCTTTCCTCTCCGAATCCTTGCTTCTCCGAGAGGTCTTCGTTCATAACGATCATCTCTGCTCCTTCTCTCTTCCGAGGTGACTCATCTCTTGAGCTTCTTCTTCTTGGAGATTCTTCTCTTCTCTTGTGGGGAGCCGTACACTCATTTGAGTAGTGTCGGGTCTTCCACAATTGTAGCAGATTCGATCACGACTAGAAGATCTCTTTTCATCATATGATCTAGACTTTGAGCTTCTCTCTTTGCCTCTATTCTTGTAGAATTTGTTGAAGTTCTTGACCATTAGGCTTAGCTCTTCATTGGAAACTAACTTGTCACTTGAGGTTGTGGGAGCATCACTTGTAGCTTTGTAAGCACCACTTGACTTGTTGTGAAGCTCTTCCTTATCCTTAAGTGTCATCTCATGAGCAACAATTCTTCCAATGACTTCGGTTGGCTTGAGATTCTTGTAGTTTGGCATCATTTGGATCGAAGTGCACACGGTGTCATACTTTCCATCCAAAGCTCTGAGAATCTTCTTGATGATGAATCGGTCGGTCATTTCTTCGCTTCCTAAGCCGGCAATCTCATTTGTGATGAGAGCAACCCTAGAGTACATTTCAGCGACTCCTTCACCATCCTTCATCTTGAACTTGTCAAGTTGACCTTGAAGAATATCTAGCTTTGATTCCTTCACGAACTCGGTACCTTCGTGCATTTCAACCAAAGTATCCCAAATCTCTTTTGCATTCTCAAGACGGCTGATTTTGTTGAACTCCTCGGGACACAAGGAATTGAAGAGAATGTCATAAGCTTGAGCATTGTTTTGCAACATCCGCAATTCTTCCGTTGTAGCTTCGTGATCCGGAACTTTTCCTTCCTCGAAGAATTCACCTTGCATACCAACACAAATAATGCCCCATGCGGCTGGGTTATGACCAAGAATATGCATTTTTATGCTTCCAACTAGCAAAATTTGTACCATCAAAGTAAGGACCTCTACGAAAATTACCCTCACTAGACGCCATACTCTCCTAGGTTGTGAAACCAAGCTTATGGAGTCAATGCAATGGAAACCAATACAATGGAGACCAAAGCTCGATACCACTTGTAGGATCGAAAGTATGTCTAGAGGGGGTGATTAGACTACTTGTCAATATAAAAATTCTGCCTTTAGACAAAGAACAGTTTTTGGCAGATTCACAATTATGATCAAGTCAAGCATCACCCTACACATGCAATTCTAGAGTATAGGCAGCGGAAAGTAAATTGCACATGTAGTAAAGAGAGGTGGAGAAGAGCAAAGCGCAATTTTGGAGAGCGGTGATTTTTCTCGTGGTTCCGATAGGTGGTGCTATCGTACTTCCACGTTGATGGAGACTTCAACCCACGGAGGGTAGCGGCTGCGAGAGTCCACGGAGGCTCCACCCACGAAGGGTCCACGAAGAAGCAACCTTGTCTATTCCATCATGGCCTCGCCCACGGAGGCTAGCCTTACTCGGGGTAGATCTTCACGAAGTAGGCGATCTCCTTGCCCTTACAAACTTCTTGGTTCAACTCCACATCTCGATGACGGAGGCTCCCAAGCGACAGCTAACCAATCTAGGAGGCACCACCCTCCAAAAGGTAATAGATGTTGTAGATGATGATGAACTCCTTGCTCTTGTGCTTCAAATGATAATCTCCCCAACACTCAACTCTCCTCACTGATTTGGCTGTGGTGGAAGAAAGATTGAGTGGAAAGCAACTTGGGAAGGCTAGAGATCAAGCTTCATATGGTGTGAGTGGAGCAACTTGATCTCAACACAAGGGTAGGTAGTTCTCTTCTCAGAAATGTAAGGTAGGAGTGGTAGTTCTTTCTGATGGCTCTCTCCACGAATGAAGAGGGGGTGGAGGGGTATAAATAGCCTCCACACAAAATCCAACCGTTACACACATTTGAGCAATCTCGGTGGGACCGAAGTGGACAACTCGGTGAGACCGATAGTTCAAATAATGTGAATGTTGGGATTTTCGGTGGGACCGAATATACAATCTCGGTTAGTCCGATTCGTGCAATGACAAGAGCATGCCAGTTTCGGTGGGACCGACTTCATCATCTCGGTGACACCGATTTGATGTGAGAAGGTTCTGAAGCTTGGCAACTCATGTTCGGTGGGACCGAGTTGAGAATCGGAAAATCCGAGTTTACTAGGGTTTGGCTTATGGCTGAGGTGGTTCATCTCGGTGTGGTGAGTTTGGAATATCGGTGGGGTGAGACTACTTATGAGTGTATATGGCGGTGAAAGTTCGATAGTTTAGGAGATGTATCACTAAGCACTTGAGCAACCGGATCATCATCATAACCTCATCCCTTTTAATAGTATTGGCTTTTCCTATGGACTCAATGTGATCTTGGATCACTAAACCAAAAATGGAGTCTTGAGCTTTTGCCAATGCTTGCCTTAGCATTTTGGGGGTCCACTTCTTGATCCTTGCCATACCCATATCCCTGAACTCTCTGAAATGATTCTCAAGTAACTATTAGTTCAATGATATATATGTTGTTATTAATTACCAAAACCACCCGGGGATTAGTTGCACTTTCAGCTTTATTTATAAGGAGAAAGGGATAAGTGGCAGGCGCAAGAATTGAGGAGCCTGAAGCGGTAAAGATGGCGCGCCTGTCACCTCGATTTTTGGGATACCATTAATGAAGGGAATCTTTTTAATCCTTTTATACATAGATGATGTCATGATGGTCCGTTGCTGTGTCCAGAGGATGACTTCACGGCGGTTTAACAAAGTTTACAGGAGAAGACGGCATGGCGGTTTACGAGAATATAAGAAGATGTTCACAAGATTTCTTTAAGTATTGAAGATTGACATGAACAGGTTCAAATCAATCTGGGGCCTAATGTTGGGGATATAACTACTGAGTGTAATCCGGCTAGGAGGGCCCGGTTCACCCTCAACTATATTGAAGCCCACGAAGACCCAGAAGATGGCGTTTTACTAATGAAGCTTAGAGGCCCGGAGCCCAAAGGCGGATTAGGGCCCATAGTGGTAAACCGCCATGGTTATGTGACTTGTGTTGTAAGTTAGGAAAGGAGAGACCGAGCTGGACACTTGTATGAGTCGGCCTCGGACTCTGTAGACTGGCCGGGCGTCAACCTATGTATATAAAGGGACGACCCTGCGGCGGTTCAGGGACAAGAAACAACAACTCGAGACTTAGGCAAAGCATATTTGCTCCCTGGTCATCGAAACCCAATCAATCCCATCACAACTAGACATAGGCTTTTACCTTCATCGAAGGGGCCGAACTAGTATAAACACCCGTGTCCCTTGTCCGGTTTAACCCCTTCAAGCTAACCCGTTGCAATGGCTCTGCGACTAAGTCCTTTCATGAGGACATCTGACGTGTTAATTCCACGACAAGAACCTTTGGGAAGACTTGGATGAAAGTTGATTTGATCTTGCTGAAAGAAACAGAAACTTTGTGCTCACGAGATTAATTGTCAATTTTTAACAGAATAGTGATTTTGAGTTGATTATCTTCGCATAAGATTAACAGAAAAATTCCTCACATCCACCAATTTATTTCAGCATTTTTGGAGTTGCAGAAGTATTCGAGAGTTACACATTACTATAGACTGTTCTGTTTTTGATAGATTCTATTTTTCGCATGTTCTTTGCTTATTTTGATGAATCTATGAGTAGTATCGGGGGGTATGAACCATGGAGAAGTTGGAATACAGTAGATATTACACCAATATAAATAAAGAATGAGTTCACAACAGTACCTTAAAGTGGTGATTTATTTTCTTATACTAACGGATCTCATGAGATTTTCTGTTGAAGTTTTGTGTTGTGAAGTTTTCAAGTTTTGGGTAAGGATTTGATGGACTTTGGAATAAGGAGTGGCAAGCGCCTTAGCTTGGGGATGCCCAAGGCACCCCAAGGTAAAATTCAAGGACAACCAAAATCCTAGCTTGGGAATGCCCCGGAAGGCATCCCCTCTTTCGTCTTCGTCTATCGGTAACTTTACCTGAGGCTATATTTTTATTCACCACATGATATGTGTTTTGCTTGGAGTGTCTTGTATGATTTGAGTCTTTGCTTTTTAGTTTACCACAATCATCCTTGATGTACACACCTTTTGGGAGAGAGACACAAGAATCGTGATTTATTAGAATACTCTATGTGCTTCACTTATATCTTTTGAGCTAGACAATATTGCTCTCGTGCCTCACTTATATCTTTTTAGAGCACAGAGGTGGATTTATTTTATAGAAATTGTTGAACTCTCATGATTCATTTATATTATTTTGAGAATCTTTTAGAACAGCATGGTAATTTGCTTAGGTTATAAAACTAGTCATAATATGATGGGCATCCAAGATGGATATAATAAAAACTTTCATATAACGTGCATTGAATACTGTGAGAAGTTTGATTCTTTATGATTGTTTTGAGATATGAAGATGGTGATATTAGAGTCATGCTAGTGGAGTAGTTGTGAATTTGAGAGATACTTGTGTTAAAGTTTGTGATTCCCGTAGCATGCATGTCGTGGAATAGTTATGGCAAATGTCCTAGTGTGAGGACTTAGTCATGGAGCCATCGCAACTAGGTTAGATTAAAGGGGTTAAACGGGACAAACGACACAGGAGTTTATACTAGTTCGGCCCCTTGCGGTGAAGGTAAAGGCCTAATCCAGTTTGAGGTGGTATTGCTTATGTCTCAATTACCAGGGAGCGAATACGCTTGACCTAGTTTTTGATCTCTTGTTTCTTGCCTTGAAACACCGCCGGGTCATCCCTTTATATACACAGGTTGATGCCCAATGGCTCATGGAGTCCCGGCTGGCTTATAGACAACGTGTCCGGCTCGGTGACTAACTATACTTGCCTTACAATACAAGTCTTACACATATGGCGGTTTACTCCTACGGGCCTTAAATCGCCCTTGCCTGTTAACCGCCATCTTCAATATCCTCATGGGCTTCATCCCTATGAACCGCCGTAGGTATAACCCGTCCCCTCCTGGGCGGGTCATACCTAATAGTCATATCCCCAACATTAGACCCTAGGTTGATCTGAACTTGTTCATGTCAATATTCAACACTTACAAAAAATCTTCCCTTCTTAATTTGTGCGAGAACTCATAACCCGCCATGACGTCATCTCCTATGATTGTGGTAACCCGCCATGACGTTATCTGCCATTAATTTTACACAATATCCAATGTATCTTAATAGATCCTTATCCTTAATAACCATTCCGAAAATCGAGGCGTTCGAACCGCTGGATAATCATTTTTTGGCCTCCTCGTTTCTCGCACCCACCTGTTCACCCTTCTCCTTATAAATAGGGTCAGACAGTCTCCTTTCATTTCCCCCCTTTCATTCTCGTCTTCCTCCTCCTCTCGCGACTCCTCTGCCGCCTCGAGCTCCGCCGCTGCCGTCCTTCGACTGCTGCACCAACTCAGGCCGCTGCATCAACCTGACTAGTCCAGAGTGTTGGGGAACGTAGCAACAATTCATAATTTTCTACGCATCACCAAGATCAATCTATGGAGATTCTGGCAACAACAGAGGGGGAGGATGAGTGTATCTTCATACCCTTGAAGATCGCGATGCGGAAGCGTTACAAGAACTCGGTTGGTGGAGTCGTACACGCAGCGATTCAGATCGCGGTCGATTCTGATCTAAGCGCCGAACGGATGGTGCCTCCGCGCTCAACACACGTACAGCCCGGGGACGTCTCCTCCTTCTTGATCCAGCAAGGGGAGAGGAGATGTTGAGGGAAAACTCCAGCAGCACGACGGCGTGGTGGCGATGGAGCTCGTGGTTCTCCGGCAGGGCTTCGCCAAGCACTACGGAGGAGGAGGAGGTGTTGGAGGAGGGAGGGGCTGCGCCAGGGGAAGGGTGCGGCTACCCTCTCTCTCCCTCACTATATATAGGGGGAAGGGGGTGGAGGAGGAACCCTAGGGCAAGGGTGGCGGCCACAGGGGAAACCGTAGATGGGTTTGAGCGCCCCCACCCCTAGGAAACTTGCCCCCCAAGCCGGGAGGGGCGGCTGCCCTAGGGGAGGTGCCCCCACCTCTCCAGGTTACGTGAGAGCGGTTGGGAGGGGCGCACAGCCCCTTAGTGGGCTGGTGTGCCCCCTCCCCTTGGCCCATAAGGCCCCCCAACGCTTGTCGGGGCCTCCGAAACACCATTCGGTCACGCTGATCGTCACCCGGTACTCCCAGAACAATTCCGGACTCCAATACCCTTCGTCCAATATATCGATCTTCACCTCCGGACCATTCCGGATTTCCTCGTCATGTCCGGGATCTCATCCGAGACTCCGAACAACCTTCGGTAACCACATACTATTTCCCATAACAACTCTACCATCACCGAACCTTAAGTGTGTAGACCCTACGGGTTCGGGAACCATGCAGACATGACCGAGACGTTCTCCGGCCAATAACCAACAGCGGGATCTGGATACCCATGTTGGCTCCCACATGTTCCATGATGATCTCATCGGATGAACCACGATGTCGGGGATTCAATCAATCCCGTATACAATTCCCTTTGTCAATTGGTATTGTTACTTGCCCAAGATTCGATCGTCGGTATCCCAATACCTCGTTCAATCTCATTACCGGCAAGTCAGTTTACTCGTTCCGTAATGCATGATCCCGTGACTAACTACTTAGTCACATTGAGCTCATTGTGATGATGCATTACCGAGTGGGCCCTGAGATACCTCTACGTCATACGGAGTGACAAATCCCAGTCTCGATTCGTGCCAACCCAACAGACACTTTCGGAGATACCTGTAGTGCACCTTTATAGCCACCCAGTTACGTTGTGATGTTTGGTACACCCAAAGCATTCCTATGGTATCTGGGAGTTGCACAATCTCATGGTCTAAGGAAATGATACTTGACATTAGAAAAGCTTTAGCAAACGAACTACACGATCTTGTTCTATGCTTAGGATTGGGTCTTGTCCATCACATCATTCTCCTAATGATGTGATCCCGCTATCAATGACATCCAATATCCATGGTCAGGAAACCATAACCATCTATTAATCAACGAGCTAGTCAACTAGAGGCTCACTAGGGACATGTTGTGGTCTATGTATTCACACATGTATTACGGTTTCCAGTTAATACATTTATAGCATGAACAATAGACAATTATCATGAATAAGGAAATATAATAATAACCATTTTATTATTGCCTCTAGGGCATATTTCCAACAGTCTCCCACTTGCACTAGAGTCAATAATCTAGTTCACATCACTATGTGATTGTAATGAATCCAACACCCATTGGGTTTGATCATATCTCGCTTGTGAGAGAGGTTATTAGTCAACGGGTCTGAATCTTTTAGATCCGTGTGTGCTTTACAAATCATTATGTCATCTCCTAGATGGAGCTACCACGCGCTATTTGGAACTATCCCAAATAATTGCTCTACTATATGAATCCGGTCTACTACTCAGATTCATCTAGATTAGTGTCAAAGTTTGCATGGGTGTAACCCTTTACGACGAACTCTTTTACCACCTCCATAATCGAGAAAATTCCTTAGTCCACTAGTTACTAAGGATAACCTTGACCGCTGTCCTGTGATCCATTCCTGGATCACACATGTACCCCTTGACTGACTCATGGCAAGTCACACTTCGGGTGCGGTACACAGCATAGCATACTGTAGAACCTACGTCTAAAGCATAGGGGACAACCTTCGTCCTTTCTCTCTCTTCTGCCATGGTCAGGTCTTGAGTCTTACTCAATACTCACACCTTATAACATAGACAAGAACTCCTTCTTTGTCGATCTATTTTGAACTCCTTCAAAATCTTGTCACGGTATGTATTCATTTGAAAGTACTATTAAGCATTTTTTATCTATCCTTATAGATCTTGATGCTCAATGTTCAAGTAGCTTAATCCAGGTTTTCCATAGAAAAACACCTTTCAAACAACCCTGTATGCTTTCCAGAACTTCTACATCATTTCCGATCAACAATACGTCAACAACATATACTCATCAGAAGTTTTATAGTGCTCCCACTCACTTCTTTGGAAATAAAAGTTTCTCATAAACTTTGTATAAACCCAAAATCTTTGATCATCTCATCAAAGTGTATATTCCAACTCCGAGATGCTTACTCCAGTCCTTAGAAGGATTGCTAGAGCTTTGCATACTTGTTAGCATCTTTTAGGATTGACAAAACCTTCTGGTTGTATCACATACAACCTTTCCTCAAAAAAATCATCGAGGAAACAATGTTTTGACATCCTATCTGCAAGATTTCATAAATAATGCGGTAACTGCTAATATAATTCCAACAGACTCTTAGCATCGCTACGAGTGAGAAAGTCTCATTGTAGTCAACTCCTTGAACTTGTCGGAAAACATCTTAATGACAAGTCGAGCTTTCTTAATGGTGACACTTACCATCATTGTCCATCTTCCTTTTAAAATCCATCTATACCCAACAGCCTTACGACCATCAAGTAGTTCTTCCAAAGTCTACACTTTGTTTTCATACATGGATCCTCTCGGATTTTATGGCCTCGAGCCATTCGTCGGAATCCGGTCCCACCATCGCTTCTCCATAGCTCGTAGGATCATTGTTGTCTAGCAACATGACCTCCAAGACAGGATTACGTACCACTCTGAAATAGTACGCATCATTGTCGACCTACGAGTATTGGTAGTGACTTGATCTGAAGTTTCGTGATCACTATCGTCAGCTTCCACGTCAACTAGTGTAGGTGCTATAGAAACGACTTCCTGTGCCCTGCTACACACTGGTTGAAGTGATGGTTCAATAACCTCGTCAAGTCTCCACCATCCTCCCACCCATTTCTTTCGAGAGAAACTTTTCCTCGAGAAAGGATCCGGTTCTAGAAACAATCCCTTTTGCTTCCGGATCTGAATAGGAGGTATACCCAACTGTTTTGGGTGTGCTATGAAGATGCATTTATCCGCTTTGTGTTCAAGCTTATCAGGCTAAAACTTTTCACATAAGCGTCGCAGGCCCAAACTTTTAAGAAATGACAACTTAGGTTTCTCTAAATCATAGTTCATACGGTGTCATCTCAACGGAATTACATGGTGCCCTATTTAAAGTGAATGTGGTTGTCTCTAATGCCTAACCCATAAATGATAGTGGTAATTCGATAAGAGACATCATGGTGTGCACCATATCCAATAGGGTGCAGCTATGATGTTCGGACACACCATCACACTATGGTGTTCCAGGCGGTATTAGTTGTGAAACAATTCCCACAATGTCTTAGTTGTGTACCAAACTCGCAACTCAGATATTCATCTCTATGATCATATCATAGACATTTTATCCTCTTGTCACGAAGATCTTCAACTTCACTCTAAAATTATTTGAACCTTTCAATAATTCAGACTTGTATTTCATCAAGTAAATATACTCAGCATCTACTCAAATCATTTGTGAAGTAAGAGCATAACGATATTCACTGCGTGCCTCAGCACTCATTGGATTGCACACATCAAATGTATTACTTCCAACAAGTTGCTCTCTTGTTCCATCTCACTGAAAACGAGGCCTTTCAGTCATCTTGCCCATGTGGTATGATTTGCATGTCTCAAGTGATTCAAAATCAAGTGAGTCCAAACGATCCATCTTCATGGAGTTTCTTCATGCGTATATACCAATAGACATGGTTCGCATGCCTCAATCTTTTCAAAAAAAAAATGAGCGAGTCCAAAGATCCATCAACATGGAGCTTCTTCATGTGTTTTATACCAATATGACTCAAATGGCAGTGCCACAAGTATGTGGTACTATCATTACTTTTGGTACGAACATGTGTATCACCATGATTGAGATTCAATAAACTCATTTTAGGTGCAAGACCATTGAAGGTATTATTCAAATAAACAGAGTAACCATTATTCTCCTTAAATGAATAAATGTATTGCGATAAACATAATCCAATCATGTCTATGCTCAACGCAAACACCAAATATCAATTATTTAGGTTTAACACCAATCTCGATGGTAGATGGAGCATGCGATGCTTGATCACATCAACCTTGGAAACACTTCCAACACGTATCGTCATCTCACCTTCAACTAGTCTTCGTTTATCCCGTAGCTTTTTATATCGAGTTACTAACACTTAGCAACCGAACCGGTATTTCAATACCCTGGTGCTACTAGGAGTACTAGTAAAGTACACATCATAATGTATATCCAATATACTTCTCCCGACCTTGCCAGCCTTCTCATTTACCAAGTATCTAGGGTAGTTCTGCTTCAGTGACTGTTCCCCTTATTTCAGAAGTACTTAGTCTCGGGTTTGGGTTCAACCTTGGGTTTCTTCACTAGAGCAGCAACTGATTTGTTGTTTCATGAAGTATCCCTTATTTTCCCTTGCCCTTCTTGAAACTAGTGGTTTTACCAACCATCAACAATTGATGCTCCTATTTGATTTCTACTTTCGCAGTGTCGCAAATAGCTCAAGGATCATCATATCTATCCATGATATGTTATAGTTCATCACGAAGCTCTAGTAGCTTGGTGGCAGTGACTTTGGAGAACCATCATTATATCATCTGGAAGATTAACTCCCACTTGATTCAAGCGATTGTAGTACTCAGACAATCTGAGCACATGCTCAACGATTCAGCTTTTCTCCTTAGTTTGTAGGCTTAAGAAACTTGTCAGAGGTCTCATACATCTTGACATGGGCACTAGCCTGAAATCCCAATTTCAGTCCTTGGAACATCTCATATGTTCTGCGATGTTTCAAAACCGTCTTTGGTGCCTCAATTGTAAACCATTTAGCATTACGCACTGAACTATCATGTAGTCATCAAAACGTGTATGCCAGATGTTCGCAACATCCACAACCGACGCTCGAGGTTCAGCACACTGAGTGGTGCATTAAGGACATAATCCTTCTGCGCAGCAATGAGGACAATCCTCAGTTTATGGACCCAGTCCGCATAATTGCTACTGTCAACTCTCAACTAAATTTTCTCTAGGAACATATCTAAAACAGTAGAACCAAAGCGTGAGCTATGACATAATTTGCAAAGACCTTTTGACTATGTTCATGATAATTAATTTCATCTAATCAAATTATTTAATGAACTCCCACTTAGATAAACATCCCTCTAGTCATCTAAGTGATACATGATCCGAGTCAACTATGTTGTGTCCGATCATCACGTGAGACGGACTAGTCATCATCGGTGAACATCTTCATGTTGATCGTATCCACTATACGACTCATGTTCGACCTTTCGGTCTCTTGTGTTCTGACGCCATGTCTGTACATGCTAGGCTTGTCAAGTCAACCTAAGTGTTTTGCATGTGTAAATCTGACTTACACCCATTGTATGCGAACGTTAGAATCTATCACACCCGATCATCACGTGGTGCTTCGAAACAACGAACTTTCTGGCAGTTGCACGTTAGGGGAACACTTTCTTGAAATTTTATGAGGGATCATCTTATTTATGATACCGTCATTCTAAGCAAATAAGATGTAAACATGACAAACATCACATGCAAATCATAGAGTGACATGATATGGCCAATATCATCTTGCGCCTTTGATCTCCATCTTCGAGGCACGGCACACCATGATATCCATCATCATGATCTCCATCATTGTGTCTTCATGAAGTTGTCTCGCCAACTATTACTTCTACTACTATGGCTAACGGTTAGCAATAAAGTAAAGTAATTACATGGCGTTCTGATTGACACGCAGGTCATACAATAAATTAAGACAGCTCCTATGGCTCCTGCCAGTTGTCATACTCATCGACATGCAAGTCGTGATTCCTATTACAAGAACATGATCGATCTCATACATCACATATCATTCATCACATTCTTTTGGCCATATCACATCACATAGCATACCCTGCAAAAACAAGTTAGACGTCCTCTAATTGTTGTTGCATGTTTTACGTGGCTGCTATGGGTTTCTAGCAAGAACATTTCTTACCTACGCAAAAGCCACAATGGTGATATGCCAATTGCTATTTACCCTTCATAAGGACCCTTTTCATCGAATCCGATCGACTAAAGTGGGAGGCGGCACCGCTAGCCACCTTTATGCAACAAGTGCATGTCAGTAGGTGGAACCTGTCTCACGTAAGCGTACGTGTAAGGTCGGTCCGGGCCGTTTCATCCCACAATACCGCAGAAACATGATAGGACTAGTAACGGTAAGCAAATTGAACAAACCAACACCCACAACTACTTGTGTTCTACTCGTGCATAGAATCTACGCAATAGGCCTAGCTCTGATACCACTGTTGGGGAACGTAGCAATAATTCAAAATTTTCTACGCATCACCAAGATCAATCTATGGAGAATCTAGCAACAAGAGAGGGAGAGGATGAGTGTATCTTCATACCCTTAAAGATCATGATGCGGAAGCGTTACAAGAACGCGGTTAGTGGAGTCGTACACGCAACGATTCAGATCGCGGTCGATTCCGATCTAAGCGCCAAACGGACGGTGCCTTCGCGTTCAACACACGTACAACCCGGGGACGTCTCCTCCTTCTTGATCCAGCAAGGGGAGAGGAGAAGTTGAGGGAAATATCCAGCAGCACGACGGCGTGGTGGCGATGGAGCTCGTGCTTCTCTCGGCAGGCCGCCAAGCACTACGGAGGAGGAGGAGGTGTTGGAGGAGGAGGGCTGCGCCGGGGAAGGTGCGGCTGCCCTCTCTCCCTCACTATATATAGGGGAGGGGGTGGAGGCGCCTAGGGTTCCCTAGCGGAGGGTGGCGGCCACTGGGAAACCCTAGATGGGTTTGGGCGCCCCCACCCCTAGGAAACTTGCCCCCCAAGCCGGGAGGGGCGGCTGCCCTAGGGGAGGCGCCCCCACCTCTCCAGGTTATGTGAGAGGGGTTGGGAGAGGCGCACATCCCCTTAGTGGGCTGGTGTGCCCCCTCCCCTTGGCCCATAAGGCCCCCCAACGCTTGCCGGAGCCTCCGAAACACCTTTCGGTCACGCTGGTCGTCACCCGGTACTCCCAGAACAATTCCGGACTCCAATACCCTTCGTCCAATATATTGATCTTCACCTCCGGACCATTCCGGAGTTCCTCATCACGTCCGGGATCTCATCTGGAGCTCCGAACAACCTTCGGTAACCACATACTATTTCCCATAACAACTCTAGCGTCACCGAACCTTAAGTGTGTAGACCCTATGGGTTAGGGAACCATGCAGACATGACCGAGATGTTCTCCGGCCAATAACCAATAGCGGGATCTGGATACCCATGTTGGCTCCCACATGTTCCACGATGATCTCATCGGATGAACCACGATGTCGGGGATTCAATCAATCCCGTATACAACTCCCTTTGTCAATCAGTATGTTACTTGCCCGAGATTCGATCGTCAGTATCCCAATACCTCGTTCAATCTTGTTACCGGCAAGTCACTTTACTCGTTCCGTAATGCATGATCCCGTGACTAACTAATTAGTCACATTGAGCTCATTATGATGATGCATTACCGAGTGGGCCCAGAGATACCTCTCTATCATACGGAGTGACAAATCCTAGTCTCGATTCGTGCCAACCCAACAGACACTTTCGGAGATACTTGTAGTGCACCTTTATAGCCACCCAGTTACGTTGTGACGTTTGGTACACCCAAAGCATTCCTATGGTATCTGGGAGTTGCACAATCTCATGGTCTAAGGAAATGATACTTGACATTAGAAAAGCTTTAGCAAACGAACTACATGATCTTGTGCTCGCTTAGGATTGGGTCTTGTCCATCACATCATTCTCCTAATGATGTGATCCCGTTATCAGTGACATCCAATGTTCATGGTCAGGAAACCATAACCATCTATTGATCAGCGAGCTAGTCAACTAGAGGCTCACTAGGGACATGTTGTGGTCTATGTATTCACACATGTATTATGGTTTCCAGTTAATACAATTATAGCATGAACAATAGACAATTATCATGAACAAGGAAATATAATAATAACCATTTTATTATTGCCTCTAGGGCATATTTCCAACACAGAGAATGTCGACGCTCCACCGCAGTCCATCTGGATCTGTAAGTGTTCCTCTCGCTTTGCATCAGATCTGCACTAGGGCTAGTCCTGTTCTTGGGTGTTCTTTGGTGTTCTTCGTTTTTCTTCTTTAACTCTAATAGCTTCCAATTTGAATATAGTATAAACTCGGGCGGTAGTAGTTTAGCCTTTGCTTTTAATACCAATAGACATTTTCCTTCATAGAAGATCTCATCAGAGCCCACGAACTCTTCTGATGCCGCTTTTAGGTTTAGAATTTACTGCATTTTCTAAACTGCCATTGATCCAAAATTATAGCTTCAGTTTGTGAAACCTGTTTGTCCATTACTTAGCAAATTTTTTCTTCCTGATAGATCTCAATCTGGCCATGGCAGCTTACATCACCAGTTGTAGTTAGATTCAACACTTAACAGATTTCACTCTTGATAGATATCAATCTGGTCATGGTGGCTTACATCACCAGTCGTAGCTAGTCATATATCATTAGGCCCCTTTTAAGACGCCATTCTGAACATGTACTGTAGTGCTTTTCCTCCGGCTTAATGAATCAACTTAAAATGGCAAAATTGTTCTTCCTTTTAGGCTTCTTTCTTCATAATGCCGCCAAGGACAACCACTTCATGTAGCTGGGTTCCCTCCATTGTCAGTGAGGACACACTCAAGGACTTTGTGAAAACCGGCTATTTACCAGAAAAGACTATCATGCATTATCGCGCACCCAATCCAGAAGAAGAAAAACCTCAGCCAAAGGATGGTGAAGTCATTATTTTTACTGATCACATGAATCGGGGCTTCTCACCACCCGGTTCTAAATTTTTCCGAGATGTTCTGCACTTCTTTGAGCTTCATCCTCAAGACATCAGACCCAATTCCGTGTCAAACATCTGCAACTTCCAAGTTTTCTGTGAAGTATACCTTCAAGAGGAGCCCGGCATTGAACTGTTTAGGGAATACTTCTATTTGAACCACTAAAACGAGTTTACGAACGGACCCAGCTTGGAACTTGGCAGAATCTCATTTCAACAAAGAAGAGACGCCATCTTCCCCTATGCTCGCTTGCCGAGTCACCCCAAAGATTGGAACCAGACATGGTTTTATTGCCAAGATACCTCTCCGGCTGTTGAAAATCCACTGTCGGGTTACCGTGCCCAGCATCTTGACTCAAAACACCGTCTTCTTGAGAAGCTTACGGTTGCTAAACGTAAAAAGCTTGCCCCCACCATTGCAAAGGTCAAGGCTCTGCTGGGAAATGGTTTAACTGGTATTGACTTGGTTCGATGCTGGGTTGCTTGGCAGATCATACCCCTGAGTCGTCGGTCTGGTTTAATGTGTACTTACACGAGTGGCAAGAAGGATCCACTGCGCCACAGCTCCGTGCGTTTATCTAATGACGCCATCAATGAAATGACAAAGTCTCTTCTGAATGAAGATCCGGAAGACTGTGGCAAAGTGGGTCTGAACCCTTTCTGCACCCTTAACCCGCCACCAGAGGTGAATCTTTAAATTACTTACTTTACCTTCAGCACTCCAATGTTCTATTAACTCAACTTTGATGACTTTCACAGGCTGAAGATGACTTTTGGAATTAGAAATACGACCATGAAGCTGCCAAAAAGGCCAGGGCTGCCAAGAAAGCCGCCAAGAAAACTGCCAAGAAGACCAAGAAGAAATCTAGTACTTCTGAGATGTTTGAACTGAATGACAGCTCTGAGTCGGAGGTAGCTCTTGATTCTCTTGGCTCCTTTTTCAACTACCTTATTGACACTAATTATCATCAGGATGAGACGGGGGCCAGTCAAGCTGGTGGTGAAGAGTGTCGCGCGCGATGGGTGGCGCGGCACCTATGGGGCCGGGGCCCCTTCGTGTGTTGATGCGAGGCGGAGGGTCGCGGAGAGCGGATCGAGGCGATGCGCGGGGATTTTACCCGGCCGGACGCGATGGTCGCGTAAACCCTCTGCTGCATTGTGTTGTATTTGATCTTGCTCCTCAATGCGAGCAAATGGTGGTGTGGTGTATGAAACCAGCCGAATCCCTGGCACTAGGGCTGCCAAGGGTTCGAACCTACGCGAGAGTAGCGAATGATCAGAACCTCCTCTACGTTGTGCATGGGCCTCCTTTTATAAGGCAAGGGGTCACCGACAGTGTCAGCGTAAGGTAGAGGTAAAAGCGTAAAAGAGGTGGTAGTTGGAGCAGTGCGGGAGCAGTCTTGACTCTGATTGCTTGAGCAGTGGATTCTACCTACTTTTGTGAGAGGGGACAAGAGCATTAAATGCCGTCGCCGTCGCCCAAAAGCTCCGCCATTGCGTCTCCGTTTGCCACGACGGCGAAGCCACCACCGTGGAGTGCCACCGCACCCCTCATGCAGCACAGCCACCCGCCACGCGTCTCTGGAGAAGGCTGGAGGCGACGCGTGGGCAGATGAGCTGGAGTGCGGGCACGTAGCATAGCTCTCCCCGGCAAGCACCTTGCCGGGGTCTTGATCTTGCCGGGCCCGGGAGCTTGTCGGGCTCTATGACTTGCCGCTCCCCGGGTCCTCGCCGGGACGCGCATAGCGCCGAGGCGTGTCTTCTATGGTGTGATCTTCTAGTCTCCCCGGCGAGCTCCTCTCGCCGGGGGGTCTGCATAAGCGATGTAATCTTGAGCACAGGCGGCCTTCGGCAAGCTCCTCTTGCCGGGTCTTGATCTTCGCCTTGTACACTTTGTTCTTGAATGGCTCGGTGTGGAGGCGGAGATGGTCTCGGCAAGTATTTGATGGATCTAGCTGCGGGGAGCCTCGGCTGCCCGTGCACAAGTTGGAGTCTTGAGGTACCCCTACCTTAGCTCACCGGCAGAGCCCGGGCCTGGGCCACACACTGCCGAAGCGCTGT
The DNA here is from genome assembly GCA_021437245.1 of Aegilops speltoides. Taxonomy (NCBI): domain Eukaryota; kingdom Viridiplantae; phylum Streptophyta; class Magnoliopsida; order Poales; family Poaceae; genus Aegilops; species Aegilops speltoides. The sequence continues at coordinate 29,608,048 of CM038144.1, forward strand.
TGGGCCAGGCCCAAGGCAAGTCTGCAGGCATCACGAGGCCACGGCGTGTCGACTCTGTCAGTATCCGCCGCTTCCCACGGCAGCGCGCGTCGATTGCGGTGTCGTGGGAGGCGTGGGCGGCGCATGCAGCCTTCAAGGCATCCACCCGTGATCGTGGGCTTGAGGCGGGGTCGCTTCACCCGTCGCTCGGCTCGCTTTTTCGCCCGCTGCCCTCATGCATGGGGGTCGTGGCGGCGAAGTGGGAGGCCGAGCCGTCCGCAGGCGGAGAGGCGAGTCGGCCCGCTCCTCGGCCTTCTCGCTTTACGATTGGCTGGCCAGGCGGTTGAGCCCCCCTCGCCCCTTTAAAAAGGCGGAAGGGAGCACAATGGCCACACTCATCCACTTCTCCTTTCATCTTCATCTTCGCTCTTCTCACCGCCATGGAAGGAGGAATCCGGTTCTTCGACGGTGGCGGCGAGGTTGCTTCTAGGCAGCGCACCGCTTCCCATCTCGCTCCGTGGTGGTGGAGCCGGCCACGAGAGGGAGAGGGAGGCGCGGCATGATCGAGGTCGGCGTGGCCGCGGCGGTCGAGGAGAGGCGGTCGCGGTGATGCACCTCCCGTCTCCCGGCGTCTCCGGACCATGGCGCGGTCCACACCGAGCGACCCCAGGAGTTCTTCATCAAGCCCGCCAGGCGCCTCGCCCGTCGCCTTGGCTGCCGGCCCGTTTGCGAGCGATGGGGCGGATCCACCCGGCGTGATGGAGTTGCGCATGAGGGGCTGCGGGATCGATGGCACTTTCGGGTGAGTGTCGTGTCCCCACCCGGCGTGATGTTCTTCGACCGAGGGTGGAAGGCGTTCGCCGGATCCATAGCTTGGCGGCGGGGTTCACCCTCCATTTCAAGTTATTGGATGGTGACCTCCTCGCCGTCAAGGTCTTGGCGACTATGGAACCGGGTGCGCTGCTGTGTGGACAGCTCCTCGGATAGCGAAGCTCCTCCCGGCGAAAGTAGCGAGGAGGAGAGCGGCAGCGGCGGCGAGGGGATGGCGGGCCCGACTAGGCGTCGGACACCGCTGCCTCTCGCGCCACCGGCAACCCCATCTTCTGGGTTGCGGGCTCTGGCTCCAGGGCCGTCTCCTTGGCGGTGGCGGAGAGAGGCAGCAGAAGAGGAAGAGGGGACGGCGGCAAGGCCGTTAAGTCGAATACGAGGCGAGGTGCCCTCGTGCCGATGTCCCACCACTCCGTCTTCAAGCTCTGCCTCGGCGCCTCCGACTCCGCCAAGCTCTGGCGGCCCCGGGTGTTCTCTTAGGGTCTTCTGGCGCCCGTGGCTCTCCGCTGAGCCGAGGACTTGCTGCTGGCTCTCCGGGCATCGTTCCCCATGCCCGTCACCTGCGCAGCTCTGCGGCCTGGCGTCGTCACCGCCACGCTCTTCTAGGCGCTCCTTCGCCCTTCCCGACAAGCTCCTCTTGTCGGGTCTCCTCTCCCGGCAAGCTTATCTTGCCGGGGCTCCTGACCTACCTCTGAACTCTGAGCAGAGAAGCAGGAGAGGATCACGGCACCTTATCTTTTTAACTTGTAAGCCCTCGGGCATTTAGCTGCATTTAAGAACTTGTAATCCTCTCTATCATGTTTTTCATCCTCTATGGACTTGTACTAAAGCTGGATGTTTTTAATGAAAAGAGGGAAAGCTTGCGGATGAGTCTTTTACTTGTTGCGTGCCTTGTGTGTTCTTACGCTATCGGGGAGCTTGCAGGCGAACACGCTTAGCGACCATGGGACAGCCCGCTGGTGGTGTCGCTTCCGGCAAGCAACCTTGTCGGGCGATTCGGCGCCTACCTTCCGAGCGAGCTCGGAAGCAAGATAGGGTGCAGCGGCACACTTGTGTTTGTTGGCGGACTCGGAAACAAACCAAATGCAAGCCCAGACCGCGACTCGGCTCCTCCACGTCTGAGTTTTTACAAGACACGCTCGTTCAAAGACGATCCGCATCTCCGGTCCATGAGAGGATGCATGACGAGGATGAAAAACTTATCTGAAATCGCAGCCCCAGCAACACTAGCTTGCGGAGGCGAATCTCGATGCTCGCAGCCCCAGCGAGGCTGGCTCATTGGAGAAGAGCCTTAGCACCGCAGCCCAGCGACCACGGCTTGCCGGGCCCAGTCTTGGTGAGATCTTTTGGTTCCTCCTTGTCGCTGCAATTGCAGTCATGAAAATAGCTGAGGTAGATATGCAATTGCTCAACGCACATGTATGTGTATATAAATCTTGACTAGGCAATACGATGCCGGGCTTTGTCCTTCGTATGTTTGTACTCTACGCTCTTGGGGAGCTTGCCGGGGCGAACACGCTTGCCGCGGGACAGCCCGCTGGTGGTGTTGCTTCCGGCAAGCAACCTTGTCGGGCGATATGACGCTTAACTTGCTGAGCATGGCTCGGAAGCAAGATAAGGTGCTGCAGCACACTTGTGTTTGTTGAGCGGACTCGGAAACAAAACAAATGCATAAGCCCGGGCCACGACTTGGCTCCTCTTGCGCCCAAGTCTCTCATATGAAGGACACCTCTCGGCGGGGCTCGCCACGTTACACCCTCTTCTTTCGCCCTTTGCGCACTTCCACCCCTCGCTTCTAGGGAACTTGTCGGCGCTTAACGCGCTTTGGTCTGGGACATCGCAGCCCGCTGGTGGCGTCGCTTCCGGCAAGCAACCTTGCGTGTCGATTCGCGGCAGCGCTTAACTTGTCTGAACAGACTCGAAGCGAAACAAGGCGCGAAGCTGGTGGCGGCTCGTTTTTTACTCGTTGAGTGTGTTGAAGCGAAGTAAGTGCGGCTGTTCACAAGCGAGCTCCTCGGCGCAGGTTTCGTGCACAAAGGGCGAGTGTCGAGGATATAACAGATAAAAAGCATGGAAGCTAAAAGTGCCTGCGAAGGCTCGGCGACTTAGCTTTTCTTTGCACTTCTTTGGTGAAGCTTCGATGGCGCGTCCTCGGCGACGGCGCAGCACTCCGGAGAGGTGCGTTTGCGGAGCGAGCATCGGAGTTGTCTTTGCGGGCTTATAAGCGTTCAAGGGCGTGCTTGTCGGAGTGGCGCGAGCCGTCCTCGCCGGACTTAGAGCTCGATGGCGCGTCCTCGGCGTCGACATAGCGCTCGGGGAATCGCTAGCGGGCGTAGGGGAGCGGGAAGCGGCGGCGCGAAGTCTGAACTGCCTTCCGGACTCCTAGTAGCGATAGGAGGAGCAAAGTTCTTCCGGCACTTCGCTTTGCTCATGCATGGATAGCGGTCCGGAGCATCCGCGAGCCCCGGCATGCTCTTATCCCAACTTGCGGGTACCACCTCTCGTGGTACGGCGCGGCTGGGACGTCGCGTCTTTGAGGCGGACGTGGATCCACGGAGACCGAGGCGCGGTCGTCCGTCCGATCCCTGGATCTGGTGGCGCCGCGAGTGTCCTCGCCGGCGTCCACCCTTCTGCTGGCGTCTCCCCTGCCCACCGCTGGCTCCGGTGGCAGCGGGGAAGAGGGAGATGGGTCTGCGGCCCTCGAAGCTCTCGCCTTCAGGGCCATGGCGCAGTTGTCGATGAAGTCGATTTAAACCGGAGAGGTTGATGAAAAGCGGCAGCGCGAACACGGATCAGTCCGCACAACCTCGGCGCCCCTACAGCGCGCCCGAAGATGTCGCGCGATGGGTGGCGCGGCACCTATGGGGCAGGGCCCTTCGTGTGTTGATGCGAGGCGGAGGGTGCGCGGAGAGCGGTCGGCGATGCACGCGGGGATTTTACCCGGCCGGGCGCGATGGTCGCGTAAACCCTCTGCTGCATTGTGTTGTATTTGATCTTGCTCCTCAATGCGAGCAAATGGTGGTGTGGTGTATGAAACCAGCGAATCCACGGCACTAGGGCTGCCAAGGGTTGAACCTCTGTGAGTAGCGAATGATCAGAACCTCCTCTCGTTGTGCATGGGCCTCCTTTTATAAGGCAAGGGGTCACCGGCAGTGTCAGCGTAAGGTAGAGGGTAAAAGCGTAAAGAGGTGGTAGTTGGAGCAGTCAAGCGAGGAACGGTCGGCTACGATTGCTTGAGCGATGGATTCTACCTACTTTTGTGAGAGGGGACAAGAGCATTAAATGCCGTCGCCGTCGCCCCAAAAGCTCCGCCATTGCGTCTCCGTTTGCCACGGCGGGAAGCCACCACCGTGGAGTGCCACCGCACCCTCATGCAGCCTGACCACCCGCCACGCGTCTCTGGAGAAAATTTGGAGGCGGCGTGGGCGATGAGCTGGAGTGCGGGCACGTAGCATAGCTCTCCCGGCAAGCACCTTGCGGGGTCTTGATCTTGCCGGGCCGGGAGCTTGTCGGGCTCTATGACTTGCCGCTCCCGGGTCCTCGCCGGGGCGCGCATAAGCGCCGGCGTGTCTTCTATGGTGTGATCTTCTAGTCTCCCGACGAGCTCCTCTCGCCGGGAAGTGCATGAGCGATGTAATCTTGAGCACTGGGCGGCCTTCCGGCAAGCTCCTCTTGCCGGGTCTTGATCTTCGCCTTGTACACTTTGTTCTTGAATGGCTCGGTGTGGAGCGGAGATGGTCTCCGGCAAGTATTTGATGGATCTAGCTGCGGGGAGCCTCAGCTGCCCGTGCACAAGTTGGGGTACTGAGGTACCCCTACCTTAGTACACCGACAAAGAGGTAACTATCATTTCCTTCGACTCCGAGCCCTTGCCAAGATAGAAAATTCGAAGAGTAACCCAAAAAGTAAGCTTTTCACACCCCTTAGCTCATCTGGATCCTCACTTTCTTTTGAAGCAACATCAGCACGAGAGTCGACGACAGACTCGGACCAGTGGAGGTGAAAAATTATCTTCCGGCTTACCGAACACTCCAAGGAAACGTCGAAACGAGGTCATCCCTGATTTAAACTCTTTTTATCCTCTGGCGGGTCTCATCCGCTAACCACTTAATTCTTCCTATTCAAATTATCAGGAGACCTCTCACTCCTCTTCCGGTGACTCATCACAGTCCCATCTGTCGGCTTTCAAAACTACTCCTGGGTAATAACAATTACTTATTATTTGCTCCTTATGCTCCTTTATATTTATACTGACCTCTCATGACTCATGTAGTGCAAAGGCCAAGCCTAGCAAGAAGGCAAGGGTGACCAAGCCGACTGAAGACCCCAAAGTCAATGAACCGGAGCAACAAATTCTAGCGGCTGACACCTCTGTCCCTCAACCAGAAGTACCGGTTCTTGACGTTCCACCAATGATTCCAGACCCTTCCATTGAACAGACAAAGAATGATCCTTTGAATGCTGAATCATCGGGCACAATTAAGCCGGCTGAGACACATGATGATGATGTGGTGATTACCAGCACCGGCTTTAGAGAGCCGGGAAGACCTACTGTCTTGCCCAAGCATTCCGCCAAGGAAGAACATCTTGAGAAACAGAAAGTGAGATTTGATGTTGCCAACTACTCTCAATTGAGTGTTAGTGAAGTATTCTCTGGCTATCTCAATCAAGTGCACACCAACCGAGATCTCGAAGTTGACATGGTGAAGCAGATGCATCAGAAATATGAGGTATGAGCTCCTTCCTTAGTGAATTATGCATATCTTGTCAAGCCCCAAGTCTACTGTTTATGATAAGATTGAATATAGTGTAGACTTAGAATAACCCTGAATACAAATAGCATCCTTGATAGAACCCTTCGGCTATCACCATCCGGGTTAAAGCAGATCTGTAATGATTAACACTGAATTTGTAGCCCCCAAGGGCCGGTTTAATCAGCATGAATGAGACGGTCCTTTGCATCCTTGTGTATAAATCAGAATTTAATTGTGTAGCCCCCATGAGTCGGCTGTGACCGTTTGCGGCACAAATGGGTCATCATAAAGTAGTAAAAAGACAAGTAATATGCATTAGCCCCCAAGTTCCAAGTACTCTTGCTTGCAAAGTGCTTGGGACTTATCTACATAGGCCATTGTATTAATAATTTTTTCGGCAAACATTAGCCCCCAAGTGCCAAGTACTCTTGCTTGCAAAAGTGCTTGGGACTTCCTTTCTGTGACTCAAATATGAACATAATTTTGAACCGGTGTATGTACAAGACACCACTGCTCAACTTCAATCTCAATTAACTAACATGAAAGCCCGGCTGGAGGTGCAAGTATCCGAGACCCGAAAGGCCGACTCAAAATTCCAATTTAGCATGGCTAAAACGGAAAATTGAAGACCAGTTTTGAGGTTGAAAGAAACGCCTGGGCTGAAGAAAAAACTGCTTTGATACAGCGGGCTAAAAAGGCGGAGGCGGCTCTTCAGGAGGTGACCACTGAGCTTACCAACTTAAAATGCCATGTATCTCACATGGTTTCTGCTATCTTTGGTGAGCCGCCTTGCTGGTATCAATTTTGAATCTCTTCCTTGATGATATAAACCGCCTCTAACCAATCCATAATTATTATTAAGGTCCCAGGAGCACCATTGTTAGCCAAGAGATGCTTGTGAAGCTGAAGGTTGTTTACACACTTGTTGAACATCTATATACTCGAACTCAGCGCGCACTGGCCACAATTTCTCCGGCTAATCAAGCACCTACTCTCTTGGTTGATTTCTTGAAGAGGCTTTCTGTTTTGCCTGAGAGGTTTAATGAGATGAAGCAATCATCTGCAAGAGCCGGTGCTGTGACAGCCTTAAGCCGGGCCAAAGCATGGCTACCAGAGCTAGACCCGGCCAATATATCTACCGGGTATCCAAGCTTGAAAGAAGATGGCACTCCCTTTGAGAAGAAAGACTTTGCCGCCTGCGTGAAGGAGATACGTCCCCTGGCCAGTCTGATTGCCAATGAAACGGATCTTTCCAGATGTCAACCAGCTTATGACATGGAAAATCAGAAGCTGCCTACGCCGGCTTTTAAAGTGATGGATCTAATTCCCCCAATCCGTAAGCACACTTTTGCTCCTGAAATTGACTCGTCTGATCTTATGGATGATGAAGCTGAATTCCAAGCCTTGTGTGGCATTGATTGGTCATCACCAAACTTCCAGGCCGCAGAGGAGGACGAAGAAGCGGAGAAGGATGATCTAGAAGCTTCAAGCCGTCAGGGCCAAGAAGATTGATCCGCTGGGCGGTTCATATGTTTGATCTTTTGAAAATACTTAATCATTTTGGCTCATTGATTCATGTAATAGGCTAGTAAAACTTTGCTCTGTCGTGCCATCGTGCACGTTTGTGTTTTGCCCAACATTGTTTGATCCGCCACTTGAAAAGTATCATTATATCCTTATGAAGACGTTGATTTATGCAGATGAAATTTAGTCTTAGCCTGCACACAAGTAGATCAGAAGAGCCCTGGCGGTTTACCGCAGGGCGGGTCATAATATCCCATATATAACCACCGACGTTTAAAACAGTTTATAGATGGGGCCGGTTTAGTCATAAATAGATATAACCATAACAAAAATATCATACCTGTGATATTGAATCGTACTGCCGGCTTATAATACCTGTGTAGTAAGGGTGATAAACCAAAACTTAGAAGCCAATACTTCCAAGTATTTAATATCATCATATACTGGCAACTTATCGTCCAAAGCCAGCCCGGGTTAACAGAAACCACGGGTATGCTTCAAATATGAGCTGTGAGAACTGAGGCTACATGGCCTGAATCACTTTAAACCATATGTCAAAATGGTATCAACATGAACCGAAGAAAAAATGTTCAAAAAACCAAGCAAAACGAGAAAACAAGGCTATGCTTTGAATACGAGCAGGAAGCCGGACCAAAAGGGTTATTTCATAGCTATGCTTCGAATACGAGCAGGAAGCCGGACCAAAAGGGTTATTTCATAGATATGCTTCGAATATGAGCAGGAAGCCCCCAAGTGGTCAAAAGTTTTGGCATTGCGCCGATCAAGAGGGATATTCACAGCTATGCTTCGAATACGAGCAGGAAGCCCCCAAGTGACCATAAGCTTTTTGGCATTGCGCCGATCAAGAGGGATATTCACAGCTATGATTCGAATACGATCAGGAAGCCCCCAAGTGACCATAAGTTTGGGCATTGCACCGATCAAGAGGGATATTCACAGCTATGATTCGAATACGATTAGGAAGCCCCCAAATGACCATTGAAATTATGATGAAAAGACTCCTTATTCTTGGAAATGAAACGACAGAGGCCCTACGTTATTAGGGATCCCGGCTTTATTGTAAACATGATAATATATACATCGTCAAAATATGTACATCATAAGAGTCGGTGGCTCAAGTGTAGTAAGGCTGAAGATGAGCAATACTCCATGGCCGGTGGGTCTCCTCCTCTGACTGACGTGAGTCCTTGTGGTCTCGGATATCGATAAGGTAGTATGACCCATTGTTCAAATTCTTGCTGACCACAAAGGGTCCTTCCCAAGGTGGGGATAGCTTGTGCATATCAGTTTGATCCTGGATAAGCCGGAGCACCAAGTCACCTTCTTGAAAGGTTCTGATCTTAACCCGGTGGCTGTGATAACGGCATAAATCTTGTTGGTAAATCACCGAACGAGCCGCCGCAAGGTCACGCTCCTCATCTAACAGGTCAAGTGCATCCTGACGTGCTTTTTCATTATCGGCTTCAAAATAAGCCGCCATGCGGGATCAAACATGACGGATGTAACTAGGAAGAACCGCCCCTGCTCCATAAACCATGAAGAAAGGCGTGTAACCCGTAGATCTGTTGTGGGTTGTATTGATACTCCATGGCACTGAAGGTAACTCCTCCACCCAACAACCCGACGTCCTCTGCAAAGGAACCATAAGCCGGGGCTTGATGCCTCTCAAAATTTGTTGATTGGCTCTTTCAACTTGACCATTGGATTGAGGGTGAGCTACCGACGACACATCAAGTCGAATATGCTCACGTTGACAAAACTGTTTGATATCACCCTTGGACAGATAGTGCCATTATCAGTTATAATGTTGTGGGGAAAGCCAAAATGAAATATCACCTTTTTGATGAATTGAACCGCCGTTGCCGCATCACACTTACTAACCGGTTCTGCTTCGACCCACTTTGTGAATTTGTCAAGCGCCACCAAAAGGTGGGTCTTTTTATTCTTGGACCTTTTAAAAGGCCCAACCATATCAAGCCCCCAAATTGCAAACGGCCAAGTAATCAGAATCATTCACAATTCTTGAGCCGGCACATGAGGTCGCCGTGAAAATTTCTGACAACCATCACACTTACTGACCAAATCCTCTGCATCAGCATGAGCCGTGAGCCAATAAAATCCATGACGAAAAGCTTTAGCCACGAGAGATTTAGAGCCGACTTGATGACCACAATCTCCTTCATGAATCTCGTGAAGAATCTCATGGCCCTCCTCAGGAGAGACACAGCGTCGAAACGCCCCAGTCACACTGCAGTGGTGCAGCTCTCCATTAACAATTGTCATTGACTTAGACCGTCGGTTTATCTGCCTGGCCAAAGTTTCATCCTCAGGTAACTCGCCCCGGGTCATATAAACCAAATATGGAACCGTCCAATCAGGAATAGCGTGAAGCGCCGCCACCAATTGTGCTTCCGGGTTAGGAATAGCCAGATCTTCCTCTGTAGGCAACTTGACAAAAGGCTTATGCAGAATATCCAAGAAAGTGTTAGGTGGCACCGGCTTATGCTATGACCCTAACCAACTTAAGGCATCTGCCGCCTCATTTTTTTGGTGATCAATATGTTCCACTTGATAACCCTTGAAGTGCCCAGCAATAGCATCAACCTCACGGCGATAAGCCGCCATGAGTGGATCCTTAGAATCCCATTTGCCTGAAACTTGCTAAGCCACCAAGTCTGAGTCGCCAAAGCACCGTACCCGGCTTAAACTCATCTCCTTAGCCATCCGAATACCATGGAGCAGGTCTTCATACTCAGCTGCGTTGTTAGTACGAGGAAACATCAATCTTACATAACAAAATTTGTCACCTTGAGGGCAAACTAAGACCACACCAGCCCCCGAGCCCTCCAATTGCCTGGACACATCAAAGTGAATAGTCCAATATGTGTTATCTGGCTTCTCTTCAGGCATTTGAAGCTCTATCCAGTCATTGATGAAATCCACAAGTGTTTGAGACTTGATGGTCGTGCGAGGCATGTACTTCAAACCATGAGGTCCAAGCTCAATTGCCCACTTGGCTACCCGACCTGTGGCTTCTTTGTTTTGGACCCTGTTCAAGAATTCATCCGATTAACCAGTTAACTGGCCGATTAATCCCTACTCGTAGGGTCACCGAGTAGCTGATAAACCAATAAATCATCCGATTAATTGATTAAATGGACGATTGACTTGCCGATTAGCTGATTAATCCCATACTTGCCAGCCAACCGAGCAGCTACCAGTTTATGATTTCCTCAACAATGGTTGGATAATATCTCCCAAGGGAGCAGAACTAACCACAGTGATAGGATGACCCAGAAAATATTGCTTAAGCTTCCGACTGGCCATGAACAACCCATAAACGAGCTTCTGCCAGTGTGGATAGCTCTGCTTAGACTCAATGAGTACTTCACTGATATAGTAAACCGCCATTGAGCCGGATATTCCTTGCATACTTCCTTCCGTTCCACCACAACAGCTACACTGACAGCCCGGGCGTTAGCAACCACGTATAATAACAACGGCTTCTTATCAATAGGAGCAGCAAAGACTGGCGGCTCAGCTAGATGTTTCTTCAAAGCTTCAAACGCGGCAATAGCAGCATCACTCCAAACAAAGTGATATGTTTTCTTCATCATCCGGTATAGTGGTATGGCCTTCTCACCCAACCAGCTTATGAACCGGCTTAAAGCAGCAATACGACCCGCCAGATGTTGAACATCATTGATACACGCCGGCTTTGCCAAGGAGGTAATGGCCTTGATCTTCTCTGGGTTAGCTTCAATGCCTCTATTAGAAACCAGAAAACCCAAAAGCTTGCCTGCTGGCACAAAGACGCACTTGGCCTGGTTAAGCATCATCTTGTAGACCCGGAGATTGTTGAAGGTCTCCTTCAAATCATCTATCAAAGTTTCCTTCTCTCTAGATTTCACCATGATATCATCCACATAAGCATGACCATTGCGCCCAATCTGACTGTGAAGACAATTGTGCACACATCGCTGGTAAGTCGCCTGGGCACTCTTGAGCCCAAAAGGCATAGACACATAGCAGAAGGCTCCAAAGGGAGTGATAAAAGTTGTCTTCTCCTGGTCCTTAACTGCCATCTTGATCTGATGATAACCAGAATAAGCATCCAAAAAACTCAAACGCTCACAACCCGCCGTAGCATCAATGATTTGATCAATATGAGGGAGAGCAAAAGGATCAGCCGGACAAGACTTGTTTAAGTCTATGTAGTCCACACACATACGCCAAGTGCCATTCTTCTTAAGCACTAGCACCGGATTAGCCAGCCACTCAGGATGAAAGACTTCGACAATGAACCCAACCGCCAAGAGCCGGACCACCTCTTCACCAATGGCCTTACGCCTCTCCTCATTGAAGCGGCGAAGGAATTGCTTGACCGGTTTAAACTTCGGATCAATATTAAGAGTGTGTGCTACGTCTTGAGCTTGCGTTGGTTTTCCTCGAAGAGGAGAGGGTGATGCAGCAAGTGTAGCGTAAGTATTTCCCTCAGTTTTGAGAACCAAGGTATCAATCCAGTAGGAGGCTCCTCAAAAGTCCCACGCACCTACACAAACAAATTGAGAACTCGCAACCAACGCAATAAAGGGGTTGTCAATCCCTTCACGGCCACTTGCGAAAGTGAGATCTAATAATGATAGTAAGATAAGATAAATATATTTTTGGTATTTTATAATATAGATGCAAAAACTAAAGATGCAAATAAAAGTAGATTGAAAGCAAATATGATAAGAGATAGACCCGGGGGCCATAGGTTTCACTAGAGGCTTCTCTCAAGATAGCATAAATATTACGGTGGGTGAACAAATTACTGTCGAGCAATTGATAGAAAAGTGCATAGTTATGAGATTATCTAGGCATGATCATGTATATAGGCATCACGTCCATAACAAGTAGACCGACTCCTGCCTGCATCTACTACTATTACTCCACACATCGACCGACTCACCTTTGCATCCAGTATTAAGTTCATAAGAGCAGAATAACGCATTAAGCAAGATGACATGATGTAGAGGGATAAACTCATGCAATATGATATAAACCCCATCTTGTTATCCTCGATCGCAACAATACAATACGTGCCTTGCAACCTTTCTGTCACTGAGTAAGGACACCGCAAGATTGAACCCAAAGCTAAGCGCTTCTCCCATGGCAAGAAAGACCAATCTAGTAGGCCAAACCAAGCTGATAATTCGAAGAGACTTGCAAAGATAACTCAATCATACATAAAAAAATTCAGAGAAGATTCAAATATTATTCATAGATAAACTTGATCATAAACCCACAATTCATTGGATCTCGACAAACACATCAAAAAGAGTTTACATCGAATAGATCTCCACAGGAGAGGGGAGAACATTGTATTGAGATCCAAAAAGAGAGAAGAAGCCATCTAGCTAATAACTATGGACCGTAGGTCTGTGGTAAACTACTCACAACTCATCGGAGGGGCAAGGATGTTGATGTAGAAGCCCTCCATGGTCGATTCCCCCTCCGTGAGTCTGTGAAGGCTTCAAGATGAGATCTCGCGGATCTGAAGGTTCTGGCGGTGGAAATTGTGTTTCGTGGTGCCCCTGGATGTTTTCGGGGTACGTAGGTATATATAGGAGGAAGAAGTACATCGGTGGCCACCCGAGGGGCCCACGAGACAGGGGGCATGCCCTACGGGGGGGCGCGGCCTCCTATCTTCTGGCTTCCTCAGAAGCTTCTTGACTTGCACTCCAAGCTCTCCGGATCACGTTTGAGGGAGTCCTGGACTAGGGGCTGTCCGGATAGCCGAACTATCATCATTGGCCGGACTCCAAGACTATGAAGATACAAGATTGAAGACTTCGTCCCGTGTCCGGATGGGACTTTCCTTGGCGTGGAAGGCAAGCTTGCAATCTGAGATATGTAGATCTCCTACCATTGTAACCGACTCTGTGTAACCCTAACCCTCTCGGTGTCTATATAAACCGGAGGGTTTAGTCCAGGGCGAACAACAATCATACCATAGGCTAGCTTCTAGGGTTTAGCCTCCTTGATCTCGTGGTAGATCTACTCTTGTACTACCCATATCATCAATATTAATCAAGCGGGAGTAGGGTTTTACCTCCACCGAGAGGGCCCGAACACAGGTAAAACATCGTGTCCCTTGTCTCCTGTTACCATCCGCCTAGGCGCTGATTCGGGACCCCCTACCGAGATCCGCGGTTTGACACCGACATTGGTGCTTTCATTGAGAGTTCCTTTGTGTCGTCGCCCATAGGCCCGATGGCTCCTTCGATCATCAACAACGACGCGGTCCAGGGTGAGACTTTTCTCCCCGGACAGATCTTTGTATTCGGCGGCCTTGCGCTGCGGGCCAATTCGCTTGGCCATCTGGAGCAGATCGAAAGCTACGCCCCTAGCCATCAGGACAGATTTGGAAGTTTGAACTATATAACCGACATCCGCGGAGACTTGATCTTTGATGGATTCGAGCCACAGCCAAGCGCGCCGTACTGTCACGATGGGCATGATTTAGCTCTGCTACCGGACAGTGCCCTGGAGGCCGCACAAGAGTCCGCTCCGACCCTTAACTCGGAGCAGACTGCACCGATTGAGGATGGGTGGCTAGACACCGCCTTGGGGGTTGCTACCTCTACGGCGATGGAGCCGAATACCGACCATGTCCCTTGTGAAGCTCGTGACTCTGAGGTGCCGGACTCCTCGTCGGACTCCGATCCTCCCGCGCCCCTACCAATCGAATCCGATTGGGCGCCGGTCATGGAGTTCACCGCTGCGGACATCGTTCAGCACTCGCCTTTTGGTGACATCCTGAATTTGCTAAAGTATCTCTCTTTATCAGGAGAGCCCTGGCCGGATTACGGTTAGGACGGTTGGGATGCGGACGACAAAGAAATTCAAAGCCCACCCACCACCCACTTTGTAGCCACTGTCGACGACTTAACCGACATGCTAGACTTTGACTCCGAAGACATCGACGGTATGGGCGGCGATGCCGGAGGCGACCAGAACCAACGCCACGGGGCACTCGAAAGCCACCTCGTCATCGACATATACATGGTGGACATCCCAAAGGATGGGAATGGCGATGGAACAGCGGAGGATGACCCTCAAGAAACAGCCTAAGCGCCCGGCGTCGTGACACCGCTCAAAATCCGCCATAGCAAGAATGGAGATTCCGCACGGAGATAATAACACCGGACGGTGCGAAGATAACCCCCTCGGCAAGATTCAGCACGGGAGGATGGAGAAGCCAGCCCTCATGAGAGAGCGGCGGAACAAAGAGGTAGAGGGCGATAATTACATGCCTCCCTCCGGAGCGAGGCAAGCCTCGGCGATGACGAATTCGTCGTGCACGAGGATCCTTGAACAAGGCGTTTTAAGCGCGGGCTTATAGCCACGACAAGCAGCCTCAAGAAAAGCAGCAACGACTTAGAGCTGATCAAGATTTGCTAACCGATAGATGGATGAAGTCCTTGCGGCGAAAGTCACGAACTCGAATGCCCCTTCAAAAGCTACCCCAAACGCAAGCTGCTGCCCCGATTAGAGGAGGAAGGATTTAAACCTACATCACCAGCGCACAATACGGCAGACCGGCCACCTCGTGGCCGCGATAGAGAGGCCTCTAGGCCCTCCACTAAAGCCGCACCCCAGCATCACTCGAAAAGTACAAAGCCAAGGAGGAATGCGCTGGACTTGCGAGACATATTGGAGGATAAGGCAAGACAATCAAGATTGATCTACGGATCGCATGGGCGCCCCACGATATGCGACGACAACCGTCGCGCGGATCTAATAATTCGGCGGGCGGACTGATGAACAAAGCTCGCTTGAGCTACGTCGTGATATAATATCTGAGGCGCCGCACACCCACTATGCTTCACAGATGAAGTAATGGATCATCAAATCCCCGAAGGGTTCAAACCCGTGAACACTGAATCCTACGATGGCACAACAGACCCTGCGGTTTGGATCAAAGACTATCTCCTTCATATCCACATGGCCCGCGGTGATGATCTTCACGCCATCAAATACCTCCAACTCAAGCTTAAAGGACCAGCTCGGCATTGGCTCAACAGCTTGCCAGCAGAATCAATTGGGTGTTGGGAGGACCTGGAAGCCGCATTCCTTGATAACTTCCAGGGCACATATGTGCGACCACCAGACGCTGATGACCTAAGCCACATAATTTAGCAGCCAGACGAGTCGGCCAGACAATTCTGGACACGGTTCTTAACCAAGAAAAATCAAATTGTCGACTGTCCGGATGCAGAGGCCCTCGCAGCCTTCAAACATAACATCCGCGATGAGTGGCTTGCCCGGCACCTAGGACAGAAAAAGCCGAAATCCATGGCAGCCCTCACATCACTCATGACCCGCTTCTATGCGGAAGAGGACAGCTGGCTAGCCCGCAGTAACAACCTCACCAAAAATTCTGGTAGTCCGGATACAAAGGACAGCAATGGCAGGTCGCGTCGCAATAAGCACAAACGCTGCATTAACGGCGATATCACGAAGATCTGGCGGTCAGCGCCGGATTCAGAGGCTCTAAACCGGTCGTGGAAAAAGACATTCAAAATAACTACTCGGGCCCGTCCAATTTGGACCGGATACTCGATCGCTTCGTGCGGATACGACACCCCGAAAAGCCAGCTAATCACACCAACAGGATTGTTGGGTATTCAGCGAGCGAGCAAGTTAATTGCGAAAACAATGACAAGGGGCTGCATAGCGATGGCGAGGAAGAGACCCGCCGCCCGAACAATAGAGGGCGAAGGTTTCCCCCACAAGTGTGGACGGTGAACATGATATACGCAACCCACATACCCAAAAAAGAGCGGAAGCATGCGCTCAGGGACATATACGCGATGGAGCCAGTCGCCCCAAAATTCAATCGTGGTCCTCCTGCCCGATCACTTTTGATCGAAGGGACCATCCCACTAGCATC
The DNA here is from genome assembly GCA_021437245.1 of Aegilops speltoides. Taxonomy (NCBI): domain Eukaryota; kingdom Viridiplantae; phylum Streptophyta; class Magnoliopsida; order Poales; family Poaceae; genus Aegilops; species Aegilops speltoides. The sequence goes on from CM038144.1 coordinate 29,624,095, forward strand.
CGCATGGCGGATTCTCCGCATTGGTTTTGGACCCAATCATCGACGGATTTCACCTCACTAGAGTCCTGATGGACGGCGGCGACTGAACTGCTTTATCGGGATCGGTAGCGCAAGATGGGCATAGACCCTCAAGGATTAAACCCACAAAGACGACCTTCAAAGGCGTCATACCAGTGTAGAGGCCAATTATGCAGGCTCGGTTACACTTGAAGTGGTCTTGGATCCCGGATAACTTCGAAGCAAGGAGTTAATCTTCGACATAGTCCCGTTCATGGCGGCTATCATGCCTTTGCTCGAGATGAACCGTGTTTGCAAAGTTCAATGCGGTGCCGCACTACGCATACCTCAAGCTCAAGATGCGGGCCCTCGAGGAGTCATCACGGTCAGCGAAACACGAGCGCGCTCTCCGAATGGAGGAGCATCTGGCTGACTCGCATGGCGGAAGTTCGAGTAGCCTCTTAAGGCAATTCTCGAGTCCGGCATTAGCGGCCGGACACCGTCAAGCGCCGGAGTAACCTACAACAAGACCACAGCACGTTCCGAGCATGCGTAGTAATGCGGCTAACCCCACCCTCGCAAAATCGCGAGACCAGTACCACGCGTACATCACTACGCTCTGGAGATACCATGGGCATAGGGGGAGGGGCACGACCACGGCAGGCCTAGAGTGCGGCCCAACCACACCAGGGGCTCCCAAGTTTGTCATCCTTTTTTCCTTCTTTTTCTTCTTATCCTCAAGACTCCGTTTCCCAGAAGCCCTATCCGGTAGTAGACCTGCCGAACTCACGATGCAACAGCCAGGGAAGGAGAAAAGCTACAATGAGTATCCAGGTGGTCTCCATTACGAGCATTATACCTGTTTTATACACCATTCCGCAGACTACCCCTGGAGGGGGACATGTTAAATAGTCCCACCCCTTGCTTATCGCACTATTTGTATCGTTCTGCATTCATGGCGGTATTTTTTGAATAAACAATGCATCGCTTTTTGCCTATCGTTGCATTCCTTTTTTATACATATGTTCACTTATGACATGTTGCATCCGTACGCTTTGGTACGGCCAAATTCAGCAGGGGCTTAAGTTCCCCAAACTATGGTGTGATAAGTCTGAACACTTTCACAAGTGCGGCACCCCGAACTTATAGCATTATATGCATCGGCTCCGAATCATGTCTTGGGTCAATAGTTGGGTTTGCCCGGCTCCCATGTTTTGGTACCTTACGTTCCGTTATATCGGGTAAGGTAGCGCTGGGAGAACCACTGCGATTGTGCCCCAGTTGAGCTGGGTGAGCACCTCAGTGGAGAAAGCTAAAACTGACCATCATGATGGGGCAAGAGCCGGTCGCTGTTCGAGAGGTTTTTTCGAGTCCCTAAAGACTTATGCCGCTTAGAGCGAGGAACCAGCTTTGTCCGGCCCAAATGTGGATAGCGCCCCGAATTCGGCCTTCCGAACACTAGGGGCTTTGCCGAAATTTAAAATTATAGAATTCTATGGCTAAGTGAGAGTGTTCAAGCATTATAAGTTCGGTTGCCTCGTTCGTTGTGTTGAGCGCCTCCCTAGAAGGACCGAAAAATGGGAACAAGAGCGCTCAAGTTTATCCGAACACCCAAACACTTTCATGCATGGGGGCCGAAGCCAACGACTTGCCATCTCTCAGATTTGATAAACGGCCGCACAAAAGGTAATATTTTAAATTAACAAGCGTTGCTTAGCGCATATGAACAAAGTTTTCAGCGCACAGGATAACAAAATGCGAGCCTACTCAAAAATTACATCTTTAGAGCATTAACCCGCAATAATGCGGGCACCCTTCAGGACACCCTTATAGTACATCTCGGGCGTGTGATACTGCTTGCCCGGCGGTGGCGCGTCCGTCACAAGCTTCTCGGCGTCCATATTTCCCCAGTGCACCTTAGCGCGGGCAAGAGCCCGACGGGCACCTTCAATGCAGGCGGAGTGCTTGATGACGTCAACCCATGGACAGGCGTCCACTAGCCGCCGCACCAGACCGAAGTAGCTCCCAGGCATGGCTTCTTTGGGCCACAGCCGAACTATGAGGCCCTTCATGGCCTGTTCGGCCACCTTGTGGAGCTCGACCAGCTCAGGGGCACCAGATGTCTGGCCTCAGCATACTGAGACCAGAACACCTTCTCTGTCGAGCTCCCCTCCTTGGCTCTGTAGAACGCGGCAGCATCGGACACGCTATGGGGCAGATCTGCGATCGCTCCTGGAGAGCTCCGAATTCGGGTAGGTAACAGGTAATTCACTTTTACATGCTTGCTTTGCATGAAGAATGCCTTACCTGCCGCTATCTTCTTTACTGCCTCGATTTCCTGGAGGGCCTTTTGGGCTTCGGCCTTAGCGGCTTTGGCACTCTCAAGAGCCAACGCAAGCTCGGACTCTCGAGTCTTCGAGTCACGCTCCAAACTCTCGTGCTTTTCCACGAGCGCCTGGAGCTCTTGCCATACCTCCGCCACCCGCGCCTCCTGCTTCTCTCGCCCGGCGCATTCTGCGGCCGCATTGTGTTCGGCCGCGGACACCGCCTCCTTCAGGGTCGCCACCTAGTTCGTAGCCCCTGGAGTACCCATGTTATTCTTGTCATTTTTTCTTGCAACCAAATCCTTTTCTATAAGGTACAACTTTAGTAAGGTGTTACTCACCTTCCTTGTCCTCGAGCTGCTTCTTGGCACGGCCAAGCTCGACCTCGGACCGCTCGAGGCTCTGCTTCAAGGAATTGACCTCCGCAGTCAGTGCGGCAGAGGTCAGCAGCGCAGCCTGCATTCCCATATTGACATATTTTGGTTAGACTCCTGCGTATATCTTTTTAGATCCTCAGTTCGGCTTTTCTTTCCGAACACCGAACTGAGCATCAGGGGCTATTGTCTATGCGATACTATTTTTACACATCCGAATCACATACCTCAAAGCTTTGTTAGAAGGTGGTGCGAGCTTCGTCACCTGCTCTTGGCGGTGAACCTACGAATCACCGCACTCATGACAGTGCGGTGTCCCTCGTCGATGGAAGCGCTGTTGAGCGCCTTCAGCAAGTTATCCAGCGCCTCCGGTTAGACGGAGGCCGCTGGCGTCACTGTCTTGCCCTTCTCACGAAGGGGCCGCCCGCCGGACTCCGGAACCACCAAAGGTCCGGTGCGGAGTCCGGTCCAAGGTCCGGGAGGTTGCCCTATGGCACCTCCGGTGCCTCCTCCTCCTGGCTGGTCCCCTTCTGGGATCCCACCTCGGCGTCGTCTGCGTCACGAGGGGAGGAGGTGGTCGAAAGTGAAGTGCTATTCACATCCGACGAACCCAGGGACCCGCTCGACGAAGCGGGGAGACCGTCCTTGGGCGGACTGCATGGTTGTATGCAGCGTTAGAAGACACTATGCGACAAAAAGAAAAATTATGAGTTATTCAGGAATCCGCATACTTACGATCTTGCCAGGGGCTTGGCCCTCGAGGGCCACTCCTCGTCGCCGTCGTCGGTGTTGGTGGAACAGTCCGGGGGAAGAGTCCTTCCTTTCTTGGACCCTTCGGCCTCCCCCGTTGGGGAAGCCTTCCTCTTCTTCTCTCCCCCCGCTGGGGGAGAGGCCTCTTTCTTCTCCTCCTCACCTTCGTGGGAGGAGTCCGCCTCGGAGTCGTCGGACGATGAGTCCGATAACACCTGGCGCCGGGAACTCCTCCGGGTTCCCATGGCCTTCTTCTTGGCCTTCTTCTCCGGCACCACATAAGGCGCCGGGACCAGCAGCCCTGTCAAACGGGCATCCGCTGGGTCTTCTGGAAGGGGAGCCGGACAGTTAACCTGTCCGGACGTCTTCTGCCAGGCATGTTAAAGGTAATGGGAGTTTAGATCCCACATAGAGTCAAACTATGGAAAGCAAGTGTCCGTAAGGATAATATAGCTCACCTCGCCCGGGACGACGCTGAGCTGAATCCGCGATCTTGATGGCGGATGCGGGCGCCTCGGCACCCTTGAACAGCACCCTCCAGGCCTCTTTGTACGTAGTGTCGAAGAGCCTGCTCAAAGTCCGTGTCTGTGCGAATCGAACTCCACAGGTTGAAATCCAGCTGTTGGCACGGGAGAATCCGCGGATGAGCATGACCTGGACCACGTTGACAAGCTTGAGCTTCTTGTTCACTAGGGTTTGGAGACAGGATTGGAGTCCGGTCAGCTCCTCCGAATCGCCCCACAACAGGCCCTTCTCTTTCCAGGAGGTGAGCCGCGTGGGGATGCCAAATCTGAATTCGGGGGCCGCTGCCCATTCAGGGTCACGCGGCTTGGTGATATAGAACCACCCCGATTGCCACCCTTTGATGGTTTCCACGAAGGTGCCCTCGAGCCAGGTGACATTGGGCATCTTGCCCACCATGGCACCTCCACACTCCGCCTGGCTGCCGCCCACTACCTTCGGCTTGACATTGAAGGTCTTTAGCCATAAGCCGAAGTGGGGCTGGATGCAGAGGAAGCCCTCGCACACGACGATAAACACCGAGATGTTGAGGATAAAATTCGGGGCCAGGTCATGGAAATCCAGGCCATAGTAGAACATGAGCCCCCGGACAAAGGGGTGGAGTGGGAAGCCCAGTCCAGGGAGGAAATGGGGAAGGAATACCACCCTCTCATGGGGCCCGGGGGTGGGGATGAGCTGCCCCTCGTCGAGGAGCCGGTCTTGTGATATCGCTGGACAAATATCCGGCCTTGCGCAGCTTCTTGATGTGCCCTGCCGTAGCGGAGGAGGCCATCCACTTGCCTCCGCTCCGGACATGGTTGGAGAAGGGTGAGGTGAGATGCGGACTTGGCGCTGGAGCTCGAGTCTTGCGGAGATGGATAAGTAAAGGAGGAAGAAGGCGTAAGTAAAAGGTGGATCCTTATCCCTTATATATGGGCAGACAAAACTACGCGTCCCCACCAACCTGGTAAAACTCGCTTATCTCCCAAGCGCCACAATCAATGGCGCGGTTGGGTTACTACGTCTGTATTGATGAGAATCCGGAATAAGGGACACGATCTCTTTGTGACAAGGCGTGCCAAAGAAGCTGCGCCGCTAAACGCTACCGAGGTGGGACAATAAAAGCGATTCGAGTAAAGGCTTGGCCATGGTGTGACGTCATGCCACGAAATACGTCAGCAGATTGAACTTGTGTAAGTATTATTCTCTCTACGGTGGTATGTGGAATTTATTTTGCAGAGCCGAACACTATCCTGGTGTTCCAAATCTTCTATGAATTATTCGGAGGAGGAACCCGCCTTGCAATGCCGAAGACAATATGCGCGCCGGACTCGTCATCATTGAAGCCTGGTTCAGGGGCTACTGAGGGAGTCCTGGACTAGGGGGTGTCCGGATAGCTGAACTATCATCATTGGCCGGACTCCAAGACTATGAAGATACAAGATTGAAGACTTCGTCCCGTGTCCGGATGGGACTTTTCTTGGCGTGGAAGGCAAGCTTGGCAATACGGATATGTAGATCTCCTACCATTGTAACCGACTCTGTGTAACCCTAGCCCTCTCCGGTGTCTACATAAACCGGAGGGTTTTAGTCCGTAGGACGAACAACAATCATACCATAGGCTAGATTCTAGGGTTTAGCCTCCTTGATCTCGTGGTAGATCTACTCTTGTACTACCCATATCATCAATATTAATCAAGCAGGAGTAGGGTTTTACCTCCACCGAGAGGGCCCGAACCTGGGTAAAAACATGGTGTCCCTTGTCTCCTGTTACCATCCGCCTAGACGCACAGTTCGGGACCCCCTACCCGAGATCCGCCGGTTTTGACACCGACAACGTTCGTTCCAAAAATCACGCTCCCGAAGGTTTCATTCCGTTTGGACTCCGTTTGATATTCCTTATCTTCGAAATACTGAAATAGGCAAAAAAAACAGCAATATGGGCTGGGCCTCCGGTTAGTAGGTTAGTCCCAAAAATGATATAATTGTGTAAAATAAAGCCCATAAACATCCAAAAGGGGTAATATAATAGCATGGAACAATCAAAAGTTATAGATACGTTGGAGACGTATCAAGCATCCCCAAGCTTAATTCCTGCTCGTCCTCGAGTAGGTAAATGATAAAAAAAAGAGAATTTTTGATGTGGAATGCTACCTAGCATAATTCATAATGTAATTTTCTTTATTGTGGCATGAATGTTCAGATCCAAATGAATACAAAATAAAAGTTCATATTGATAAAAGAAATAGTAACACTTCAAGCATACTAATCAAAGTAATCATGTCTTCTCAAAATAACATGGCAAAAGAAAGTTCATCCCTACAAAATCATATAGTTAGGATATGCTTCATTTTCATCACACAAAGATGTTCCCAACTTCTATACCCCCGATGACAAGCCAAGCAATTGTTTCATACTTAAATAATCTCAAACTTTTTCAACCTTCACGCAATACATGAGCGTGAGCCATGGATATAACACTATGGGTGGAATAGAATATGATGATGGGGATTGTGTGGAGAAGACAAAAAAGGAGAAGGTCTCACATTGACGAGGGTAATCAACGGGCTATGGAGATGCCCATCAATTGATGTCAACATGAGGAGTAGGGATTGCCATGCAACGGATGCACTAGAGCTATAAATGGATGCTCAACAAAAGAAAACTAGTGGGTGTGCATCCAACTTGCTTGCTCACGAAGACCTAGGGCATTTGAGGAAGCCCATCGTAGGAATATACAGGCCAAGTTCTATAATGGAAAATTCCCACTAGTATGAAAAAGACAACTTAAGAGACTCACTATATGAAAAACATGGTGCTACTTTGAAGCACAATATATGAGACTCACTTCATGAAGAACAAGGTGCTACTTTGAAGCACAAGTGTGGAAAAAGAGATAGTAACATTGCCCTTTTTATTTATAGTTCTTTTTTTCTTTTTATTTTTCTTATTTTTTTAGGGCCTTTCTTTTTTTTGGCCTTTCTTCTTTTTTTTCTTTATTTCTTTTTTTTTCTTTGGGCAATGCTCTAATAATGATGATCATCACACTTCTATTACAACGTATGAATTACAACTCAAAAGTAGAACAAGATATGACTCTATATGAATGCCTCCGGCGGTGTACTGGGATGGTGCAATGAATCAAGAGTGACATGTATGAAAACTAATGCATGGTGGCTTTGCCACAAATACGATGTCAACTACTTGATCATGCAATGGCAATATGACAAAAGTAAAGTATGTCATGATGATGATGAGCGGAACGGTGGAAAGTTGCATGGCAATATATCTCGGAATGGCTATGGAAATGCCATAATAGGTAGGTATGGTGGCTGTTTTGAGGAAGATATAAGGGAGGTTTATGTGTGATAGAGCGTATCGTATCACGGGGTTTGGATGCACCGGTGAAGTTTGCACCAACTCTCAAGGTGAGAAAGGGCAATGCACGGTACCAAAGAGGCTAGCAAAGGCGGAAAGATAAAAGTGTGTATAATCCATGGACTCAACATTAGTCAAAAGAACTCATATACTTATTGCAAAAATTTAGAAGTCATCAAAAATCAAGTACTACGTGCATGCTCCTAGGGGGATAGATTGGTAGGAAAAGACCCTCGTCCCCGACCGCCACTCATGAGGATGCACAAGCCAGGTACACTTCATGTTTCAAATTTGTTACACAACTTTAACCATACGTGCATTCTACGGGACTTGCTAACTTCAACACAAGCATTCTTTGAATTCATAATCACCCAACTAGCATGACTTTAATATCACTACCTCCATATCTCAAAACAATTATCAAGTATCAAGTTGATCATAGCATCCAATTCACTTCCTATGATAGTTTTTATTATACCCAACTTGGATGCTCATCATTCTAGGACCAACTTTATGATAATAGCAAATACCATGTTGTTCTAAAAGACTCTCAAAATAATATAAGTGAAGCATGAGAGACTAGCAATTTCTTCAAAATTAAGATACCACCGTGCTCTAAAAGCTATATGTGAAGCACTAGAGCATTCAAGCTCAAGAGATATAAGTGAAGCACATAGAGTATTCTAGCAAATTCTAATCAAATAGGCTTCTCCCAAAAGGTGTGTATAGCAAGGATGATTCTGGTAAATTAAAAATCAAAGACTAATATAATACACGATGCTCCAAGCAAAACACATATCATGTGGCGAATAAAAATATAGCTCCAAGTAAAGTTACCAATGAACGAAGACGAAAGAGGGGATGCCTTCCCGGGGCATCCCCAAGCTTAGGATTTTGGCTATTCTTGAATATCTTGGGGTGCCTTGGGCATCCCCAAGCTTATGCTCTTGCCACCCTTTATTCCATAGTCCATAAAAGCTTTACCCAAAACTTGAAAACTTCACAACACAAAACTTAACAGGAAATCTTATAAGCTCCGTTAGTGAAAGAAAACAAAACCACCACATAAGGTACTGCAATGAACTCATTATTTATTTATTTTGGTGTTAAACCTACTTTATTCCAACTTCTTTATGATTCATAGACTTAATTACTAGCCATAGATGCATTGAAATAAGCAAACAACACACGAAAAACAGAATCTGTCAAAAACAGAACAGTCTGTAGCAATCTGTAACTAACACAAACTTCTGGAACACTAAAAATCCTACCAAAATAGGAAGACCTGTACAATTTGTTTATTGAACATCAGAAAAAAGAATCAATGCAAAATCACATTCCTCTGATTTAAAAAAATTATATTCGTGCGCGCAAAGTTTCTGTTTTTCAGCAGAATCAAATCAACTATCATCGTAGGTTATCCTATAGGTTCTACTTGGCACAAAAAAGATAAAAACACATATAAACAGAAGGTAGATGCAAGATTTATTACTAAACAGGAGCAAAAACAAAAAAACATAAAGAAAAATTGGGTTGCCTCCCAACTAGCGCTATCGTTTAACGCCCCTAGCTAGGCATAAAAGCAAAGATAGATCTAACGAGTGCCATCTTTGGCACTAGATTCATAAGTAGCACGCATGATTGATTCATAAGGTAATTTGAATTTTTTCTTGGAAAGTGATCCATGCCTTTCTTTAAGGGAAATTGGAATCTAATGTTCCCTTCCTTCATATCAATAATCGCACCAATCGTTCTAAGGAAAGGTCAACCAAGAATAATAGGGCAGGAAAGATTGCAATCTATGTCAAGAACGATAAAACCTACGGGCACCAGATTTCTATTTGCAACAATAAGAACATCATTGATCCTTCCCATTGGCTTTTTAATGGTGGAATCCGCAAGGTGCAAATTTAAAGAGCAATCATCAAGATTATGGAAACCTAGAATATCACATAAAGTTTTCGGAATCGTGGAAACACTAGCACCCAAATCACACAAAGCAAAACACTTATAATCTTTAATTCTAATCTTTATAGTAGGTTCCCACTCATCATTAAGTTTTCTAGGTATAGAAACTTCCAAATTAAGTTTTTCATCATAAGATTGCATCAAGGCATCAACAATATGTTGGGTAAAAGCTTTGTTTTGACTATAAGCATGAGGAGAATTAACAACGGATTGCAACAAGGAAATACAACCTTTTAAAGAACAATTATCATAATCAAAATCCTTGAAATCCGAGATAGTAGGTTCAATATTATTAGAAGTTGAGGATTCTCCAATCTCACTTTTACCAAATTTAGCATTAAGATCTAAAGACTCCGAATTTTTGGGACGCCTTCCAGGCAAGGTTGATTCATCATCACTCCCATAATCATCAAAATTCATATTGCAAAACATAGATCTAATCGGAGACGCATCAATAACTTTAAGATCCTCATCATTATTTTCATGGAAACTAGAAGAACACGCTTTTATAAAGCTTTCTTTTTTAGCACGCAATCTAGCGGTTCTTTCCTTGCACTCGTCAATGGAAATTCTCATTACTTTGAGAGACTCATTGATATCATGCTTAGGAGGAGGAGATCTAATTTTAAGAGAATCAACATCAAGCGAAAGTCTATCAACGTTCCTAGCCAAATAATCAACTTTGAGCAATTTTTCTTCAAGCAAAGCATTAAAATTCTTTTGAGAAATCATAAATTCTTTCACACTATTCTCAAAATCAGAGGGCATCTTATTAAAATTACCATAAGAATTATTGTAGGAATTTCCATAATTATTTGAGGGATTACTAGGGAATGGTCTAGCATTAAAATTTCCTCTATAAGCATTGTTTCCAAAACTATTCCTGCCAACAAAATTCACATCCATAGATTCATTATTATTCTCAATCAAGGAAGACAAAGGCACATCATTGGGATCAAGAGGAGTATTTTTAGTAGCAAACATCTTCATAAGTTCATCCATCTTTCCACTCAAAACATTGATTTCTTCTATAGCATGCACTTTTTACTAGAAGATCTTTGATTGTGCCATTGAGAATAATTAGCCATAATATTATCAAGCAATTTTGTAGCATCTCCTAACGTAATTTCCATAAGCGTGCCTCCATGGCCGAATCTAAGAGATTTCTAGAAGCAAAGTTCAAACCGGCATAAAAATTTGTATGATCATCCATAAATTCAAACCATGAGTAGGGCAATTGCGAAGCATCAATTTCATTCTTTCCCAAGATTGGGCAACATGCTCATGATCAAGTTGTTTAAAATTCATAATATCGTTCCTAAGAGTGATGACCTTAGCGGGAGGAAAAATACTTAGAGATAAAAGCATCTTTGCACTTGTTCCAAGAATCAATACTATTTTTAGGAAAAGATGAAAACCAAACTTTAGCACGATCTCTAAGTGAAAACGGAAATAACTTCAATTTGACAATGTTCTTATCCGTATCTTTCTTCTTTTGCATATCACAAAAATCAACAAAATTGTTTAGATGAGTAGCGGCATCTTCACTAGGAAGGCCGGCAAATTGATCTTTCATAACAAGATTCAGCAAAGCGGTATTGATTTCACAAGACTCAACATCATTAAGAGGAGCAACGGAGTACTAAGGAAATCATTATTATTGGTATTCGAGAAATCACACAATTTGGTATTATCTTGCGGCATGGCAACAAGTAATCCAACACACAAGCAAACAGAAAAACGGCAAGCAAGAAAGAGAGAGGAGATTGGGAAAGAGAGGGTGAATAAAATGGCAAGGGTGAAGTGGGGGAGAGGAAAACGAGAGGCAAATGGCAAATAATGTAAATGCGAGGGAGATGTGTTTGTGATGGGTACTTGGTATGTCTTGACTTGGCGGAGACCTCCCGACAGCGTGCGAAATCCTTCTTGCTACGTCTTGAGCTTGCGTTGGTTTTCCTCGAAGAGGAGAGGGTGATCTGACAAGTGTAGCGTAAGTATTTCCCTCAGTTTTGAGAACCAAGGTATCAATCCGAGAGGAGGCTCCTCAAAAGTCCCACGCACCTACACAAACAAGCGAGAACTCGCAACCAACACAATAAAGGGGTTGTCAATCCCTTCACGGCCACTTGCGAAAGTGAGATATAATAAAGATAGTAAGATAAGATAAATATATTTTTGGTATTTTATAATATAGATGCAAAAAGTAAAGATGCAAATAAAAGTAGATTGAAAACAAATATGATAAGAGATAGACCCGGGGGCCATAGGTTTCACTAGAGGCTTCTCTCAAGATAGCATAAGTATTACGGTGGGTGAACAAATTACTGTCAAGCAATTGATAGAAAAGCGCATAGTTATGAGATTATCTAGGCATGATCATGTATATAGGCATCACGTCCATAACAAGTAGACCGACTCCTGCTTGCATCTACTACTATTACTCCACACATCGACCGACTCCTGCCTGCATCTAGAGTATTAAGTTCATAAGAACAGAGTAACACATTAAGCAAGATGACATGATGTAGAGGGATAAAATCATGCAATATGATATAAACCCCATCTTGTTATCCTCAATGGCAACAATACAATACGTGCCTTGCAACCCTTTCTATCACTGGGTAAGGACACCGCAAGATTGAACCCAAAGCTAAGCACTTCTCCCATGGCAAGAAAGACCAATTTAGTAGGCCAAACCAAACTGATAATTCGAAGAGACTTGCAAAGATAACTCAATCATACATAAAAGAATTCAGAGAAGATTCAAATATTATTCATAGATAAACTTGATCATAAACCCACAATTCATCGGATCTCGACAAACACACCGCAAAAAGAGTTTACATCGAATAGATCTCCACAAGAGAGGGGGAGAACATTGTATTGAGATCCAAAAAGAGAGAAGAAGCCATCTAGCTAATAACTATGGACCCGTAGGTCTGTGGTAAACTACTCACAACTATGTTGATGTAGAAGCCCTCCATGGTAGATTCCCCCTCCGGCAGAGTGCCGGCGAAGGCTTCAAGATGAGATCTCGCGGATCTGAAGGTTCTGGCGGTGGAAATTGTGTTTCGTGGTGCCCTGGATGTTTTCGAGTGCGTGAGGTATATATAGGAGGAAGTAGTACGTCGGTGGCCGCCCAAGGGGCCCACGAGACAGGGGGCGCGCCCTACAGGGGGGGCGCGGCCTCCTATCTCGTGGCTTCCTCGGAAGCTTCTTGACTTGCACTCCTAGCTCTCCGGATCACGTTCGTTCCAAAAATCACGCTCCCAAAGGTTTCATTCCGTTTGGACTCCGTTTGATATTCCTTTTCTTCGAAATACTGAAATAAGCAAAAAAAACAGCAATATGGGTTGGGCCTCCGGTTAGTAGGTTAGTCCCAAAAATGATATAATTGTGTAAAATAAAGCCCATAAACATCCAAAAGGGGTAATATAATAGCATGGAACAATCAAAAATTATAGATACGTTGGAGACGTATCAGTGTGCTCAGCGAGTTCCCTCGGTACACCTGGCATCAGAAGGTTTCCATGCAAAGATGTCCCGATTCTCATGGATGAACTCGATGAGCGTGCTTTCCTATTTAGGATCCAGGTTAGCATTGATACTGAACTGCCTGGATCAATTGCCAGGAACAAAGTCACTAGCTTAGTATCATCTGCCGACTTAAACTTCAATATCGGATCATGCTTTGTGGCTTCTGCTTGAGAGGCAAAGAACGACAATTCTTCTCTAACATTAGAACTACTAAGCCGGCATTGATGTTATCTGATGAATGCAGGATAGCCTTGACCCGGTGCACCCAAGGGGTCGTTGACTCGCCCTCTTCTTGGGCACAAGCATCCAAATCCACAATCGACATGGGTTGTTTGCACGTATCTTTAAAGTTCTGGATAAACCGGGCTTTTAACTCATCCCATGACCCGGTGCAGTTGGCAGGCAGCCCTTCTAACCAAGTACAGGCCATCCCATCCAGCATCATGGTGAAGTATTTGGCACACGCAGCATCACTGACCTCCAACAGCTCCATGGCCATCTCATAACTCTCAATCCACGCCTCGGGGGGTAAATCGGCTATGTAGTTAGGCACCTTATGAGGTCCTTTGAAATACTGGCAGGCATTCATTATGCAGAGCCTGCACTAAACATGGTATACCCGTGGTTCTAGAGGTCACACCTGCCTCCACCGAAGCCGTCGGATAAACCGGAAGATGTTGATGAGCCGCCTGCTGAGCCGCCTGCTCAGCTTCTCGACATGCCCTGTCCTAATCGACCAAACCATGAGCACCATCACGCGCCGGGTCATGCCCACGCGGCTGGTTACGGCGCTGGTCATTGCTTGAAACGGTCGGTGAGTCCATGTGTCTGTTATAACTCCGGCTTGGGCGAGGGGTTGAATGAATCCTCTCTCGACTGTAAGACTATGCCTCCTGCTGCACTAATGCCGTTTGAAGAAGCTCTCTAGCCCTCCGTGTTTCAACCGCCGCTGGAGAATCACCTTCAACTGGGAGAGCCGCCAATCGTGTTGCCATAGCAATCATATTATCCAAAGGGTTAGAAAAATGACCCGGTGGTGTCGCCACATACTGGGGTGGTGTATTATTCATACAAGGTGGCTCCGTCGTGCACGGTTGAGCCGACGCTCCAGCCCGAGGTGCTTCAACCCGGTTTATCTCTGGTTGGTAACTGGTCCCCGCTCCAGGCGTGCAGAAGAGATTCCTCGCCTCGTAAATCGGTGGCAGACGACTCCGGTGCCTCCTTCTCATGATATTATTTGAAGCGTTCTGATCCAACGAGAGCCGAAAGAAACTAGCGTGGATTCGTTGTGCCTGAGCATCCAGAACAGCTCGCTCCCTGTCATCCTAGCATCCTCCGCCGCCAGGTCTTCCTTAGCTTGCGCTACCTCGTCATGTAGTTTTGCAATTTATGCGTTATGTCGAGCTTGATTCACCGGGCTAACCTCTGCTATTAACAAGGCTGTCAGCTTATCCAGAAAATCCGTCAAAACTTGAGCCGGCGGGCACACAGGGCCTCCTGCCCCAGCTGCCATCACCGCTGCTGACCCGGAGATCATTGCTGCTACAGTCGAAGAATTCTGCCCAGGCTGTGTTCCGGCCATGAAGATTGCAACCCTGTTCGGCGGCTCATAGGGGTCTGGAATACTGTCGCCATTGGAACAGTCCCCAAGCCTGCCATCTTGTAGTTGATACAATGAAGTAGTCTCATCTGTGGACGACTCACCATCGGAATAGATGGTTGTCTCTCCGCCAGACATAGATCCTTCATCAAATTCTGCCCCATGGATGAATCCCACGAAGGCACGTTTCATGGCGGGCTGAGCTCGGGCGGGTCTTGCATGCTGAGTCGTCTCGATGATGTCGGTGCAGATGTCTGGATCAGGGCCCGGCTCGCCGATCTTGCCGATGAAGACGTGAATTGCGCAGAAGGGGACCCGGTACCCGTACTCAATTGAGCCGGCCTCGGGGCCCCAGCCTGCATCGTCGATGTAGAGCTTGCCGCGACGACTCTTGGTCATCCGGCCCACAGCGTATCCCTTGATCCCTTTGAAGTTTCCCTTTAAGAACTCGAAACCACCGTGCGCTGGCCCCACGGTGGGCGCCAACTGTGGTGGAATAGTTACGGCAGATGTCCTAGTGTGAGGACTTAGTCGTGGAGCCATCGCAACTAGGTTAGATTAAAGGGGTTAAACGGGACAAAGGACATAGGAGTTTATACTGGTTAGGCCCCTTGCGGTGAAGGTAAAGGCCTAATCCAGTTTGAGGTGGTATTGCTTATCTCTCCATTACCAGGGAGCGAATACGCTTGACCTAGTCTTCGATCTCTTGTTTCTTGCCCTGAACCGCCGCCAGGATCGTCCCTTTATATACACAGGTTGACGGCCAGCGGCTCACGGAGTGCCGTCCAGCTCATGGACAACGTGTCCATCTCGGTGACTAACTATACCTGCCTTACAATAAAAGTCTTACACATATGGCAGTTTACTCCTACGGGCCTTAAGTCGCCCTTGCCTGTTAACCGTCATCTTCAATATCCTCATGGGCTTCATCCCTATGAACCGCCGTAGGTATAACCCGGTCCCTCCTGGGCGGGTCATACCTAATAATCATATCCCCAACAATGCACGTATGGTGAACCGTTATGTGATGAAGTTGGAGCATGATTTATTTATTTGTTGTCTTCCTTATGAGTGGAGGTCGGGATCGCGCGATGGTTAACTCCTACCAACCCTTCCCCTAGGAGCATGCGTGTAGTACTTTGTTTTGATGACTTGTAGATTTTTGCAATAAGTATGTGAGTCCTTTATGACTAATGTTGAGTCCATGGATTATACACACTCTCACCCTTCCACCATTGCTAGCCTCTCTAGTGTCGTGCTACTTTCGCCGGTACCATACACCCACCATTACCTTCCTCAAAACATCCACCATACCTACCTATGGCATTTCCATAGCCATTCAGAGATATATTGCTATGCAACTTTCCACCGTTCCGTTTATTATGACATGCTCCATCATTGTCATATTGCTTTGCATGATCATGTAGTTGACATCGTATTGGTGGCC
The DNA here is from genome assembly GCA_021437245.1 of Aegilops speltoides. Classification (NCBI taxonomy): domain Eukaryota; kingdom Viridiplantae; phylum Streptophyta; class Magnoliopsida; order Poales; family Poaceae; genus Aegilops; species Aegilops speltoides. The sequence goes on from CM038144.1 coordinate 29,639,971, forward strand.
AAGCCACCGTTCATAATTTTTTCATATATGTCACTCTTGATTCATTGCACATCCCGGTACTCCGCTGGAGGCATTCACATAGAGTAATATTTTGTTCTAAGCATGATTTGTAATTCTTGACTTGTAAGTAAATAAAAGTGTGATGATATTCATTATTAGAGCATTGTCCCATGTGAGGAACGGATGATGGAGACTATGATTCCCCCACAAGTCAGGATGAGACTCCGGATGAAAAATAGAAAAAAAAATGCCATAAAAAAGGCCCAAAAAATGAGAGAAAAAGAGAGAAGGGCAATGCTACTATCCTTTTACCACACTTGTGCTTCAAAGTAGCACCATGATCTTCATGATATAGAGTCTCCTATGTTGTCACTTTCATATACTAGTGGGAATTTTCATTATAAGAACTTGGCTTGTATATTCCAATGATGGGCTTCCTCAAATTGCCCTAGCTCTTCGTGAGCAAGCAAGTTGGATGCACACCCACTTAGTTTTTTTGAACTTTCATACACTTATAGCTCTAGTGCATCCGCTGCATGGCAATCCCTACTCACTCACATTGATATCTACTGATGGGCATCTCCATAGCCCGTTGATACGCCTAGTTGATGTGAGACTATCTTCTCCTTTTTTTTGTCTTCTCCACAACCACCATTCTATTCCACCCACAGTGCTATGTCTATGGCTCATGCTCATGTATTGCGTGAAGATTGAAAAAGTTTGAAAATACTGAAGTATGAAACAATTGCTTGGCTGAAACCGGGGTTGTGCATGATTTAAATATTTTGTGTCATGAAGATAAAGCATAGCCAGACTATATGATTTGTAGGGATAGCTTTCTTTGACCATGTTATTTTGAGAAGACATGATTACTTTGTTAGTATGCTTGAAGTATTATTGTTTTTATGTCAATATTAAACTTTTGTCTTGAATCTTTCGGATCTGAACGTTCATGCCACAATAAAGAAAATTACATGGATAAATATGTTAGATAGCATTCCACATCAAAAATTCTATTTTTATCATTTACCTACTCGAGGACGAGCAGGAATTAAGCTTGGGGATGCTTGATACGCCTCCAATGTATCTATAATTTTTTATTGTTCCATGCTATTATATTATCTGTTTTGGATGTTTAATAGGCATTTATATGCTATTTTATATTATTTTTGGGACTAACCTATTAACCGAGGGCCCAGTGCTAGTTTATGTTTTTTCGCCTATTTTAGAGTTTTGCAGAAAAGGAATATCAGACGGAGTCCAAACGGAATGAAACCTTTGCAATGATCTTTCTTGGACCAAAAGCAAACCAGAAGACTTGGAGATGAAGTCGGAGATGCAACAAGGAAGCCACGAGGCAGGAGGGCGCGTCTAGGGGTGCAGGGCGCGCCCCCCACCCTCGTGGGCCCCTCGTGTCTCCCCTGACCTAGTTCCTTCACCTATATATACTCTTATACCCTGAAAACATCCAGGAGAGCCCGAAACCACTTTTCCACTGTCGCAACCTTCTGTACCCATGGGATCCCATCTAGGGACCTTTTCCGGCGTCCTGCCGGAGGGGGATTCGATCATAGAGGGCTTCTACAACGACACCATTACCTCTCCGATGAAGCGTTAGTAGTTTACCACAGACCTTCGGGTCCATAGTAATTAGCTAGATGGCTTCTTCTCTCTCTTTGATTCTCAATACCATGTTCTCCTCGATGTTCTTGGAGATCCATTCAATGTAATACTCTTTTGCGGTGTGTTTGCCGAGATCCGATGAATTGTGGATTTATGATCAAGATTATCTATGAATATTATTTGGTTCTTCTCTGAATTCTTATATGCATGATTTGATATCTTTGCAAGTCTCTTTGAATTATCAGTTTAGTTTGGCCTACTACATTGATGTTTCTTGCAATGGGAGAAGTGCTTAGCTTTGGTTTCAATCTTGCGGTGTCCTTTCCTGGTGACAGTAGGGGCAGCAAGGCACGTATTGTATTGTTGCCATCAAGGATAAAAAGATGGGGTTTTCATCATATTGCTTGAGTTAATTCCTCTACATCATGTCATCTTACTTAATGCGTTACTCCGTTCTTTATGAACTTAATACTCTAGATGCATGCTGGATAGCGGTCGATGTGTGGAGTAATAGTAGTAGATACAGGCAGGAGTTGGTCTACTTGAAACGGACGTGATGCATATGTTCATGATCATTGCCTTAGATATCATCATAACTATGCGCTTTTCTATCAATTGCTCGGCAGTAATTTGTTCACCCACCGTAATATCTGCTATCTTGAGAGAAGCCACTAGTGAAACCTATGGCCCCCAGGTCTCTTTTCCATTATATTGAATCTCGTTTACATCTTGCTAGTTTCCGATCTACTATTTTGCAATCTTTACTTTCCAATCTATAAACCGAAAATATCTACTTTACCGTTTATCTACCTCTATCAGATCTCACTTTTGCAAGTGACCGTGAAAGGATTGACAACCCCTTTATCGCGTTGGGTGCAAGTTGTTGATTGTTTGTGCATGTATTGGGTGACTTGTGCGTTGTCTCCTACTGGATTGATACCTTGGTTCTCAAAACGGAGGGAAATACTTACGCTAATTTGCTGCATCACCCTTTCCTCTTCAAGAAAAAACCAACGCAGACTCAAGAGGTAGCAGTCATATAAGCCAAATATGGAACAGACGAATCAGGAATAACATTGAGAGCCACCACCAACTGTGCCTCTGGGTCAGGAATTGCAAGATCCTCCTCTGTAGGCAATTTAACTGATGGATTATGCAAAATTTCAAGAAAAACATTAGGGCGCACCGGCTTATGCTGACACCCCAGCCGGCTTAAAGCATCAACAGCCTCATTTTTCCTGCGATCAACATGCTCCACTTGATAACCCTTAAAATGACCAGCAATTGTATCAACCTCTCGGCGATAAGCCGCCATGAGTGGATCCTTGGAATTCCAAGTTCCTGAAACTTGCCAAGCCACTAAGTCTGAGTCACCAAAACACCTCAGCTGGCTTAGATTCATCTCTTTAGCCATCCGATGACCATGGAGCAAGGCTTCATACTCAGTTGCATTGTTAGTACAAGGAAACATCAACCTCTAAACATAACGAAATTTATCACCTCGTGGGGAAGTCAAAATAACTCCAGCCCCGAGCCTTCCAATTGCCTGGATCCATCAAAGTGAATAGTTCAATACGTGCTATCCGGCTTTTCCTTACGCATCTGCAACTCTGTACAGTCATTGATGAAATCCACAAGTGCTTGAGACTTGATAGCCGTTCGAGGCATATACTTCAAACCATGAGGTCCAAGCTCAATAGCCTACTTGGCTACCCGACCTGTGCCTTCTCTGTTTTGAATAATATCCCCTAGGGGAGCAGAACTAACCACAGTGATGGGATGACCAAGAAAATACTGCTTCAACTTACGGCTAGCCATGAACACGCCATAAAACAGCTTTTGCCAATGCGGATATCTCTGCTTAGATTCAATGAGCACTTCATTGACATAATAAACCGGCCTTTGAAGTGGATCTCAACACCGTGTCGCCAAGGAAGTGGTCGTGGTTTGAGAAGATGCAAGCCGCCATGCTTAAGTTCGATGTCGAGTGATCTATGGCGGCGAGGGCCGTCCTTTTTGTATGTCGACAAGTGTGCTGGCATGACCACGGCCGTGATTGCGTGGTCGAACTCCCGCCCCTTTTTGTGTGATGGCATGTGTGTCGGCCGCTGGCAAGTGCGCCAGCTGAACTGTGTGGTGTTTTTCTGAAGCTGGCATGGTGTCGACATGAACCCCGGGCGACGCATGGCCGCTGGCATGATCTATGGCCGCGGACCTTTTTCAAAAATTGCGTGCAGACATGAAATGTATCGCGGCCGTTGGGCGCACTGCCGACCCAAATATTAAAGAAGATGGACGCCGAGCGAGCGGCCGACCAAACGGACAAAAACGGACAAAAGTGCCGTCCGTTTGGGTCGGCGTGTTGGAGTTGCTCTAATAGTATGATTGTTTTTAAACTCGACGTGGATATACATTACCATTACAAACTACAAAGGACAACCACTTGTAAGCACACGAAGTAGGGAGGGGGGGGGAGGTCACCAATAGTGTTTCTATTCAACATAATAGACTAAAATTTTGAAATGAGCTTGATAAATCATGAAATCATTAGCCATCTTAATTTCTTTGTCGTGAATCACCACAAATTCAATAAAAGGCCTCTAGATGCACTTTCACTGCGCTCTATAAAGAGTGAAAGACCACCTACAGCCCCACACTCGCTCCACGCATGGCCCGATGAGTGGAATTCATGGGGCCAAATTCAAGGAAAGCAAAAAAAAAAAAAAACTACTGTGTTTCATAGTATGATACATTGATACTCATATCTAATCATACTCATCTATGTATACATTCACTGCGCTCTATAAAGAGTGAAAGACCACCTACAGCCCCACACTCGCTCCACGCATGGCCCGATGAGTGGAATTCATGGGGCCAAATTCAAGGAAAGCAAAAAAAAAAAACTACTGTGTTTCATAGTATGATACATTGATACTCATATCTAATCATACTCATCTATGTATACATGAGGAGAAATATTATTACAATTACTAATTGCTAAAGCACTTTCTAAAGTGCATTTAACTTCAGGACGAACCTTTTGAGAGTGATATATTATACATAAAAGTTTAGTCAACTACCAGCAATAAGCAAAATAACTCAATTTTTTGTACTATAATGCAGCAGCGCAAAAGTGTGTGGGACAGTCCACTAGTTTTGGGAAAGCCTGACCACTTGACGAAACGTGTCACAATTTTTCCTCGCGCTTTTTCAGGACCACTTGCACCATGTCCCGAAAAGGATACACGGAGACATACTAAAGCCCGGAGGTGGAATAAACCGGAAAAGCTCCTCCATCACGGACCTACCCTACGCCTAACATTGTGTGCAAGTGTAGCACCTCGTGGTAGTGTGGTAGTACGGCTTAGCTCCCATGGACCAAGCGTGAGAGCGTGTGTTGGTACTCGGAAGCTAGGTCAAGAGGAGTTGCACCCAACATCGATCGGCAACGCGCGCGGTGCTACCCTGCCGACCTCGAGACAAAATGCCATTACATCTCCTTTTCGGGTTTTTTTATTAGGAAAAAAACTTCGGAATGTGATTTGGGGAACACAGTTTCCGTCTGGTCTGGCATGAACCACGTGCAAGTAGCTGTTGGGAACCTATTTTTTCCCATCCAAATACAACAGCCAGTGGAACTCTGGAAAGATCCATCTGCTCCGAAGACAACATAACTTATATTTTAGTTCCTCTTTAGAAGAAAAAAAGCACCGTAGAAATTATCCACAAATTGAAGAATATGCCGGCTTATTTCAATGTGGCTGGATTATAGCAGTACATGCACTTCGCTTTGAGTAAGCAAGATGATACGTTGCGTGTTGCTACGGGAATCGATTGCAATATATCAAATGAGATTTGATTGTATGAAACATTAATATTTGGATTAATAATATGAATGCAAACTAAAAACAATCATTACATATTGAATTTAAGATGTACTCCCTCTGTCAGAAAAGCTTGTCTACATTCATTTGAGGAACAAGCTTTTTCGGACGGAGTGAGTACTTTTATTTGTTAATAATTTAAGGATTAATATTTCACTAAGGAGACATGGAGTCAGAGTAAGTAAAATTGGTAATTCAAATTAGAAAAAGAATAATAGTATTATGTTATTGTATAGTTGAAAATATTTATCGAACATAAGCCGCATGATATAATTAAAAAATACGCATGCATGTTGAAGTGGTTCCATGATGAGGTTGTATGTAAGGTGAAGCGGAATGCATGCATGTTAAGATATATAGAAATATTGAGGATCAACTAATAAATGAAAACTTTTTCCCATGCATGCATACATGTTCATTTGAATCCTCGATGATGTGGCGTGTGTCCATGTTGAGATAAATAGAAGTGCCGGGATAAATTATTTTGATATACTAGATAAGAAATGATGTAGAAATGTCTTGTAAATATAGAATATGGATACAGATTCCAATGCAACTCTAGCAAAGTCGTCATATGTGTCGCGATCGTCAAAAATTATGGATCTAGCTCCAAAAATGCCTTGTAGCCTCCAAGTATGGAGGTTGTGAAGGCATTTGTTTGGAGTTCGCTCCAACCCCAACCGCCGGTGCAAGAGGGATGCTTCATCTTCTTCCTCCTTGCGCCACAACTAGGTTTTGAAGCAACGAGCGGCCTATACATGCATCACCGCGCACAAATAATGACCGACCATAGGGGGACGCGCCCGCTAACTACCTGACATTAATGGCACGGTTGCCCCCTCGTATTCCATTGGCAGTCCGTCGGAGGGACACCATGCGGCTTTGTATCCTCACTTGGCGAGGCGTCCCACCATCAAAACACTAATCTTCGCCTCCCCCTCGACAAATGGCACTGCGCTGGAATGCAGTTGTTGGTTCAACAAGCTAGCTGACGGGGATCTTTCGTCCCTGATATGCACAGCAACATAACAAACTCCCCCCGTGCCACATTAGACGCGACAATCGGCGCACCCTCCTCCCGCAGAAGGCATGGCGTTGGCGGCTCCCGTGGTTGATCTAGCAGTTCCCGTGGCGCCGACGGCTCCCGTCATGGCGGGCGGCGTGGATCTGGCACCTTGGGCACCATCGTCACCGGCAAGGATGTTGGCCCTATCGTCCCCGTCGAGGCTTAGCCGGAGCCCGAGCTGAGGACCCACTCCGGATAGTGTTGCGGCTCTCCAAGCTCGAAGTGGGCGCACGCTGTTGCGAGTAGGAGTGCATCTGCGAGCACTTTGGTCCCACGAACGACAACAATGAGGAGCAGGAGCTTGCGGTCGCCGCTTCGACCCCTACGCCTACCTCGACGACCTGTCGAATTCGGACGCGGTGTAGGAGGAGAACGATGACTAGACGGAGCCGACGTCAAACTATGTAGGTAGTAGTAGCTAGCAATGTCGAACAATGTCTGCATATTTTGAAAATGCCATATGTAACGTGGCAGCTTTTGGCCACTAATGTAGTGGGTACTTAAGCTATCGTATTGATACACGTGGTTACAATAGTTGTTTAAATTGCCCCTACAAATTTGAGCAAATAAAAAATAAACAAAAAAGTTATGGAGGCGGACGATTGGTGATTTTGTGTTTGCGCACAAGGCCGTCAACCTCCAAATCATTATGTAGTATAAGGGAGCTCCATATTATGGCGGTCGCAATTATGACAACGCTGGTAGAGTTGCTCTAAGCTGTGTACGGTGGCAGATAGGAACATGTCATTTTTTCATAATACGTATAATAGTGGTGCCGGAACAATATCTTTCATGTGATCCTCACTGATCACTCCTACAATCACACAACAAAAACAATTGTATCATTACGTACTTGCAAGTGTGAGTGGTTCCAAAATACTATTATGGTACCAATCAATTTCATGGAAACCTTACCCACTAACTAAGACATGCAAATATGATTGACCTAATTCAGTGACAACAAAATATTATGTATTTTCATGTTTCATTTACCACTTTTTTCTCATTGGCTGTTATACAGACGTACTTAAGGTTCAACAGATTTATCTCCGTAAAACAACAGTGCTCTCGTAAAAAAACCACTAATAATGCGTGTATGGTACGCCCCACTCACACTACAAGTGTGCGCTATTGTCACACAAGGCGCGTGTCGAGCTCATTTCAAACTTCACCCAACCCGATTTCTCGCCATCCTCGCAAAATCCAGCATGCCTAGCAAGCTCAACAAACACATGCGTAAAAAACATCCTACAAATTCAAATAAAAAAATTGCATTTCACAATCATACACAGCATATTAACATAGGATAAAAAAAATGGCTCTTCCTGTCACGCAGCAGGCAACAAAACCTGTACCAGCGAGGGTGAGGGCATGGGGAAAACCGGCAGCGCTGTGACGGGCCTCCCAAAGCTCCCTGCCCCCAACCTCCAACCACTCGCTGCCAAAGCCCCAGCCGCAAACACAAGAAGGCCCCCCAAAAAACAAACGAAAAAAATATCATCACCGGAGAGAAGAAAGAAAAAAGAGGACGACGCACACCAAAATTCACCGCTCCTCTCTCCTCCGTCTGACCGCGAAGCTCCGTCCGTCCGTCCGCATCGCCTCATAAATCCCCCCTCTCCTCCGCCCGCCCTACCCAGACAGCAGCACCTACCGCCATTCCCCCAGTCGCCGTGTGCGCCAGCCCCAACCCCAACCCAAATCCACTGGCCTCACCGCCACCGTCGCACCTCATTTGTTTATCAATCACCAGCTCCCCTCCCCTCTCCCCCGTTCTTCCAGACAAACAATCCGCGGTTAGATCCGCCCGCTCAGGCGCTAGTGGGGGGAGAGGGGGATTTAGGTGAACGAGCATCTTGATTTTGACCAGTCCCAGCTCGGCCTACCTGCGCGTTTCTCCTTAAATCTCCTGCGGTGGAGGGAGGAGGGGCCGTGGCCGGACCAAGAAGGCAAGAACAGCTGCTGCTCCGGACATCTTGGCTGCCGGTGTCCCGAGGTGAGATATCCATGGCCTTGTTATTACTGTGCCAAGGTTGAATAGTCGCGGTGCGCCGTGGCTTCCCATCCCATGCAGGTTTTTGAGCTCATTTAAGCGCCTCTCGGTTTGTTTGTGTGTTTCTTGGGTGTTCGTGCTGCTGAGGTCGTCGGGATGTTGGTGTGCGGTGGTCGGTTCAGCTGGGGTTTGAGGTTTCTTGCCTGGATTTGAGCAAGAAATCCCTGCCGTTAGGCTATGCTTATTTCGGATTACTTCTTCCCCGAAGCTCAAATCTTTCCGTCGATTATCTTAGACTCTTGTGATGTTAGGTGATTCGAGTTCTACATGTCTTCTTTAGGCCATTTCAAGTGAACTGGTAATTTACCCCTGTTTCTTTCGGTTTAGCAAATGGTTGTAGAGGCGGCCTGCTGGGTGTTTTGTGGAAATGTTGGGACTCTTACTTGTTTCCTAAGCTGTCTCGGCGTTGATTAGTGCTATGTTGGGGGAGTAGCGGCAGTACTAGTAACGTACCACACACTCTGCTGTTGTTGATGATCCTCGGGAGTTGGTTTTCGTTTCAGAAAATTAACCCGGACAGTTACATGGTACACATGGCTTGATTGGAGGTACTCACTCCGGACGGTTTGCGCTGATTTAGTACAAGCGACAACTAATATGGAACGGAGGGAGTGGCGATTAGGAAACTTCTGCCTTGGAGGTGGTAGTTCAGATCTGAACTCCATAGCTTGTTTCATGTGACTGCTGTCCCCAAATTGTCTCTATGACCACCAACATGCTATAATACAGTTCTTTACTTGTAACAAGATAGATAGGATTTTGTCGATGTGTATTTTGGCTTATTACTAGACAAGTTTATTGTCCAATTGTTCAAGTATTTTATCATGCAGTATTGTTTTATCCCACCTGGGTGTTCAGTGTCGAGGTTGATGCTTATATGTTGTTGATCTTTTCATGTAGGAAGGCTTCAGGGGTTGAGATAACAGGTTGCTCTGTTGCTCGATAGACTAATAATAATGCTGAGGCAGAGCTCTAGTAGGAACCACAGATCGAAAGGTCTGAAGCTAAAGAAAGCTCTTCAGATAAGTCTTTTGGTTCTTGTCTCCGTTTGGTTGCTCTACCAAGTAAAGCATTCGTACGAGAAGAAGACGGCATATAATGAAAATGATGCCACCAATCACGAAGCCGGTGATGAGCATAAAGATGATCAGAGACAGGTGGGCGTCATAAAATTGGGCAGGAAAGACCTGCCAGCAAAGGAGGCCGATTCGTCAACACTGGATGAACGGATCGAGGACGAAGAGAATGAGGAGATGGAGCAAGTAATGAAGCGTGATGAGCATGATGACGACCCCATTGATGAGCCAGACCTGGACAAGGATGAGGATCTTCCTGAGCCTGGGGAGCACTCGGCTAACAAGGATGAAGGGTCAGATGGCAGGGCTGTGTTTGAGGACGAAGAGCGTAAGGAGCGCTCTCAGGAGGACCAAGAGAAGAGTTTCCATGGTGATGATGTATCCAGCGCTGTAACACATGACCCTCCGTCATCGCAGCAAGATGTGCTGACCCATCATGCCCAAGAGAAGATCTTATTCGTGGATGATGCTTCAACTGCGGTTCCTCATGAAAACCAGGAACCTGAGCACAAGGAGGAGGAAGACCGCAAGGCCAGGGAGAAGAGTTCTGGAGGTGAGAATGTGTCAAGTTCTGTGGACCATGATGCCCAAGTCACGAATCCTCTCCCGGACGAACAGCTGAAGAACATGGACAGGATCTTTGAAGGCACCACCAATTTGTCAAATGGAATTACATTCCGGGGTCCTGGAGTGAATGGAACCAATGAGGCTTCTTCAACTAATGCATCGTCCAACCCAAATACGAGCACTCCCAGCATGGTCTCGGAAAGCAAGACTGATCCAACTCCAGTAAATGTGACAAGCAGCCATGCTGTATCAGGGACAAGTAATTCAACCTCTTTGAAAGGTGAACATGAGCAGCCAGTAAATTCAACAGCTGCGTCGAACAACCAAACACAACTCTTGGCTGACCTGACATCAGCCGAGCTGAATTCTCCACCGAATGGGACTACGGTGGCTTCGGGTTCAACCGTAGCCCAAAAGGCCGCATCCAGAGACGGAGACAGCGTCAGTAACACCGACACATCCTCCACTCCGGCGAGCAATAAAGAAGACGGCGGCAGCGACACTCAGAAAGAAGACCAAGACGTGTCGACGAAAATCATGAACAAGGCGATCGGCGAAGGCGAAGTTCTCCTGGAGTGATCTCTCTCACTTCTCCTGTTAGCCGCTTCTCGCATGACCTGTAAGTTTGTAGGACTTCCATCCAAGATGAGCGCCGCGAGTGCCCCACTTTTTGTGTAAGTTTGGTGCGCAGGGACCTGCTTTGTGTTTGCCTAGAGCACATCACGGTATGTATGGGGCATGTGATGAGCGAGAAGCTTGTGCTGGAAGAGACATTATACCACCCCCATTCGGCAGCTCTGAAGCTTTGCTGCTGGAATCCCAACTGTTAGTGACGATGCCCGCCTTGCCTATAGTTGCGTGATTGTTGTTGTGCTGCTTGCATTTGCATAGCTAGTATGAGCATGTTGGTTGCTGAGATTTTGTTTGTGAAGCTCATGTGGTGCAGCTACTAGGTTGTATAGCTTTTGCGGATACACTTGACCTGTACGAAATCACAACCATCTGCTGCACAAAGCGTTCTACTAAGACTTTTTCTGGGGGGATCCTGACATCCTGGAAAAAGTTATACTTAATACCTGACAAAAGTATTGGACGGTGTGGTGTTGAAGGTGTGTATATATATAATCAGTGACGTGTACGTGGGTGTGGGCAACCTGGCAATGTCATCATCCAATCCAACACAATTTATGGTGCGCCGGTGCCGTCCAAATTCCATTGATTGTGTTCATGGGTCACTCGATCTTCTTCACATCCATCACAGACGACAATTTTTTCACCGGAATTCCCTCCCGATCTAGCCATCGTACAAAAGAAAACCCTTGCCACAGTTCTCTCGAGCAACGGAGCAAGGCGAGGTTTGACCAAAGATCATCTTGCGGTACACCTGACCTGAATCACGTGCGGTCCCTTGAGATCATTTATGGCCAAGTCTCCTGAACATCGAAAATTGCTCCTTGGTTGGTACAATGGAATCAGTAGCGCCCATCACCCTTGGCTGCGAGAATCAAACGACAAAGAAGCCGCTGCCGGGTTTTCCAAGTTCAACGCATACAGGACCACGGCTGGACAGGAGCAAACCAAAGCCATATAGACAAATCAGCAACCAATTGGCCGGCTGATATATTTACATCACCCAATACAACCAACGTTTACACGGTAGCCAGCCAAGAGCTAGCTACCGCACGAATGAATCGGCGTAAACCCTACGACCAATGCTTCAGATTCACTGCAGGTTAACCAGGAGCTAACCGGCACATGACCCAACAAAAAAGACCATCCAGCATACGGCACGACGCCGCGCCACAAGACCATTACACTGACTGCTACTACTAGGAGAATTTCCTTTGCCGGGCAGGCGCTTGCAGGTTAGCGCGGAGCTAACGGCGGGCACGCGTCACGGCTTCTTTTATTTCATCCTTGAAACTGAATTGGGGAGAGGTGAGGTCAATTAGGTATTGGCCTGGGTTCTCCCCCGGTCTGGTGGTCGTATGCTTGGTTTGTTCACTCAGCAGAAGCCGAGGAACCCCATGTATTCGTGATTGTGGATCATCGAGATGCTCTTCTCGGTCCCGACAACACCTGAAGCAAGCGACATGTCGTCGTTAGGAAAACTGGCAGGCAACACGCATTTAGACTTCTTAGATCATACTATAAGCAAGTTTGCTCGGTCCAAGAAAGTTTTTTATTTTCTGTAAGCAAGTTGTTACTAGTACTTCCAAAGATAACTGTTACTCACGGCAGTGACAATTACTAGTAACTGGTGCTCTAGCCTATGGATGCTTGTTTGGATTATTACTTTTGACGGTGTTTGTTTTGATATTTTCAAAGATAACCTTGTAACAAACGTTACCTGTTGTCTTGCTTGGTTGAATTTTAGCTAAACTGGTGAACGATTGGCTAAATTAGAAGGTGAGGTAGTAATGATCCGTACCCATGGTAAGAGCACTGGCGAAGATGACAGAGGAGAGGATGAAGACGATCAGCGACGCCCTCTTGAGCACATGTACAATCTTCCTGACCAAGCACTGGCCCCAGAACCCAGCCAATATGGAAATGAAGATCAAGTAGAGAGCTGCAGGAGGAATCAACCAAACGTTGTCATCAAACAGTTAGTTTGGGTAGTTCTTGCCCGGTCTCTAAACAGCATCCAGGAGCCATGGACTTACCATAAGGAATTGGGAACCTGCCAAGAAAGTAGAACTCGACCACAGAGAGAGACGAGGAGAACATCATGACAAATGTTGCTGTTGCACTTGCAACCTAGTAGGCCCGAACAAAGAGAATAAGTGATCAAAATCTCAGACTTTCTAGATATTTTAGATAGCAAACAGCTCAAGTTACAATACTCTTCTTTGCAATGTTTTTGTTTTTTGAAACAATCACAGGGGAGGCAAAATGTCCACCTGAATTTTCATTTTAGCCAATAATGGCAGCAAAAGCAACAGTTTACAAGGGCGCAGGCGATTTTTTGACTATTTTCTGAGCCATAGTTAACTAACAAATGAAGTTTTGCATCAAAACATGGCAACTAAAACGTCCTAGGCCACCCAGAGCAAACTCAGACAAATTCCCTATCCAACTTGGTTATCCAGTTTCAACTCAAATAATGAGTATGTCATACCCCGCAAAAAAAAAACCAGTATGTCATTATTCAGCGACGAATCTGAATAGATCTAGATCTAGGGAAAATTACGTGAATAAAGAAACTGGCCTACACACCTTCCATCCATCAGAGCATAGCATGTAGGCCGCTTATAAACAACAAATAGCACATGGGGTTCAGTACGACTCCCTGGTCACTACAGCTAAGCTCAACATCTAATGCTAACAGTTTCTTCCTGTGTGATTACAAGACTGTGTCCACATGTAAATCATAGGGGAGAACAAGGCCAATAAGCTCCATGCACTATGTGGTTTGCATGAAACCAAGTCTGAACGAGAAAAACAGACAGGCCTTGATGACAAAATACAAGGACAGTCATAGAATGGACCATGTCAAAAACAAGCAAGGACTGCAAACTACTGTATTAAATAACCCCTGCCGCTTAAGTCAGACCTACTTAGATCTAGATAGTACACTACAGTACACTGTACACCTAATACATATCTTGTCTGAATTAATTATCTTAGAGATTACTGACAATCATATAAATAGCTACAGATCTGAGACATCTACCACTAGCTAACTGAAGGCGGTACACGGGAAGAATTGTATGGAAAATTTTGAGAAATTGAAGAACTGACTAGATGATGCAAAACTGATGTTTTATATCACAAGCATATATTTTCCTGTAGCCTACTAAATAATACTATAATTTTTTATTTGTCACGCTTTAAGCCTATAATACTGTGATCAAATTAGCAAATTCAAAAATTGCAAAACATGGTTTTGATGCTAATTCAGACATGAGATCTGATCTCTTTGGTAGGTATTCAAATCGGGCTACCTACACGAAAAGATACATTCTTATCTTTCTTCCCCAGTCTTGTTGAATGTTACCAAAATGGCAAAATCTATTTAGCTCTTTCTTGAATGTCTTAGAACACTATACACAATAAACTCAACTACAGTGCCTGTCTGGTGTCCCTTAGTATCAGGCAGTACTAGTAGGGATAAAACGTATGGTCATGACACTTGTACTATGCCTCTTTGGGAGGCTAACTATGCTCTCTCAAGCGTTGCATTTGTGTCAGTGCGTGACAAGCAAATAACATCCAACATAAACATATGAACGCACGACTATTTGAAGACTGACAAGCAAGAAATGAAACCTTAACACATGAAATGATTCAAATACCTGAGGGATGCACCCTAGCTCAAGAAGTAGTGGGCCGAGGATGAAACCCCCTCCAGACCCGAGAAGACCACCGACTGTACCGCCCAGGAGGCCGCAGAAGGCGCAGAAGATGAGCTGCGTCGGTGACCACTCAATATTGGCCTCACAGACACACTCCAGGTTACCATTCATACGTCTAGCACGGCTCTCCCTGCACAGCTGAACGGCTTTCCACACGAATACACTTACCGCAGCTGGGACCTATATCAATCAACACACGTGGTTAGATTATATAAGGTAGAAAAAGGTTGCACTGCAACCACCTAATTTGTGCAATGTACAACCGACAGAATAGTTAAGGTTTGGTGTAAGTTAAGGGGCCCTTAAAAGCGGCTGATAGATGGTATAAACATGCAAGTCTACCAAACTTTTCATGAGTTTTGAAAAGACATATGCATGTCCATTGCGATTTGCAATGATATGCACTCAGACATAAGCAGAACGGCGAGCCGAGGTTTCTGTGACAACTTAAGGGAAAGGGCAAGACAGTATCTAATTTGTTAATTAAAAAGCAGTACAAGAGAAAGTAGTGGTATGGCTGCAGCATGATTCTCACCTGCAGAATATTGATCACCCAGTAGAAAGTGCTGCATGTTTTGGAGTTGTTCTGCATAGTAGAAAAAAATACAGAAATTAGCGACAACTGTCAGCAAACGTATGCCTGAAAAGCTTAAGACAGAAATGGCAACAGAACAGCAGAAATTTAGCTGACCCACGATGTAGTAACATGCACTGAAGAACGTAGTAGTAAAAGCTGACAAATGGAATCACATATGTACATGTGCTCAAGAGCTATTATTGCCCATGGACACTCCGTACCGATGACAAATGGAATCACATTTTATTCAAAAAAAAAAAAACAAATGGAATCACATAAGACATGCTTTGCTACTGTACTTATGGGAGAAAGGAGGGGTGATAAACAACAATGTCATTGTCAAATCCAATCAGTGCTGAGTGCATAAAGGTTATCAAACTAGACAACATTAGAAGTATGGAACTACTGCTGTGATGCATATGAAAGAGACCTTAAGGATTTGCAGCACCAAGAAAGATGACCAAACAGCCAACAGCACTAGGATATGCTTCCACCTCAAATTGAACATCAAAGTCTCCTGGAATTAAAAAAACATGGAATCAATTATTAGGGACATAGAGACAAGCTGTACTTTTGGGGGTTTGTTGATTGTTTTTGAGATAGCTAACCGCTTATTCCAAGCGGTACTTTGGGGGGGGGGGGGGGGGGGTTGTTGTTCCCTTGCATGTTAAGGGCATCCACCAAACTCACTCTAAACCAGAGAATCGTCAAAATATACTAGATTAACTTCCCTAATCATGTCACCATTGAAAGATAAGCTATCCTAATCATGTGATTGCTTCGAAAGGTGGATCTAACAGCAACCGATCGCTCTTATTTATATGTTCAGGTCAGAAAAGCCCCAGAGTTGCTTAGCAACGAACACCACACACTGGCAGGTATTTGTGGCTTACCAGGCCAGATTTCTCCACGGGCTTAGACTGAGGTAGGAGAGGCTCCGTGTAACTCGGATCAATAACCACTGCACATGTTGAGCCATAACACCACGTTAAAAAATGTAAAAAAAAAGACTGTTGACTTGTAAGTTTGATAATGAAAATTACCATCGCTTGGGGCACTGTCAGTCTTGGATTGGGCCTCTCGCTCCTGTGTCTCCATCTGCAATCATTCCCACAAGGGAAACAAAAATGAAGTTGTAAGAACAGAGTGCTGTTGAGGCAGCTAATAACAGAGCCAATGTGACAAGAACTAACCAGGATCCTTGTCTCCTCCCTCCACATGAGGATGCCTTTGTAGAAGGACCGCGAGGAAGTTCCTGCAAGGAGTTGATCACGCCAAAAACAAATCCACTTTAGTGATCTGACAAGACACGCAAGGGAGCTAGCTAGGCCAGCGCAAAAGTCAGAGCCTAGCTCTAGCTTAACGGCACGTTTTGGCAGCACGATGGATCGAGGTCCGGAGGACACGAACCTACGAAGAGGATGATGATGAGGACGGTGATGAGCCAGTAGGGGAAGACGACGCTGAGCTCGACGCCGATGGTGATCCCGAGCATGAGCATGGGCTGGAAGAGCAGCGCGAGCTTGTAGTCGAGCACCGGCGCCTCCTTGGTCGGGTGCGACACCTGCAGGTTGTACCAGACCGACGACGCGGACGCCCCCATGATCATGCCTGCGCGCAAGCAAGACAAAATACCACGCGCATGAGCAAATGGATCCATCTCGGACCGTCAGACGCATGGGCCAGCGGTGGCTGTGGGTGCCACGAGTGCTCGAGCAGGCTTACATTTGGAGAGCGCGGCGGCGGACTTGGTGTCGAAGCCGAGGACGAGGTTGAGCAGGGGCACGAAGATGCCGCCGCCGCCCACGCCGCCGACGGTGCCGAACGCGGAGCCGAGGAAGCCTACGACGGTGGCCACCACCAGCCGCCAGTTGAACTCGAGATCCTGAAGCGCGCGCATAGGCACAGAGGTCAGCCGACAAACACCACACGAGCGTGCGAGGGAGGGAGGCGAGCAGGACAGAGCGAAGGGGCTTACGGGCCAGACGCGCGCGGAGCGGGAGGAGAGGCGGGGCGCGCCATTGGGCGCGGCGGGGCCGGCGGAGGAGACGACGAAGCAGGCGAGGGCGGCGGCGCAGGCAGACCCGGCGGCGAAGTAGGCGAGGAAGCCGCGCGTGCTGGTCCTGTTAAGGCGGCCGTAGAGGCCCGCGGGCGTGGACGCCATGCAACCACTAGAGACTAGACCGGCGGCGCGAAGCGAATCGCTGCACGACTGCGGCTGGTGACTGGCGATGAGCACCAAGGCACGGCGGGCGGCGAGAGGGAGGGGAGGTGGGAAGGAAATGGCGTGCGCTCGCCTCCGCCTGGCGATCTTATAGGCGGGACGGGGGTGGATGGGAATTGAAGGTGGAGGAGGAGGAGGAGGCGGAATTGGCGTCGCCTTCCCTGCTGGGCTCCGTCACGACGGACTGGCCGCAGCGGGGCGGGGAGTATTTTCGGACTGCTTTGACTCGGCGCCGTAAACGGCAGGCAGTAAAACGTTTCCTTCATTCACTCATTCACAGCGGATCTCATTTTGTTTTTGATATAGCTCACCGTTCATGCCGGATACGTTGCCAACCTGGCTGCTTCCACAAATCTTTTCTTTTTCTGAGGGAGCTTCCACAAATCTTCTCCATGGTAACAATGGCCAAAAAAAAAAAAGAGTTTACCTGGAGCACAGACACTGGACGAGAGATGAACTCTCTCGCCTCAGATTTTACTTGCACGTAACTTTCGTGCCGTGATACACTAGCATGTGTGGCTTATGCTTGACGTCTGCCTTGCATATGTTTCTCCACGCTCTTTTTTAGATTCATTCAGAAAAAGTTGTTATCCGGAGTATATTTGCCTTGGTATACAACACTTCTCCACACTCTTTTTAGGTTCGATGTCCGGAGTATATTCTCTTCACATACAACCATTTTTTTTCGAGCGGTGCCCTTACGGAAACTAGCAGCTCCAAGAAAGTCTTTGTCAGAGTTGTACGTACATCACATGATACACGTCTTCAGGCGCCGCTTTGTTTCGTACCATTATGAGATATGATTGGTATACGTTGAAGTCTTTTTATGTATGCATGTTTTGATGTGCCGTGAACTATGATGGCAATCATCATAAATTATGAAATTAGTAGAAAAAAGGGACACGCGAGCGTTACAATGTTTCTGTAAAACAACTAAGCACATAACAAGGTAGGCTAACCGTCGTTGGAAAAG
This sequence comes from Aegilops speltoides, assembly GCA_021437245.1. Taxonomy (NCBI): domain Eukaryota; kingdom Viridiplantae; phylum Streptophyta; class Magnoliopsida; order Poales; family Poaceae; genus Aegilops; species Aegilops speltoides. The sequence continues at coordinate 29,658,372 of CM038144.1, forward strand.
TTAGTGCAAAAATTGAAAATACAAACTCGTGTTTTCAACTAAAAGTCCAATCCTTACATATTTGTGTAAGATAAGCTAACGTGCATGGCCCCATACGTTGCTTGATAGGAATGACAATTTCCACGGGCTAACTATTTCATTGATATGTATTTGAAGGAAAGTTATGTAGACAATGTATTTTCTTCTCGAAAAATTGACATGAGCGTTGTACGATTTACACAAGGTTCCCAAGGGAACCAGATTAGCCATAAACGACACGCAGACTACTCGCGAAAGAGGAAACAACTATATCCGGAGCTTATTGTCTTGGTTTAAAACACTTTCTTTTTAATTAGGTTCGATGTCCGGAGTATATTCTCTTCACATACAATCATTTTTTTAGAGCGGTGCCCTTACGGAAACTAGCAGCTCCTAAAAAGTCTTTGTCGGAGTTATGCATCACACGACACACGCCTTCGGGCGCCGCTTTGTTTCGTACCGTTATGAGATATAGTTGGTATACGTTGAAGTTTTTTTATGTATGCATGTTTTGATGTGCCGTGAACTTTGATGGCAATCATCATAAATTATGAAAATAGTAAAAAGTATGTGTGAGTGTTACAATGTTTTTGTAAAACAACTAAGCATAAGACAGAAAAATAATCTCATCTACATAACAAGATAGGCTAACCCTCGTTGGAAAAGTTAGTACAAAAAATGAAAATACAAACTCGCGTTTTCAACTAAAAGTCCAATCCTTAATATTTGTGTAAGATAAACTAAAGTGCATGGCCCAATGTGTTGCTTGATAGGGATGACAATCTCCATGGACTTATTATTTCATTGATATATGTATTTGAAGGAAAGTTTCGTAGACAATGTATTCCTTTTGAGAAATTGACAGGACCACTGCCTTCCAATTAGAGGAAAAGAGGGTGTTACATTGATCTACACAACATGCAGACTACTCACGATAGAGGAAACAACCAAATATGTGCAAGCAAATATCCGCCAATGCTAGGTTTGTCAATTCTCAGTAGGTCATCCTCTTGCCATACGCGGCGGTTCCTCTGCTTCCTAATGTTCCAGGGGCAAGTATATCATATGATCCAACTGCACTCCCTCGCGCTCCGTTCGGAGGCACTCGCGAGGAACCCTTCCCACCACAGGTTTACGAAAGATTCAGCGTTAGACGGGCTCGGGATGGTCGGCCACTCAGACGCATTGAAAGTCCTCCATACCTCCGTAGACAATTTATTAAGATTATTGGTTGGGTTTAATGATGAAGTCTTCAAGAAAAATATATGCATTGAGATTTTGTAATGAATGACAATTCTCATGACGCAACAAATTGCAGTGAAATGTATACGAAGGAATGGACCATAGGTGACGCATGAAGTGTATTGGGTGGATTTTCCCGGGTCCACCATCCTTCTTCGCTCATGTCATTTCCCCCCATCTAATCCAATGACATCTGCTCTCTTTATTTTTGTTGGCTCCCTAGTACCATACAACGAGCGTGTTGATCCCTTCACAAAGTTGCCTAGCGAGATTAAAGCATGACATTGCGTACATCGAGATGTATGCACGACCACTCTGATCAAGAATTCTTTGCCAGCTTTCGACAAAGCCGCTCTTTCCATTCATGTATATGTTGCCATATCTTATCTTTACTATATTCAACCCTTTGCTCTTCGATGTTCCTATTTTCGATAGGTACAGTGTCTTGATTATTATTTTGCAGGGAAATATGTCTTGATTAATTAACTAATCAGTTTGAGCCTTCCATGCTTATAAACGGTAAGCAAAGCGTGTAATTTTATGTTATGTAAGGATACAATTGTTGGTTTGAAGTTTTAAGTCCAATAGGTAGTTTAAAGATTTTCAATAGTATTTTTTTGTGAAGGTCTTCTACGGATTTTTGGAATTTGGGTGTAGGCGCACCTGATTAAGCAAAAAGAAAAAAGAAAAAGAAAAAGAAAAATTTGTGGAACTTTTGCTGGAACAAACTGACTTCTGGGATTGTTGGCAAAAAAGACAAAATTGAAACTACGAACTGTGGGATTGTTCCACGACAAACTGACTTCTGTTTTTCTTTTAGATGTCACAAAAGTTACTTTTTTACCTTTCTTTTGCAATTCGGGTACATGTGCACCCGTTTTCCAAGGTATACTTTCGAGGTCTTTAAGGCCTTGTACAATGCTAGGTGTTTACGGAGGTGCTTAGAAAAATAAAGTGGATTTTTCTGAACCACCGATGCCTATTTCTACATGAGAGACGTCTAATTAAGCGTCTAACCTATATAAATAAACACCGACGCTTAAAAAAGCCTGATTTATTTCTCCAAGCACCGTGCATTGTAAAAGGCCTAATATAGCTAAGCAGGTCAAATTTTGAGTGAAAGATCTTCAATAGTTAAGCAGTACAATCCCTCCAGTCTCACTGTCGCCCAGCCCCGGGGATCCAATCAAAAGCCCTCCACGGATAGAAAAACGCTTTGAGACGGTCGCGGAGAGCGAATAGCCAATGCCCCGTAGCAGCCGCGGCTCGTACCAACGCACAGCGACACATGCCAATTCTAAATTGAATCTTGTGCCGCCTTGCCTTGCGAGTCTAAACTCAATCAACTCTAATCATACATGTCGCCATTTTGAATCGACGTAGCACCACGGCCGATTACGTCGACCCAACAAAGTATAAAAAAAAGTGACGATTACGGATGAATAAGAACGGGGTCAAATCATCGGTTGGCCCGGGCCGGGGGGAGTAACATGGTTGGAGTGACCGCTGTTGATTGCATCAACCAAACGTGCTATTGCGATTTAACAAGTCAATTGTTTTGGAGGGAAACAAAGCAATCCGATCCACTGCGCGCCTTCGGAGCAGCTGTGATTCGAAGAGATTTTCTAGCCTCACGAGAGTAGTTACACTACTGCTAGTAGTATATGTCCCCACCTGCCCGTTGCCGAAGACGGCACGTTATTGCGTGACATTCATGCATTTTACTATTGTACGTGCTGGTGGGAGGATATGCTGGTGTCCGTTTCGGATTTGGTACCTAGCGGGGTACTTGCCGGGCATTGGTGCGGAAACAGACCACACTGAGCACGGACATAAATCCTGTCCGCCCAGCTGCGCGCATCGTCCATCACAGTAGGTCACGATGTTCCGATCTACTGTAGTACACCGCAGTGGCGAGTCCAGAACGAAATTGGAGGGTGGGCTCAAAGTTAACGGCAGAAAAAATGAAATGTTCCGTTCAAGAGAAACAACATCATCTCGTAATTCTTTTATCCAAATGAGCTGAGAATATCACAGAATACTACTGGAAGCATCTAGTGTTGACTCTAATTGTTTTGGGATTTTTGAAAAATATTAAATTTTGAGCTGAAATTTGAATTTGTACAGCTAAATAACCATTATCTCCTTGTCCTTTTGCCAAAATGTAATCAAACTTCCCCAGAATACTAACTAAAACATGTAGTATTCATTTAAGCATACCAGAAAGGTTCTTACAATTCACATACCAAGGCATCAAAGTACGAGAGAAGCAATAACAAAGACAATGAGATGTTGCTTCTTACTACTTGTCAGTACTGCTACTGGTATTGTAGTTATAGAACACCAAAATATAGAGATGTATGCCCAAGATCCCTCGCTCAAGTCACCAACCACAAGCCATCTGTCCAAATTAGCACACTTGTTAGTGATATAACAATAAGTCGTGCACATGTAAGTATTAATACTAGTAACACTAACATATATACCTCTAAGGAATCACATTAAACTCATAAGGCAAATGTCCTTTCCGATCACTCATTTTCTGAAATTGTATCATGATTTTGTCATCGTGAATGCTTCTGAATATCTCTTTCTCACAATAGCACACCATTAAATCATTTAGCCAATCATCTGATAGTTTGTTGCGCAAATCTGTCTTGATGATCTTCATTGCTGAAAATATTCGCTCAACTGATGAAGTTGCTACAGGAAGAATGACTTGGATGAAATTCTAGTATAGGCATTCTTGGTTGGTTTGTACTCTCATCAAATGTGGTGTCATTTCTCTCATTGCTTGGAGTTGAAGGATCAGGTCCCTCATTAGTTGAACTAGGAACTATGGTCACTACAGCCAGGGAAAGGGGATCTGGGTTCACATTCGCTGGGATCAGTGGACTGGCTGGGATAGGATCAGGTTCGACATGAGGAGTGCTTGAACTACTTGCAAAAAAACTGTTTATGCTCATATTTTTTCTCTTCATCTCTGCAAATCTGCAAATAATTTGCATAGGAATAGGACCTAAATTAATTAAGATAACATGAACTAGCAAGTAGCAACTACAAATGTACAGAAATTATTGATTCAAATTACCCAGCCGGCCAGCGGTGAGCACACGTCAGCGCCTCAACTCCTTCAAAGAAGACAGCAACAAAAAAAAACAGCGAGACGCCTCCGATTCTCCGACTTAAAGGCTTGGCTGGCACCAGGCGATCTGGCGGCAGCAGCCGGCCGCCGTGATCGACGGCCGGCTAGGGCTAGCATGACCGATTGGCGCCTTGGCTCGACGCCAGTGGTCGGAGAGGCGCGCAAGGCTCTGGGCGGTCTCCGGCGATCCGCCGCCCGCCGGTTACTGGTCGCGGCCGGCCGCCTAACGCCGACGAACGCAGTGCAGGGCGGATGCTCGTGTCGGCGTGTGGATTGTGCGGCGTCGTGGAAGCGATGGAGGCTGGAACCCTCGATGCGTGCTTCTTTGCTCTGGTGTGGCCGTGTGGGCTGTTCCGCTCGTGCCTTTGTTGGGCTAATGGGCTGACCTGAGAAGAAGAGTAGTATTTAAAAAAAAATTCGTTTTTTTGGAGGGTAGGCTAGAGCCCTATGAAGCCCACCTACTGGACTCGCCACTGGTACACCGTACGGGTAAAATCCAAAGCAGTAAATAGAATTTTTTTTTTTGAAACGGAGGCAAAAGATTTGCCTCTTCAATTAAATAAGGGAGAGAAGAGTTTAGAGTTTTACAACGCACTCACAAATAAGCGGCATGACAATTACTCGTACAATAAGATGTTCCCTAGCTTTCTTGCGCGTGATAATCCAAAGTTTAGCCTCTTCTAAAATTTGGATAGGAGGACCGGCGGTGGTGCGCTTTTTGACGGAATCTGCAGGCGTTTCTCTCATTCAAATGGTCCAAGAAAGCGAGCATGGTGAGGAAGCCATTGCGTGGCGGTGAGGGTTCTGATCGTCGGTTCTTTTTGCCACCACTCGGTGGCGGTTGCTTCTACCGCCAATCGGAGGTGTCCATGTGCGTGAGCCCAAGCTTCTCGATGATTGATCTCTCGAGCCTAAGTGTGTAGCGACACTTGACAAAGAGGTGTATCCCGTTTCTTGTTCTCTTTGCAAAGCGGGCAAGGGCCACAGTTTGGCCACCCACGCTTCTCCAAGCGATCGGCAGTCCAGATTCTATCTTGCAAAGCCAGCCAAGCAAAGAATTTAACCTTTGGAGGTGCCCAAGCCTTCCACACCATGCGGTCCATGGGGGACAGAGTCAGGCCTAAAAATTGCGCTTTGTAGGCGGTGCTCGCCGTGTAGATCCCATTGCTCGCATGCTTCCAAATGATGTTGTCTTCGGCTTGATCATCAAGGTGGAAGTCATGCACAAGCATCCAAAGGTTAAAGAATTCCGAAATGTGGTTGACGGAGATGGCAGTGTCATGTTTGATCTTGAGGATCCAAGCGTTCCCCTTCAGAGCCTCACGCACCTTCCAATTCTTTCTCTTCGATGCCTCATAGATTAGTGGTGCAATGTCCTTGGGCTTGCGCCCCAAGAGCCAAGGGGAGTCCCAGAAAGGTGTTTTTGCGCCGTCGCCGACAGTGATAGTCGTAGATGCATAGAAGAACTGGAGGTCCTCTTCAGTGCAGGGGTTGCCAGAGCCAACCCATAATCTGCGGGGCTCCTTCCATTCATACCATAGCCAACGAAGCCGCAAGGCCCGTGCAAATTTGTCGGTATCGAGCACCCCAAGGCCACCATAATCTTTTGGTCTACACACCACTTTCCAGTTGACCTTGCATTTGGCTCCCGTGGTCTTCTCCGCACCCGACCAAAGGAATGCCCTCTCAATCTTGTTGAGTGTATCCAGAATGCCCTGCGGCACAATGAGAGGTGTGATAGAGAAAACCGCTTGGGAGGAGATGACGGACTTGACGAGAGTCGTGCGTCCGATAGCAGTGATGTTTTGCCCATCCCAAGTGGTTAGTTTTCCGGCTGCCTTGTCCACCAGGTATTGGAAATCCACCGTCTTTAGCTGCCAAACCGAGAGAGGTAAGCCTAGGTATTTCATCGGGAAGGAAGCACGAATCACCGTAAATAGAATGGAATTCATGGACATCTGAGCATCAGAACATGGGCTCGCGGTTCAGAGAAGAGAAGGCTCGCGACCCACTCCTACTCCCGCTCTTCTCCAGCAGCAATTGGACGGTGTATCGCATTCAGTTCCGATCACACCCGGATCTTGCCACGGATTCGGTGATCGATGCCCGATGCGGGAGGTCATATTCCACTTGCATTCTTCTTCGAGCGTTGAGGTGGACGTGGGCCGGGGCCACCGCCGGCGTCCACATCCTCCAGACAGAGTGGACGGCCCAGCGCCACCTCGCCTCGCTCTGCCAATCCGAGCGAGTATATTTGGCGCATTTCGTTTGATTTGAGCGACTGGTCGGGCGAATTTTATGTATATCACGCCCTGCGCCTCAACCACCGAGTGGAAGCCAATCGCGCGCCGTCACGTCCACGAATGCTGACTGTGGCTGCTGTTCCCTTTTTCTGATTGAGCTGAGAAGGCGGCCGTGCATATGTGCTCTTGTTTACGTACTTCATGATATGGTGGCTTACTGCGGCACTGCCTACTGGGTCTATCGCCCGGCCCCGGCGCACGTGGTAGGGCAGGACCGTACGTGGTCGTTGGTAGATGCATGCACATATGAATGAAAGCGGCGGGAGATAATATGGAGTGGAAGGAAACTACACATGCATATGCAGTTCCTGCCTTGTACATGCACTGCAGACGAGCACTTGTCTTCTTGCCTTGTGCTGCTGGTGTTGTGCGTGCCGGCTGGAATTAGTGCCGCCGGGGTCGCGCATCAGGACTGACTTCAGGCGGTGGTCGCGGCACGCCGGCCGTTGCTGCTTGCTGCTGCATCCATCTCGATCTCCGGTGCCGCCTTGGCCCAGGCCGCCGGTGGCCTCGCCGCTGGTCATGGGGTAAAGTCAGACTAGCCACAGTGGAAGTAACTTCAAAGATAATATCGAGTCCAACTCGTGAATTTGCTTATATGTGGACCGAGTTAATGAGGAGGAGGTAGTTACTGATGAATATAGCTAGTTTCTTGTAACATCACATGTCCTAATGCAATATGAGTCTATAACCTAATAAATGAAGCTTTGTATGTTACCACGCTTATGTTACTACCTACTATGAAGGTACTCCCTCCGTTTCTTTTTACTCCGCATATAAGATTTGGTCAAAGTTAAACTACACAAAGTTTGACCAAATTTACATAAAAAATTATGAACATCTACAATACTAAAACTATATAGTATGAAAATATGTTTCATGGTGCATCTGAATATATTGATTTCATATAGTGAATGTTTATTATTTTTAATATAAAATTAGTCAAACTCTATAATGCTTGACTTTGACCAAACTTTATATGCGGACTAAAAAGAAACGAAGGGAGTAGTAACATAGTCTAGGGACATGTGTATGTTACTAGTGTATGTTAGCACTGTAGCTAGTCTCAGCGGTCCAGGTGCAGGAACAGGATGGCCACATGGCACACAAATGCATTTATATTTGCGACACCTACCCAAAACCAGGTTGGCCCACCTTCGGCCCTCACACGGCCCCAGGGAATTGATGTCTAGTTGTAGCTCAAGTTGATTGACCGACCGAGGCCGAGCTGCTCGGAGCACATGGACCAGAATTTTGCACAAATCAAGCGTGATCTTTTTTTCTTTTGCCGGATAAATCAAGCATGATAATTGTCACCGAGAAAACGCTCGTCAACTGCCTCCGACACCACCACAGCAACCACCGAAAAAAAGAACGAGGAATCACCACCTCACCCGAGCTCGACGCGGCTCCATCGCTGATATGCAGCTTTGCGGACCTCCAAGGTGGCTCATCAAAAGTGAAGCCCTTACCGTTGAACGAATCGGGCAAGGCAACACCGGACACGCCATCGAACTCGGATGTAGCACCCACCACGACTAAGACGCCGAAGGAGGAAACCATATCTGTCATCCACGAACCACGAGCCCAGTAGATATTCCGTCTTCTAGATGTCGTCGATGCAGACCACAATCTGCATCCGCTCCTTGACTACCTCCCAAGCTCCATGTCGACGCTGGAGCAAACGTCGTCGCAACGGCGGAGCCCGAGGACACAGGTCCACCACGAGGATGCCGCCGCCGCCACGCCATCCTTGCTTGAAACAGACTGGTTTTCAAATCCGTCCCCGACCATAGGACCGATGGCCTCGTCAGGAAAGATCCGAAGATTCTTTATTCAGCGTCGCCATCGTCGTCACCGAAGCAAAAACGATGAATAACCTAAAAACCTAAACTATAAGGGAGTAAAATTGATCCACACGTGTGGACCCGGCGGCCCCCCTCACCACCGACGATCGAGATCGCCGACGGAGGAGAGCCACCGGAGAACGGCGTTGAAAGATCGGCCCTGGCGGCGGCCAGGGTTGCAGCCGCCAGGGACAAGAGGAAAACTGGCGAAGCATTAGTACGTGTAGTACTTACCCGCAAAAAAAAAATAGTACGTGTAGTACCAGCGTACCATGTGATACTCGATCCTAACATCATCTGTACTGTACGACCGACCGCCAACCCATCTCCATTACTTCCAATCAAAACGTGGCGACGGAGACGTACGTTTCCATACAGTAGTACTGCATGTATGTTGAGCATTTGAGAAAAAGTCTGTTTAGGACACATCTAGATGTGACATAGTTATGTCACCTATAAACCGATTTTCACTCTGTTTGTGGTCTATTTTTTTGTCATCTAGATGTGAATTAGACAAACTGTTTGGCGAATCCCTCGCACATGGAGAGGCGAGATCTTTTTGTGCTAACTTGCCTGCCGCCCCACGGTCCCGGCCAGTGGCCACCCCCACCTCGCTGTCGATGTTCCAGGGCTCACTGGCCAAGCGCAAGCGGCCACACAAATTTATTTATCATCATCCCGATACTACAAATTTGGAAATTGTTTCCCGCATAGAACACTCGTTGTTCCTATGAATAGTTTGGAGTCTGGATAGACTCTGCCAAAGAACTGGCGGAGAAGGCCCTGGAATGTGCGCAGCGCGGGCGTAGCCGCCGTCGCCGGGATCTTCGTGCGACGTCGCGCTCCCCGCCGATCGATAGATTGATGCGCCTATGTATGTACGAGCGCCTGTTATGACAGTGCTTGTACCGACGGTATATCGTCAAGGACGAAACGAGATGGACGGGTATAGGGGGGGCAGGACGATCGCCCGGAGCTCTGCTTTGGAGTTTGGCTTTGTCGTGGCGCCGACGCGACGGCGCATTTTCGGTCCGTAGTTCGACTTTACTTTAAAGCTGTTTGTTTAACCAGTTCAATCCGTCTACTCTCGATCGTCTCTCCACCAAACCCAGGGGATCGCCATCTTCCAATCAAATGCTCCCAACGGACCGGATAGAAAAACATTCCGTAACATTCGCGGACAGGCGAGCAGGCGGCCAATGCGTGCGCATAGCGGAAGTCCACCGTAGCTACGAGTGGATCGAGCTGAGCTTGATTAATTGGCTCAACGAGCACACAACGCATCCTTTCCTGACTAAATAAAACCCTACAATTTTCAATCGAGGTATATTACGAGTCTACGACGCACGATCACGTACTGATCGATGCCACAAACAATAACAAAACTGAGGCAGACGACGTTGATTTTCTGACGATTTAGTACGAGTTCCCGAACGTTGGTTCGCCTCATGAACGAGAACGAAGTCAAACTATCATGCTTAGTCATCAATTGGTCACGTCACGTTGGCCGGGAGTAGATGATGATTGAGGCGAACGCCGTTGCACTGATCCGGTCATTCCTTGTGAGTTGTGATTGAGATTGATCCACCTCCTTGTGTATGTTCATTCGGGCGACATGACTTGCTGTGAAACAGGTCCCGCACAGGCACAGGAGTAATGCCACTGGCCGCGGTTGCACAGCACATCACGTGCTGGTTAGGATACGTGGCGTTCGGATTCGATCGAAATGGCAAGGGACCAGATCAATCGTACCACCGGTTGTCACTGCTATTTAGTGCTAAAATAGACCGCGCTGCAGACATCAATCCTGTGGATATTTTCATATGCCAGCACATCCATGCATGAATGCATGGCTTCTCCGGCACACACGCTCGAGGTGTTGGGTTCCTGCGGTGCAGGATTTAACAGGTCCAGGGAGCGAGGATTGCTTGCGAACCGGAGCACTGATCTTTCAGTCAATTGGATTTGGATATCGTACTCAGCTTCGCTTGCGCGCTGATCCTGTCAAGCCATCATGGATTTGTTTGGTGATCAATGGAGGGGAGATCATATTCGACTTGCGTTCCTCGGCCGAGTAGCTGGATGTCTGTCTGTATGTCTGTTTGTCTGGCCTTGCCGCCTGGCGATGCGTCGAGGTCGACATGCGCGCCGCCCGGCGGGGGCCATGGCTGTCCACATCCCCGACAGAGTGGACGGGCAACCGCCACCTCAGGCCAGCATGAACAAACCGAACGACCCAATGCATGAGAGGATACATACGTTTCGTCCGGTCTGTGTCCGCTTTTGCCCCGTTTCCAGACCAAAGTTGCTCTAGGTTTGGGGCCAAAGCGGACATAAAGCGGACGTCTTTGCGTCCTCGTCGTCCGTCTGTGTCCGCCCTTGCCCCCACCTGTCACTCTCTTCTTTTCTATACCTGGCCCACCATGTGCACCCACCACGGACAAAATCCGGACAAAATATAGGGTAGCAGCGGTGGGTGCAGCGAGTTTGTCTGGCCTCTGTCCGGCGTTTGTTCTCTCTATTTCTACCCCATACGGACAAAATTCGGACAAGAATCGGTGGGGTTGGCCTCAGGGGCTGTTATCCTAGCGCAGATCTCCTCCATACGTATTTATACTTTTAGATAACTAAACTTCTCAATGGCAGCGGGGTTGAGGAGTTGCGTCGCTTCCGTTCTTCTTTCTTTTCTTTTCTTCCTTGTGTTGCTGTCGCGGATGCGCTCCGCGTTGCTGACCGGCCCGGGGAATCTCTCTTGCGCTGCACTCCACCTCCACGAACCGAGCTGTGCTGGGCCAACCGCGGAGCGTCACGTACACAGACGCTGACGGCGGTTGCAGGTCCGTCTATGTACGTACGTCTGCGTTGGTGAGCTCCTATCCAGGTTCTTGTTTATTCGTACTACTACTATACACTGTACTATACTCGGAATCAGTATGGGGTCTCTCCTCTCAGGGCATGTACAATGCATAGCCTTAGGGTGATGCCTCACATGCCATGTAGGATCAGATATGACGTAAAGTAGGTTCGGATAGGGAAGCGGGATCCTTTCTAGAAGGCGGGTGCTTGAAGAGAAAAAAGTGGTCCGATGACAAAAGCTAAAAAGGTTTGAGTGAAAATTAGAGATGCATGTGTACTAGAGTCTTTATTTTCCATTTTTTAATGAGGCCCACTGGTGGTAGCTTGCATTGGGAAGAAAAATTAAATGTAGGTGCCTCAAATTAATTTTTGTCATGAGGCATATGTATCCATATGCCACCATTGTACATGCCCTCACACGGCACGCATGACGCATGAGACGTAGATTATGCAGGAAAGCGATCGACGGATGTGGTAGGGCATCGGCAGGCGTTGTACGTTGTACGTACTGGCTGCAGGCGGAGTCGGTTGTCGCCGGGGTCGGGGATCATGGGGTGATCGTTGCAAGTGGTGATCTATCTATCGGCTGGATCTCGCTCGTACGTTCTCAGCGTGTCGCCGCAATAATCCATCCTTGGCCGTGACAAGATTTCGATCTCCTCGGGAGTGAAGTCCGAAATAAACCCTGAGGTTGTAGACATCGACGCAGATGAACCCTCACCTCTAAATCCTGGAAGTTGATACCCTGAACTTTCTGATCCCGGTCTATCCTAACCCCCTAGATATGTTTGGCGCACCAGGAAAGGCACAATCCTAGTCGGGAACGTTGTTCTTTCATTGCTTGCGAATTGACACATCGCTAGTCCCTGTTTTTCGACCCCGTGTCCTCTCTAAGGCGACGGGGAATATCCGCCCGCCGGCGCTTCTTCCCGCCTCACTCCTCGCCGCCGTCGTGGTTATTGCTTGGCAAAGCCTCGGCTGTCTTGCGGGTGGCGGCGTCTCCTCGACACTGACTCCTCCTCACAACGACGGCTCGGATCGGCGGCTGGTGCCTTGGCGGCATGGCGCGGCGGAGGCACAGTGGCGTCACGCGGCGCCGGAGGTGGTGGGCGCTTCTTGCCGGTGGTCTTTGCCTCGACGGCCCGGGACATGGGATCCATCTTGGCTGGATCTGGGCGGCGGGGTTCTGGGTTGTGACCTCTGTTAGGCGTGGCGTTGTGTTCTCGTGGCTCCGCTGCGACTCGCTCCCGGCAGTGGTTGCTAGCGGCGTGTCAGTGGTGCTGGCTGGTGGCGCCCGGGGCGCGGATCCGGGGATCTCGGTCCGGATCTGGTGCGTCTTCGACGCTGGCCAGCGTGGTGCTCACGGCAGGGAGTGCGGTGGTTGTCTCCGGATCCTTGCGTGGAGCGTAGCAGGTTGGAGGGTGTAGGTGGTGCACCGACACTGGCGGTGGCGGCGGTACGAGCGCAGCCATGGCGTGCGAGGCCTTGCCAGGAAGGGTCTTGGTGGGCAGCGGGCGTTTGGTTGTTGCCGTGTGAGGCGTGCGGCGATGCCTCGATGGTGTGGGTGCCAGCGTGTGGTCAGAGGTGCGAGTCGGATCCATTCTGGTGGCAGTCCCCTGGCGCGGGTGAAGGCCGCCGTGGCAGAACTGGCTTTGCACCGCTCGGTGGTTGCTGCGGCTCCTAGTCGATGTTGAAGGTGATGGCTTTGGGCGTGTTCCCTCGGCAGGGAGGGAGGCTTCGATGGCAAGTTGTTGCGGTGAAGGTGGTGCGAGGCATCTGTTCGGGACTGGCCGGGATCTTGGAGACGTGGAGATGTGCAGCGCTACGGATGAAAATCCTGTTCAGTTCTGGCCGGACCGGCGTTGATGGCACATGCGGGTGTCATTCACCTTCCTGGAGGCTTCATCGAGTGCAACGCCATCTTCCTCGCGACCTCGTATCGGCAATTGTCTCTCGGAAAGCCTTTATTCGAGGGATCGGCATGATGGTAACGTCTTTGAGGTTGTTACTCTGTTGGGAGCATTGTCTTTGGGAGACTCGAGGTCCCATGATCGCTCCTCCGGTGTTCACCGCTGCGGATCTTTCTCCTCCGGCGCCATGTACGGTCGTCGCTGGCTATTCCAAGGAAGCTGGAGTTGTTGTTCTTCGGAGGTCTTCAGTGTCGGCCGAGACGCGGGGAGGGGCTTGGTGTTGGGTAAGCTTTTTATGTCGTAGCGGTGTTGTTGTGTTTGGTTGTCCTTGTTCGAACCGGGTGTAGAGTTGGTTGCCTTCGTTGTTCGCAACGAGTGGTAGACGTTGTTGTATGTCTTATTTCTCTTCTTCTATAAAGCTAAGGTACGCAATTTGCGTACCCTCAAAAAAAAGAAGAAAAAAACACATCGCTAGTCATCTTCTTCCTCGCTCCAATCTCTCTTCGCCTGTTCCCTTTCCTCTCATATCGATCAATGGCAATAGGGTAGATGCTCCTGGGGAGGTGGTGGCGAGTTAACAAGCTACACATTGACGGGAGCAGATGCAGCCGGAAGAGATGAGCCGCGCATCGTGGCAAACGTCATCGACCAGGCCATTAGCGAGGCCATTAGTGAGCGTGCATAGCTCTCCGCCGGAGCATCCACGCTGCCCTGCATCTACTTCCTATACACATCTTGAACATCGCACTCGCCGCTGGCTGGGTTGACATAGTGTATAACACGCACGTGCGCCCTGGCACTCCCGTGATCGCACGCTCTCATCCCACCCGCCGTTCTCCTTACTCTTGACGCCGCGTTGGCTTGAGCAGATCGTCATAGCCGCCTCCCACTGTAGCTTTGCGGACGTCGGCACGCGCGGCGAGGGCGACCGCAGGCATGCGAATTTTTCAGTATCTGCGACAACGTCGACAAGCACAATTGAGGGCTCTTTCTCTTATCGGGGTGTCCTGTGTGTACGGCGGCGCTGTAGTAGCGCGGTGCTGGTGGATGCGAGATTACGGATGTGGTGCTTCAGCTGTGCGCATGCGCGCACCATGGCGGCACAAGCGCACTCTATAGAGTTCGCCTTGGCATCAACTAGATGAACAACAATCGGCTTCATCTTCCCTTCCGCTTAGTCTGGACGAACAACAATCGCTCGCCAACGAGGTCCCCAACGTCAGCTCCTTGAGTCGGGAACTCGGGATACTGCATCGTCGGCCGCGCACGTCCTCAGGCTTGGAAACGCCCAGGAACTCGTCTGCGATAGCGTCAGACAGCCGAGCCGACCACCTCCAACACGCTCATCAGGGCCTCGTCCGGAGGCGAGCCCACGATCGATTGGGGAGTGAACTTGTGAGGAAGAGATATTGGGGAAGGAGATGCATATGACAAGTGGGCCCATGTTATAAGTGACTGTAGAGATCAATCCCGACTGGGATAGGGCCTTTCCTACTCCATCAAACAAGATTTTACTTATACCAGGTCTTGATTGACCGGGATTTGTAAATACATGATACCTACTTCAGGGAATTGAAGATGAGGGTTTATTTGTGTCGGCATCTACAATCTCAGGGTTTATTTCAGACTTTACTCATCGCCTCGGTGGATCGGTCGAGCACGTGAGATTTGGATGAACAGTAAAGGACAAGTCAATGATCCACCACCTACAGTAACATGACAGTCATGATTGGCCATGCATTCACTTGGCGATGGCAACATGGCACACATGACATGAGCATCCACCCGCCGAGCCGCACATGACCCCAGCCACCGCCGGAATTGATGCTTGAAGTCGCCGTTCAAGCTAATGTCGAGAGCGATCCGGAAGCAGACCCAAAATCCATGTTCAGCGCTTTTGGTTCGGGATTTCCCTCGCATGCATCACGCGGAACTCCACCGAACGAACGTTGCAGAAATGTTTTGGCGACAAGTTCCTTGCGGTAAACAAAAACTTGATGAATATGCGCTGGATTCGGCAGCGATCCTGCCTCTTTCCGCCCAAAAAAAGAGAGAAAAAGGCGAGCCTGAGAAATAATATGCGTTGGATTTGTAATATACGCACGTAGGCGTAGGAGTATGTCGTTGAGCCTGCCAAAGCCGTCGAAAATTTCTTGTCTCCTTCTCGCAATTATTCCGGCGACACCACCATCGTTCTCGATCGTTTGGGCATCACAAAAGGATCTGGCTTGCCTGCTCCCTTTCCATGCTCCTATCCGTGCTCCCACTTCATCCTACGGCTGTCCTTTTTCCTTTTTCTTTTCTAATCTAATCATCTCCCCCCTGATTTTTAGGGAGTGGGGTCGGGTCTTATTTTCTTCCAATCAAATTAAGCCACGTACGCGGGAGCACGGATGGGAGCATGGAAAGGGAGCAGGCAAGTCTCGTCCATCACAAAATGCAGGTGGCGACGATGATCCAGCTGTCGTGGTTCTAAGCCTGACAGTAGAATAGGGGGGTAGGTATGGAGAGGCAAGATCCTAGCTATGGAGTAGTTGTATACGCAAGGGATTTACGAGTTCAGGCCCTTCTGGGAGGAAGTAACAGCCCTACGTCTTGGAGCCCGGAAGCGGTCGACTGGATTATATGCGTATGAGTTACAGAGGTGCGAATCCATTACACTGAGGAGGGGGGTGGCTTATATAGAGTCTGCCAGACCCCTCCGGCCCTCAATTATGCGGGGTTTAAAGTACATTAATGCCTGGCGTTACTGGTAACGCCCTACATAAAGTGCTATCATGGCCATAAGGACTACTTAATAACAGACCGCTTGAGTGCAGAGTGACTCTTGATCTCCTGGTGGTCGAGTGAGGCTTCATGGTCGAGTGTATTCAAGTCCGTCGAGTGGAATCCTTCCAGGTCGACTGAAAGGCAGTTTCTTCTAGAGATGTCCTTGGGGAGGGTACCTTGGACAGGTCCATGACCCTACCTAGGTACATGGCTTCATCATTAGCCCCTGAATGGATCGAGGTTTGAGTGAGGAAGGAGTTGAGAATTCTTTCGACCTGTTTTTTGTGCTGCGAGTGTGTCTTACTCTGGACCAATGACTTTTAGTGATGGCATCAACTTCTCTTTCAGTCGCCTTGATCCATTCTTTGTATCTGTCGAGTGACTTTTATGAGCTTGGAGATTTCCGAGCGACGGATCGGAGGAAATCTGCGGTCTGACAAGTTGCTCTGCTGTTCGCGGATTTAGCAGGATCGGAATTTTGGGAAGCGCGCGAAGCGGAGGAGGTCGTGGTACTCGGATGGGCTAAGGCAGGGACGCCTCGATCTTCGTGCCGCCTTTTTCGCCACGTATCGCGCGCACGACTGTTGTGGGATTTGACAGGATCGTCCAGGCCTACCAGTCAGCCACTCGGAAGAGACTCCATATAAGGCGCCGGACGGGGTTTTTTGAACAGTGCGCCCTCATTTTCCCCTCTTTCTTCCTCAGATTCACCTACTGTGTTCGCCACCGTTCCAGTGCCGTTGTTCTGTGTCTGCTTCACCGGCGACGATGGTGAAAGAGAAGACGACAACTTTGGAGCGGGCGAAGAAGGCGACGACGAAGGCGAAGGGGAGGGCGACCAGTCGGGGTGGATCCTCGTCGCGGGCTGGCCTGCCACAAGGCTGGATCCAGGGAGACTGGATCCGCTCGACCATCAGCCAGAAGGACCTCAACGACCTGGCCAACGAAGGACTGATCCCCCATGGGTCAGCGAGGCTTCCGGGGAAGGAGTGGCAGTCGCAGCCTCAAGAGGGTGAGTGCGTCCTCTTAGCCACCCACGTTGACCATGGGTTTCTCTACCGCTGAATCCTTTCTTTCAGGGATTTCTGAACTTCTTTGGGGCTCAACTCCACCACTTCACGCCCAACTCTATTGTCTGTCTCGCCGCTTTCATGTCCTTGTGCGAGAACTTCTTGGGTTGTCGGCCGCACTGGGGCCTTTTCAAACACATTTTCACCTGTCGCTCTCAGACGGTGAAAAAGGCTAATCCAGTGACGAAAACCCAAGTAATCCAGATGTGTGGGGGTCTTGGGGTTGAGATGAGGAGTAAAAGTGCCTTTCAGTCATGACCCTTCCGAGTCGATTCGAGGGTGGCGATCGACCTGGTTCTACTACCAAGACCAGCCGACGCCTTGAGCGATCATTGGACTCCTCCTTCTCCATGGACCGAGTGAACAAGCCGTCCTCTCTGAAGGTGGTCCCGGAGGAGAAGGCTCAGGTTAAGGTGTTGGTAGAGCGTGTAGTCCAGCTCATCCGTGACGGGGTGACTGGCATGGATCTTCTGGAGGTTTTCCTTCGACGGCGCATTCAACCACTTCAGTATCGAGGCCATCCGATGTGGATGTACTCTGGTACCGAAGACACCACTCGGGTTCACCCAGAGGAGGTCGACGATGCCACTCTGGAAAGGTGGATGACCTCCATCATAGGGAACAAAGATAATCCCCGTGGAGTCAGGAGGATCCCGCCACTCGACCAGTCATATGAACCAGACAAGGTCTGACCATGTATCTCTGACCGTGACTCTGTTTCCTTCATTCTGCTTTGCTACCATTCGATCGACTGACTTCTGTCTTGTTTGTTGTCTTCCAGATCACTTCTGAGATGTATTCGATGCCCAACGGGGCTCAAGAACAGACCGAAGAGGAGGAAGGGAGCGGGGGTGAAAGTCAGGAGGAGTGGGAATCAGATGGCGAGGAGGGTGAAGAAGACGCTGGCTCTGATGAGGAAGAGGAAGAGGAAGTCCAGCCTCCCCGTACTGAAAGACGATCCAAGCTCGTCCACGACCCTGGAGTCGAGCGCGGAAAGGGAGTCATGCCTGTTGTGCAGTCGACCAAACGTCCTTGGACGACCTCTCCGGCGCCGACTGAGAAAGCGCCGAAGCAACCCCGAGCGGCGTCATCAAAACCGACGAAGGCCCTGCCGAAGATGAGGATGGTGATTCCCACTATTTCCAGGTAATGGCCTAACTTGTGTTTTCTTGTTTAACATGGATACACTCTTGGTCGACTCGTTCGCTGACCGACTGATTTCTGAAATTGCAGTGCTACTACTTCTCAGACCTCAATCAGACATGACGATCAAGAAATGGAGGATGCTGTCACTTCCAACCCTGGTATGACCTCTGTAGTTTCGCTTTCGGTCGATAGGATCTTCATTTTTAACTTTGAATCTTTTCTGTAGCTCCACCTAATATCATCATTGATCTCCCTGATGATGACAATGAGAGCCACCGAGGCGAGGAGGAACAGGAAGGCGTCACTAGCAAGCTCGCTCGGGTTGTATCGGACCGAGACGCTGGTTCCGGAAGAAGCGGCGTCGCTCGGGCTACCGCATCCTTTTGTGTCACCGACGAGTGCTCGCCCTTAAATCGTCGAGTGCTGATCCGCCTTCCTTTTCTCCACCCACCACGCCCGGAGGACCAAGCGCGCTAAAGAAGCTATCGCCAGCGGGGTCATGATGGAGCATGTGAAGGCGATCGGAGACGCCAGCCAAGAAGCTTATGGTGCAAGTTCAGCCCTTCAGAGCAATGTCCAGGTTAGTTGATCACCGCCTGTTCTGTTAGGATATGGTACCTGAAAACTTTTCTTTCTAAAGATCTTAGCATCTGTACACCCACTAGGTGTGTCGATTGAATATCTGGATTGGTGGGGGCACGCTGAGTGCCCCCACTGGGTGTAGTCCCCGAGACTATGGTGGACTGCTCGCAGTCGACCATAGTCTTTATATCTTGAACTTTTTCTCTTTAATTTCTCCACTCAACCTGGTCGATTGGAATCATGGAACCAGTGGGGGCACGCTGAGTGCACCCACTGGGTGTAGTCCCCTGCTGGTAGTCGACTATGGTCCTAAAAACTTTTTTTTAGGTTAACTGCTGGTAGTTAGCCTTTGTGTCTCTTTTGGTCGACTGATCGACCCGAGCCGATAGAACTAGTGGGGGCACGCTGTGTGCACCCATTTGGTATAGTCCCCGAGACTACAGTTGAATATTTTGATTCGGCTGTAGTCTTAGAAATACTATGATCTTTCTTTTAGTCACCCGGAAGTGACCTATCTTTGACGTCTGTCGATTGATCTTTCGCAGAAATCTTGCGAGCTTGTGGCTCGTTATACTGAGTTGGAGAACAAGCACATCCAGCTCGAACTTGATCTGAAGCTTGTCTAGGAGAACTTCACGAAGGCGAAGGAGGAGGCAAAAGGTATGTTTGGTGAGAACCTTGACGATTGCCCTTATTTCTTGTCCACTCCTGAGTCTGATTTCATTGTCATTTTGCACATAAACCGAGGGATGCTCTAAAGAAGAAGGACCTTGACCTCGCCGAGGCGCAGAAAGTGGCTTCGGAGAAGACGAAACTCGCGGAAGAAAAGCTGGCTTCAATCAGCAAACTTGAAGAGGAGAATACCAATCTAAAAGCTGCTCTCGACGCGGCCAACAAGGAGGTCAGTCGACTGAAGAATGACAAGATAGCCCTGAGCGACAAGGCTAGCAAACTGGCGGGAACGAAGAATGATCTAGAGGTTTATCTGGGAGGACTCGCCAAGAAGCTATTCCTCATGCTTGAAGGTAATCCCTTGTAACCGACAGGCTTGTAATTATGGACTTACCACAAAACTGCTGGCTTATCTTTGAATTGTGTCTACAGAGTTTTGCCAAAAAAAACATGCACCACCCGTTGTTGTGAACAGATAGACTCGATCCAAGAGGGCGTGGAGTGTAGCGCGGACGTCGCTGTTTGTGGTCGCTTCGGTCGTACGACGTCGCGCTCCCGGCTGAAGCGCCTACAGCGCGCGCGCAGACGATATCGTTGAGGACGAAACGAGGTGAGCATGAGTAGGGGACGCGGCCGGCCAGCGAGGATGATCGATCAGCCATGCATGGCTCTCTACTTTGGACTTTGGAGTTCGGCTTTGTCGTGGCAGCAACGTGACACCGTGTTTTCGGTCGTTTGCAATGCAAGGCGCCGTGACGTGCGAGCATGTTGCGCGCTACGCTTGTACGGCACCGACGGGTCGGCACGGATCGAGACTCGACGACGCTCCCAGCTGGCATACGGGTTTTGTCTGATCACGTCCGTTCATGGCTCAGTAAAAAAAATTGACATGCTGGTCGTCAATGAGGAAAAAAAGATGGTACTATTTTTTAGGCTGGTTGTAATGGGGAGTATCATATACTAGTATCATCATATGATACTAATGTATGATACTACCTCCCTAATGAATAGTATCATATTTTAGTATCATGTATTACTCTATTTATTGCCATGCATGACACAAAGTAGCATAGCATTTATTATGATACGGTATCATAATATGATACTACACCCTCTTTTTCTTCATTTAATACTATGACACCTCATCAAAATTGCCTAGTTGGCATGCATGATACTAGCTATGATACTACCATTACGACCAGCCTTATGAGGGGTAAAAAAGGACGCCAATATCTGGCGACCCTGCTCCAGGGGCGTGGTCCCAGCGAACTAAACGTTCCTTTCGGACCTAACAAAAGGCCCAGTTTGTACGCAATTTGCCATATCTAAAATTAAGAAATGCCCTTTTTTGCGGGAAAATTAAGAAATGTCTTATTCATACAAAAAAAGTGGTTGTGATATTTGTACCTAAAAAATTCCATACAAAAGAGTAAAATCACCACTTTATTGCTAAAAAATGCCATGCTCTACAAAAATGAAGAAGCCATGATCTATATAAGAAAACGCCACACTGTTTACCATAAAATGCCATATGCTATTTAAAGAAAATGAAAATACCGTAGGGGTACCAAAAAGCCAATTTATGGGCCTGATCTTATTAAAAAATATGCCATGTTATTCATAAAAACTTTCATCGTGTTATTAATAAAAATGCCATGTTATTAAATATTAAAATGTCATGTTATTAATTATAGAAATGCCATGTTATTAAAAAATGCCATCTACTTTCTAATAAAAAATACCATGCTCCACAAAAATGAAAAAGTCATGATCTATATAGAGAAACCGCGCTCTCTAACATAAAAATGCCATGCTCTTCAAAAAATGAAAATACCGTGCTTGTACAATAAAATGCCATTTTATGGGCCTGATCCTATTATTAACATGCCATGTTATTCATGAAAACTGCCATCCTATTATTAATAAAAATGCCATGTTATTAATAAAAAAGGCTATTTAATGGCTATAGAAATTCCATGTTACTCCCTCCGTAAAAAAATATAAGAGCATTTAGTTCACTACTTTAGTGATCTAAACGCTCTTATATTTCTTTACAGATGGAGTATTAAATATAAAAATACCGTGTTATTAAATATAAAATTTCATGTTAATAATTATTAAATGCCATCATCTTATCAATACAAAAACTGACATCCTATTTGCTAATAATGATAACCGCCAACATCTTAACAATATATGTACCATGGTGAGATTAATAAAAATGACATGGTCTAACGAGTTAAAATGCCATGGTCTAAAAAAGTAAAAATGACATGCTACCTATAATGAAATTTACACATGAAAAACATTAGAACAAGTTTGGTAAAACAAAACAACAATTTGCCATATTGGAAAAACATTATATGCCATGAAAACTCTATGAATTTGCATGTTAAAAAATTATTTTCGCATGTGAACATTAAGAAAAAATCTATGAAATACCTTGTTGAAACATTATTCGCCATGGCAAAAAACTCTAGGAATTAGCCATGTGGACATTGTTTGCACATGTGAACTTGCCATATAAGTGCCTAGTACAAAAGGATTTGCAACCAAACATCTTCATGACTTGATACTATCTCAAAACAAAAATAATCAAGAAGAAACTTATTGATGTATGATAGTTTGGCCATGCAACCTCACACAAAAAATGCCATGTGACAAAGAAAATACAATTTGCTCCAGAAGGCCATGTTTTGCTAAACAAAAACTACCATGATTTTGAATTTGCCATATGATTTTTCTGCCATGTTTTGAATTTGCCATATGAATTTTGCACATATAAATTTACTCTAAAAACTGCAAATTATGCCACTTCACACATGAATTCCTTGTGGCCAAAAAACAATTTTCTCTAAATAATCCATGATTAACTAAGCAAAAACTGCCATGTTTTGAATTTGCCATATTTTTTCTACCATGTGTTCAATTTGCCACATACTTTTTTCAGGAATTTGTTCATGCCACTTCACACAAAAATGACACGTGATCAAATAGAAGTTGCCCTAAAAAAGGCATGGGAAAATTTGAGATTATGATTCTTTGGAAACTGTCATCATATAGAGCAAAACAATTCTTAAAATGTCATGCTCTGGTAATGAAAAGTGCTCCAATAGTAAAAAAATGCAATGCTCTTAATTATAAAAAATCTATGTTTTTAATAAAAAATGACATGTAGTTTTTACAAAAATGCAATGGTAATTTGTAAGGGACACATGAGTAAAGATGAGCATTTTTGTTCTTTGAAAACTACCATGCTCTAGAGAAAACAATTTTTAAAAATGACCTGCCCATCGCCGCTGCGTCGCCCCTTCGGGCCGTAGCGCCGCGACCCAAGGTCCACCGCTATCACCGCGCGTCGACCTCTCGTGGTATGCCCCGTGCCGCCTTCCTTGGCGCGGGAACGCCATCGTCTGTGGTAGTCTTGTCACGCTGTTGGATTCTCGTCGCCTACTTCGAGCACTGTTGCCGCACTCCTAACCCTAGCCGCCTCCGCCGCTCTTCTTCGTCCTCCGCCGCCGCTACCCTCGTAGCCGTCTCCTTTGTCTTCGTTCGGCACCAGCCCATCGCCAGCGTCGCCGTCATCTACCCCGACCACTTCATCTACTCCGACAAACCGCGGGCGAAATCGGCCTCTGCTGGCCTCTTCGACTTCTTCGACCTGGCGTACAGCTTGTGCATGTTGGGGAACGTAGTAATTTCAAAAACTTTCCTACGCATACGCAAGATCATGGTGATGCATAGCAACAAGAGGGAAGAGTATTGTCCACGTACTGTGAGATGGTAAGCGAAGCGTTATGACAACGCGGTTGATGTAGTAAATGCGTCTTCACGATCCGACCGATCCAAGTACCGAAAGTACGGCGCCTCCGAGTTCAGACACGTTTAGCTCGATGGCGATCCCGGACTCCGATCCAGCAAAGTGTCGGGATGAGTTCTGTCGACGACGGCGTGGTGAGCGATGATGATGTTCTACAGGTAGCAGGCTTCGCCTAAACTCCACGACGATATGACCGAGGTGGAATATGGTGGAGGGCACCGACACGGCTAAGGAGCGATCTTGAAGATCAACTTGTGTGTTCTAGGGTGCCCCCCCCGTATATAAAGGAGGGAGGGGGAGGTGCGGCCGGCCCCCTAGGGGTGCGCCTGGAGGAGTCCTACTCCCGGACTCCCCCCTCTTGCCTTGGTGGAGAAGGAAAGGGGGGAGGGAAAAGAGGAAAGGGGGGCGCCGCCCCCCCTTCCTTGTCCTATTCGGACTAGGGGGGGAGGGGGCGTGCGGCCTGCCCTGGCGGGCCCTCCTCTTCTCCCTCATGGCCCACTAAGGCCCATTAACCCCCGGGAGGGTTCCGGTAACCCCTCGGTGTTCCGGTAAAATCCCGATTTCACCCAGAACCATTCCGATATCCAAATATAGGCTTCCAATATATCAATCTTTATGTCTAGACCATTTCGAGACTCCTCGTCATGTCCGTGATCACATCCGGGACTCCGAACAAACTTCGGTACATCAAAACTTATAAACTCATAATAAAACTGTCATCGTAACGTTAAGCGTGCGGACCCTACGGGTTCGAGAACTATGTAGACATGACCTAGAACTATTCTCGATCGATAACCAATAGCGGAACCCGGATGCCCATATTGGCTCGTACATATTCGAAAGATCTTTATCGGTCAAACCGCATAACAACATCGTTGTTCCCTTTGTCATCGGTATGTTACTGCCCGAGATTCGATCGTCGGTATCTCAATACCTAGTTGAATCTCGTTACGGCAAGTCTCTTTACTCGTTACGTAATGCATCATCCATAACTAACTCATTAGTCACATTGCTTGCAAGGCTTATAGTGATGTGCATTACCGAGAGGGCCCAGAGATACCTCTCCGACAATCGGAGTGACAAAACCTAATCTCGAAATACGCCAACCCAACATGTACCTTTGGAGACACCTGTAGTACTTGAGGGAGTCCTGGACTAGGGGGTGTCGGATAGCCGGACTATCATCATCGGCCGGACTCCAAGACTATGAAGATACAAGATTGAAGACTTTGTCCCGTGTCCGGATGGGACTTTCCTTGGCATGGAAGGCAAGCTTGGCAATACGGATATGTAGATCTCCTACCATTGTAACCGACTCTGTGTAACCCTAGCCCTCTCCAGTGTCTATATAAACCGGAGGGCTTTATTCCGTAGGACGAACAACCATTACAACAATCATACCATAGGCAAGCTTCTAGGGTTTAGCCTCCTTGATCTCGTGGTAGACCCACTCTTGTACTACCCATATCATCAATATCAATCAAGCAGGAGTAGGGTTTTACCTCCATCGAGAGGGCCCGAACCTGGGTAAAAACATCGTGTCCCTTGTTTCCTGTTACCATCCGCCTAGACGCACAGTTCGGGACCCCCTACCCGAGATCCGCCGGTTTTTGACACCGACATTGGTGCTTTAATTGAGAGTTCCTCTGTGTCGTCACTGATAGGCTTGATGGCTCCTTCAATCATCAACAACGACGTAGTCGGTGAGACTTTTCTTCCGGACAGATCTTACGATTCGGGCGGCTTTGCTGCGGGCCAATTAAGCAGCCGTCTGGAGCAGATCGGGCTTCGCCCCGCCGTCGGTCAGATTTGGAAGTCTAAACTTCACGGCCGACATCCGCGGAGACTTGGTCTTCGATGGATTCGAGTCACGCCGAGCGCGCCAAGACTTATCACGATGGGCATGGTTTAGCTCTGCTGCGGACAAGTGCCTCGAGGTCGCACATGAGTCCGCTCCGACCCTTAGTTCGAGCCGACCGCGCAGTCGAGGGCGGGTGGCTAGACACCGCCTCGGGGCTGCAATCTCTCTGGCGATGGAGCCAAATCGACCTTGTCCCTTGTAAAGCTCGTGACTCCAAGGTGCGGACTCATCACGGACTCAACCTCCTGCGCCCTACCAATCGAATCCGATTGGGCGCCCGATCCGGAGTTCACCGCCACGGACATCTTTCGGACTCACCCTTTGGCGACATCACGAATTCTCTAAAGTATCTCTCGTTATCGGAGAGCCTGGCGGATCTGCGGTCGGGGCGGTTGGGATGCGGACGACGAAGAAATTCAAAGCCCACCCACCACCCACTTTGTAGCCACCGTCGGCGATCTAACCGACATGCTGAATTACGACCAAGACATCGGCGGTATGGACGACGATGCCGGAGACGGCCAAGAACCAGCGCCTACTGGGCACTGGAAAACCACCTCAACTCATGACATATACATGGTGGACACACCAAAAGGAAGCGATAACGAGGAACAACGGGACGCGGCGAAGGATAATCCCCCCGAAAACAACCAAAACGGCGACGTAAGCGCCGCCCGAAGTCCCACCTCGATAATGACATCACCCATAATGACCCAGCCGTAGAGCAGGGCGAACCAGTGGACGGCGAACATGCAACAAAGCAACCATCCGAACAGGATGAATCGGATAACCAACCCATCCTCGGCAAAAACAACAGTCCAGACGATCTCACGCCGAACACACCACCGGAGCATAAGAACCTTCACAAAAGGCTCGTCGCCACTGCAAGAAGTTTGAAGAAGCAGAAACGGAAGCTCAAAATAGCGGAAGACGTACTCAGAATGAGGTGGAGCAAAGTACTCAAGACCGCAGACAAATACGGCAATAGTCACCAAGCAAAGAGCTACCCGAAGCGCAAGCTGCTGCCCGAGTCGATGAGGAGGCCGAGAGCCACCACAATCAAAGAAAGAGGTCGCTGGCGGATAGGCGACCAGGTGACAGTGCCAAAGCGGCAAGCGGCGCCGCACACAAGCCGGCACATGACACACATAAAGATCCTCGCAAAAAGGATGGCCCGGTCAGGTCCATTTATGGGCCAAAAAAGAGGGCCCCAGTAAGCAACACAACACGCCGAGTGTCCGAAGATAACGGCACACCTAAATACAAGGGCGCCGCACACCCACTATGTTTCACCGATGAGGTCTTTGGATCATGAATTTCAGTGGGATTCAAGCCCGTAAACATAGAGGCATCTGACGAAACAACAGACTTTGAGTCTGGATTGAGGATTACATCCTACACATACATATGGCTAGAGGAGACGATCTCCACGCCATAAAATACCTACCCCTCAAGCTCAAAGGGCCAGCTCGGCATTGTCTCAAAAGCCTCCCAGAAAACACAATTGGAAGTTGGGAAGAGCTCGAGGACGCGCTTAGAGCAAATTTTCAGGGGACTTATGTCTGCCCTCCGGACGCAGACGATTTAAGTCACATAACTCAACAACCCGGAGAGTCAGCGCGCAAATTCTGGAACAGGTTCCTCACTAAAAAGAACCAAATAGTCGACTGTCCGGACGCCGAAGCCTTAGCAGCTTTTAAACATAACGTCCGAGACGAATGGCTCGCCAGACACCTCGGTCAGGAAAGGCCAAGAACAATGGCCGCGCTAACAAGCCTCATGACTCGCTTTTGCGCGGGGGAAGACAGCTGGCTGGCAAGATGCAACACTAGCGACCCGAGTACATCCGAGATCAGAAATGGAAATGGAAAATCACGGCGCAGAAAGGATCAGCACCGAAATAAGGAAAATGGCCCAAAGAACACGGCGGTCAACGCCGGATTCAAAAGCTCTCGGCCGAACAGCAAAACACTGCCTCTTAAGGACAACAGTGACGAGCTATCCAACCTAAACAAAATCTTGGATAGGATATGCCGAATTCACAGTACCCCTGGGAAACCTGCAAACCACACCCACAGAGATTGTTGGGTCTTCAAGCAGTCCGGCCGACTTAACGCCGAACACAAGGGGCTCGACACACCGAGTGAGGACGATGACGAATCCCACAAGCAGAGCGCCGGACAACAAAAGAACTTCCCACAACAGG
Organism: Aegilops speltoides; assembly: GCA_021437245.1. NCBI lineage: Eukaryota > Viridiplantae > Streptophyta > Magnoliopsida > Poales > Poaceae > Aegilops > Aegilops speltoides. The sequence goes on from CM038144.1 coordinate 29,685,819, forward strand.
TAAAAACAGTGAATTCACTCCAAGTGATAACAAGGAAAAATAGGGCGGCACCTACCAAAGCGCATGACGCACGGTCCACCCCAGCGGAATCCCGAGATTGGATGTCAAAACCAATTACTTTCGACCGTCTGGATTACTCTAAAAGTGTTTGAAACGCAGGATGGAATGCTCTGATATTGGATCCTATAATCGACGGACTACAATTTACACAAGTCCTAATGGATGGCGGCAGTGATTTAAACCTGCTATATCCGGACACAATCCGCAAGTTGGGGATATACCCTACTAAAATTTTCCCTAGCAGCACTTCCTTCAAAGGAGTGACGCCAGGCCCTTACGCCAAGTCCATGGGCTCCTTACTACTAGAATTGTGTTCGGTTCACCCGACAACTTCCGCCGCGAAAAGCTACTCTTCCATGTCGCCCCATTTAAAAGTAGCCATCAAGCACTATTGGGACGTGAAGCTTTCGCCCGCTTTAATGCAATACCGCACTACGCGTCTCTTACAATCAAAATGCCCGGTTCCACGAGGTATCATCTCCTTACAATGTCACTCAAGACCCCGGACACGGCTAGGCGAGTCCGACACAAATAAACTAGGGGCTTCCTAGCCGCATACCCCTTCACAAGGGGCTGTGCATATGAACAATAAGAGCCAATAAAAGCTCAACTTTATTCATTTATTCATATTCTGTTTTAAATACATTTTTTGCATGATTTCTTTTCAAACTAAGTTCCTCTCTTTTACAGATGAACAGCGTGCAACACCCGTCCAGGATACAGCACAACGGAGACACAGGCACAGACGTGCAGCAGGGACCCGTCGCAAGGATTCTTTTCAGATTAAGACCCTGCGTAAACCTTTCTTACTGTCTCTTGTTGATTCACATCCCCCGGTTTTCACCATAACCGATGAGGAGGCTGGCGTTTTGGCATCGGCCGCGCCAAAATTTTTATCCCGTACCTGGACACTAGGGGCTTAGGGCGTTGTTCTGCCCGTTATCATAAAGACCGAATACCTTAGGGAGTGTTCGGCGTCTCGAGTTAGGCCTTATATGCATCAGCTCCGAATCATGTCTCTGGTGTTTGCTCGGCTCCTGTGTTTTGCTGCCTTACATTCCATATCATCGGCTAACGCGGCACCAGGAGAACTACTGCGATTGTGCCCCGGTTCGGCCGGGCGAGCACCTCGATGAAAGCCGGCCGATCGTCATGATCTGAGAAGAGACTGGTCAACCACTCGATCGACTTCCGGAATGTCTAGAATTCCTCCACTTTGACGAAGGACCGTTTCCCGGTCAGGCACATACGCGCCCTGAATTCAGAGAGCGCAGTGCACCTAGGGGCTATATCGTAGCCCCACCTTCGAAATCCTATGGCTAAGTGAAAGTGATAAAGCATTATAGTCCGGTTGCCTCGTTTGCTATGCTATCACCTCCTTCACAGGACCAAGACGTTGGATTAAGTGTGAAAATGCGCTATTTGCAAACACCCCGCACCATGTGCGTGTAATGTGAAGTCCGAACGCCATCTTCGGGTTATACACAAGTATACATTAACGGCCGCACAAGAGATATTCCAATACTTGAACGCACAAGTATAAAAAGCACTTATATTATGAATATCGTTTTACAATTCATAAAGATCATTTGAACATGACATTTTTTGAGCACTGCGACTCTATTACACGAGCACCCTGCAGGACTTCCCCAAAATAGTGCTCGGCGGGTAACCGGCTCTCGTCCGAACCTCGGGTTGCAACAGTGGTGGCATCCATCTCCGTCCAGTATGTCTTCACACAGGCAAGGGCCATCCGTGCACCCTCTATGCATGCCGACCGCTTCATCGCCTTGATATGCGGCACCGCCCCAAGGAATTGCAGCAATAAGCCAAAATAACTCTTCGGCTTGGGCCTATCCGGCCACAGATGAGCCACTACATCCATCATGGCTAATCCGGACAACCTATTCAGCTCAGCCCACTCAGCCAACCGATCGGTCAACGGAAGTGAACGCTCCGGACTGTGGAATTGAGTCCAAAAAAGCTCTTCCATCTCGTGATCCTTTTGACTTCGAAAGTGCACAACCGCATCCGCCACACTCGCCGCCAAATTCTTAAAAGGATCCTCCGGACCCCACAACTGGCCAAGCTGAGCATACTTCTCATCTGTGAACTTCCTGTGCAGCAGAAAGGGCTTGCCAGCCGCAATGTCTCCGGCCTGACGCAGCTCCTCCTTTATAGCCCTCATTGCAGAACGGGCATCCTTGGCTTCGGCGGTGGCCTTCTTCAGATCTTCTTGCTCCGCTCGGCGTTCTTTTTCAAGAACCTCATAGCGGTCGGTAACATCCTTCAGCCTCATGGCCATTCCGGCCATCTCCTCCTCGCGGCGGTGAGCAGCCCTTTCGCTTCTAGCTCTTGGCTGCCTTGAGGCAGCCGCAGATCCTCGGCCGCTGCTCCTTGGCTCGAGCAAGCTCGCCAAGGTCCTCCACAGCAGCGGCACCATCTGCATTAAGCATACATGTTGTAAGGAGTGGGCATCAGCTCCCTTACTAGGTGACCACGGAGAAACAACCTACCTTGTGACTCGTCAAGTCGTTTATTGACCAGCGCGATGTCCGCATCCGCAACGTCAAGTTGTTGCTTTAGTTCGGCAACTCCATCAGTCCGGCTGGCCATCGGACTATCCGCCACCTGCATAGGAAAGGCGAGAATTAATACCTGAGATTATGATCCTCGGCACGTTGTCGCTTTCAACAACATACCGAGTCTCAGGGGCTACTATCTATACAGGGCGCACTTTATGTGTAAAACTATCAAAAGGTATGCCATTTTTACGTACCTCAAACCCCGCCAGCAAACTTCTGACGGCATCATGCAACCCGCCCTCGGCGGATGAAATTCTTTTAAGCACCGTACTCATCAATGTACGGTGACCTTCTGAGATAGACGCCCTCTCGAGCAGATCCTTCAGCTCCCCCGGCCGTATACCAGTTGGTGCCGAATTCTCTGGCCCTGCCGGACTCGGGGATACCCTCCGCGACGACACCTCAGGGTCGTCCGCCCTGCCTGGCGGTGCGGCAGATGGAGGCGTTTCGCTCTCCATCATCTCTGGACGTAGGTCCCCCGAAGACGAGCTCAGCTGAGAAGGACGGAGATCCGAACTACAAGGTAAAAACTTCGGTTATCCTCAGAAGCAAAATAGGGATGTCCCTTATTATAAAACTCCCCTTTTTCTACTTACGGCTCGCTGGAGGGCTGATTCCTTAGGGGAGATAGTGCGGCCGGAGCTTCCCCAGGTGCAGGACCCTCTAGTGAAGATCTCTTCCCCCGCTTTGAGGCCTTGGCCTCCGGGTCTTCGGAAGCGGTCCTCTTCTCCCCCTGGAGGGAGGGATTCTCGACCCCCCCTTTCTCGAAAGCCTCCTTTAGAGGCGGTAGTTTCTCTGTTTTCCCCTTCGCCTTCCTCTGAAGGCGTGACCTCCAGCATCTTGGCCAACACGGGATCCGGCGCGGTCTCCGGGAGGGGGTCCGGACACCGTATCAGTTTCGCTTGCGCTATCCACTCTTGGTCAAAGGACGATTGGTTAAAGGGCAAATCCAAGATATGCAAACGAACGGTGTGTCCGGACACGGAGCTACTTACTTGAGTATCCGGGCGACTGCAGCTTAGGCCGGCGTCCTCGGTTAATTCCGGACACACTTCCTGTGGTCCGAAGAACAATTTGTACATCTCCACGGGTGTCGTACCCATGAAGTGTTGGAGAGCTTGTGGTCCCTCCGGATTGAACTCCCACAGGCGGACAGGGCGACGTTTGCAGGGCAGAAGACGCCTAATCAGCATAACCTGCGTCACTACGACCAGATCGATCTCCCTCCCTTGGAGGTCTCGAATCCGGCCCTGCAGTAGGGGTACGTCCTTTGACGGCCCCCAGTTAAGCCCTTTGTTGACCCATGACATCAGCCTATGTGGAGGGACCGAGCGAAAGACGGGCGGCGGCTTCTGCCTGCTGCCCCTGGGAGCGGTAATATAGAACCACTCCTGTTGCCACAAACCGAGCTCCTCCTGGAAAGAGCCCTCAGGCCATGGAGCATCGGCCCTCTTGCTTATGACCGCCCCGCCGCACTCTGCTTGATGCCCCTCAATCATCTTCAGCTCCACGTCGAAGGTTTTGAGCCACAAACCGAAGTGAGGGGTAGTGCGGAGGAAGGCCTCGCAGACGACAATAAACGACGAGACGTGGAGGATGGACTCCGGAGCCAAGTCATGGAATTCCAGCCCATAGTAAAACATGAGCCCTCTCACAAAAGGATCCATTGGGAAGCGTAAACCCCGACGGAGGTGGGACACGAACACGACACTCTCGCCGGGCTCAGGAGTAGGAATGACTTGCCCTTTGGCAGGCAACCTATGCGAAATCTCGTAGGTTAGGTACCTGGCTTCTCTCAGCTTTAGCACATCCTCTTCCATGACGGAGGAGGGCATCCACCGGCCCTGTAGGTCGGAGCCGGACATTGTTGAAGGTCCGGGGCGCTCGAATCTGGAGCTCTGGGTGTTGGAACTCAGGGCGAGGGGCAGATTTGATTGAGGATTGAAGAAAAGAAACGAGCCTTGGTCTCATTATAAAGAGTGAGAATACCAAGAGCCGTCCCCGTAACCGTTTGGAACTCACCTTCGATGGAGGAGGCGTGGCAACGGGCACGGTTGGGTTACCCACGTCCGTATTGATGGGAATCCCAGAATAAGGGAACACGATCTCTGCTTCGACAAGACGTGCCAAGGAAACTGCTTCGCTAAACGCGCTGAGGTGGTATAATAAAAACGATTCAAGTAAAGGCTTGGTAGTGGTGTGATGTCACGCCACAAAATACGTCAGCAGATTGAGCCTGTGTACATATTATTCTCTCTACGGTGGTATGTGGAATTTATTTTGCAGAGCCGGACACTATCCTGGTGTTCACAATCTTCTATGAATTATTCGGAGGAGGAACCCGCCTTGCAATGCCGAAGACAATATGCGCGCCAGACTCGTCGTCATTGAAGCCTGGTTCAGAGGCTACCGAGGGAGTCCTGGACTAGGGGGTGTCCGGATAGCCGGACTATCATCATCGGCCGGACTCCAAGACTATGAAGATACAAGATTGAAGACTTCGTCCCGTGTCCAAATGGGACTTTCCTTGGCGTGGAAGGCAAGCTTGGCAATACGGATATGTAGATCTCCTACCACTGTAACCGACTCTGTGTAACCCTAGCCCTCTCCGGTGTCTATATAAACCGGAGGGCTTTAGTCCGTAGGACGAACAACCATTACAACAATCATACCATAGGCTAGCTTCTAGGGTTTAGCCTCCTTGATCTCGTGGTAGATCCACTCTTGTACTACCCATATCATCAATATCAATCAAGCAGGAGTAGGGTTTTACCTCCATCGAGAGGGCCCGAACCTGGGTAAAAACATCGTGTCCCTTGTCTCCTGTTACCATCCGCCTAGACGCAAAGTTCGGGACCCCCTACCCGAGATCCGCCAGTTTTGACACCGACAGTACTCCTTTATAATCACCCAGTTACGTTGTGACGTTTGGTAGCACCCAAAGTGTTCCTCCGGTAAACAGGAGTTGCATAATTTCATAGTTATAGGAACATCTATAAGTCATGAAGAAAGCAATAGCACCATACTAAACGATCAAGTGCTAGGCTATCGGAATGGGTCATGTCAATCACATCATTCTCCTAATGATGTGATCCCATTAATCAAATGACAACACATGTCTATGGTTAGGAAACATAACCATCTTTGATTAATAAGCTAGTCAAGTAGAGGCATACTAGTGACTATATGTTTGTCTATGTATTCACACATGTATCATGTTTCCGGTTAATACAATTCTAGCATGAATAATAAACATTTATCATGATATGAGGAAATAAATAATAACTTTATTATTGCCTCTAGGGCATATTTCCTTCAGTCTCCCACTTGCACTAGAGTCAATAATCTAGATTACACAGTAATGATTCTAACACCCATGGAGTCTTGGTGCTGATCATGTTTTGCTCGTGAAAGAGGCTTAGTCAACGGGTGTGCAACATTCAGATCCGTATGTATTTTGCAAATCTCTATGTCTCCCACCTGGACTTGGTCCCGGATGGAATTGAAGCATCTCTTGATGTGCTTGGTCCTCTTGTGAAATCTGGATTCCTTTGCCAAGGCAATTGCACCAGTATTGTCACAGAAGATCTTCATTGGTCCCGATGCACTAGGTATGACACCTAGATCAGAAATGAACTCCTTCATCCAGACTCCTTCATTTGCTGCTTCCGAAGCAGCTATGTACTCTGCTTCCCACGTAGATCCCGCCACGACGCTTTGTTGAGAACTGCACCAACTTATAGCTCCACCATTTAATAAAAACACGTATCCGGTTTGCGATTTAGAATCGTCCGGATCAGTGTCAAAGCTTGCATCGACGTAACCATTTACGACTAGCTCTTTGTCACCTCCATATACGAGAAACATATCCTTAGTCCTTTTCAGGTATTTCAGGATGTTCTTGATCGCTATCCAGTGATCCACTCCTAGATTACTTTGGTACCTTCCTGCCAAGCTTATTGCTAAGCACACGTCAGGTCTGGTACACAACATTGCATACATGATAGAGCCTATGGCTGAAGCATAGGTAACATCTTTCATTTTCTCTCTATCTTCTGTTGTGGTCGGGCATTGAGTCTGACTCAACTTCACACCTTGCAGTACGGGCAAGAACCCTTTCTTTGCCTGATCCATTTTGAACTTTTTCAAAACTTTATCAAGGTATGTGCTTTGTGGAAGTCCTATTAAGCGTATTGATCTATCTCTATAAATCTTGATGCCCAATATGTAAACAGCTTCACCGAGGTCTTTCATAGAAAAACTTTTATTTAAGTATCCCTTTATGCTATCCAGAAATTCTATATCATTTCCAATTAATAATATGTCAAATATCAGAAATGCTACAGAGCTCCCACTCACTTTCTTGTAAATACAGGCTTCTCCAAAAGTCTGTATAAAACCATATGCTTTGATCACACTATGAAAGCGTTTATTCCAACTCCGAGATGCTTGCACCAGTCCATAAATGGATCGCTAGAGCTTGCACACTTTGTTAGCACCTTTTGGATCAACAAAACCTTCTGGCTGCATCATATACAACTCTTCTTCCAGAAATCCATTCAAGAATGCAGTTTTGACATCCATTTGCCAAATTTCATAATCATAAAATGCAGCAATTGCTAACATGATTCAGACAGACTTAAGCATCGCTACAGGTGAGAAAGTCTCATCGTAGTCAACCCCTTGAACTTGTCAAAAACCTTTCGCAACAAGTCGAGCTTTATAGACAGTTACATTACCATCAGCTTCAGTCTTCTTCTTAAAGATCCATTTATTCTCAATGGCTTGCCGATCATCAGGCAAGTCAACCAAAGTCCATACTTTGTTCTCATACATGGATCCCATCTCAGATTTCATGGCCTCCAGCCATTTTGCGGAATCTGGGCTCATCATCGCTTCCGCATAGTTCGTAGGTTCTTCATGGTCAAGTAACATGACCTCCAGAATAGGATTGCCGTACCACTCTGGTGCGGATCTTACTCTGGTAGACCTACGAGGTTCAGTAGAAACTTGATCCGAAGTTTCATGATCAATATCATTAGCTTCCTCACTAATTGGTGTAGTTGTCACAGGAACCGGTTCTTGTGATGAACTACTTTCTAATAAGGGAGCAGGTACAGCTACCTCGTCAAGTTCTACTTTCCTCCCACTCACTTCTTTCGAGAGAAACTCCTTCTCTAGAAAGGATCCGAATTTAGCAATGAAAATCTTGCCCTCAGATCTGTGATAGAAGGTGTACCCAACAGTCTCATTTGGGTATCCTATGAAGACACATTTCTTCGATTTGGGTTCGAGCTTATCTGGTTGAAGTTTCTTCACATAAGCATCGCAGCCCCAAACTTTAAGAAACGACAACTTTGGTTTCTTGCCAAACCATAGTTCATGAGGCGTCGTCTCAACGGATTTTGATGGTGCCCTATCTAACGTGAATGCGGCCGTCTCTAAAGCATAACCCCAAAACGATAGCGGTAAATCAGTAAGAGACATCATAGATCGCACCATATCTAATAAAGTACGATTACGACGTTCGGACACACCATTTCGTTGTGGTGTTCCGGGTGGCGTGAGTTGCGAAACTATTCCGCATTGTTTAAAATGTAAACCAAACTCGTAACTCAAATATTCTCCTCCACGATCAGATCGTAGAAATTTTATTTTCTTGTTACGATGATTTTCCACTTCACTCTGAAATTCTTTGAACTTTTCAAATGTTTTAGACTTGTGTTTCATTAAGTAGATATACCCATATCTACTTAAATCATCTGTGAAGGTGAGAAAATAACGATACCCGCCGCGAGCCTCAACATTCATTGGACCACAAACATCAGTATTTATGATTTCCAACAAATCAGTTGCTCGCTCCATAGTTCCGGAGAAAGGCGTTTTAGTCATCTTGCCCATGAGGCACGGTTCGTAAGTACCAAGTGATTCATAATCAAGTGATTCCAAAAGCCCATCAGTATGGAGTTTCTTCATGCGCTTTATACCGATATGACCTAAACGGCAGTGCCACAAATAAGTTGCACTATCATTATCAACTCTGCATCTTTTGGCTTCAACACTATGAATATGTGTATCACTACTATCGAGATTCAATAAAAATAGACCACTCTTCAAGGGTGCATGACCATAAAAGATATTACTCATATAAATAGTAGGACAACCATTATTCTCTGACTTAAATGAATAACCGTCTCGCATCAAACAAGATCCAGATATAATGTTCATGCTCAACGCTGGCACCAAATAACAATTATTTAGGTCTAAAACTAATCCCGATGGTAGATGTAGAGGTAGCGTGCCGACCGCGATCACATCGACTTTGGAACCATTTCCCACGCGCATCGTCACCTCGTCCTTAGCCAATCTTCGCTTAATCCGTAGTCCTGTTTTGAGTTGCAAATATTAGCAACAGAGCCGATTATCAAATACCCGGTACTCTGCGAGCATTAGTAAGGTACACATCAATAACATGTATATCACATATACCTTTGTTCACTTTGCCATCCTTCTTATCCGCCAAATACTTGGGGCAGTTCCGCTTCCGATGTCGATCGCTTGCGGTAGAAGCACTCGATCTCGGGCTTAGGTCCAGACTTGGGTTTCTTCTCTTGAGCGACAACTTGTTTCTTTGTTCTTTTGAAGTTCCTTCTTCTTCCCTTTGCCCTTTTCTTGGCTGGTGGTCTTTTGACCATCAACACTTGATGGTCCTTCTTGATTTCTACCTCCGCTGCTTTTAGCATTGTGAAGAGCTCGAATAGTCTTGTCCATCCCTTGCATATTATAGTTCATCACGAAGCTCTTGTAGCTTGGTGGCAGTGATTGAAGAATTCTGTCAATGACACTATCATCAGGAAGATATTCCGTGGAGTTTCAGGACTTTTGGAGTTGCGCAGAATAGGTCTCCAATATTTGCTCCTTTTCCAGCCAGAATTCCATTGCCAAGCATTCCCCTCTTCACGGTAAACCTTGTAAAATAAGAGAGAATAGCCATAAGTATTGTGACATATCGTGAAATAACAGCCCATAATGCGATAAATATCGATATAAAAGCATGATGCAAAATGGACGTATCAACTCCCCCAAGCTTAGACCTCGCTTGTCCTCAAGCGAAAAGCCGATAACAATAAATATGTCCTCATGTTTAGAAGTAGAGGCGTTGATAAAAATAAAGTACGGACATGAAGGCATCATGATTATTTTCATAACAGCAACATATATAGATTTGTCATATGATTACTTATGTTCAAGTGATGATCTTTTCACAAAGCCAAAGTATGAATCATAAACCTTATTGGGCACCAACAAATTATACCCTCAGTCATTGAAGCAATTGCAATTTATCATATCATCGGAAAGAGTCTATGTCAGAGCTTAAAAGCAAGTCCACATACTCAACTATCACTTAGTCCTTCATAATTGCTAACACTCACGCGATACTTGTGGTTACGGAGTTTTAATCGGACACAGAGAAAGATAGGGGCTTGTAGTTTTGCCCCACAACCTTTTACTCAAGGGTAATGTCAACAATAATAATTCATGCTCCCCCACATCCAATTAGATATATATATATATATATATATATATATATCATGTTCTTTCCAACATGCTGAGCTTGCCAAAGGATAAAATGAAAAAGGAAAGGTGAAGATCACCGTGACTCTTGCATAAGGTAGATGATAATAATAAAAGATAGGCCCTTCGCAGAGGGAAGCAGAGGTTGTCATGCGCGTTTAGGGTTGATGCACACAATCTTAATGCAAAAGAACGTCACTTTATATTGCCCCTTGTATGTGAACCTTTATTATGCAGTCCGTCGCTTTTATTGCATCCACAACAAGTTCGTACAAAGCTTATTTCTCTGCACTAAGAAGTCATGCATATTTAAAGAGCATATTTTAATTGCTTGCACCGATGACAACTTACTTGAAGGATCTTACTCAATCCATAGGTAGATATGGTGTACTCTCATGGCAAAACTGGTTTAAGGGTATTTGGAAGCACAAGTAGTATTTCTACTTAGTGCTGAGAATTTGGCTAGCATGAGGAGGAAAGGCAAGCTCAATACGGTAGAGGAACCATGAAAACATACTTTATCTCAGATGTAAGAAAACATAAATCATTATGTTGTCTTCCTTGTCCAACATCAACTCTTTAGCATGTCATATTTTAATGAGTGCTCCCAATCATAAAAGATGTCAATGATAATATATCTATATGTGAAACCTCTCTCTCCTTATTACTTCCTATTAATTGCAACGATGACCAAAGCTATATTTGCCAACTCCCAACAACTTTTAATCATCATACTCTTTCTATGTGGAGTCATTACTTTCACTAAGATCAGTATAAACTCTTTGTTTCTTTTTATTCTTTTCTTTATTCACCCAAGATCATGGCAAAGTAATCAAGCCCTCGACTCAGCACTAATCTTTATTATATATAGCTCACGGACTCGATTGCATAGAGGGATCATAAAGCAAAACTCAAAACTAGATCGTGCCATGACTTTATTCTACTAAATCAAGATACTACTAATAGGATCGAACTAAGAAAAACGGTAAAGATAGGAGTTGTGATGGTGATACGATACCGGGGCACCTCCCCCAAGCTTGGCAGTTGCCAAGGGGAGTGCCCACACCCATGTGATTATATCTCCTTCTTTGTTGTTGGCGATGGAGGTGTTGTTGATGATGGAAGCTTGTCGTCCACCTTCCATGGCATAGGCTCACCCTCATAGAAGGATGATCGAGTCTCCGGAATCCTCAAATCTGCAACGGAAACAGCTCGAAATAAAAACAGAGGATATTTGCGTGATACGGTCGTCAAAACCTTCGGGAGACTATATAATGAATTTTTACCGACCGAAATATGTATCGTGCAAGAAAACGGAGTCCGGAGGGCACACGAGTTGCTCACGAGGTAGGGGGGCGCGCCCAGGGGGGTAGGGCGCGCCCTCCACCCTCGTGGAGGCCCCGTGTCCTCCCCGGACTGCTACTTATTTTTCTATTTTTCTAAATATTCCAAAACGGAGAAATATTGCTTTAAAAATTGTTTTGGGGTCGGTTTACTTACCGTACCACATACCCATTCCTTTTTGGAGTCTGGAACATTCTGGAAAGTGTCCCTTATGTATTCCTCCGGGGTTACGGTTTCAATAATATTGGTTTCAACATTTATGGGATTACCTGAGATATAATGTTTGATTCTTTGACCGTTTACCACCTTCGGATTTGTGCCTGCGAAGTTGTTGACTTTTATGGCACCGGAACAATAGACCTCCTCGATAATGTAAGGACCTTCCCATTTGGAGAGAAGTTTTCCTGCAAAAAATCTTAAACGAGAGTTGTATAGCAATACATAGTCACCTACATTAAACTCACACTTTTGTATCCTTTTATCATGCCACCTTTTAACTTTTTGTTTAAACAGCTTGGCATTTTCATAAGCTTGGGTTCTCCATTCATCAAGTGAGCTAATATCAAACAACCTCTTCTCACCGGCAAGTTTGAGGTCATAATTGAGCTCTTTGATAGCCCAATATGCCTTATGTTCTAATTCAAGAGGTAAATGGCATGCTTTCCCATAAACCATTTTATACGGAGACATACCCATAGGATTCTTGTACGTAGTTCTATAGGCCCATAATGCATCATTCAATTTTTTGGACCAATTCTTTCTAGACCTATTGACAGTCTTTTGCAAAATTAATTTGAGCTCTCTATTGCTCAACTCTACCTGACCACTAGACTGCGGGTGATAAGGAGATGCAATTCTATGATTAACATTTTATTTAGCAAGCATCTTACGAAAAGCACCATGAATAAAGTGTGAACCACCATCAGTCATTAAATATCTAGGGACTCCAAACCTCGAAAAAATAACTTCCTTAAGCATTTTAATAGAAGTGTTATGATCAGCACTACTAGTTGGAATAGCTTCTACCCACTTAGTAACGTAATCAACAGCAACTAAAATATGAGTGTAACCATTAGAGGCAGGGAAAGGTCCCATATAATCAAAGCCCCAAACATCAAATGGCTCAATGACAAGTGAATAATTCATAGGCATTTCTTGACGTCTACTGATATTACCAATTCTTTGACATTCATCGCAAGATAAAACAAACTTACGGGCATCCTTGAAGAGAGTAGGCCAATAAAAACCGGATTGCAATACCTTATGTACAGTTCTATCTCTAGCGTGATGTCCTCCATAACCTTCGGAGTGACACTTGCGTAGGATCTGTTCCTGTTCATGCTCAAGTACACAACGTCTAATAACACCATCTACTCCTTCTTTATAAAGATGTGGGTCATCCCAAAAGTAATGTCTCAAATAATAAAAGAACTTTTTATTTTGTTGGTATGTGAAGCTAGGTGGTATAAATTTAGCAACAATATAATTAGCATAATCAGCATACCATGGAGTGCTACGAGAAGTACTTATGACATTTAATTGTTCATCAGGAAAGCTATCATCAATAGGTAGTGGGTCATCAAGAACCTTCTCTAGCCTAGACAAGTTGTCTGCAACGGGGTTCTCAGCTCCTTTTCTATCAACAATATGTAAATCAAATTCTTGGAGCAAGAGAACCCATCTAATAAGTCTAGGTTTAGCATCTTTCTTTTCCATAAGATATTTAATAGCAGTATGATCGGTGTGAATAGTTACTTTAGAATCAACAATATAGGGTCTGAATTTATCACAGGCAAACACAACTGCTAAGAGTTCCTTTTCAGTAGTAGCATAATTTCTCTGAGCATTGTCTAGAGTCTTACTAGCATAATGGATAACATTTAATTTCTTATCAACTCTTTGCCCTAGAACAACACCTACAGCATAATCACTAGCATCACACATAATTTCAAAGGGTAAATTCCAATCAGGTGGCTGAACAATAGGTGCAGAGACTAATGCTTTCTTAAGTATTTCAAATGCTTCTACACAATCATCATCAAAGATAAATGGTACATCTTTTTGTAATAAATTAGTCAGAGGCCGAGAAATTTTTGAGAAGTCCTTAATGAACCTCCTATAAAATCCGGCATGACCAAGGAAACTTCTTATACCTTTGATGTCCTTGGGACATGGCATCTTTTCAATAGCGTCAACCTTGGCTTTATCAACTTCAATACCTCTTTCAGAAACTTTGTGCCCCAAGACAATACCTTCATTAACCATAAAGTGGCACTTTTCCCAATTCAAGACAAGATTAGTTTCTTCACATCTCTGCAAAACTCGATCAAGATTGCTCAAGCAATCATCAAAAGAGGAACCATAGACGGAAAAGTCGTCCATGAAAACCTCACAAATCTTTTCACAAAAATCAGAGAATATAGCCATCATGCATCTTTGAAAGGTAGCAGGTGCATTACATAAACCAAAAGGCATACGTCTATAAGCAAAAGTACCAAAAGGGCATGTAAAAGTAGTCTTTGATTGATCTTTAGCCGACACAGGTATTTGAGAGAAACCAGAATAACCATCTAGAAAGCAATAGTGTGTATGTTTGCATAATATTTCTAGCATTTGATCAATAAAAGGTAAGGGGTAATGATCTTTCTTAGTATCTTTATTTAACTTCCGGAAATCAATTACCATCCTATAACCTGTGATAATTCTTTGCGGGATCAATTCATATTTATCATTAGGAACAACAGTAATACCTCCCTTCTTAGGGACACAATGGACAGGACTTACCCACTGACTATCAGCAACGGGATAAATTATACCTGCCTCCAGAAGCTTGAGTATTTCTTTCTTACCACTTCTTTCATTTTAGGATTCAAACGTCGTTGAGGATCACGAACTGGTTTGGCATCCGCTTCCAAATTTATTTTATGTTGACATAGAGTGGGACTAATGCCCTTGAGATCATCAAGAGTATATCCAATAGCGGCATGGTGCTTCTTCAGAGTTTTCAATAATCTTTCTTCTTCATGCTCTGAAAGGTTAGCGCTAATAATAATAGGATATATTTTCTTTTCATCAAGATAGGAATATTTAAGATTATCATGCAACGGTTTAAGCTCAAACACGGGATCACCCTTGGGTGGAGGAGGATCCCCTAAGATTTCAACAGGCAAATTGTGTTTTAGAATAGGTTTCTGTTCGAAGAATACTTCATCTATTTCCCTTCTTTCATTCATGAACATCTCATTTTTATGGTCTAGCAAATAGTGTTCTAAAGGATCACTAGGAGGTACGGCAATAGAATCAAGACCAATAATTTCATCCTTACTAGGCAATTCTTCCTCACGATGTTGTTTACTAAACTTAGAGAAATTAAACTCATGAACCATATCATCCAAGCCAACAGTAACAACATTCTTTTTGCAGTCTATCATAGCATTAACAGTATTCAAGAAGGGTCTACCAAATATAATGGGGCAAAAGCTATCTTGTGGAGAACTAAGAACAAGAAAATCGACGGGATATTTAGTTTTCCCACACAAGACTTCAACATCTCTAACAATTCCCACTGGTGAAATAGTATCTCTATTGGCAAGTTTAATTGTGACATCAATACCTTCTAATTCAGCGGGTGCAATTTCATTCTTAATTTCTTCATATAAAGTATGTGGTATAACACTGGCACTCGCACCCATATCACATAAGCCATGGTAACAATGATCTCCTATTTTAACAGAAATAACATGCACGCCTACCACAGGTCTATGTTTATCTTTAGCATAGGGTTTAGCAATTCTAGCAGTTTCACCTTCGAACTGAATAACATGCCCATCAATATTATCAGACAAGAGATCTTTAACAATAGCAATATTGGGTTCTACTTTGACTTGCTCAGGAGGTGTATAAGTTCTAGTATTGCTTTTACGAACAACAGTTGAAGCTTTAGCATGATCCTTTACTCTAGCAGGGAAAGGCGGTTTCTCAACATAAGAGGTAGGAACAATAGGATCATTATAAGTGATGATTTCTTCTTCAACTTTAATAGGTGCAGCTACTTTTACTTCTATGGGAGGATGATATTTAAACCACTTCTCCTTGGGGAGATCAACATAGGTAGCAAAAGATTCACAGAAAGAAGCTACTATCTCAGAGTCAAGTCCATATTTAGTGCTAAACTTACGGAAAATATCGGTATCCATAAAAGATTTAACACAATCAAACTTAGGTGTCATACCTGACTCCTTACCTTCGTCGAGGTCCCAATCTTCAGAGTTGCGTTTAATTCTATCCAATGAATTCCATCTGAATTCAATAGTCTTCATCATAAAAGAGCCAGCACAAGAAGTATCGAGCATAGTTTTATTACTATCAGAGAGCCGAGCATAAAAATTCTGAAGAACTGTCAATTTTGAGAGCTCATGATTGGGGCATGAATATAACATGGATTTAAGCCTCCCCCAAGCTTGAGCGATGCTTTCTCCTTCGCGAGGCCAAAAATTATATATATAATTGCGATCACGATGAACAAGATGCATAGGGTAATACTTTTGATGAAATTCCAATTTCATTCTTTTATAGTTCCATGATCTCGTATCATCACATAGCCTATACCATGTCGATGTGTCTCCCTTCAAAGATAAAGGGAAAGCCTTCTTCTTAACAACATCATCGGGTATACTTGCAAGCTTAAATAATCCACAAATACCATCCAAATAGCGTAGATGCTCGTCGGGATGCTTTGTCCCATCTCCTGTAAAAGTGTTAGCCAGCAGTTTTTCCATAATACCCGTAGGAAATTCAAATGGAATTTCATTTTCAATAGGTTCAGTAGGTTGAGGAGAACTCTTTGCTCTACTGGACGGGGTGAAGATACCCCGAACAAGCTCCTCAAACAATAACTTTCCATAGTAACAAGTGACAGAAAATTTCAGCACACTATATAATTTTTTCCTTACCAAATTCCACTTACCAAAGGCGCTACACTCCCCGGCAACGACGCCAGAAAAGAGTCTTGATGACCCACAAGTATAGGGGATCTATCATAGTCCTTTCGATAAGTAAGAGTGTCGAACCCAACGAGGAGCAGAAGGAAATGATAAGCGGTTTTCAGCAAGGTATTCTCTGCAAGTACTGAAATAAGTGGTAACAGATAGTTTTGTGATAAGATAAATGGTAACGAGCAACAAGTAACAAAAGAAAATAAAGTGCAGCAAGGTGGACCAATCCTTTTTGTAGCAAAGGACAAGCCGGAACAAACTCTTATAATAGAAAAGGCACTCCCGAGGACACATGGGAATATCGTCAAGCTAGTTTTCATCACGCTCATATGATTCGCGTTCGGTACTTTGATAATTTGATATGTGGGTGGACCGGTGCTTGGGTACTGCCCTTACTTGGACAAGCATCCCACTTATGATTAACCTCTATTGCAAGCATCCTCAACTACAACAAAAGTATTAAGGTAAACCTAACCATAGCATGAAACATATGGATCCAAATCAGCCCCTTACGAAGCAACGCATAAACTAGGGTTTAAGCTTCTGTCACTCTAGCAACCCATCATCTACTTATTACTTCCCGATGCCTTCCTCTAGGCACAAATAATGGTGAAGTGTTATGTAGTCGACGTTCACATAACACCACTAGAGGTTAGACAACATACATCTTATCAAAATATCGAACGAATACCAAATTCACATGACTACTAATAGCAAGACTTCTCCCTTGTCCTCAGGAACAAACGTAACTACTCACAAAGCATATTCATGTTCATAATCAGAGGGGTAATATTGTGCATAAAGGATCTGAACATATGATCTTCCACCAAATAAACCAACTAGCATCAACTACAAGGAGTAATCAACACTACTAGCAACCTACTAGCACCAATCCCGGACTTGGAGACAAGAATTGGATACAAGATATGAACTAGGGTTTGTAGATGAGATGGTGCTGGTGAAGATGTTGATGGAGATTGCCCTCTCCCGACGAGAGGAGCGTTGGTGATGATGATAACGATGATTTCCCCCTCCCGGAGGGAAGTGTCCCGGGCAGAACAGCTTTGCCGGAGCCCTAGATTGGTTCCGCCAAGGTTCCGCCTCGTGGCGGCGGAGTCTCGTCCCGAAAGGTTGCTTCCTATTTTTTTTCTCATCGAAAGACTTCATATAGGAAAAGATGGGCGTCGGAGAGCCACCAGGGGGCCCACGAGGTAGGGGGGCGCGCCCAGGGGGGAGGGGCGCGCCCCCCACCCTCATGAGCAGGGTGTGGGCCCCCTGGCCTTCATCTTTGGCGACGATTTTTCTTTATTTCTTTTAAGATATTCCGTGGAGTTTCGGGACGTTTGGAGTCTTGTGAATAGGTCTCAATATTTGCTCCTTTTCCGGCCAGATTCCAGTGCCAGCATTCCCCTCTTCATGGTAAACCTTGTAAAATAAGAGAGAATAGCCATAAGTATTGTGACATATCGTGAAATAACAGCCCATAATGCGATAAATATTGCTACGTCTCGAGCTTGCGTTGGTTTTCCCCGAAGAGGAGGGGGTGATGCAGCTCAATAGCGTAAGTATTTCCCTCAGTTTTGAGAACCAAGGTATCAATCCAGTAGGAGGTCACGCGCAAGTCCCTCGTACCTGCACAAAACAATAGCAACTCGCAACCAACGCTTAGGGGTTGTCAATCCCTTCACGGTCACTTAAGAGAGTGAGATCTGATAGAGATAATATTTTTGGTATTTTTGATATAAAGATGCAAAGTAAAAAGGTAAAGGCAAAACTAGTAAAATAAAGTAATGGAGATTGATATGATGAGAATAGACCCGGGGGCCATAGGTTTCACTAGTGGCTTCTCTCAAGAGCATAGATATTCTACGGTGGGTGAACAAATTACTGTTGAGCAATTGATAGAATTGAGCATAGTTATGAGGTTATCTAGGTATGATCATGTATATAGGCATCACGTCCGTGACAAGTAGATCGAAACGATTCTGCATCTACTACTATTACTCCACTCATCGACCGCTATCCAACATGCATCTAGAGTATTAAGTTAGAAATAGAGTAACGCGTTAAGCAAGATGACATGATGTAGAGGAATGAATTCATGCAATATGATAAATACCCCATCTTGTTATCCTCGATGGCAACAATACAATACGTGCCTTGCAACTCTTTCTGTCACTGAGTAAGGACACCGCAAGATTGAACCCAAAGCTAAGCACTTCTCCCATTGCAAGAACTACCAATCTAGTTGGCCAAGCCAAACGGATAATTCAAAGAGACTTGCAAAGATAACTCAATCATACTTAAAGAATTCAGAGAAGAATCAAATATTTTCCATAGATAAGTTGGATCATAAACCCATAATTCATCGGTCGCAACAAACACACCACAAAAAGAAGATTACATCGAATAGATCTCCACGAGAGAGGGGGAGAACATTGTATTGAGATCCAAAAAGAGAGAAGAAGCCATCTAGCTACTAGCTATGGACCCGAAGGTCTGAAGTAAACTACTCACACTTCATCGGAGAGGCTATGGTGTTGATGTAGAAGCCCTCCGTGGTGGATGCCCTCTCCGACGGAGCTCCGGAACAGGCCCCAAGATGGGATCTCGTGGATACAGGAAGTTGCGGCGGTGGAATTAGGTTTTTGGCTCCGTCTCTGGTCTAATGGGGTGCGTGAGGTATATATAGGAGGAAGGAGTATGTCGGTGGAGCCCGAGGGGCCCACGAGGCGGGCGCGCCTGGGGGGGGCGCCCTCCACCTCGTGACCGCCTCATGGCTTTCTTGACGGAGGGTCCAAGTCTCCTGGATCGTATCTGATGAGAAAATCACGTTCCCGAAGGTTTCATTCTGTTTGGACTCCGTTTGATATTCTGTTTCTTCGAAATACTGAAATAGGCAAAAAACAGCAATTCTGGGTTGGGCCTCCGGTTAATAGGTTAGTCCCAAAAATAATATAAAAGTGGAAAATAAAGCCCAATATAGTCCAAAACAGTAGATAAAGTAGCATGGAGCAATCAAAAATTATAGATACGTTGGAGACGTATCAGGCATCCCCAAGCTTAATTCCTGCTCGTCCTCGAGTAGCTAAATGATAAAAAGAGAATTTTTGATGCGGAGTGATACTTTGGCATAATTTCAATGTAAATCTTCTTAATCATGGTATGAATATTCAGATCCGAAAGATTCAAGACAAAAGTTCATATTGACATAAAAAATAATAATACTTCAAGCATACTGATCAAAGTAATTATGTCCTCTCAAAATAACATGGCCAAAGAAAGTTATCCCTATAAAATCATATAGTCTGGTTATGCTCCATCTTCCCCACACAAAGTATTTAAATCATGCACAACCCCGATGAGAAGCCAAGCAATTGTTTCATACTTTAACATTTTCAAAACTTTTTCAATCTTCACGCAATACATGAGCGTGAGCCATGGATATAGCACTATATGTGGAATAGAGTGGTGGTTGTGGAGAAGACAAAAAAGAGGGAAAATAGTCTCACATCAACTAGGCGTATCAACGGGCTATGGAGATGCCCATCAATAGATATCAATGTAAGTGAGTAGGGATTGCCATGCAACGGATGCACTGGAGCTATAAGTATATGCAAGCTCAACAAAAGAAACTAAGTGGGTGTGCATCCAACTCGCTTGCTCACGAAGACCTTGGGCATTTTGAGGAAGCCCATCATTGGAATATACAAGCCAAGTTCTATAATGAAAAATTACCACTAGTATATGAATGTGACAACATAGGAGACTCTCTATCATGAAGATCATGGTGCTACTTTGAAGCACAAGTGTGGTAAAAGGATAGTAGCATTGTCGCTTCTCTCTTTTTCTCCCATTTTTTGGGCCTTTTCTCTTTTTTTCGTCCGGAGTCTCTTCCCGACTTGTGGGGGAATCATAGCCTCCATCATCCTTTCCTCACTTGGGACAATGCTCTAATAATGATGATCATCACACTTTTATTTTTCTTACAACTCAACAATTACAACTCGATACTTAGAACATAATATGACTCTATATGAATGCCTCCAGCGGTGTACCGGGATATGCAATGATTCATGAGTGACATGTATGAAAGAATTATGAAAGGTGGCTTTGCCACAAATACGATGTCAACTACATGATCATGCTAAGCAATATGACAATGATGGAGCGTGTCATAATAAACGGAACGGTGGAAAGTTGCATGGCAATATATCTCGGAATGGCTATGGAAATGCCATAATAGGTAGGTATGGTGGCTGTTTTGAGGAAGGTTTATGGTGGGTGTATGATACCGACAAAAGGTGCGCGGTATTAGATAGGCTAGCAATGGTGGAAGGACGGGAAAAAGTGTGTATAACCCATGGACTCAAAATTAGTCATAAAGAACTCATATACTTATTGCAAAAATCTAGAAGTTATCAAAGAAAAGTATTACGCGCATGCTCCTAGGGGGATAGATTGGTAGGAAAAGACCATCGCTCTTCCCCGACCGTCACTCATAAGGAAGACAATCAATAAATTAATCATGCTCCGAGCTCATCACATAACGGTTCACCATACGTGCATGCTACAGGAATCACAAACTTCAACACAAGTATTCTTTGAATTAACAACTACTCAACTAGCATTACTCTAATATCACCATCTTCATATCTCAAAACAATTATCAAGCATCAAACTTATCTTGGTATTCAACGCACTCAAAAGAAGGTTTCACATATCTTGAACACCAAGTATATTAACATTAAGCAAATTACCATGCTATTAATGACTCTCAAAATAATCTATGTGAAGCATGAGAGATCAAGTTTCTTTAAAACAAATCCACCACCGTGCTCTAAAAGATCTAAGTGAAGCACTAGAGCAAAAATTATCAAGCTCAAAAGATATAAGTGAAGCACTATGAGCAAAACTATCAAGCTCAAAAGATATAAGTGAAGCACATAGAGTATTCTAACAAATTTCAAATCATATATGGCTCTCTCAAAAGGTGTGTACAGCAAGGATGATTGTGGTAGACTAACAAGCAAAGACTCAAATAACACAAGACGCTCCAAGCAAAACACATATCATGTGGTGAATAAAAATATAGCTCCAAGTAAATTACCGATGGAAGTGGATTTAAAGAGGGATGCCTTCCGGGCATCCCAAGCTTCGACTTTTGGTGTCCTTGGATTATCTTGGGGTGCCATGGGCATCCCCAAGCTTAGGTTCTGCCACTCCTTGTTCCATAATCCATCAAAAGAATTCACCCAAAACTTGAAAACTTCACAACACAAAACTCAACAGAAATCTCGTGAGCTCCGTTAGAGAAAGAAAACAAAAGACTACTTCAAGGTACTGTAATGAACTCATTCTTTATTTATATTGGTTTTAAACCTACTGTTTTCCAACTTCTCTATGGTTTATAAACTATTTTACTAGCCATAGATTCATCAAAATAAGCAAACAACACACGCAAAACAGAATCTGTCAAAAACAGAACAGTCTGTAGTAATCTGTAACTAACGCAAACTTCTGGAACTCTAAAAATTCTACCAAAATAGGAAATCCTGGAAAATTTGTTTATTGATCAGCAGCAAAAATAATCAACGCAAAATCACTCTCCAGTAAAACATGGCAGCTAATCTCATGAGCGCTAAGGTTTCTGTTTTTCAGCAGAATCAAATCAACTATCATCGTAGGTTATCCTATAGGTCTTACTTGGCACAAACACTAATTAAAACATAAAACCACATCTAAACAGAAGGATATAGATTATTTATTCCTAAACAGAACCAAAAACAAAAAACACAAAATAAAATTGGGTTGCCTCCCAACAAGCGCTATCGTTTAACTGCCCCTAGCTAGGCATTAAGATTTCAATGATGCTCACAAAAAAGACAAGAGTTGAAGCACAAAGAGAGCATCATAAAACACGTGAAAAACACACTTAAGTCTAGCATACTTCCTATGCATAGGCATCTTGTAAGCAAACAAATTATCAAGGCAAGTAAAAACTAGCATATGCAAGGAAGAACAAAGAGATGATAGCAATCTCAACATGAAGAGAGGTAATTTAGTAACATGAAAACTTCTGCAACAATATTTTCCTCTCTCACAATAATTACATGTAGGATCATAAGCAAATTCAACAATATAACTATCACATAAAATATTTTCAACACGATCCACATGCATGCAAAGTTGATACTCTTCCGAAATAGTGGGATTAACATTAACTAAAGTCATGACCTCTCCAAACCAACTTTTATCAAAAACTTCATAAGATTGAACATTCTCCAAATATGTGGGATCTAAAGTTGACACTCTTCCAAACCCACTTTCAGTAGTATTGCAAACAATATTATCAATCTCATATTCATCATGGGGATTAAATAAATTTTCAAGATCATAAGAAGAATCACCCCAATCGTGATCATTGCAACAAGTAGTAGACATAGCAACACTAGCATCCCCAAGCTTAGGGTTTTGAATATTATTAGCACAATTGACATCAAGAGAATTTATAGTAAAATCATTGCAATCATGCTTTTCATCGAAGGAACTACCAAGTATAGGTGCAATAGCAACGATCTCATGTTTAACATAAGGAACTATAGCAAATTCATCTTCATAAATATTGGCATCATGGCCACAAGAATAGCAAGCATCATGTTCATCAAGGGATGTTTCAATCAAATCATCGGAATCATCATTTTCTATAGATTCATGCATATCATTATTTTCTTCCAAAGCAACGGTCATTCTTTCAATAAACTCTTGGACATAGACATTATGAGCAAGGTTTTCATTGCAATACTTAAGTATGACAAAATTTTCAGATTTGTTGAGAGTAAAATCGTACTTTTCAATCAAAGAAGCAACTTCATGAGCACCCTTAAAAACGACAAATTCTTCAATTTGTTCGATATCATAGTAACTATAAACACCCTTTGCATAAGAAGATAAGATTTCATTATCATTGAACTCACATAGTGATGTAGGGTGGAACCTGTGGTGAAGATCTTTCACGAATTGGAGGGGAATCCCCAATGGACAAGATGAACAAGAGAGGGAAAACAAGAGGAACACTCAATAACAAGTCAAATCACACATCCACTAGACAATCAAACACATAAGATCCACAAGGTACATGAACAACAAAGGGAAATAAGATACATGGTAGAGTTCATCCCAAATCCTATGAAGGAGATGAGGGCTTGATGATCTAGATAGATACTTCCCACAAGGGGGTCTTCATCCACTAGGGATATTCTCCAATGGAGGCCTTGAACTCCAATGGAGTGTCTCTCTCTCTCAAGAGAAATCCCACAAGGGGAGGTACATGAGCTAGGCCCTAGTGTTTAGATCTATCCTTAGCTAAGTCTAAATGAAGGAGGAAGGTGAGTATATATAGGTCCAAGGGATGAAGGGGTAAATAGGGATGAGATGGGGATACAAGGGCCAAGCCCAACAGCCACGCACAGGGGGCCCTGTGTGCACGGGTAAGTGGAGCCCGTCGCGCACGGGTATCCAGGACCGGACGCAAGGGCCTGCAAGACGGGTCCGTGAGGCCCGTGGACACGGGGTCCCGTGGGCACAGTACATGCCCGTCGCGCACGGGTCTTCAGACCGCCACTGGGAGGCCCGTGGGCACGGGTCGGAGGGGCCCGTGCGCACGGGGTCGCCAGGGAGCTGCTGCCTTCTTCTTGGCGCTTCCTTCTCCGCTTCCAGGCTTCCCTCTTGGATGGTGTAGATGTTCTCTTCCGCATGAACTCGTCCTCGTTATGTTTGAAGCTCCGACAATACCTATGAATGCACACGGAAGGAATGTCAAGTAGTATACCATCCTCAAAGGGGTCAAGTGAACACGTGAAAAGGAGATGATTCACCTTTATGTATGTGAAGTAGATGTCGCACGTGTCACTTGCCAAACGAACTCTTATCATGGTGATGTCCATAGGATGCTCCGCATCATCCCCTCCCCCTTGGGAAAGATCCGACCTCGGATCGAAATCCAAATCACCATGGGAAAGAGATGATGTCGTCGTGTAGAAGTGGACGATCACCAAGCATTCGTCATCTTGTAGTTCCAAATGGGCACTCTCCGATGTCGCACCGTCTTGTAATTCCTTCAAAAGTAGCAAAGATAACAAGCACTTGGAAAAACAAATGTGGTTGTCGTAAGAGCAAAACCAAGCATTCAAGAGGTGATTCACCCAACAAGTGTTGTCATCAAGCATAGCATATGGTTTGACAAAGAAGTGTGTCATGGCATTTGAGCATATAAATTGAGCACAATCAAGTACATCATGGGAACAAGCATGCAAATGGGAGGTCAAGATGCAAATATATGTTATAAGTGGACAAGTATCTACCTCAAGGTCATAGCAAGAATGTATAAAGTGCTCAACAAATGGTCTATGGTATGCATAGGAATCGTTCACAACACCAAATATAGTGAAATGTCTAAACACATGGGGAAAGTGCAAGGCAATCCAAGCATAACGTGCATATGGTGTAGTGAAGATATCGTGGCACTCAACACAATGGAAAGAGCAATTGTTCAACATGTGTGAGGCAATCAAGTCAAGCATGTGATAAGCAAAGGGACATGGCATATGTGAAGAACTGGTTGCAACACACAAGGCATATATGTCATGAGGCATAGCAATATAGCAAGCAACACATGAAGTATGATCCACAATATGCATGCTCATGGTTTGGGTGTTCTCGAGATAGAAGGATATCACCTCGAAAGCATGTCCTTGTGCGTCCTTCACAATGCCGAAGTGGTAGGAAATGTGGTGTAGAAGTGAGTCGTGGTCGAATGTATGAGGCTCGCTCTCAAGAGCTCGAATGGTCAACTCATGTGAAGTGGAAGTCGACACGAAGTCCAAGTATCCTACACATGCACACAACAAAACAACGAGCGTATGCGCATGGTAGATAAACACATCATCCATCATGATGGTTCTCATCTTTTGCACATAACCATTAGAAGCACAAGTGCATGAATAATATGATGCAACAATGGCGATATTCAAGGCACTAGGTATATGGTGTAAAGAGGTAAGACAAACATGCTTCACAAGGAATATGTCAAAATCTCCAAACATGTGTGAGAATGCTATGGGGGCAATCTCATGAGCAAGACTATAAGCATTGTTGCACTCAATACATGTCAAATCTAGCATGAGAGAGGCAACACATGGAGATATATGACACGAAGCAATATGAATCATGTGCAAAGCATATAGATGGTTGTCATCAACCGCATGAGATGAGCAAGTATGACACAAGAGACAATGATCAAGATATATCATGTGAGAGGCATGAGCATATATGTCATCAACCCAAGAAAGCAAGTAATAGTGGAACATGGGTGATGCAACATAACAAGCAATCATAGCAATCAAGTCAAGCAAGCTAGTAGTGCGAAGATGCAACATACTAGGAGGAATCATGGCAAACATGTCATTGGTGCAAATAGTGGGCATGAATAATTCACAAGTCATAGCACAAGCATGAAAGCAAGATATGAGTACAATATCATGAATGTATTGGCGAGAGGCCATATGTGAATAGCAATGGGTCATCATGACTCTCCCAACACAACAAGCATCAATAGAATGGGGCACATGATAAACATGGCAAAAGCAACAAGGATCTTCACCAAGCATGCAAATACACATAGAAGTAGCATAATGATGAAACATGGGTAGATGCAAGCAAGGGTCACAATTGCATGGCAAAGGCATAGAAGCACACATAGCATGCAAAGTGAACACGGTAAAATGAGCATAATGTGACAAGTGGTAAATGGCCCATAGCCGTGTGAGAGCCAAGTAGAGGAGATGCGCGTAGTCCTTACGCGAAGGGGACATTGGTAAGGATAGTCCATTGGATCCCAAAGCATCGTTGCTCTCAAGAGCTCGTTTTGTCAACTCGTGGGATTGCGAGGTTGACAAGTATTCATGGGTACCTACACAAAAGAGACACAATCCAAAGAAATTGTGCGCGTGGTAAATGTACACATCATCCATCATGATGTGTATGTGCACGTGTGAGTTAGCACAAGATAAGCATCGCTCAAAGAAATTTGATGCATGGTATAAGAACATGTCATCCATCATGAAAGAATAGTTATTGTGTATGACACGATGGGGACACAAATTGAGAATGCAAGTATATGACACATCAATTGTATGTTTATTCGGGGGTAGCATATGGTGCACACAAGTATGGGGATCATGCAATGAATGGGATGGATCAAATTCCCCTAACATGTATGAGGAAACTATGGGGACCTCCTCATGAGCAATATCAGAAACATCATATGGAGAAAATGGACAACATCCAAAACAATGCATATCCGAAGCTAGGTGGTCATGGCATGGCATATGAGATAAATGATGCAAAGGGAGCATATCAATATCATCACAAGAGAAACAAATGCCAATAACCATGGGCTTGTCATCTATGCCATATGTGCAAATTGGGTTTATTTTAATGGCATATGCATAGTCACTATGAAGAGATTGCAAATAAGACATATGGTTGATCTCATGCATAGCATATGACAAGTCAAGCGGATTATCAAACATGATGTGACCTAAAGAATTGTCACAAGAAATCCTATGTAACATGGCATCACAACTAATAGACTCCACAATAGAATCATCATACTCATCATAAATGGGCAAATCATCGCATGGGGAAATCATACTAGCATGAAGCATGGCAATAGGTGGATCAACATCATGCAAGCAATCAATGTCAAGAATGTCCGCTAGTGGGACTAGAGCATCACCTTCACCTTTGTTACCTTTTTCATTCCACTCAAGTGGTGTAGGTGAGGTGGGAAAGACCAAATGGTGGTCATCTTCATCTTGATGGAACCATGTGGGGGGTGCATCATATTCCACCATGGCCATCGTCATGTCCAAAGGGAGGACGAAGTCGTCGAGGATAGGCGCGTCATCATATATGGGACCTAGCACCAAATGAGAAGACACAATAGAGGTAGAGGTCAAGTTGTTAGAAATGCAAATGGCCTCACGAGACCTATCAACTATCTCACTCTCTCTGTGTGGTGGTTCACTCACTCCCTCAAAGTAGGTGCACTCAAAGTCACATATGGTGGAGTCACTCATCTCACTCAAGTGGTGGGGGTTGTGGCTCTCCTCACATGGGAAGTGGGGCAACTCATCATATATGGGGCTAGTGGTGAAGTCACTCTCACTCTCAATATGGTGGCAAAAGTCACTCAAGTCATCATACGTCGCCGTGGTCGAAGGGAAGATCCCATGCTCAACCATCTCGTCGTGGTCGCCGTGGATGAAGGCCGAAGATGGCACATCATCACTCTCATCGTGGATGAAGGCTGAAGATGGCACATCATCACTCTCGTCGTGGATGAAGGCCGAAGATGGCACATCATCACTCTCGTCTCCTAAGATGGAAGCATCATCCTTGCTCGCCACCTTGTCGCTCTCCTCCAAAGCTTGGTCCTTGGGAGCATCGTCTTGGAGCTCGTCGGGCTTGGACATCATGGTGGTACTAGCCTCATGCTTGTCGTAGAGCTTGGTTGCCGCGAAGTGTGCTTGGGGTGGAGAAGCCTTGGCCTTCATGAGTTCTTGTTCCGCCTTGAGAGCACCAATGTAGTAGTCTGTAACGCCCTCGAAGCGGCTATATCTCCCACGTGTCGAAGCACGACTTAGAGGCATAACCGCATTGAAAGCAATGTCGCAAGTGAGGTAATCTTCACACAACCCATGTAATACATAAGGGAAAAAGATACATAGTTGGCTTACAATCGCCACTTCACACAATTACATGAATAAAGCATTACATCATCCAGATACAATCAAGGTCCGGCTACGGAACCAAAATAAAAGAAGAACCCCAAATGCGACAAACGGTCCCCGATCGACCCCAACTGGGCTCCACTACTGATCAACTAGAACGAAACAACGCAAAGGGTAAGATCTTCATCGTGCTCCTCCTTGAGCTTGGTTGTGTCACCTGCTCGGTAACAAAGGCACCTGCAAACTGGTTTTGGAAGTATCTGGTGAGTCACGAGGACTCAGCAATCTCGCACCCACGAGATCAAGACTATTTAAGCTTATGGGTAAGGTAAAGGCATGAGGTGGAGCTGCAGCAAGCGACTAGCATATATGGTGTCTGACATACGCAAATGAGAGCGAGAAGAGAAGGCAAAGCACGATCGATAAAAGTATGATCAAGAAGTGATCCTATAGCAACCTACGTCAAGCATAACTCCAACACCGTGTTCACTTCCCGGACTCCGCCGGAAAGAGACCATCACGGTAACACACGCGGTTGATGTATTTTAATTAAGGTCAACTTCAGGTTTTCTACAACCGGACATTAACAAATTCCCATCTGCCACATAACCGCGGGCACGACTCTCGAAAGTTTAAACCCTGCAGGGGTGTCCCAACTTAGCCCATGACAAGCTCTCGCGATCATCGAAGGAATAGACCTTCACCCAAGACACTCCGATCAGACTCGGTATCCCGGTACATCAAGACATTTCAACAATGGTAAAACAAGACCAGCAAAGCCGCCCGAATGTGCCGACAAATCCTGATAGGAGCTGCACATATCTCGTTCTCGTGGCACACCGGATTGTCCAAACTTCGGTAGGCCAGCCCAGAGTTGCCTCGGTGGCCACCGGCGGCTGACGGTTTGGACCAACACTCACAACGAGCAATGGCCGGGGGTAAATAAAGATGACCCTTGGGCTCCGGAAACCCAAGGGAAAAAAAGGCTAGGTGAGGCAAATGGTAAAAGGCAATGTTGGGCCTTGCTGGACAAGTTTTATTCAAAGCGAACTGTCAGGGGGGTCCCATAAATCACCCGACCGCGTAAGGAACGCAAAATCCGGGAACATAACACCGGTATGACGGAAACTAGGCGGCAAGAGTGGAACAAAACACTGCATAAGGCCGAGCCTTCCACCCTTTACCAAGTATATAGATGCATTAATTAAAACAATAGATATTGTGATATCCCAACAAATAAACATGTTCCAACAAGGAACATCATCTCCATGTTCCAACAAGGAACAAACTTCAATCTTCACCTGCAACTAGCAACGCTATAAGAGGGGCTGAGCAAAGCGATAACATAGCCAATCAATGGTTTGCTAGGAATGGTGTCAAAGGTTAGAGGTTTGACATGGCAATTTGGGGGGCTGACAAGCAAAGGGTAGGCATCGTAGCATTGGCATAGCAAAAGAGCGAGCAATCTAGCATAGCAAAGATAGTAGTGATTTCGAGGGTATGATCATCTTGCCTGCAAGGTTCTCAGAGTTGTCGAAGGCTTGATCCTCGTAGGCGTTCTCAACAGGTTCCTCGTTCACGTACTCGTCTCCCGGCTCTCCCCAAAGCAAGAACACAAGCAACGGAACCACAATCAAACAAGGAACAATGCACAAGCAATATGATGCAATACATGACATGCTATGCGAGATGTGATATGCAATGCATATGTGTGCTCCGGAAGGAAAATGATGAACCGGGCATCAACTTGGCAAACCAAGTATGCCGCTGGAAAGATGAGATGATTTCGGTTGAAATCGATATAAAGATCACCGGAATCGGATGCACGGTTTGCAAATGACAAGCAAAACAAGAATGATGCAAATCTGCGTTTAACAGCCCGATGCTACTTAGCAAGCAACAAGAAACTATGCTACAGCACCCCAACATAAAAACTAAACATATGGCAGCGAACTACAGGAGATGCTTAACAAAAGAGGAACACTGAGCTACGGCTAAATCACATCATAACATGTTCAAACAAGCATGGAGAAAGTGCTCAAAATATCAGGTTCACAGACTTAGTGAAAATACTAACATGCCAGGAATTAACATCAGGAAGGCATGTTTAGAGCAAGCAAACAACATGCTACAGGAACTTATAATAGCAAAGCAAGGCATGACATGATTCTACTCAAAGCATATTTCAATAGTCCCTTACTGACCATAAGCCAAAAAGGACTCTAAGAAATGATGGCACCCATGTAAACATTGCAAGTTTTATTACAGATTTCAGATAGTGAAATATCAGGACATGGCAAAAACAGATTCAACATGGCATGTTCGTGAGCTCGACGCACTCACTACAGAGCATCTCATGATAAACTAAGCATACACCCATCAAGAAGACATGGCATAGGAGCTATACATGGCAAGAACAACATCATAGCATACACGGATCAACTACAACGACCTCGTGAAAATTGAATCTCACGCAAACAGTCTGCCAGGAAACATTTTCAAGCAAAAGTAGAGCACGAAAATGACATGCTAGACTACTCCATAAATACCAACAAAGGCATGGATGGATAGAGCACATCCATATGTTCGAAACACCCTTACTGATCATGCTCAAAAAGGGCATAGATCTCTCTGTAACAACATGAACATATGGCATAAAAATAACAGCAGGACAAGACTTAGTGAAATCACTAAGTTCCTGAAATCAGCAACATCATCATCCCTACTTTGCATGCTTGTTCTAGTCAACACATAACTCACAAAAATACATGGAAAACACCCCTGGAAATATGGCATGGCAATGTTCAACTCACATGTAGGACTCAAGTTCATAAGGTGCACACATAATTCATGGTAAAAATGACAAAAGAGCTCGAGCTGATAAGATTCTGGAACTAACGGTCTGAAGCCATCTTCCAACAACATTTCGGGCATCAAGATGAGCTCAAATGCAAATGATGCAATGGAATGAAATGATGTACTCTTCGAGGCGAACAATTTGACATATTATACACCCAAAACGGAGCCACGGATGCGGAGATGTGATGCAATGAAAATGGGTCCAGAATGTAAAATTTCAGGGACTTGGTGGAATTTCACCACTGCGGGAAAAGTGGACGGGGACGAGCGGGACGAGGAGATCCGGTACGGCGGAGGCGCGTTTGGTTGAGATCCCGGTGGATCTCATCCCGATCCACCGGATCCGGCCGGCGAGCTCGCCGGAGAGCAGCGAGACGGCGCCGAGAGGCGGAAAAAGGGCGGCGTCTTGCGCTGCATGGAGAAGCGGGGCGGGAGGAGAAGCGAGCGGCTCCGGCGTGGCGGGCAGCGCCGTCGCATGTGAGGCAGGGCGTCGGTGGGGAGCGCAGGCGGGCGGCGGCCATGAAGGCCTTGAGGCGAAGCGTCGGCGGCGGCCGGGCAGAAGAATGGCTTGGCCGGGCGGAAAGCTATGGAGGCCGAAACTGGCAGCAGCGCTTCAGCGCTTCAGCGCCCGGCAGCGGCAGCGGAAGGGCACCGGCGGCGGGGACGCTGGCGGCGGCGGTCATGTCGCCGGCGACGGAGCAGCCTTGTGGCATATGGCAAGCGGCCGTGGGCGGCGGGCGGAAGCGCCGACGGCGACGAAACCTGTGAGATCGGGCCCTTGCGGCCCCGGATGGGCTCCAGGGGCATGTGGCGGAGGGACGGCGGCGGCGCCACGTGGCAAGCCACGATTGGCTGCGGCGCTGGCGTGACGTGTCCGCGTGATCGGACGTGTCCGTGGCGGCGGAGGCGATTTGCTAGGGTTTAGACCGGATTTCGGGGAGGAAGGCATATATATAGGTAGAGGGAGCTAGGAGAGTCCAAATGAGGAGCGGTTTTCGGCCACGCGATCGTGATCGAACGACCGAGAGCATGGAGGGGAGTTTGGTGGGTTTTGGGCCACTTTGGAAGGGGTGTTGGGCTGAAAACAAAAGAAGGCTTTACGGTTACCCGGTTAACCGTTGGAGTATCAAACGAGCTCCAAATGACACGAAACTTGACAGGCGGTCTACCGGTGCTATACCAAGGCCGCTTGGCAAACCTCGGGCCATTCCGAGAAAGTTTAACACCCGCACAAGAGAAGAGGCAAAAGGGGAACGCCGGAGGGCATAGGAGTGCCGGATTGCA
The DNA here is from genome assembly GCA_021437245.1 of Aegilops speltoides. Taxonomy (NCBI): domain Eukaryota; kingdom Viridiplantae; phylum Streptophyta; class Magnoliopsida; order Poales; family Poaceae; genus Aegilops; species Aegilops speltoides. The sequence continues at coordinate 29,718,315 of CM038144.1, forward strand.
AAACGGACAACGGGGAAAATGCTCGGATGCATGAGACGAACATGTATGCAAAATGAAATGCACATGATGACATGATAAAATGCAGATGATGACATGGCAAAGTGCAACACTCAAGCAAATGGCATGGCAACGACGGCGAATAACTGACGAACACCTGGCGCATCGGATCCGGGGTGTTACAACACTCCACCACTATGAGAGGATCTCATCCCGAGATCTAGGATGGCACCGGAGGGAAAACGGAAGAGAAAGAGAAGAGGTAAAACCAAGTTGCTTCTTCTTCAAACGAGTGAAAACCATGAACCTTGAGAGGTTGAGCAAAATGAAAGGAAGAAAATAACGAAGATGAGCAAAGTTGAAAACACTCCGATAGAAAAGAGGAACAAGGGATACAACGAGAACCAAGAGGTTTAGTGATAAGATAGATATTGAAACCACTCCGGTTAAAACTAGATAGAGAAGGAATAAGATTGATATAATTTGGACAGCACTCCGACTATAAATTGAAGGAATTGAACATGAACTTGACAAGATGAGAGGATACTTGATGAAATCAACAACACCTTTCGCAATGGGTAAGAGGATTTGAGATGAGACTCCGGTTGAAAAGAGAAGAAAACTTGATAAGATTAAAAGCACTTGAAGAGATGACACAACACTCCGGTTAAATGGATAAGAATGAAAAGAACACGATGCTCACAATTCGAGATGATGTGTGAAAAGAGAAACATCACCATGCCTCCGTAAGAAAGAATAGAAGATAGATCATAGGAATAACAGAATGTAGGAGAAAATGCAAACTTCTGCCACAAATGAGCTCAGAAAGCACCCTTCCAAGAAGGTTATAATGGAGTTGTTGGAAAACCAACAACGAAAAGAATAAGCTTGTAGTGGGCTTATGGAAACATCTCGAAATTATGAGGTGAGCTTCTGCCACCAACGGAAACAAATGATTGGATTGATATCAACAAGGAGACGAGAAACTTATTTCACCGGGAGGACAAATGAAGAACTTGGGTCATTTATAAGCACCATAAATAGCAACAATCCTTAGGGAAAGCTTTAGGTGAAATATAACCCAAGATAACTCCAAAGAAGAGACTGATGGATTTAAATATCTCATTCTTGACAACATGAATAACCAAGGGAAATTGTCAAGAGTGACATAACACCATCTCAAAGGATAAGGTAGAAAAAATTGCACTTTGGAATGCAAGATGAAGAATACTTGAGCTTCTCAAAACAAAACAAGTGTTGGGCACCCTGTTTAAATTTTGAGTATAGCTTGACTGATTTTAACTTCAAGAGAAATCTTGAAGAATAATTGAAGAATGAAAAGAATCCTTGACGAACCACCATGAAGAGCCTCCATGAAGAACTCCGGTAAACAAAAGGAATGAAAAGAAAGAGAAATTGAAAACACAAGGTGAATCCTTAGAATGATTTAGATGGATCTCCGCGATAATTTGAGCTTGGAACTCCGGGAAAAGAGAAGATGAAACAAATGAAACCGAGAATTTTAAGGGCCTCCGGAATAAAGAATTAATCACTTGGATGAACAAGAATAAGAATTATGTTATGCTTATCCTTCACCAATTAAATTGATGACAATCAACGGATTTGGCATACTACTTATTCTCGAAGAAAGGATTAAAAGAGATATATCAAAACTTGAGAAGGTCTTGATGGAACCACCGATGGGATTTGGAAACAACGAATGAATGAATGAATTGATACGATGACGAAGGAAGAGAAATCTTGAAAGAACCACCGTAAGAATTGAAATTGAACGAAGTAGGGGTGCATCACCGGTAGGAATTAGCAAATGAATGAAGGTGCTTGAGACAAACTAGATACATGAGAACAAAGAGATCAAGAACTGATTAGAGGATATTCGATTGATGCACCGACAAGATAGGAGATTGATAACTGACAACTGAGAATGAATAAACCTGAATTGATGAGAAACTCTTCTTCGGTCTTCAAATGATGAGAATGACAACGAGAAACACCACCAAGAATTATTTAGGCACATCGGAAGAATCAAAGGCGAAGAGGTTGAGCCAACTATGAAAAGAATTTGAAAGATATTGGAGAAAAGCATTTGACTGATGATAACTCATTCTTACGTCAAACTTGGAGAAGAATTTGGGATAGCTCTGGGAAAATAGAAGAGTCAGGTAAGATCCTGGGAAAAGACCTGTGGGTTAGGGCCCACTGAGAAGGAAACACCGTTGAAAAGATTTAAAAGAGATGTTGCACCGGTTGAATTAAATGGCTTGAATGAGATAACAATCTCGAAAGGGCTTGAACGATTGCAGAGTGGAAACACGAATCTTCGAGATATCTTGAGCACTCCGGAATAACAAATAGCGAGAAGTAGAATGATAATGAGGTGCACCGGTATGAGAAGACATTGAAATGAGGAAAAAGGTATGATCAACAAAACTCGAATTGAATCCACCAGAGAAGAAAAAAGAACGAAGAATGATGAACTAGAAACTGTTGAGCATCTTCATGAAAAGAATGAAGAGACTTCACATGAATAAATGGATACTTGATTAAGAAATCTGTGTCCTTGAAGAAAAAGGGTGGGAGGGCGGGAAAACAAAGACAACTTGGGACGGATGAAACAAACACCTTTGAGAAAAACTTAGAATTGATCTTGCGGATGGGAAAAATGATGGGATCATCTCGAAGAGAAGCACGCCGGTTGGAAACGAATTAACATGACAAAATCAATGATCAAAAGGATTAGTATTCACATAGCAATATGAGAACACCGTTTAGGGAAGGTATGGATTCAACATTTGACTTTGAAGCAACTCGAATACCACGAATAACACAAAACAAAGGATTGGCTTGCAGAATAAGCCGGAACAAACATATGATAGAGATTTCGTCCGAAGTTTTCGTGGTGGGGCCTACACGGGCTCAATCGTACAGCACCATCATGTACAAGGCAGTGCACATGACATACGAAGCGTCCCAGTCGGCATAGCCAAGGACTCTTTAAGACACAACGAGACCATCAGTAAAACCAACCGTGAATAGGCGGACCACTAGACGTCGAACCCCAATTTCATATCATACATCCGTCGGAAAGATATCCTAAGAGCTACTTGAATTCCCACCTATGAAACTCCGAAACTTTCGGTTATGCAATCTGGTGTTGGGGATACAGGGAGCAATAATATCTCACACAAACTAACAATCCCTACATCCAATTGTATCCATCCGTCAACACATAACCAAGAAACCTTCGAAATCGTGTACCTCAACCTTGAAAAGCATCCGTTATACGAGTCATGGCAATACTCCCGTACTCACCTCGAGATTGGGTTAGCGGGTTATCTCACCAACAACTGCATAAAAGAGATTTTCGATGTCGGCGTACTAAACTCAGGTATTCGAATCGCAACGATAAAATTATGACGACAACACCTCGGAGCTCAACTCCCGGGACACCGCCACAACCCCTAAATGTCGAGGCACCAAGAACAATGTTCTCGTCATAAGAATATCGAACGATTCCAAGATACCAGCGTGATCCTAAAAAAAATTTAGTGAAATTTGAGAAGAGAAGAGTCAAAACTCTATGTCAGGATACCTCACCAGAAGGTCGAAGGGACTGAGGAGTAAAAAGAATTCCTAACTCTCCGATATATATAATCCTAAATGACTCAAAACAGTTTTCTAGACACAACTCGGCCGCTAAAAACGATCAAGCAGTGGGGCTCCTAAGGTCGGGAAGGCTCTGATTACCAACATAGCGCCCTCGATGCGGCTATATCTCCCACGTGTCGAAGCACGACTTAGAGGCATAACCGCATTGAAAGCAATGTCGCAAGTGAGGTAATCTTCACACAACCCATGTAATACATAAGGGAAAAAGATACATAGTTGGCTTACAATCGCCACTTCACACAATTACATGAATAAAGCATTACATCATCCAGATACAATCAAGGTCCGGCTACGGAACCACAATCAAACAAGGAACAATGCACAAGCAATATGATGCAATACATGACATGCTATGCGAGATGTGATATGCAATGCATATGTGTGCTCCGGAAGGAAAATGATGAACCGGGCATCAACTTGGCAAACCAAGTATGCCGCTGGAAAGATGAGATGATTTTGGTTGAAATCGATATAAAGATCACCGGAATCGGATGCACGGTTTGCAAATGACAAGCAAAACAAGAATGATGCAAATCTGCGTTTAACAGCCCGATGGTACTTAGCAAGCAACAAGAAACTATGCTACAGCACCCCAACATAAAAACAAATCATATGGCAGAGAACTACACGAGATGCTTAACAAAAGAGGAACACTGAGCTACGGCTAAATCACATCATAACATGTTCAAACAAGCATGGAGAAAGTGCTCAAAATATCAGGTTCACAGACTTAGTGAAAATACTAACATGCCAGGAATTAACATCAGGAAGGCATGTTTAGAGCAAGCAAACAACATGCTACAGGAACTTATAATAGCAAAGCAAGGCATGACATGATTCTACTCAAAGCATATTTCAATAGTACCTTACTGACCATAAGCCAAAAAGGACTCTAAGAAATGATGGCACCCATGTAAACATTGCAAGTTTTATTACAGATTTCAGACTTAGTGAAATATCAGGACATGGCAAAAACAGATTCAACATGGCATGTTCGTGAGCTCGACGCACTCACTACAGAGCATCTCATGATAAACTAAGCATACACCCATCAAGAAGACATGGCATAGGAGCTATACATGGCAAGAACAACATCATATCATACACGGATCAACTACAACGACCTCGTGAAAATTGAATCTCACGCAAACAGTCTGCCAGGAAACATTTTCAAGCAAAAGTAGAGCACGAAAATGACATGCTAGAATACTCCATAAATACCAACAAAGGCATGGATGGATAGAGCACATCCATATGTTAAAAACACCCTTAGTGATCATGCTCAAAAAGGGCATAGATCTCTCTGTAACAACATGAACATATGGCATAAAAATAACAGCAGGACAAGACTTAGTGAATTCACTAAGTTCCTGAAATCAGCAACATCATCATCCCTACTTTGCATGCTTGTTCTAGTCAACACATAACTCACAAAAATACATGGAAAACACCCCTGGAAAGATGGCATGGCAATGTTCAACTCACATGTAGGACTCAAGTTCATAAGGTGCACACATAATTCATGGTAAAAATGACAAAAGAGCTCGAGCTGATAAGATTCTGGAACTAACGGTCTGAAGCCATCTTCCAACAACATTTCGGGCATCAAGATGAGCTCAAATGCAAATGATGCAATGGAATGAAATGATGTACTCTTCGAGGCGAACAATTTGACATATTATACGCCCAAAACGGAGCCACGGATGCGGAGATGTGATGCAATGAAAATGGGTCCAGAATGTAAAATTTCAGGGACTTGGTGGAATTTCACCTCCGCGGGAAAAGTGGACGGGGACGAGCGGGACGAGGAGATCCGGTACGGCGGAGGCGCGTTTGGTTGAGATCCCGGTGGATCTCATCCCGATCCACCGGATCCGGCGGCGAAGCTTCGCGGAGACGGCAGAGGACGGCCGGAGAGGCGAAAAAGCGGCGGCGCGCTGGCCATGCGCGAAGGGGGCAAAGCGCGGAAGGAGAGCAGGCCGGCCCGGCGGCGGCGGCGCGCCGGTCGCGCTGGAGGCAGGGGCGTCGGTGGGGAGCGGCGGGCGGCGGCTATGAAGGCGCTGGAGGCGGGCGCGGCGGCAATGGCAGAAGCAGAAGAATGGCGGGCGGCAAGCGCGGCGAGGCGAAACTGGAGGCCTTCAGCGCTTCAGCGCGCGCTGGCGGCGGCGGCCGGCGGCGGCGGCGGGAAGGGAGCGGCGACGCGGCGGCGGCGATCGCGTCGCCGGCGACGAGCGAGAGGCGGGCGCGCAGCAATGGCGGCCGGCCGGCAAGACGGGCGGCGCGTGAAAGACGGCGAGATCGGCCCGCGGTTCCCGAATGGGCTCCGCGAGCGAGGGCGCGGAGGGACGGCGGCGGCGCCACGTGGCAAGCCACGATTAGCTCTGGCGCTGGCGCGGGCGTGTCCGGCGCGGTCGGACGCGTCCGGTGGCGGCGGAGGGCGATTTTGCTAGGGTTTAGACCGGGATTTCGGGGAGGAAGGCATATATATAGGTAGAGGGAGCTAGGAGAGTCCAAATGAGGAGCGGTTTTCGGCCACGCGATCGTGATCGAACGACCGAGAGCATGGAGGGGAGTTTGGTGGGTTTTGGGCCACTTTGGAAGGGGTGTTGGGCTGAAAACAAAAGAAGGCTTTACGGTTACCCGGTTAACCGTTGGAGTATCAAACGAGCTCCAAATGACACGAAACTTGACAGCGGTCTCGGTGCTATACCAAGGCCGCTGGCAAACCTCGGCCATTCCGAGAAAGTTTAACACCCGCACAAGAGAAGAGGCAAAAGGGGAACGCCGGAGGGCATAGGAGTGCCGGATTGCAAAACGGACAACGGGGAAAATGCTCGGATGCATGAGACGAACATGTATGCAAAATGAAATGCACATGATGACATGATAAAATGCAGATGATGACATGGCAAAGTGCAACACTCAAGCAAATGGCATGGCAACGACGGCGAATAACTGACGAACACCTGGCGCATCGGATCCGGGGTGTTACATAGTCGTCGATGGACTTGTAGTTCTCGAGGAAGATGGTCTTGGAGATGTCGTTGTGCAATCCCATCATGAAGTGGAACTTCATTGATATGGGGTCATCCACGCCGGCTCGTCGCAATGCAATCGTCATCTCCTTGAAGTACTTGTCGATGGACTTGGATCCTTGGGTGGTGTTCTCCAATTGGCGTCGAAGTTGTTCCGTGTAGGTTGGAGGCACAAACTCTCGCCGCAAAGCTTTCTTCGTCTTGGGCCAACTCATGTCGTAGTACTCCGAAGGTGTGTGAATCCACCATGTCGAGGCATAGTCGTGGAAGTTTCTTGTGGCGCACTTCACTTGATCTTCGGGACGAACTTGATGTAGCTTGAGGTAGTCGTCCATCAAACGCTCCCACTCGAGGTACTCCTCGGGTTCTTGAGTCCCATAGAAAGGAATCTTGTGGTCGGTGTCGAGGTCGTAGTAGCTCGTGAAAGTCGCGGACTTGAGCTTGGGTAGCTTCTCTTGAGTGTAGTCTTGAGGTGCTTGTTGGCAAAGATGCCCAATATTCGAAGGCGAAGATGCCTTGTAGTCGCTTGGTGAAGATGCCAAGGGAGATGGTGAAGTTGTTGAGCGGTTGTTGGTGCTGAGATCTTGACCTTCACGTTCTTGTTGGTGATGGTGTCGATGCCGATGTGATCTTGCCGGAGATGGTAGCTCGGAAGGATGTGCTCTTGAGCGTCTTCTCGAAGATGAGGAAGATCGCTTGTAGGACTTGATGAGGGCCTTGATCTCCTCCATGCGCTTGTCCATCTTGGCGTCGGAGTTGTTGTTCATGGCATCGAACTCGTCGTTGTTATTGTAGACCGAAGGTGAAATGCCTTGCCTATCCATCACAAAACTCGAGTAGAGGTGAGTAGGAAATGAGATAAACAATACCAATTTACCTTTTCCCAAAGTTGAGGATGTATCTTGTATCACTCAATGTGAAATGAAAGAATAGTGGAATTGGTACCGGACTTGTTCACTCACACCTACAAGTAAAGGCTTATGGTAGAGCTCGGTGAGGATAGTTGCACAAAAATTTGATGCAAAATGTTAGCAAGAGTCAATAATGTTGAAAAAGATTCACAAATTCGCAAGTGAAACAAGTAGACCAATAGCAAATGAGGTACACGGAAATACACACACGGATAGATAAATGGGGTCGTGCAACCAAGGAATGAGCACAAAATGTGGAGTCCACGGAAAACACTCATGTTGCACAACTCAAGAGATACGCTAGCACGATTGCTCAATAAGCGGATACGACACTTGTGCACAACCTATAGATGCAAGATGGGTAAACTTTCTATCCCAAGTATGCTATGTATGTATGGTTCCCGGTGTTTCTCTCAAGCATGATATCATATGATGTAGATTTTGATATGGCTCTTATGTGCAATGGGGTATGATGCTATGGCACTTGCTCACGAGCTCTTTGCTCTCTTTTTGCTTAAAAGCTTTTTCTCTTTTTTTTCTATGGCCACTTTGCACAATGCACAAACCAAGATAGCAATTGTATATATGCGGGAACAAACTTGTGACACAAGATATGATACCAATATGATATGGTATGTATGCAATGGATGGTGTAGATCACTAATGTGCACAAGTAACATGACCCGGCAATACTCAAATGGCTAGTCTCGATAGGTAAGTGACGCAAAATGGGCTAGGGGTTAACAATGCAATTGCAAGTCGAGGTTACCGTCCTTTGCGATGATGAGTAACGGTGTTCTTGATGTAGATACCAAGATGATGTAGACCCGTCCCTAAGTAGCCGAAACACCTTAGGAAACGATAAAAACCGCAAACTCAAAATCTCAAATGACAAATGTCAAATGGTGGAAGTGGGAATGGAAATGTGGAAGTGGTGGTGGTTTGTGAAGAAGCAAATGTCCCTAAGTAGCCGAAACACCTTAGGAGACTCACCTCGCCACTCAAACAACCACAAATGCTAAATGGAGTAAAATGGGTTAGGTTGCGGAAGACTATGGTGCTTTTGCGGATGATATGGTGGAGGGCCTAGGCAAAGATGCCAAAATGTCAAAACATTTATGGAGTCAAATGGTGATGGAACCTATCTAGGTGGATGGGGGATGTCAATAGCTACTCAACGAGCTAAAGAACGCGAAAATCGGACTCCGGATGTGGAAGTTATGGGCAAAACGGTGAAGTGCTGGTGGCTGGCCTGGGGGGGGCCGTGCGCACGGGGTCTAGGGCCCGTGGACACGGGGTGCCGTGCACACGGTACACGTACCGAGGGCACGGGGTCACCTGGGACTCGCGGGTTTGGCATTTTTCTTGCGATCTGGGCTCCAAAATGGATGGATCTCGTGGATGTGGAGAAGCTGGGGTGGAAGGTGGTGGTGGGAGGTGGAAGGGAGGTCGAAGGAACAGTGGCCGAAGCGCACTGGAAGGGCCGTGCGCATGGGGTCTGTCTGGCCCGTGTGCACGGGGCCCCGATGGCCCGTGTGCACGGGGCCCCGATGGCCCGTGTGCACGGGGTCCTCGAGGAGCGGATGAACAGCTCCGGATCCGTGGGGAAAACTCCAAGGTGAGGTCAAATTCGTGGGATGGATGGTGGGGAAAAGATGGGGGAAAGCTAGATCCACTTGAAACCAAGCAAATCCATGGATCAAATCCAACAAAATCACACTAAACCAACAAATCACAAAAAAATTTGGGGCTATTTTTGGTGGGGATTTTCGAATTTAGGACGAAATCACACAAAACTAGGCTAGAAAACAAGGAGGGGGGCTCCAATTTCGTGAGAAACCATGGCTCATGATACCATATTGATGTAGGGTGGAACCCTATGGTGAAGATCTTTCACGAATTGGAGGGGAATCCCCAATGGACAAGATGAACAAGAGAGGGAAAACAAGAGGAACACTCAAGAACAAGTCAAATCACACATCCACTAGACAATCAAACACATAAGATCCACAAGGTTCATGAACAACAAAGGGAAATAAGATACATGGTAGAGTTCATCCCAAATCCTATGAAGGAGATGAGGGCTTGATGATCTAGATAGATCCTTACCACAAGGGGGTCTTCATCCACTAGGGATCTTCTCCAATGGAGGCCTTTAACTCCAATGGAGTGTCTCTCTCTCTCTCAAGAGAAATCCCACAAGGGGAGGTACATGAGCTAGGCCCTAGTGTTTAGATCTATCCTTAGCTAAGTCTAAATGAAGGAGGAAGGTGAGTATATATAGGTCCAAGGGATGAAGGGGTAAAGAGGGATGAGATGGGGATACAAGGGCCAAGCCCAACAGCCACGCACAGGGGGCCCCGTGTGCACGGGGTAAGTGGAGCCCGTGCGCACGGGGTATCCAGGGACCGGACGCAAGGGCCCGTGCGCACGGGGTCCGTGAGGCCCGTGGACACGGGGGTCCCGTGGGCACGGTACATGCCCGTCGCGCACGGGTCTTCAGACCGCCACTGGGAGGCCCGTGGGCACGGGTCGGAGGGCCCGTGCGCACGGGTCGCTGGGAGCTGCTGCCTTCTTCTGGCGCTTCCTTCTCCGCTTCCAGGCTTCCCTCTTGGATGGTGTAGATGTTCTCTTCTGCATGAACTCGTCCTCGTTATGTTTGAAGCTCCGACAATACCTATGAATGCACACGGAAGGGATGTCAAGTAGTATACCATCCTCAAAGGGGTCAAGTGAACACGTGAAAAGGAGATGATTCACCTTTATGTATGTGAAGTAGATGTGGCACGTGTCACTTGCCAAACGAACTCTTGACATGGTGATGTCCATAGGATGCTCCGCATCACATAGGTAGGGAAGGTGTTTTTAGGGTCCTTAGAGCAACAAGTAAAATCACACATTTCACAAAGATTCAAAGCATAGCACAACAATCTGTTTATTTGACTCCATAGGCGTCTCCCTTTTTCAGACAAACGGTGACGCGCATAATAAAAATTCTCATCTAAAGATTTCCCATCAACTAGGCTAGTTGGGGTTTCAGCACGAGCACATAAGGATCAAAGATGATCCAAGTAGAACACTTTAAGTGGATCCATATCAATAGATTTTCAGCAAGCGAAGATGCAAGCATAAAGAAGGCTCAAGGAAACACAAACAAAGATACATACGGGAAGAAGGCAAATGGGAAAGAGAGGAGGATATTGGGAAAGAGAGGGCGAATAAAACGGCAAGGGTGAAGTGGGGGAGAGGAAAACGAGAGGCAAATGGCAAATAATGTAATGCGAGAGATAGGGATTGTGATGGGTACTTGGTATGTTGACTTTTGCGTAAGCCTCCCCGGCAACGGCGACAGAAATCCTTCTTGCTACGTCTCGAGATTGTGTTGGTTTTCCCCGAAGAGGAGGGGGTGATGCAGCACAGTAGCGTAAGTCTTTCCCTCAGTTTTTGAGAACCAAGGTATCAATCCAGTAGGAGGTCACACGCAAGTCCCTCGTACCTACACAAAACAATAGCAACTCGCAACCAACGCTTAGGGGTTGTCAATCCCTTCACGGTCACTTACGAGAGTGAGATCTGATAGAGATAATATTTTTGGTATTTTTGATATAAAGATGCAAAGTAAAAAGGTAAAGGCAAAACAAGTAAAATAAAGTAATGGAGATTGATATGATGAGAATAGACCCGGGGGCCATAGGTTTCACTAGTGGCTTCTCTCAAGAGCATAGATATTCTACGGTGGGTGAACAAATTACTGTTGAGCAATTGATAGAATTGAGCATAGTTATGAGGTTATCTAGGTATGATCATGTATATAGGCATCACGTCCGTGACAAGTAGATCGAAACGATTCTGCATCTACTACTATTACTCCACTCATCGACCGCTATCCAGCATGCATCTAGAGTATTAAGTTAAAAACAGAGTAACGCCTTAAGCAAGATGACATGATGTAGAGGAATAAATTCATGAAATGTGATAAATACCCCATCTTGTTATCCTCGACGGCAACAATACAATACATGCCTTGCAACTCTTTCTGTCACTGAGTAAGGACACCGCAAGATTGAACCCAAAGCTAAGCACTTCTCCCATTGCAAGAACTACCAATATAGTTGGCCAAACCAAACGGATAATTCGAAGAGGCTTGCAAAGATAACTCAATCATACATAAAAGAATTCAGAGAAGATTCAAATATTATTCATAGATAAGTTGGATCATAAACCCACAATTCATCGGTCTCAAAAAACACACCGCAAAAAGAAGATTACATCGAATAGATCTCCATGAGAGAGGGGGAGAACATTGTATTGAGATCCAAAAAGAGAGAAGATCCATCTAGCTACTAGCTATGGACCCAAAGGTCTGAAGTAAACTACTCACACTTCATCGGAGGGGCTATGGTGATGATGTAGAAGCCCTCCGTGGTGGATGCCCCCTCCGGCGGAGCTCCGGAACAGGCCCAAGATGGGATCACGTGGATACAGGAAGTAGTTTACTCCGCTGGAGAGGGCATCCACCACGGAGGGCTTCTACATCAACACCATAGCCTCTCCGATGAACTGTGAGTAGTTTACTTCAGACCTTCGGGTCCATAGCTATGTAACGCCCTCGATGCGGCTATATCTCCCACGTGTCGAAGCACGACTTAGAGGCATAACCGCATTGAAAGCAATGTCGCAAGTGAGGTAATCTTCACACAACCCAAGTAATACATAAGGGAAAAAGATACATAGTTGGCTTACAATCGCCACTTCACACAATTACATGAATAAAGCATTACATCATCCAGATATAATCAAGGTCCGGCTACGGAACCAAAATAAAAGAAGAACCCCAAATGCGATAAACGGTCCCCGATCGACCCCAACTGGGCTCCACTACTGATCAACTAGAACGAAACAACGCAAAGGGTAAGATCTTCATCGTGCTCCTCCTTGAGCTTGGTTGTGTCACCTGCTCGGTAACAAAGGCACCTGCAAACTGGTTTTGGAAGTATCTGGTGAGTCACGAGGACTCAGCAATCTCGCACCCACGAGATCAAGACTATTTAAGCTTATGGGTAAGGTAAAGGCATGAGGTGGAGCTGCAGCAGCGACTAGCATATATGGTGTCTGACATACGCAAATGAGAGCGAGAAGAGAAGGCAAAGCACGATCGATAAAAGTATGATCAAGAAGTGATCCTATAGCAACCTACGTCAAGCATAACTCCAACACCGTGTTCACTTCCCGGACTCCGCCGGAAAGAGACCATCACGGTAACACACGCGGTTGATGTATTTTAATTAAGGTCAACTTCAGGTTTTCTACAACCGGACATTAACAAATTCCCATCTGCCACATAACCGCGGGCACGGCTCTCGAAAGTTTAAACCTGCAGGGGTGTCCCAACTTAGCCCATGACAAGCTCTCGCGATCATCGAAGGAATAGACCTTCACCCAAGACACTCCGATCAGACTCGGTATCCCGGTACATCAAGACATTTCAACAATGGTAAAACAAGACCAGCAAAGCCGCCCGAATGTGCCGACAAATCGATAGGAGCTGCACATATCTCGTTCTCGTGGCACACCGGATTGTCCAAACTTCCGGTAGGCCAGCCCAGAGTTGCCCCTGGTGGCCACCGGCGGTTGACGGTTTGGACCAACACTCACAACGAGCACTGGCCGGGGGTAAATAAAGATGACCCTCGGGCTCCGGAAACCCAAGGGAAAAAAAGGCTAGGTGAGGCAAATGGTAAAAGGCAATGTTGGGCCTTGCTGGACAAGTTTTATTCAAAGCGAACTGTCAGGGGGGTCCCATAAATCACCCGACCGCGTAAGGGACGCAAAATCCGGGAACATAACACCGGTATGACGGAAACTAGGGCGGCAAGAGTGGAACAAAACACCAGGCATAAGGCCGAGCCTTCCACCCTTTACCAAGTATATAGATGCATTAATTAAAACAATAGATATTGTGATATCCCAACAAATAAACATGTTCCAACAAGGAACATCATCTCCATGTTCCAACAAGGAACAAACTTCAATCTTCACCTGCAACTAGCAACGCTATAAGAGGGGCTGAGCAAAGCGGTAACATAGCCAATCAATGGTTTGCTAGGAATGGTGTCAAAGGTTAGAGGTTTGACATGGCAATTTGGGGGGCTGACAAGCAAAGGGTAGGCATCGTAGCATTGGCCTAGCAAAAGAGCGAGCAATCTAGCATAGCAAAGATAGTAGTGATTTCGAGGGTATGATCATCTTGCCTGCAAGGTTCTCAGAGTTGTCGAAGGCTTGATCCTCGTAGGCGTTCTCAACAGGTTCCTCGTTCACGTACCCGTCACCCGGCTCTACCCAAAGCAAGAACACAAGCAACGGAACCACAATCAAACAAGGAACAATGCACAAGCAATATGATGCAATACATGACATGCTATGCGAGATGTGATATGCAATGCATATGTGTGCTCCGGAAGGAAAATGATGAACCGGGCATCAACTTGGCAAACCAAGTATGCCGCTGGAAAGATGAGATGATTTCGGTTGAAATCGATATAAAGATCACCGGAATCGGATGCACGGTTTGCAAATGACAAGCAAAACAAGAATGATGCAAATCTGCGTTTAACAGCCCGATGCTACTTAGCAAGCAACAAGAAACTATGCTACAGCACCCCAATATAAAAACAAAACATATGGCAGCGAACTACAGGAGATGCTTAACAAAAGAGGAACACTCAGCTACGGCTAAATCACATCATAACATGTTCAAACAAGCATGGAGAAAGTGCTCAAAATATCAGGTTCACAGACTTAGTGAAAATACTAACATGCCAGGAATTAACATCAGGAAGGCATGTTTAGAGCAAGCAAACAACATGCTACAGGAACTTATAATAGCAAAGCAAGGCATGACATGATTCTACTCAAAGCATATTTCAATAGTCCCTTACTGACCATAAGCCAAAAGGACTCTAAGAAATGATGGCACCCATGTAAACATTGCAAGTTTTATTACAGATTTCAGACTTAGTGAAATATCAGGACATGGCAAAAACAGATTCAACATGGCATGTTCGTGAGCTCGATGCACTCACTACAGAGCATCTCATGATAAACTAAGCATACACCCATCAAGAAGACATGGCATAGGAGCTATACATGGCAAGAACAACATCATAGCATACACGGATCAACTACAACGACCTCGTGAAAATTGAATCTCACGCAAACAGTCTGCCAGGAAACATTTTCAAGCAAAAGTAGAGCACGAAAATGACATGCTAGACTACTCCATAAATACCAACAAAGGCATGGATGGATAGAGCACATCCATATGTTCAAAACACCCTTAGTGATCATGCTCAAGAAGGGCATAGATCTCTCTGTAACAACATGAACATATGGCATAAAAATAACAGCAGGACAAGACTTAGTGAACTCACTAAGTTCCTGAAATCAGCAACATCATCATCCCTACTTTGCATGCTTGTTCTAGTCAACACATAACTCACAAAAATACATGGCATACACCCCTGGAAAGATGGCATGGCAATGTTCAACTCACATGTACGACTCAAGTTCATAAGATGCACACACAATTCATGGCAAAAATGACAAAAGAGCTCGAGCTGATAAGATTCTGAAACTAACGATCTGAAGCCATATTCCAACAGCATTTCAGGCATTAAGATGAGCTCAAATTCAAATGATGCAATGGAATGAAATGATGTACTCTTCGAGATGAACAATTTGACATATTATACGCCCAAAACGGAGCCACGGTTGCAGAGACGTGATGCAATGAAAATGGGTCCAGAATGCAAAATTTCAGGGACTTAGTGGAATTTCACCTCCGCGGGAAAAGTGGACGGGGACGAGCGGGACGAGGAGATCCGGTACGGCGGAGGCGCGTTTGGTTGAGATCCCGGTGGATCTCATCCCGATCCACCGGATCCGGCGGCGAAGCTTCGCGGAGAGCGGCAGGGACGGCGCGGAGAGGCGGCGGCAGCTTGCTTGGCGGCCATGGCGGCGAAGCGGCGCGAAGAGAGAGCAGCGGCCCGGCGGGCGGCGGCGCGCGGTCGCATGTGAGGCAGGGGCGTCGGTGGGGAGCGGGCGGGCGGCGGCTATGAAGGCGCGGAGGCGGGCGCGGCGGGCAGCAGCGGCGAAGCGAAGGCCATGGGGCGGAGCGGCGAGGCGAAGGCTGGGCGGGCGCTTCGGTGTTTCAGCGCCGGCGGCGGCAGTGGTGGAAGGGCACCGTGGCGGGGACGCAGCAGCGGCGGTCGCATCGCCGCGAGGGAGCGAAGCAGCAGGCGCATGCCAGCCGCCGGCGGCGGACGGCGCCGGGCGCGCGAGACGGCGAGATCGGGCCCTGCAAGGGCCCGGATGGGCTTCGCGGGCGCGGCGGCGCGGAGGGACGGCGGCGGCGCCACGTGGCAAGCCACGATTGGCTGCGGGCGCGGGCGCGGACGTGTCCGGCGCGGTCGGACGCGTCCGGTGGCGGCGGAGGGCGATTTGCTAGGGTTTAGACCGGGATTTCGGGGAGGAAGGCATATATATAGGTAGAGGGAGCTAGGAGAGTCCAAATGAGGAGCGGTTTTCGGCCACGCGATCGTGATCGAACGACCGAGAGCATGGAGGGGAGTTTGGTGGGTTTTGGGCCACTTTGGAAGGGGTGTTGGGCTGAAAACAAAAGAAGGCTTTACGGTTACCCGGTTAACCGTTGGAGTATCAAACGAGCTCCAAATGACACGAAACTTGACAGGCGGTCTACCGGTGCTATACCAAGGCCGCTTGGCAAACCTCGGGCCATTCCGAGAAAGTTTAACACTCGCACAAGAGAAGAGGCAAAAGGGGAACGCCGGAGGGCATAGGAGTGCCGGATTGCAAAACGGACAACGGGGAAAATGCTCGGATGCATGAGACGAACATGTATGCAAAATGAAATGCACATGATGACATGATAAAATGCAGATGATGACATGGCAAAGTGCAACACTCAAGCAAATGGCATGGCAACGACGGCGAATAACTGACGAACACCTGGCGCATCGGATCCGGGGTGTTACAAGCTAGTAGCTAGATGGCTTCTTCTCTCTTTTTGGATCTCAATACAATGTTCCCCCCCTCTCTCGTGGAGATCTATTCGATGTAATCTTCTTTTTGCGGTGTGTTTGTTGAGACCGATGAATTGTGGGTTTATGATCCAACTTATCTATGGAAAATATTTGATTCTTCTCTGAATTCTTTTATGTATGATTGAGTTATCTTTGCAAGTCTCTTCGAATTATCCGTTTGGTTTGGCCAACTAGATTGGTAGTTCTTGCAATGGGAGAAGTGCTTAGCTTTGGGTTCAATCTTGCGGTGTCCTTACTCAAGGATGTAAAGAGTTGCAAGGCACGTATTGTATTGTTGCCATCGAGGATAACAAGATGGGGTATTTATCATATTGCATGAATTTATTCCTCTACATCATGTCATCTTGCTTAAGGCGTTACTCTGCTTTTTAACTTAATACTCTAGATGCATCTTTGGATAGCGGTCGATGAGTGGAGTAATAGTAGTAGATGCGAGAATCGTTTGATCTACTTGTCACGGACGTGATGCCTATATACATGATCATACCTAGATAACCTCATAACTATGCTCAATTCTATCAATTGCTCAACAGTAATTTGTTCACCCACCGTAGAATATCTATGCTCTTGAGAGAAGCCACTAGTGAAACCTATGGCCCCCAGGTCTATTCTCATCATATCAATCTCCATTACTTTATTTTACTTGTTTTGCCTTTACCTTTTTACTTTGCATCTTTATATCAAAATACCAAAAATATTATCTCTATCAGATCTCACTCGTAAGTGACCGTGAAGGATTGACAACCCCTAAGCGTTGGTTGCGAGTTGCTATTGTTTTGTGCAGGTATGAGGGACTTGCGTGACCTCCTCTTGGATTGATACCTTGGTTCTCAAAATTTGAGGGAAATACTTACGCTACTGTGCTGCATCACCCCCTCCTCTTCGGGGAAAACCAACACAAGCTCGTCACGTAGCAAGAAGGATTTCGGCGCCGTTTGCCGGGAGGCTTACGCAAAAGTCAACATACCAAGTACCCATCACAATCCCTATCTCTCGCATTACATTATTTGCCATTTGCCTCTCGTTTTCCTCTCCCCCACTTCACCCTTGCCATTTTATTCGACCTCTCTTTCCCAATCTCCTCCTCTCTTTCCCGTTAGCCCTCTCCCCGTATGTATCTTTGTTTGTGTTTCCTTGTGCCTTCTATATGCTTGCATCTTCGCTTGCTGAAAATCTATTGATATGGCTCACTTAAAGTGTTCTACTTGGATTATCTTCGATCCTTATGTGCTCGTGCTGAAATCCCAACTAGCCTAGTTGATGGGAAATCTTTAGATGAGCATTTTTATTATGCGCATCACTCTTTGTCTGAAAATGGGAGACGCCTATGGAGTCAAATAAACAGATTGTTGTGCTATGCTTTGAATCTTTGTGAAATGTGTGATTTTACTTGTTGCTCTAAGGACCCTAAAAAACACCTTCCCTAAATATGTGAGTTCAATGATAATGAAATCTTATCTTCTTATGCAAAGGGTGTTTATAGTTACTATGATATCGAACAAATTGAAGAATTTGTCGTTTTTAAGGGTGCTCATGAAGTTGCTTCTTTGATTGAAAAGTATGATTTTACTCTCAACAAATCTGAAAATTTTGTCATACTTAAGTATTGCAATGAAAACCTTGCTCATAATGTCTATGTCCAAGAGTTTATCGAAAGAATGACCGTTGCTTTGGAAGAAAATAATGATATGCATGAATCTATAGAAAATGATGATTCCGATGATTTGATTGAAACATCCCTTGATGAACATGATGCTTTCTATTCTTGTGGCCATGATGCCAATATTTATGAAGATGAATTTGCTATAGTTCCTTATGTTAAACATGAGATCGTTGCTATTGCACCCATACGTGGTACTTCCTTCGATGAAAATCATGATTGCAATGATTTTACTATAAATTCTCTTGATGTCAATTGTGCTAATAATATTCAAAACCCTAATCTTGTGGATGCTAGTTTTGCTATGTCTACTACTTGTTGCAATGATCACAATTGGGGTGATTCTTCTTATGATCTTGAAAATTTATTTAATCCCCATGATGAATATGAGATTGATAATATTGTTTGAAATAATATTGAAAGTGGGTTTGGAAGAGTGTCAACTTTAGATCCCACATATTTGGAGAATGTTCAGTCTTACGATATTTTTGATAAAAGTGGGTTTGGAGAGGTCATAACTTTAGTTAATGTTAATCCCACTATTTTGGAAGAGTGTCAACTTTACATGCATGTGGATTGTGTTGAGAATATGTTATGTGATAGTTATTTTGTTGAATTTTCTTATGATCCTACATGTAATTATTATGAGAGAGGAAAATATGGTTGTAGAAGTTTTCATGTTACTAAATTACCTCTCTTCATGTTGAGATTGCAATCATCTCTTTGTTCTTCCTTGCATATGCTAGTTTTTGCTTGCCTTGATAATTTGATTGTTTACAAGATGCCTATGCATAGGAAGTATGTCAGACTTAAGTGTATTTGTCACATGTTTTATGATGCTCTCTTTGTGCTTCAATTCTTGTGTTTCATGTTAGCATAATTGATATCTCAATGCCTAGCTAAAAGGCTTTAAAAGAAAAGCGCTTGTTGGGAGGCAACCCAATTTTATTTTGTGTTTTTTGTTTTTGGTTCTGTTTAGGAATAAATAATCCATCTAGATTATGTTTGGATGTGGTTTTATGTTTTAATTAGTGTTTGTGCCAAGTAAGACCTATAGGATAACCTACGATGATAGTTGATTTGATTCTGCTGAAAAAGAGAAACCTTAGCGCTCACGAGATTAGCTGCCATTTTTTACTGGAGAGTGCTTTTGCGTTGATTCTTTTTGCTGCTGATCAATAAAAAAATTGTTCAGGACTTCGTATTTTGGTAGAAGTTTTAGAGTTCCAAAAGTTTGCGTTAGTTACAGATTACTACAGACTGTTCTGTTTTTGACAGATTCTGTTTTGCGTGTGTTGTTTGCTTATTTTGATGAATCTATGGCTTGTAAAATAGTTTATGATCCATAGAGAAGTTGGAATACAGTAGGTTTAACACCAATATAAATAAATAATGAGTACATTATAGTACCTTGAAGTAGTCTTTTGTTTTCTTTCTCTAACGGAGCTCACGAGATTTCTGTTGAGTTTTGTGTTGTGAAGTTTTCAAGTTTTGGGTGAATTCTTTTGATGGATTATGGAACAAGGAGTGGCAAGAGCCTAAGCTTGGGGATGCCCATGGCACCCCCAAGATAATCCAAGGACACCAAAAAGTCGAAGCTT
Organism: Aegilops speltoides; assembly: GCA_021437245.1. Lineage (NCBI taxonomy): Eukaryota > Viridiplantae > Streptophyta > Magnoliopsida > Poales > Poaceae > Aegilops > Aegilops speltoides. The sequence goes on from CM038144.1 coordinate 29,738,331, forward strand.
GGGGATGCCCCGGAAGGCATCCCCTCTTTCGTCCACTTCCATCGGTAATTTACTTGGAGCTATATTTTTATTCACTACATGATATGTGTTTTGCTTGGAGCGTCTTGTGTTATTTGAGTCTTGTCTTGTTAGTCTACCACAATCATCCTTGCTGTACACACCTTTTGAGAGAGCCATATATGATTTGAAATTTGTTAGAATACTCTATGTGCTTCACTTATATCTTTTGAGCTTGATAGTTTTGCTCATAGTGCTTCACTTATATCTTTTGAGCTTGATAATTTTTGCTCTAGTGCTTCACTTAGATCTTTTAGAGCACGGTGGTGGATTTGTTTTAAAGAAACTTGATCTCTCATGCTTCACATAGATTATTTTGAGAGTCATTAATAGCATGGTAATTTGCTTAATGTTAATATACTTGGTGTTCAAGATATGTGAAACCTTCTTTTGAGTGCGTTGAATACCAAGAGAAGTTTGATGCTTGATAATTGTTTTGAGATATGAAGATGGTGATATTAGAGTAATGCTAGTTGAGTAGTTGTTAATTCAAAGAATACTTGTGTTGAAGTTTGTGATTCCTGTAGCATGCATGTATGGTGAACCGTTATGTGATGAGCTCGGAGCATGATTAATTTATTGATTGTCTTCGTTATGAGTGGCGGTCGGGGAAGAGCGATGGTCTTTTCCTACCAATCTATCCCCCTAGGAGCATGCGCGTAATACTTTGCTTTGATAACTTCTAGATTTTTGCAATAAGTATATGAGTTCTTTATGACTAATTTGGAGTCCATGGGTTATACGCACTTTTTCCCGTACTTCCACCATTGCTAGCCTATCTAATACCGCGCACCTTTTGCCGGTATCATACACCCACCATAAACCTTCCTCGAAACAGCCACCATACCTACCTATTATGGCATTTCCATAGCCATTCCGAGATATATTGCCATGCAACTTTCCACCGTTCCGTTTATTATGACACGCTCCATCATTGTCATATTGCTTAGCATGATCATGTAGTTGACATCGTATTTGTGGCAAAGCCACCTTTCATAATTCTTTCATACATGTCACTCTTGATTCATTGCATATCCTGGTACACCGCCGGAGGCATTCGTATAGAGTCATATTATGTTCGAAGTATCGGGTTGTAATTGTTGAGTTGTAAGAAAAATAAAAATGTGATGATCATCATTATTAGAGCATTGTCCCAAGTGAGGAAAGGATGATGGAGGCTATGATTCCCCCACAAGTTGGGATGAGTCTCCGGACGAAAAAAAAGAGAAAAAAAGAGGCCATAAAAAAAGAGAAAAGGCCCAAATAAAAAAAAAATAAAAAAATGAGAGAAAAAGAGAGAAGGGCCAATGCTACTATCCTTTTACCACACTTGTGCTTCAAAGTAGCACCATGATCTTCATGTCTATAATTTTTGATTGCTCCATGCTACTTTATCTACTGTTTTGGACTATATTGGGCTTCATTTTCCACTTTTATATTATTTTTGGGACTAACCTATTAACCGGAGGCCCAGCCCAGAATTGCTGTTTTTTGCCTATTTCAGTATTTCGAAGAAACAGAATATCAAACGGAGTCCAAACGGAATGAAACCTTCGGGAACGTGATTTTCTCATCAGATAAGATCCAGGAGACTTGGACCCTCCGTCAAGAAAGCCGCGAAGCGGTCACGAGGGTGGAGCGCGCGCCCCTCCCCCCTAGGCGCGCCCCCTGCCTCGTGGGCCCCTCGGAGCTCCACTGACGTACTCCTTTCTCCTATATATACCTACGTACCCCCATTAGACCAGGTGAGGAGCCAAAAACCTAATTCCACGGCCGTAACCTTCTGTATCCACGTGATCCCATCTTGGGGCCTGTTCCGGAGCTCCGCCGGAGGGGGCATCCAGCACGGAGGGCTTCTACATCATCACCATAGCCCCTCCGATGAAGTGTGAGTAGTTTACTTCAGACCTTCGGGTCCATAGCTAGTAGCTAGATGGCTTCTTCTCTCTTTTTGGATCTCAATACAATGTTCTCCCCCTCTCTCGTGGAGATCTATTCGATGTAATCTTCTTTTTGCGGTGTGTTTGTTGAGACCGATGAATTGTGGGTTTATGATCCAACTTATCTATGAATAATACTGAATTCTTTTATGTATGATTGAGTTATCTTTGCAAGTCTCTTCGAATTATCCGTTTGGTTTGGCCAACTAGATTGGTAGTTCTTGCAATGGGAGAAGTGCTTAGCTTTGGGTTCAATCTTGCGGTATCCTTACTCAGTGACAGAAAGAGTTGCAAGGCACGTATTGTATTGTTGCCATCGAGGATAACAAGATGGTATATTTATCATATTGCATGAATTTATTCCTCTACATCATGTCATCTTGCTTACGGCATTACTCTGTTTTTAACTTAATACTCTAGATGCATGCTGGATAGCGGTCGATGAGTGGAGTAATAGTAGTAGATGCAGAATCGTTTCGATCTACTTGTCACGGACGTGATGCCTATATACATGATCAAACCTAGATAACCTCATAACTATGCTCAATTCTATCAATTGCTCAACAGTAATTTGTTCACCCACCGTAGAATATCTATGCTCTTGAGAGAAGCCACTAGTGAAACCTATGGCCCCCGGGTCTATTCTCATCATATCAATCTCCATTACTTTATTTTACTTGTTTTGCCTTTACCTTTTTACTTTGCATCTTTATATCAAAAATACCAAAAATATTATCTCTATCAGATCTCACTCTCGTAAGTGACCGTGAAGGATTGACAACCCCTAAGCGTTGGTTGCGAGTTGCTATTGTTTTGTGCAGTACGAGGGACTTGCGTGTGACCTCCTCTTGGATTGATACCTTGGTTCTCAAAACCGAGGGAAATACTTACGCCATTGTGCTGCATCACCCCCTCCTCTTCGGGGAAAACCAACGCAAGCTCGAGACGTAGCAGGAAGGATTTCTGGCACCGTTGCCAGGGAGGCTTACGCAAAAGTCAACATACCAAGTACCCATCACAATCCCTATCTCTCGCATTACATTATTTGCCATTTGCCTCTCGTTTTCCTCTCCCCCACTTCACCCTTGCCGTTTTATTCGCCCTCTCTTTCCCAATCTCCTCCTCTCTTTCCCGTTTGCCTTTTTCCCGTATGTATCTTTGTTTGTGTTTCCTTGAAGCCTTCTTTATGCTTGCATCTTCGCTTGCTGAATATCTATTGATGTGGATCCACTTAAAGTGTTCTACTTGGATCATCATCAATCGTTATGTGCTCGTGCTGAAACCCCAACTAGCCTAGTTGATGGGAAATCTTTAGATGAGCATTTTTATTATGCGCATCACCGTTTGTCTGAAAAAGGGAGACGTCTATGGAGTCAAATAAACAGATTGTTGTGCTATGCTTTGAATCTTTGTGAAATGTGTGATTTTACTTGTTGCTCTAAGGACCCTAAAAATCACCTTCCCTACCTATGTGAGTTCAATGATAATGAAATCTTATCTTCTTATGCAAAGGGTGTTTATAGTTACTATGATATCGAACAAATTGAAGAATTTGTCGTTTTTAAGGGTGCTCATGAAGTTGCTTCTTTGATTGAAAAGTATGATTTTACTCTCAACAAATCTGAAAATTTTGTCATACTTAAGTATTGCAATGAAAACCTTGCTCATAATGTCTATGTCCAAGAGTTTATTGAAAGAATGACCGTTGCTTTGGAAGAAAATAATGATATGCATGAATCTATAGAAAATGATGATTCCGATGATTTGATTGAAACATCTCTTGATGAACATGATGCTTGCTATTCTTGTGGCCATGATGCCAATATTTAAGAATATGAATTTGCTATAGTTCCTTATGTTAAACATGAGATCGTTGCTATTGCACCTATACTTGGTAGTTCCTTCGATGAAAAGCATGATTGCAATGATTTTACTATAATTTCTCTTGATGTCAATTGTGCTAATAATATTCAAAACCCTAAGCTTGGGGATGCTAGTTTTGCTATGTCTACTACTTGTTGCAATGATCACGATTGGGGTGATTCTTCTTATGATCTTGAAAATTTATTTAATCCCCATGATGAATATGAGATTGATAATATTGTTTGCAATAATACTGAAAGTAGGTTTGGAAGAGTGTCAACTTTAGATCCCACATATTTGAAGAATGTTCAATCTTATGATATTTTTGATAAAAGTGGGTTTGGAGAGGTCATAACTTTAGTTAATGTTAATCCCACTATTTTGGAAGAGTGTCAACTTTACATGCATGTGGATCGTGTTGAGAATATGTTATGTGATAGTTATTTTGTTGAATTTTCTTATGATCCTACATGTAATTATTATGAGAGAGGAAAATATGGTTGTAGAAGTTTTCATGTTACTAAATTACCTCTCTTCATGTTGAGATTGCAATCATCTCTTTGTTCTTCCTTACATATGCTAGTTTTTGCTTGCCTTGATGATTTGTTTGTTTACAATATGCCTATGCATAGGAAGTATGTTAGACTTAAGTGTATTTGTCACATGTTTTATGATGCTCTCTTTGTGCTTCAATTCTTGTGTTTCATGTTAGCATCATTGATATCTCAATGCCTAGCTAGGGGCGTTAAACGATAGCGCTTGTTGGGAGGCAACCAAATTTTATTTTGTGTTTTTTGTTTTTGGTTCTGTTTAGGAATAAATAATCCATCTACCTTCTGTTTGTATGTGGTTTTATGTTTTAATTAGTGTTTGTGCCAAGTAAGACCTATAGGATAACCTACGATGATAGTTGATTTGATTCTGCTGAAAAACAGAAACCTTAGCGCTCACGAGATTAGCTGCCATTTTTTACTGGAGAGAGATTTTGCGTTGATTCTTTTTGCTGCTGATTAATAAACAAATGTTCCAGGACTTCCTATTTTGGTAGAATTTTTAGAGATCCATAAGTTTGCGTTAGTTACAGATTACTACAGACTGTTCTGTTTTTGACAGATTATGTTTTGCGTGTGTTGTTTGCTTATTTTGATGAATCTATGGCTAGTAAAATAGTTTATGATCCATAGAGAAGTTGGAATACAGTAGGTTTAACACAAATACAATAAAGAATGAGTTATTACAGTACCTTAAAGTAGTCTTTTGTTTTCTTTCTCTAACGGAGCTCACGAGATTTCTATTGAGTTTTGTGTTGTGAAGTTTTCAAGTTTTGGGTGAATTCTTTTGATGGATTATGGAACAAGGAGTTGCAAGAGCCTAAGCTTGGGGATGCCCATGGCACCCCCAAGATAATCCAAGGACACCAAGAAGTCAAAGCTTGGGGATGCCCCGGAAGGCATCCCCTCTTTCGTCCACTTCCATCGGTAATTTACTTGGAGCTATATTTTTATTCACCACATGATATGTGTTTTGCTTGGAGCGTCTTGTATTATTTGAGTCTTTGCTTGTTAGTCTACCACAATCATCCTTGCTGTACAGACCTTTTGAGAGAGCCATATATGATTTTAAATTTGTTAGAATACTCTATGTGCTTCACTTATATCTTTTGAGCTTGATAGTTTTGCTCATAGTGCTTCACTTATATCTTTTGAGCTTGATAATTTTTGCTCTAGTGCTTCACTTAGATCTTTTAGAGCACGGTGGTGGATTTGTTTTAAAGAAACTTGATATCTCATGCTTCACTTAGATTCTTTTGAGAGTCATTAATAGCATGGTACTTTGCTTAATGTTAATATACTTGGTGTTCAAGATATGTGAAACCTTTTGAGTGCGTTGAATACCAAGATAAGTTTGATGCTTGATAATTGTTTTGAGATATGAAGATGGTGATATTAGAGTAATGCTATTTGAGTAATTGTTAATTCAAAGAATACTTGTGTTGAAGTTTGTGATTTCCGTAGCATGCACGTATGGTGAACCGTTATGTGATGAGCTCGGAGCATGATTTATTTATTGATTGTCTTCCTTATGAGTGGCGGTCGGGGACAAGCGATGGTCTTTTCCTACCAATCTATCCCCCCTAGGAGCATGCGCGTAATACTTTGCTTTGATAAATTCTAGATTTTTGCAATAAGTATATGAGTTCTTTATGACTAATGTTGAGTCCATGGATTATACGCAGTTTTTCCCGTCTTTCCACCATTGCTAGCCTCTCTAATACCGCGCACCTTTCACCGGTATCATACACCCACCATAAACCTTCCTCAAAACAGCCACCATACCTACCTATTATGGAATTTCCATAGCCATTTCGAGATATATTGCCATGCAACTTTCCCCCATTCCGTTTATTATGACACGCTCCATCATTGTCATATTGCTTAGCATGATCATGTAGTTGACATCGTATTTGTGGCAAAGCCACATTTCATAATTCTTTCATACATGTCACTCATGAATCATTGCATATCCCGGTACACCGCCGGAGGCATTCATATGGAGTCATATTATGTTCTAAGTATCGATTTGTAATTGTTGAGTTGTAAGAAAAATAAAAGTGTGATGATCATCATTATTAGAGCGTTGTCCCAAGTGAGGAAAGGATGATAGAGGCTATGATTCCCCCACAAGTCGGGATGAGACTCCGGACAAAAAAAGAGAGAAAAAAGAGGCCATAAAAAAGAGAAAAGGCCCAAATAATAAAATGAGAGAAAAAGAGAGAAGGGACAATGATACTATCCTTTTACCACACTTTTGCTTCAAAGTAGCACCATGATCTTCATGATAGAGAGTCTCCTATGTTGTCACATTCATATACTAGTGGGAATTTTTCATTATAGAACTTGGCTTGTATATTCCAATGATGGGCTTCCTCAAAATGCCCTAGGTCTTCGTGAGCAAGCGAGTTGGATGCACACCCACTTAGTTTCTTTTGTTGAGCTTTCATATACTTATAGCTCTAGTGCATCCGTTGCATGGCAATCCCTACTCACTCACATTGATATCTATTGATGGGCATCTCCATAGCCCGTTGACACGCCTAGTTGATGTGAGACTATCTTCCCTCTTTTTTGTCTTCTCCACAACCACCACTCTATTCCACATATAGTGCTATATCCATGGCTCACACTCATGTATTTCGTGAAGATTGAATTTTTTTAAAAAATGTTAAAGTATGAAACAATTGCTTGGCTTGTCATAGGGGTTGTGCATGATTTAAATACTTTGTGCGGGGAAGATGGAGCATAACCAGACTATATGATTTTGTAGGGATAACTTTCTTTGGCCATGTTATTTTGAGAAGACATAATTACTTTGATTAGTATTCTTGAAGTATTATTATTTTTTATGTCAATATGAACTTTTGTCTTGAATCTTTCGGATCTGAATATTCATACCATGATTAAGAAGATTTACATTGAAATTATGCCAAAGTATCACTCCGCATCAAAAATTCTCTTTTTATCATTTACCTACTCGAGGACGAGCAGGAATTAAGCTTGGGGATGCCTGATACGTCTCCAACGTATCTATAATTTTTGATTGCTCCATGCTACTTTATCTACAGTTTTGGACTATATTGGGCTTTAATTTCCACTTTTATATTATTTTTGGGACTAACCTATTAACCGGAGGCCCAGCCCAGATTTGCTGTTTTTTGCCTATTTCAGTATTTCGAAGAAACAGAATATCAAACGGAGTCCAAATGGAATGAAACCTTCGGGAACGTGATTTTCTCATCAGATAAGATCCAGGAGACTTGTACCCTCCGTCAAGAAAGCCACGAGGCGGTCACGAGGGTGGAGGGCGCGCCCCTCCCCCTGGGCACGCCCCCTGCCTCGTGGGCCCCTCGGAGCTCCACCGACGTACTCCTTTCTCCTATATATACCCTCACCCCATTAGACCAGGGAGGAGCCAAAACCTAATTCCATCGCCGAAACCTTCGTATCCACGAGATCCCATCTTGGGGCTGTTCGAGCTCACGAGGGGGCATCCACCACGGAGGGCTTCTCTTGTTGGGGAGCGTAGTAATTTCAAAAATTTCCACGCACACGCAAGATCATGGTGATGCATAGCAACGAGAGGGAGAGTGTTGTCTACATACCCTTGTAGACCAAGCGGAAGCGTTCTAGCGTAGAGGAAGTAGTCGTACGTTCTCCTCGCGATCCAACCGATCCCAGCGCCGTTACTCCGGCGCCTCCGAGTTCTTGACACACGTACAGCTCGGTGACGTTCCTCGGGCTCCGATCCAGCAAAGCTCCGGGGAGAGAGAGTTCCGTCAGCACGACGGCGTGGTGACGATCTTGATGTTCTACCGACGCACGGCTTCGCCTAAGCGCCGCTACGATATGACCGAGGTGGAATATAGTGGAGGTGGGCACCGCACACGGCTAAGGAACGATCTCAAGGATCAACTTGTGTGTCTTAGGGTGCCCCCCTGCCCCCGTATATAAAGGAGCAAGGGGGAGGGCCGGCCGGCCCTAGAGGGGCGCGCCAAGGGAGGGGGAGTCCTCCTCCTAGTGGGAGTAGGACTCCCCTTTCCTAGTCCAACAAGGAAGGGGGAAGGGGGAAGGAAGGAGAGGGAGAGGGAGAGGGAAAGGGGGGCCACGCCCCCCCTCCTTGTCCAATTCGGACTCCTCATGGGGGCGCGTGCCACCTCCTGGCTCAGCCCTCTCTCTCCCCTCGTGGCCCATTAAGGCCCATTACTTCCTCGGGGGATTCTGGTAACCCCTCCGGCACTCCGGTATTATCCGAAACCACTCGGAACCAATCCGATGTCTGAACATAGCTGTCCAATATATCAATCTTTACGTCTCGATCATTCCGAGACTCCTCGTCATGTCCGTGATCACATCCGGGACTCCGAACTCCTTCGGTACATCAAAATACACAAACTCATAATATAACCGTCATCGAAACCTTAAGCGTGCGGACCCTACGGTTCGAGAACAATGTAGACATGACCGAGACATGTCTCCGGTCAATAACCAATAGCGGGACCTGGATGCCCATATTGGTTCCTACATATTCTACGAAGATCTTTATCGGTCAGACCGCATAACAACATACGTTGTTCCCTTTGTCATCGGTATGTTACTTGCCCGAGATTCGATCGTCGGTATCCAATACCTAGTTCAATCTCGTTACCGACAAGTCTCTTTACTCGTTCCGTAATACATCATCTCGCAACTAACTCATTAGTTGTAATGCTTGCAAGGCTTAAGTGATGTGTATTACCGAGAGGGCCCAGAGATACCTCTCCGACAATCGGAGTGACAAATCCTAATCTCGAAATACGCCAACCCAACATCTTCCTTTGGAGACACCTGTAGTACTCCTTTATAATCACCCAGTTACGTTGTGACGTTTGGTAGTACCCAAAGTGTTCCTCCGGTAAACGGGAGTTGCATAATCTCATAGTTATAGGAACATGTATAAGTCATGGATAAAAGCAGTAGCAACATACTAAATGATCGTGTGCTAAGCTAATGGAATGGGTCATGTCAATAAGATCATTCAACTAATGATGTGACCTTGTTAATCAAATGACAACTCCTTTGTCTATGGTTAGGAAACTTAACCATCTTTGATTAACAAGCTAGTCAAGTAGAGGCATACTAGTGACACTCTGTTTGTCTATATATTCACACATGTATTATGTTTCCGGTTAATACAATTCTAGCATGAATAATAAACATTTATCATGATATGAGGAAATAAATAATAACTTTATTATTGCCTCTAGGGCATATTTCCTTCAGTCTCCCACTTGCACTAGAGTCAATAATCTAGATTACACAGTAATGATTCTAACACCCATAGAGTCTTGGTGTTGATCATGTTTTGCTCGTGGAAGAGGCTTAGTCAACGGGTCTGCAACATTCAGATCCGTATGTATTTTGCAAATCTCTATGTCTCCCACCTGGACTAGATCCCGGATGGAATTGAAGCGTCTCTTGATGTGCTTGGTCCTCTTGTGAAATCTGGATTCCTTCGCTAAGGCAATCGCTCCAGTATTGTCACAGAAGATTTTCATTGGACCCGATGCACTAGGTATGACACCTAGATCGGATATGAACTCCTTCATCCAGACTCCTTCATTGGCTGCTTCCGAAGCAGCTATGTATTCCGCTTCACATGTAGATCCCGCCACGACGCTTTGTTTTGAACTGCACCAACTGACAGCTCCACCGTTTAATGTAAACACGTATCCGGTTTGCGATTTAGAATCGTCCGGATCAGTGTCAAAGCTTGCATCAACGTAACCATTTACGATGAGCTCTTTGTCACCTCCATATACGAGAAACATATCCTTAGTCCTTTTCAGGTACTTCAGGATGTTCTTGACCGCTGTCGAGTGATCCACTCCTGGATTACTTTGGTACCTCCCTGCTAAGCTAATAGCAAGGCACGCATCAGTCTGGTACACAGCATTGCATACATGATAGAGCCTATGGCTGAAGCATAGGAACATCTTTCATTTCTCTCTATCTTCTGCGGTGGTCGGGCATTGAGTCTTACTCAACTTCACACCTTGTAACACAGGCAAGAACCCTTTCTTTGCTTGATCCATTTTGAACTTCTTCAAAATTTTATCAAGGTATGTGCTTTGTGAAAGTCCAATTAAGCTTCTTGATCTATCTCTATAGATTTTGATGCCCAATATGTAAGCAGCTTCACCGAGGTCCTTCATTGAAAAACTCTTATTCAAGTACCCCTTTATGCTATCCAGTAATTCTATATCATTTCCGATTAGTAATATGTCATCTACATATAATATCGTAAATGCTCTGAGCTCCCACTCACTTTCTTGTAAATACTGAGCTTCTCCAAAAGTCTCAGTATAAACCCAAATGCTTTGATCACGCTATCAAAGCGTTTATTCCAACTCAAGATGCTTGCACCAGTTCATAAATGGATCATTGGAGCTTGCACACTTTGTTAGCTCCTTTGGATCGATAAAACCTTCGGTTGCATCATATACAACTCTTCTTCCGTAAATCCATTCAGAATGCAGTTTTACATCCATTTGCCAAATTTCATAATCATAAAATGCGGCAATTGCTAACATGATTCGGACAGACTTAAGCATCGCTACGGGTGAGAAGGTCTCATCGTAGTCAATCCCTTGAACTTGTCGAAAACCCTTTGCGACAAGTCGAGCTTTGTAAACGATAACATTACCGTCGGCGTCGGTCTTCTTCTTGAAGATCCACTTGTTTTCTATTGCTTGCCGACCCTCGGGCAAGTCAACCAAAGTCCACACTTTGTTTTCATACATGGATCCCATCTTAGATTTCATGGCCTCAAGCCATTTTGTGGAATCTGGGCTCACCATCGCTTCTTCATAGTTCGTAGGTTCATCATGATCTAGTAGCATGACTTCCGAATAGGATTACCGTACCACTCAGTGCGGATCTTACTCTGGTTGATCTACGAGGTTACGTAGTAACTTGATCTGAAGTTTCATGATCAACATCATCAACTTCCTCACTATTTGGTGTAGATGTCGCAGAAACCGGTTTACGTGATAAACTACTTTCAATAAGGGAGAAGGTACAGATTACCTCATCAAGTTCTACTTTCCTCCCACTCACTTCTTTCGAGAGAAACTCCTTCTCTAGAAAGGATCCATTTTTAGCAACAAATGTCTTGCCTTCGGATCTGTGATAGAAGGTGTACCCAACTGTCTCCTTTGGGTATCCTATGAAGACACATTTCTCCGATTTGGGTTCGAGCTTATCAGGTTGAAGCTTTTTCACATAAGCATCGCATCCCCAAACTTTAAGAAACGACAACTTTGGTTTCTTGCTAAACCATAGTTCATAAGGTGTCGTCTCAACGGATTTTGACGGTGTTCTATTCAGCGTGAATGCGGCCGTCTCAAGAGCATATCCCCAAAATGATAGCGGTAAATCTGTAAGAGACATCATAGATCGCACCATATCTAGTAAAGTGCGATTACGACGTTCGGACACACCATTGCGTTGTGGTGTTCCGGTGGCGTGAGTTCTTAAACTATTCGCATTGTTTCAAATGTAGACCAAACTCGTAACTCAAATATTCTCCTCCACAATCAGATCGTAGAAACTTTATTTTCTTATTACGATGATTTTCAACTTCACTCTGAAATTCTTTGAACTTTTCAAATGTTTCAGACTTGTGTTTCATTAAGTAGATATACCCATATCTGCATAAATCATCTGTGAAGGTGAGAAAATAACGATATCCGCCACGAGCCTCAACATTCATCGGACCACATACATCTTTATGTATGATCTCCAACAAATCTGTTGCTCTCTCCATAGTACCGAGAACGGGTTTTAGTCATCTTGCCCATGAGGCACGGTTCATAAGTGCCAAGTGATTCATAATCAAGTGACTCCAAAAGTCCATCAAGATGGAGTTTCTTCATGCGCTTTATACCGATATGACCTAAACGGCAGTGCCACAAATAAGTTGCACTATCATTATCAACTCTGCATCTTTTGGTTTCAACATTATGAATATGTGTATCACTACTATCGAGATTCATCAAAAATAGACCACTCTTCAAGGGTGCATGACCATAAAAGATATTACTCATATAAATAGAACAACCATTATTCTCTGATTTAAATGAATAACCGTCTCGCATCAAACAAGATCCAGATATAATGTTCATGCTTAACGCAGGCACCAAATAACAATTATTTAGGTCTAAAACTAATCCCGAAGGTAGATGTAGAGGTAGCGTGCCGACCGCGATCACATCGACTTTGGAACCATTTCCCACGCGCATCGTCACCTCGTCCTTTGCGGTGTTAAGCAATCCGTAGTCCTGTTTGAGTTGCAAATATTAGCAGAACCGATATCAAATACCAGTGCTCTGCGAGCTCTAGTAAAGTACACATCAATAACATGTATATCACATATACCTTTGTTCACCTTGCCATCCTTCTTATCCGCCAAATACTTGGGGCAGTTCCGCTTCAAATGACGATCGCTTGCGGTAGAAGCACTCGTTTTAGGTTTAGGTCCAGACTTGGGTTTCTTCTCTGAGCGACAACTTGCTTGCTGTTCTTCTTGAAGTTCCTTCTTCTTCCCTTTGCCTTTCTTCTTGAAACTAGTGGTCTTATTGACCATCAACACTTGATGCTCCTTCTTGATTTCTACCTCCGCAGCCTTTAGCATTGCGAAGAGCTCGGGCATAGTCTTTACTAACCCTTGCATATTATAGTTCATCACGAAGCCTTTGTAGCTTGGTGGCGTGATTGAAGAATTCATCAATGACACAATCATCCGGAAGATTAACTCCCAGTTGACTCAAGTGATTTGTAATACCGGACATTACGAGTATGTGCTCACCGATGCACCCATTCTCTTCCATCTTGCAGCTATAGAACTTATTGGAGACTTCATATCTCTCAATCCGGGCATTCTGTTGGAATATTAACTTCAACTCTGGAACATCTCATATGCTCCATGACGTTCAAAACGTCGTTGAAGACCCGGTTCTAAGCCGTAAAGCATGGCACACTCGAACTATAGAGTAGTCATCAGCTTTGCTCTGCGGACATTCTTAACATCGTCGGTTGCATCAAGAAGAGCTCGCACCCAGCGGTGCATCCGGGCGTAACTCTTCTATGCAGCAATGAGGATAATCCTCAGGTTACGGACCCAGTCCGTGTAATTGCTACCATCATCTTTCAACTTTGCTTTCTCAAGGAACACATTAAAATTCAACGGAACAATAGCACGAGCCATCTATCTACAAACAAACATAGATAAGCAAGATACTATCAGTTACTAAGTTCATGATAAATTTAAGTTCAATTAATCATATTACTTAAGAACTCCCACTTAGACAGACATCTCTCTAGTCATCTAAGTGATCACGTGATCAAATCAACTAAACCATAGCCGATCATCACGTGAGATGGAGTAGTTTTCAATGGTGAACATCTTATGTTGATCATATCTACTATATGATTCACGCTTGACCTTTCGGTCTCCGTGTTCCGAGGCCATATCTGCATATGCTAGGCTCGTCAAGTATAACCTGAGTATTCTGCGTGTGCAAAACTGGCTTGCACCCGTTGTAGATGGACGTAGAGCTTATCACACCCGATCATCACGTGGTGTCTCGGCACGACGAACTTTGGCAACGGTGCATACTCAGGGAGAACACTACTTGATAATTTTAGTGAGACATCATCTTAAAATGCTACCGTCAATCAAAGCAAGATAAGATGCATAAAGGATAAACATCACATGCAATCAATATAAGTGATATGATATGGCCATCATCATCTTGTGCTTGTGATCTCCATCTCCGAGGCACCATCATGATCACCATCGTCACCGGCGCGACACCTTGATCTCCATCGTAGCATCGTTGTCATTTACGCCATCTATTGCTTCTACGACTATCGCTACCGCTTAGTGATAAAGTAAAGCAATTACTGTAGCGTTGCATTTCATACAATAAGCGACAACCATATGGCTCCTGCCATTGCCGATAACCGGTTACAAAACATGATCATCTCATAGAATAAAATATAGCATCACGTCTTGACCATATCACATCACAACATGCCTGCAAAAACAAGTTAGGCGTCCTCTACTTTGTTGTTGCAAATTTTACGTGGCTGCTACGGGCTTAGCAAGAACCGTTCTTACCTACGCATCAAAACCACAATGATAGTTTGTCAAATAGACTCCGTTTTAACCTTCACAAGGACCGGTGTAGCCACACTCGGTTCAACTAAAGTGAGAGAGACAGACACCCGCCGGTCACCTTTAAGCACGAGTGCTCGAAGCGGTGAAACCAGTCTCGCGTAAGCGTCACGCGTAATGTCGGTCCGGCCGCTTCATCTCACAATACCGCTGAACCAAAGTATGACATGCTGGTAGGCAGTATGACTTATATCGTCCACAACTCACTTGTGTTCTACTCGTGCAAAACATCAAACCATAAAAACCTAGGCTCGGATGCCCCTGTTGGGGAACGTAGTAATTTCAAAAATTTCCTACGCACACGCAAGATCATGGTGATGCATAGCAACGAGAGGGAGAGTGTTGTCTACATACCCTTGTAGACCAAGCGAAGCGTTCTGGCGTAGAGGAAGTAGTCGTACGTTCTCCTCGCGATCCAACCGATCCCAGCGCCGTTACTCCGGCGCCTCCGAGTTCTGGACACACGTAGAGCTCGGTGACGTTCCTCGGGCTCCGATCCAGCAAAGCTCCGGGGAGAGAGAGTTCCGTCAGCACAACGGCGTGGTGACGATCTTGATGTTCTACCGACGCAGGGCTTCGCCTAAGCGCCGCTACGATATGACCGAGGTGGAATATAGTGGAGGGGGGCACCGCACACGGCTAAGGAATGATCTCAAGGATGAACTTGTGTGTCTTAGGGTGCCCCCCTGCCCCCGTATATAAAGGAGCAAGGGGGAGGGCCAGCCGGCCCTAGAGGGGCGCGCCAAGGGAGGGGGAGTCCTCCTCCTAGTGGGAGTAGGACTCCCTTTCCTAGTCCAACAAGGAAGGGGAAGGGGAAGGAAGGAGAGGGAGAGGGAGAGGGAAAGGGGGGCCACGCCCCCCTCCTTGTCCAATTCGGACTCCTCATGGGGGGGGGCGCGCCACCTCCTGGCGCAGCCCTCTCTCTCCCCTCGTGGCCCATTAAGGCCCATTACTTCCCCGGGGGGTTCCGGTAACCCCTCCGGCACTCCGGTATTATCCGAAACCACTCGGAACCATTCCGATGTCCGAACATAGCTGTCCAATATATCAATCTTTACGTCTCGATCATTCCGAGACTCCTCGTCATGTCCGTGATCACATCCGGGACTCCGAACTCCTTCGGTACATCAAAATACACAAACTCATAATATAACCGTCATCGAAACCTTAAGCGTGCGGACCCTACGGTTCGAGAACAATGTAGACATGACCGAGACATGTCTCCGGTCAATAACCAATAGCGGGACCTGGATGCCCATATTGGTTCCTACATATTCTCGAAGATCTTTATCGGTCGAGACCGCATAACAACATACGTTGTTCCCTTTGTCATCGGTATGTTACTTGCCCGAGATTCGATCGTCGGTATCCAATACCTAGTTCAATCTCGTTACCGACAAGTCTCTTTACTCGTTCCGTAATACATCATCTCGCAACTAACTCATTAGTTGTAATGCTTGCAAGGCTTAAGTGATGTGTATTACCGAGAGGGCCCAGAGATACCTCTCCGACAATCGGAGTGACAAATCCTAATCTCGAAATACGCCAACCCAACATCGCCTTTGGAGACACTGTAGTACTCCTTTATAATCACCCGATTACGTTGTGAAGTTTGGTAGTACCCAAAGTGTTCCTCCGTAAGCGGAGTTGCATAATCTCATAGTTATAGGAACATGTATAAGTCATGGATAAAAGCAGTAGCAACATACTAAACGATCGTGTGCTAAGCTAATGGAATGGGTCATGTCAATCAGATCATTCAACTAATGATGTGACCTTGTTAATCAAATGACAACTCCTTTGTCTATGGTTAGGAAACTTAACCATCTTTGATTAACAAGCTAGTCAAGTAGAGGCATACTAGTGACACTCTGTTTGTCTATATATTCACACATGTATTATGTTTCCGGTTAATACAATTCTAGCATGAATAATAAACATTTATCATGATATGAGGAAATAAATAATAACTTTATTATTGCCTCTAGGGCATATTTCCTTCATCTACATCATCACCATAGCACCTCCGATGAAGTGTGAGTAGTTTACTTCAGACCTTCGGGTCCATAGCTAGTAGCTAGATGGCTTCTTCTCTCTTTTTGGATCTCAATACAATGTTCTCCCCCTCTCTCATGGAGATCTATTCGATGTAATCTTCTTTTTGCGGTGTGTTTGTTGAGACCGATGAATTGTGGATTTATGATCCAACTTATCTACGAATAATATTTGAATCTTCTCTGAATTCTTTTATGTATTGTTGAGTTATCTTTGCAAGTCTCTTCGAATTATCCGTTTGGTTTGGCCAACTAGATTGGTAGTTCTTGCAATGGGAGAAGTGCTTAGCTTTGGGTTCAATCTTGCGGTGTCCTTACTCAGTGATAGAAAGAGTTGCAAGGCATGTATTGTATTGTTGCCATCGAGGATAACAAGATGGGGTATTTATCATATTGCATGAATTTAGTCCTCTACATCAGGTCATCTTGCTTAAGGCGTTACTCTGTTTTTAACTTAATACTCTAGATGCATGCTGGATAGCGGTCGATGAGTGGAGTAATAGTAGTAGATGCAGAATCGTTTCGATCTACTTGTCACGGACGTGATGCCTATATACATGATCATACCTAGATAACCTCATAACTATGCTCAATTCTATCAATTGATCAACAGTAATTTGTTCACCCACCGTAGAATACTTATGCTCTTGAGAGAAGCCACTAGTGAAACCTATGGCCCCCGGGTCTATTCTCATCATATCAGTCTCCATCACTTTATTTACTTGTTTTGCCTTTACCTTTTTACTTTGCATCTTTATATCAAAAATACCAAAAATATTATCTCTATCAGATCTCACTCTCGTAAGTGACCGTGAAGGGATTGACAACCCCTAAGCGTTGGTTGCGAGTTGCTATTGTTTTGTGCAGGTACGAGGGACTTGCGCGTGACCTCCTACTGGATTGATACCTTGGTTCTCAAAAACTGAGGGAAATACTTACGCTACTGTGCTGCATCACCCCTCCTCTTCGGGGAAAACAAACGCAAGCTCGAGACGTAGCAAGAAGGATTTCTGGTGCCGTTGCCGGGGAGCTTACGCAAAAGTCAACATACCAAGTACCCATCACAATCTCTATCTCTCGCATTACATTATTTGCCATTTGCCTCTCGTTTTCCTCTCCCCCACTTCACCCTTGTCGTTTTATTCGCCCTCTCTTTCCCATTCTCCTCCTCTATTTTTGTTTGCCTTCCAGTTACCATGGCCGAATCAAAAAGAACTACGGGTTTTTTCCCGAACTCTAGTGCCTTGGATAACCCCTCTATCTTCTCTAAGCTCATAAATAATGATGCTATAGAAAGACCCACTGGGGTCACTAATGAGAGCTTAAATAATTTTGATGAGAATGACTTTGGGATTTTTCACTATTTACTTGATGAGTCATTAAAATATGCTTGGGATAGGTTACTTAGGATTCGGGCTAGCTATGTGCCGCAATACCAAATTGAAATGTACTTAAAAAGTTTTTATGTTGGCTTGCCCGCTTCCTTCAAACGAGTTTTAGATTCCATCTTTGAAGAAGGTTTTCTTGAAGGGGATGCTATAGATACCTATGAAAGAATGAAAACTATATTTGGGCACCCCATGAATGATAAGGTTGAATCAACTACTCTCTTGTGCTTTCATCAAAATGAAATTATTAAAGAGATGAAGTCTAGTTTAGAGGCAAATTTCCGTAACGTGCTTAATCTTACTTCTTCCATCAATGGCCATGTGCTTAACTTGAATAGAAGAACGAATGCTATAGAAAGGAGATCCTCCTCTCCAAGTGTCAAAGATGGCAATACCTAGATCTATCCTTGCTTTTATGCCTAGCTAGGGGCGTTAAACGATAGCGCTAGTTGGTAGGCAACCCAATTTTATTTTGTATTTTTTGTTTTTGGTTCTGTTTAGGAATAAATAATCCATCTACCTTATGTTTGGATGTGGTCTTTTGTTGGGGAACGTTGCAGAAAATTAAAATTTTTCCTACGGTTTCACCAAGATCCATCTATGAGTTCATCTAAGCAACGAGTCAAGGGAGTGAGTTTGCATCTACATACCACTTGTAGATCGCGTGCGGAAGCTTGCAAGGGGATGGTGATGATGGAGTCGTACTCGATGTGATTCAGATCACCGATGTCCAAGTGCTGAACGGACAGCACCTCCGCATTCAACACACGTACGGGACGGGAGACGTCTCCTCCTTCTTGATCCAGCAAGGGGGGAGGAGAGGTTGAGGAAGATCGCTCCAACGGCAGCACGACGGCGTGGTGGTGTTGGTGCAGAAGATCTCGGCTGTGGCTTCAAGCGCAGAACGGAGGAGGAGATGTGTTGGGGAGGGGAGGGGCTGCGCCTTGGAGGTGTCTACTGCAGCCCTCCCCTCACCCCTCTATTTATAGGGGAAGGGGCAAGGGGGGCCGACCCCTCTAGATGGGATCTAGAGGGGGGCGGCGGCCAGGGAGGGGGGACTTGCCCCCAAGCAAGGCGGCCCCTTAGGGTTTCCCCCAACCCTAGGCGCATGGGCCCAAGGTGGGGCGCGCCCAGCCCTCCGGGGCTGGCTCCCTCCCTTTATGCCCATGTGGCCCTCCGGGAGGGGTGGCCCCTCCCGGTGGACCCCAGGAACCCCTCCGATGGCCCCGGTACAATACCGATAAGCCCCCGAAACTTTCCGGTGTCCGTATCACAACTTTCCATATATAGAACTTCACCTCCGGACCATTCCGGAACTCCTCGTGACGTCCGGGATCTCATCCGGGACTCCGAACAACATTCGGTAGTCACATACTAGTCTTCCTAATAACCCTAGCGTCACCGAACCTTAAGTGTGTAGACCCTACGGGTTCGGGAGACATGCAGACATGACCGAGACCACTCTTCGGTCAATAACCAATAGCGGGATCTGGATACCCATGTTGGCTCCCACATGCTCCTTGATGATTTCATCAGTTGAACCACGATGTCGAGGATTCGATCGAACCCTGTATACAATTCCCTTTGTCAATCGGTACGTTACTTGCCCGAGACTCGATCGTCGGTATCCCAATACCTTGTTCAGTCTCGTTACCGGCAAGTCACTTTACTCGTACCATAATGCATGATCTCGTGGCCAACACCTTGGTCACCTTGAGCTCATTATGATGATGCATTACCGAGTGGGCCCAGAGATACCTCTCCATCATACGGAGTGACAAATCCCAGTCTCGATCCGTGTCAACCCAACATACACTTTCGGAGATACCTGTAGTGCACCTTTATAGTCACCCAGTTACGTTGTGACGTTTGATACACCCAAAGCACTCCTACGGTATCCGGGAGTTACATGATCTCATGGTCGAAGGAAGAGATACTTGACATTGGCAAAGCTCTAGCAAACGAACTACACGATCTTTGTGCTATGCTTAGGATTGGGTCTTGTCCATCACATCATTCTCCTAATGATGTGATCCCGTTATCAACGACATCCAATGTCCATAGCAGAAACCATGACTATCTGTTGATCACAACGAGCTAGTCAACTAGAGGCTCACTAGGGACATATTGAGGTCTATGTATTCACACGTGTATTACGATTTCCGGATAATACAGTTATAGCATGAATAAAAGACAATTATCATGAACAATGAAATATAATAATACTTTTATTATTGCCTCTAGGGCATATTTCCAACAGTCTCCCACTTGCACTAGAGTCACCAATCTAGTTACATTGTGATGAGTCGAACACCCATAGAGTTCTGGTGTTGATCATGTTTTGCTCGCGAGAGAGGTTTAGTCAATGGATCTGCGACATTCAGATCCGTATGTACTTTGCAAATTTCTATGTCTCCATCTTGAACATTTTCACTGATGGAGTTGAAACGACGCTTGATGTGCCTGGTCTTCTTGTGAAACCTGGGGTCCTTGGCTAGGGCAATAGCTCCAGTGTTGTCACAGAAGAGTTTGATTGGCCCCGACGCATTGGGTATGAATCCTAGGTCGGTGATGAACTCCTTCACCCAAATCGCTTCATGCGCTGCCTCCGAGGCTGCCATGTACTCCGCTTCACACGTAGATCCCGCCACGACGCTTCGCTTGCATTGCACCACCTTCTTGCTCCACCATTCAACATATACACGTATCCGGTTTGTGACTTAGGGTCATCAGATCTGAGTCGAAGCTAGCGTCGGCGTAACCCTTCTGACGAGCTCTTCGTCTCCTCCATAAACGAGAAACATGTCCTTTGTCCTTTTCAGGTACTTCAGGATATTCTTGACCGCTGTCCAGCGTTCCTTGCCGGGATTACTTTGGTATCTTGCTACCAAACTTACGGCAAGGTTTACATCAAGTCTGGTACACAGCATGGCATACATAATAGATCCTATGGCTGAAGCATAGGGGATGACACTCATCTCTTCTTTATCTTTTGCCGTGGTCGGTGACTGAGCCGAGCTCAATCTCACACCTTGTAACATAGGCAAGAACCCCTTATTGGACTGATCCATTTTGAACCTTTTCAAAATCTTATCAAGGTATGTGCTTTGTGAAAGACCTATGAGGCGTCTCGATCTATCTCTATAGATCTTGATGCCTAATATATAAGCAGCTTCTCCAAGGTCCTTCATTGAAAAACACTTATTCAAGTAGGCCTTAATGCTGTCCAGAAGTTTTATATCATTTCCCATCAAGAGTATGTCATCTACATATAATATGAGAAATGCTACAGAGCTCCCACTCACTTTCTTGTAAACACAGGCTTCTCCATAAGTCTGCATAAACCCAAACGCTTTGATCATCTCATCAAAGCGAATGTTTAAACTCCGAGATGCTTGCACCAGCCCATAAATGGATCGCTGGAGCTTGCATACTTTGTTAGTGTTCTTTGGATCGACAAAACCTTCCGGCTGCATCATATACAGCTCTTCCTTAAGATGTCTGTTAAGGAATGCCGTTTTGACGTCCATCTGCCATATCTCATAATCATAGTATGCGGCAATTGCTAACATGATTCAGACGGACTTCAGCTTCGCCGCGGGAGAGAATGTCTCGTCGTAGTCAATCCCTTGAACTTGTCGATAACCCTTAGCAACAAGTCGAGCCTTATAAATGGTAACATTACCATCTGCGTCCGTCTTCTTCTTAAAAATCCATTTGTTTTCTATTGCTCGCCAATCATCGGGCAAGTCTGTCAAAGTCCATACTTTGTTTTCATACATGGATTCTATCTCGGATTTCATGGCTTCAAGCCATTTGTTGGAATCTGGGCCCGCCATCGCTTCTTCATAGTTCGAAGGTTCACCGTTGTCTAACAACATGATTTCCAGGACAGGGTTGCCGTACCACTCTGGTGCGGAACGTGTCCTTGTGGACCTATGAAGTTCAGTAGCAACTTGATCCGAAGTACCTTGATCATCATCATTGTTTTCCTATTTGGTTGGTGTGGGCATCACAGGAACATTTTCCTGAGCTGCACCACTTTCCCGTTCGAGAGGTAGTACTTCATCGAGTTCTACTTTCCTCCCACTTACTTCTTTTGAGAGAAACTCTTTTTCCAGAAAGCATCCGTTCTTGGCAACAAAGATCTTGCCCTCGGATCTTAAGTAGAAGGTATACCCGACAGTTTCCTTAGGGTATCCTATGAATACGCATTTTTCCGACTTGGGTTCGAGCTTTTCAGGTTGAAGTTTCTTGACATAAGCATCGCATCCCCAACCTTTTAGAAACAACAGCTTAGGTTTCTGCCCAAACCATAATTCATACGGTGTCATCTCGACGGATTTAGACGGTGCCCTATTTAAAGTGAATGTAGTTGTCTCTAGAGCGTATCCCCAAAATGATAGCGGTAAATCGGTAAGAGACATCATAGACCGCACCATATCCAATAGAGTGCGATTATGACGCTCGGACACACCGTTTCGCTGAGGTGTTCCAGGCGGCGTGAGTTGTGAAACGATTCCACATTTCCTTAAGTGTGTGCCAAATTCGTGACTTAAGTATTCTCGTCCACGATCTGATCGTAGGAACTTTATCTTTCGGTCACGTTGATTCTCCACCTCATTCTGAAATTCCTTGAACTTTTCAAAGGTCTCAGACTTGTGTTTCATTAAGTAGACATACCCATATCTACTCAAGTCATCAGTGAGAGTGAGAACATAACAATATCCTCCGCGAGCCTCAATGCTCATTGGACCGCACACATCCGTATGTATGATTTCCAACAAGTTGGTTGCTCGCTCCATTGTTCCGGAGAACGGAGTCTTGGTCATTTTGCCCATGAGGCATGGTTCGCATGTGTCAAACGATTCATAATCAAGAGACTCTAAAAGTCCATCAGCATGGAGCTTCTTCATGCGCTTGACACCAATGTGACCAAGGCGGCAGTGCCACAAGTATGTGGGACTATCGTTATCAACTTTACATCTTTTGGCATCCATACTATGAACATGTGTAATATTACGCTCGAGATTCATTAAGAATAAACCATTGACCATCGGAGCAAGACCATAAAACATATCTCTCATATAAATCGAACAACCATTATTCTCAGACTTAAATGAGTAGCCATCTCATATTAAACGAAATCCAGATACAATGTTCATGCTCAAACTTGGCACCAAATAACAATTATTAAGGTTCAAAACTAATCACGTGGGTAAATGTAGAGGCAGCGTGCCAACGGCGATCACATCGACTCTGGAACCATTCCCGACGCGCATCGTCACCTCATCCTTCGCCAGTCTCTGTTTATTCCGCAGCTCCTGCTGTGAGTTACAAATATGAGCAACGGCAGCGGTATCAAATACCCAGGAGTTACTACGAGTACTGGTAAGGTACACATCAATTACATGTATATCAAATATACCTTTGGTGTTGCGGCCTTCTTATCCGCTAAGTATTTGGGGCAGTTCCGCTTCTAGTGACCCTTCCCTTGCAATAAAAGCACTCGGTCTCGGGCTTGGGTCCATTCTTTGACTTCTTCCGATGGCGGCTTATCGGGCGCGGCAACATCCTTGCCGTCCTTCTTGAAGTTCTTCTTGCCCTTTCCTTCTTGAACTTAGTGGTCTTATTGACCATCAACACTTGATGTTCTTTCTTGATTTCAGCCTCTGCTGACTTGAGATCGAGAACACTTCAGAATGGTCTTCACCATCCCCTGCATGTTGTAGTTCATCACAAAGCTCTTGTAGCTTGGTGGGAGCGACTGGAGGATTCTGTCAATGACCGCCTCATCTGGGAGGTTAATGTTTAGCCGGGTCATACGGTTGTGCAACCCAGACATCTTGAGGATGTGCTCACTGACATAACTGTTTTCCTCCATCTTACAACTGTAGAACTTGTCGAAGACATCATATCTCTCGACCCGAGCATGAGCTTGAAAAACTAGTTTCAGCTCTTCGAACATCTCATATGCTCCGTGATGCTCAAAACGCTTTTGGAGCCCGGTTCTAAGTGTAAAGCATGCCACATCGAACGAGGGAGTAATCATCAAGACGAGTTTGCCAAGCATTCATAATGTCTTGGTTCTCGACGGAGCGTCACCTAGCGGTCCTTCTAGGACATATTGCTTCTGGCAGCTATGAGGATGATCCTCGGGTTCGGACCCATCCGTATAGTTGTTGCCATCATCTTTCAGCTTGGTTTCTCTAGGAAGCGTTGAAGTTCATGTTGACATGAGCGCTGGCCATTTGATCTACAAGACATATTTGCAAAGGTTTTAGACTAAGTTCATGATAATTAAGTTCATCTAATCAAATTATGAACTCCCACTCAGATTAGACATCCCTCTGGTCATCTAAGTGTTACACGATCCGAGTCGACTAGGCCGTGTCCGATCATCACGTGAAACGGACTAGTCATCGTCGGTGAACATCTTCATGTTGATCGTATCTTCCATAGGACTCGTGTTCGACCTTTTGGTCTCCGTGTTCCGAGGCCATGTCTGCACATGCTAGGCTCGTCAAGTTAACCCTAAGTGTTTTGCTGTGTAAAACTGTCTTACACCCGTTGTATGTGAACGTAAGGATCTATCACACCCGATCATCACGTGGTGCTTCGAAACGACGAACTGTAGCAACGGTGCACAGTTAGGGGAGAACACTTCTTGAAATTGTTGTGAGGGATCATCTTATTTACTACCGTCGTCCTAAGTAAACAAGATGCATAAACATAATAAACATCACATGCAATTATATAGTTGTGACATGATATGGCCAATATCATATAGCTCCATTGATCTCCATCTTCGGGGCTCCATGATCATCTTGTCACCGGCTTGACACCATGATCTCCATCATCATGATCTCCTTCATCGTGTCTTCATGAAGTTGCCACGCCAACGACTACTTCTACTTCTATGGCTAACGCGTTTAGCAATAAAGTAAAGTAGTTTACATGGCATTCTTCAATGACACGCAGGTCATACAAAAAATAAAGACAACTCCTATGGCTCCTGCCGGTTGTCATACTCATCGACATGCAAGTCGTGAATCCTATTACAAGAACATGATCTCATCCATCACAATTCATCATTCATCACAACTTCTGGCCATATCACATCACATGAACAATCGCTGCAAAAACAAGTTAGACGTCCTCTAATTGCTGTTGCATCTTTTACGTGGCTGCAATTGGGTTCTAGCAAGAACGTTTTCTTACCTACGAATAACCAAAACGTGATTTTGTCAACTTCTATTTACCCTTCATAAGGACCCTTTTCATTGATTCCGCTCCAACTAAAGTGGGAGAGACAGACACCCTCCAGCCACCTTATGCAACTAGTGCATGTCAATCGGTGGAACCGGTCTCACGTAAGCGTACGTGTAAGGTTGGTCCGGGCCACTTCATCCCACAATACCGCTGAAGCAAGAAAAGACTAGTAGTGGCAAGCAAGTTGACAATTTCCACGCCCACAACAAAATTGTGTTCTACTCGTGCATTAGAGAACTACGCATAGACCTAGCTCATGATGCCACTTTTGGGGAACGTTGCAGAAAATTAAAAAATTTCCTACGGTTTCACCAAGATCCATCTATGAGTTCATCTAAGCAACGAGTCAAGGGAGTGAGTTTGCATCTACATACCACTTGTAGATCGCGTGCGAAGCTTGCAAGGGATGGTGATGATGGAGTCGTACTCGGCGTGATTCAGATCACCGATGTCCAAGTGCTGAGCGGACAGCACCTCGCGTTCAACACACGTGACGGACGGGAGACGTCTCCTCCTTGATCCAGCAAGGGGAGGAGAGGTTGAGGAAGATCGCCCAACGGCAGCACGACGGCGTGGTGGTGTTGGTGCAGAAGATACTCGGCGAGGGCTTCGCAAGCGCAGAACGGAGGAGGAGATGTGTTGGGAGGGAGGGCTGCGCCTTGGAGGTGTCTCTGCAGCCTCCCTCACCCCTCTATTTATAGGGAAGGGCGGGGGCCGACCCTCTAGATGGGATCTAGAGGGGCGGCGGCGAGGAGGGGACTTGCCCCAAGCAGGCGCGCCTTAGGGTTTCCCCCAACCCTAGGCGCATGGGCCCAAGGTGGGGGTGCGCCCAGCCCTCCAGGCTGGCTCCCTCCCTTATGCCCATGTGGCCCTCTGGGAGGGGTGGCCCCTCGGTGGACCCGGAACCCCTCCGGTGGCCCCGTACAACACCGATAAGCCCTCAAACTTTCGGTGTCCGTATCACAACTTCCCATATATAAAACTTCGCCTCCGGACCATTCCGGAACTCCTCGTGACGTCCGGGATCTCATCCGGGACTCCGAACAACATTCGGTAGTCACATACTAGTCTTCCTAATAACCCTAGCGTCACCGAACCTTAAGTGTAGATCCTACGGGTTCGGGAGACATGCAGACATGACCGAGACCACTCTTCGGTCAATAACTAACAGCGGGATCTGGATACCCATGTTGGCTCCCACATGCTCCTGTAGGATCGAAAGTATGTCTAGAGGGGGGTGATTAGACTACTTGACAATTTAAAAGTTTAGCCTTTTGATTAGGACAAGTTTTTAGCAAGTTCACAATGATGATCAAGTCAAGTATCACCCTACACATGCAATTCTAGAGTATTGGCAGCGGAAAGTAAATTGCACATGTAGTAGAGAAGAGGTGGAGAAGAGCAAACGCAATTTGGAGACACGGAGATTTTTCTCGTGGTTCCGATAGGTGGTGCTATCGTCAATCCACGTTGATGGAGACTTCAACCCACGGAGGGTAACGGCTGCGAGAGTCCATGGAGGGCTCCACCCACGAAGGGTCCACGAAGAAGCAACCTTGTCTATGCCATCATGGCATACGCCCACGGAGGACTAGCCTTACTCGGGGTAGATCTTCACGAAGTAGGCGATCTCCTTGCCCTTACAAACTTCTTGGTTCAACTCCACATCTCGACGGAGGCTCCCAAGCGACACCTAACCAATCTAGGAGGCACCACCTCCAAAAGGTAATAGATGGTGTTGTTGATGATGAACTCCTTGCTCTTGTGCTTCAAATGATAATCTCCCCAACACTCAACTCTCCTCACTGATTTGGCTGTGGTGGAAGAAAGGATTGAGTGGAAAGCAACTTGGGAAGGCTATAAATCAAGTTTCATATGGTGGGAGTGGAGCAACTTGATCTCAACATAAGGGTAGGTAGTTTTCTTCTCGAAATGTAAGGTAGGAGTGGTAGTTCTTTCGATGGCTCTCTCCACGAATGAAGAGGAGGTGGAGGGTATTTATAGCCTCCACACAAAATCCAACCGTTACACACATTTGACCAATCTCGGTCAGACCGAAGTTGACAACTCGGTGAGACCGAAAGTTCAAATCTTGTGAACGTTGGGATTTTCGGTGGGACCGAAAATACAATCTCGGTGAGTCCGATTCTTCCAAAGACTAGGGTTTGCCAATCTCGGTGGGGCTGACTTTATCATCTCGGTGACACCGATATGATGTGAAGATTCTGAAGCTTGGCAACACTAGTTTCGGTGAGACCGAGTTTGGAATCGGAAAATCCGAAATTTCTAGGGTTTGGGTATATGGCTGAGGTGGTTCATCTCGGTGTGACTGAGTTTATGGAATCGGTGGGACCGAGATTACTTATGAGTGTATGTTGGAATGAAAGATTGCTGATGGTTTGGGAGATAGATCACTAAGCACTTTGAGCAACCAGATCATTATCATAACCTCATCCCCTTTTAATAGTATTGGCTTTCCTATAGACTCAATGTGATCTTGGATCACTAAACCAAAAATGGAGTCTTGAGCTTTTGCCAATGTTTTCCTTAGCATTTTGAGGGGTCCACATCTTTAGTCATTGCCATACCCATATCACTGAACTTTCTGAAATGATTCTCAAGAAACAATTAGTTCAATGATATATATGTTGTTATTAATTACCAAAACCACCCGGGGATTAGTTGCACTTTCAGCTCCTTGATGATTTCATCGGTTGCACCACGATGTCGAGGATTCGATCAAACCCTGTATACAATTCCCTTTGTCAATCGGTACGTTACTTGCCCGAGACTCGATCGTCGGTATCCCAATACCTTGTTCAGTCTCGTTACCGGCAAGTCACTTTACTCGTACCATAATGCATGATCCCGCGGCCAACACCTTGGTCACCTTGAGCTCATTATGATGATGCATTACCGAGTGGGCCCAGAGATACCTCTCCGTCATACGGAGTGACAAATCCCAGTCTTGATCCGTGTCAACCCAACAGACACTTTCGGAGATACCTGTAGTGCACCTTTATAGTCACCCAGTTACGTTGTGACATTTGATACACCCAAAGCACTCCTACGGTATCCAGGAGTTACACGATCTCATGGTCGAAGGAAGAGATACTTGACATTGGCAAAGCTCTAGCAAACGAACTACACGATCTTTGTGCTATGCTTAGGATTGGGTCTTGTCCATCACATCATTCTCCTAATGATGTGATCCCGTTATCAACGACATCCAATGTCCATAGCCAGGAAACCATGACTATCTGTTGATCACAACGAGCTAGTCAACTAGAGGCTCACTAGGGACATATTGAGGTCTATGTATTCACACGTGTATTACGATTTCCGGATAATACAGTTATAGCATGAATAAAAGACAATTATCATGAACAATGAAATATAATAATACTTTTATTATTGCCTCTAGGGCATATTTCCAACAGTTTTATGTTTTAATTAGTGTTTGTGCCAAGTAAGACCTATAGGATAACCTACGATGATAGTTGATTTGATTCTGCTGAAAAACAGAAACTTTGCGCGCACGAATTTAGTTATGATAAATCACAAGAACGTGCTTTTGCATTGATTCTTTTTGCTGCTGATCAATAACCAAAGTTTACAGGACTTCCTATTTGGGTAGAATTTTTAGAGTTCTAGAAGTTTGCGTTAGTTACATATTACTACAGACAATTCTGTTTTTGACAAATTCTGTTTTGCGTGTGTTGTTTGCTTATTTTGATGAATCTATGGCTAGTAAAATAGTTTATAAACCATAGAGAAGTTGGAATACAGTAGGTTTAACACCAATATAAATAAATAATGAGTTCATTACAGTACCTTGAAGTAGTCTTTTGTTTTCTTTCTCTAATGGAGCTCACGAGATTTCTGTTGAGTTTTGTGTTGTGAAGTTTTCAAGTTTTGGGTGAATTCTTTTGATGGATTATGGAACAAGGTGTGGCAAGAGCCTAAGCTTGGGGATGCCCATGGCACCCCCAAGATAATCCAAGGACACCAAAAAGTCAAAGCTTGGGGATGCCCCGGAAGGCATCCCCTCTTTCGTCCACTTCCATCGGTAATTTACTTGGAGCTACATTTTTATTCACCACTTGATATGTGTTTTGCTTGGAGCGTCTTGTGTTATTTGAGTCTTTGCTTGTTAGTCTACCACAATCATCCTTGCTGTACACACCTTTTGAGAGAGCCATATATGATTTGAAATTTGTTAGAATACTCTATGTGCTTCACTTATATCTTTTGAGCTTGATAGTTTTGCTCACAGTGCTTCACTTATATCTTTTGAGCGTGATAATTTTTGCTCTAGTGCTTCACTTAGATCTTTTAGAGCACGGTGGTGGATTTGTTTTAAATAAACTTGATCTCTCATGCTTCACTTAGATTATTTTGAGAGTCATTAATAGCATGGTAATTTGCTTAATGTTAATATACTTGGTATTCAAGATATGTGAAACTTTCTTTTGAGTGCGTTGAATACTAAGATAAGTTTGATGCTTGATAATTGTTTTGAGATATGAAGATGGTGATATTAGAGTAATGCTAGTTGAGTAGTTGTTAATTCAAAGAATACTTGTGTTGAAGTTTGTGATTCCCGTAGCATGCACGTATGGTGAACCGTTATGTGATGAGCTCGGAGCATGATTAATTTATTGATTGTCTTCCTTATGAGTGGCGGTCGGGGACGAGCGATGGTCTTTTCCTACCAATCTATCCCCCTAGGAGCATGCCCGTAATACTTTGCTTTGATAACTTCTAGATTTTTGCAATAAGTATATGAGTTCTTTATGACTAATGTTTAGTCCATGGATTATACGCACTTTTTCCCATCCTTCCACCATTGCTAGCCTCTCTAATACCGCACACCTTTCGCCGGTATCATACACCCACCATAAACCTTCCTCAAAACAGCCACCATACCTACCTATTATGGCATTTCCATAGCCATTCCGAGATATATTGTCATGCAACTTTCCACCGTTCCGTTTATTATGACACGCTCCATCATTGTCATATTGCTTAGCATGATCATGTAGTTGACATCGCATTTGTGGCAAAGCCACCTTTCATAATTCTTTCATACATGTCACTCATGAATCATTGCATATCCCGGTACACCGCCGGAGGCATTCATATAGAGTCATATTATGTTCTAAGTATCGAGTTGTAATTGTTGAGTTGTAAGAAAAATAAAAGTGTGATGATCATCATTATGAGAGCATTGTCCCAAGTGAGGAAAGGATGATGGAGGCTATGATTCCCCCACAAGTCGGGATGAGACTCCGGACGAAAAAAAGAGAAAAAAAAGAGGCCATAAAAAAGAAGTGAAAAGGCCCAAATAAAAAAATAAAATAAAAAAAATGATAGAAAAAGAGAGAAGGGACAATGCTACTATCCTTTTACCACACTTGTGCTTCAAAGTAGCACCATGGTCTTCATGATAGAGAGTCTCCTATGTTGTCACATTCATATACTAGTGGGAATTTTTCATTATAGAACTTGGCTTGTATATTCCAATGATGGGCTTCCTCAAAACGCCCTAGGTCTTCATGAGCAAGCGAGTTGGATGCACACCCACTTAGTTTCTTTGGTTGAGCTTTCATATACTTATAGCTCTAGTGCATCCATTGCATGGCAATCCCTACTCACTCACATTGATATCTATTGATGTGCATCTCCATAGCCCGTTGATACGCCTAGTTGATGTGAGACTATCTTCCCTCTTTTTGTCTTCTCCACAACCACCACTCTATTCCACATATAGTGCTATATCCATGGCTCACGCTCATGTATTGCGTGAAGATTGAAAAAGTTTTGAAAATGTTAAAGTATGAAACAATTGCTTGGCTTGTCATCGGGGTTGTGCATGATTTAAATACTTTGTGTGGGGAAGATGGAGCATAACCAGACTATATGATTTTGTAGGGATAACTTTCTTTGGCCATGTTATTTTGAGAAGACATAATTACTTTGATTAGTATGCTTGAAGTATTATTATTTTTATGTCAATATGAACTTTAGTCTTGAATCTTTCGGATCTGAATATTCATACCATGATTAAGAAGATTTACATTGAAATTATGCCAAAGTATCACTCCGCATCAAAATTCTCTTTTATCATTTACCTACTCGAGGACGAGCAGGAATTAAGCTTGGGATGCGATCGTCTCCAACGTATCTATAATTTTGATTGCTCCATGCTACTTTATCTACTGTTTTGGACTATAATGGGCTTTATTTTCCACTTTTATATTATTTTTGGGACTAACCTATTAACCGGAGGCCCAGCCCAGAATTGCTGTTTTTTGCCTATTTCAGTATCTCGAAGAAACAGAATATCAAACGGAGTCCAAATGGAATGAAACTTTCGGGAACGTGATTTACTCATCAGATAAGATCCAGGAAACTTGGACCCTCCGTCAAGAAAGCCACGAGGTGGTCACGAGGGTGGAGGGCGCGCCCTCCCCCCTTGGCGTGCCCCCTGCTTCGTGGGCCCCTCGGAGCTCCACCGACGTACTCCTTCCTCCTATATATACCTACGTACCCCCATTAGAACAGATACGGAGCCAAAAACCTAATTCCACCGCCGCAACTTCCTGTATTCACGAGATCCCATCTTGGGGCCTGTTCCGGAGCTCCGCCGGCGAGGGCATCCACCACGGAGGGCTTCAACATCAACACCATAGCCCCTCCGATGAATTGTGAGTAGTTTACTTCAGACCTTCCAGTCCATAGCTAGTAGCTAGATGGCTTATTCTCTCTTTTTGGATCTCAATACAGAAATCCTTCTTGCTACGTCTCGAGCTTGCGTTGGTTTTCCCCGAAGAGGAGGGGGTGATGCAGCACAGTAGCGTAAGTATTTCCCTCAGTTTTTGAGAACCAAGGTATCAATCCAGTAGGAGGTCACGCGCAAGTCCCTCGTACCTGCACAAAACAATAGCAACTCGCAACCAACGCTTAGGGGTTGTCAGTCACTTACGAGAGTGAGATCGATAGAGATAATATTTTGGTATTTTTTATATAAAGATGCAAAGTAAAAGGTAAAGGCAAAACAAGTAAAATAAAGTAATGGAGATTGATATGATGAGAATAGACCCGGGGCCATAGGTTTCACTAGTGGCTTCTCTCAGAGCATAGATATTCTACGGTGGGTGAACAAATTCTGTTGAGCAATTGATAGAATTGAGCATAGTTATGAGGTTATCTAGGTATGATCATGTATATAGGCATCACATCCGTGACAAGTAGATCAAACGATTACGCATCTACTACTATTACTCCACTCATCGACCGCTATCCAACATGCATCTAGAGTATTAAGTTAAAAAGCAGAGTAACGCCTTAAGCAAGATGACATGATGTAGAGGAATAAATTCATGCAATATGATAAATACCCGTCTTGTTATCCTCGATGGCAACAATACAATACATGCCTTGCAACTCTTTACATCATTTGAGTAAGGACACGCAAGATTGAACCCAAAGCCATGCACTTCTCCCATTGCAAGAACTACCAATCTAGTTGGCCAAACCAAACAGATAATTCGAAGAGACTTGCAAAGATAACTCAATCATACATAAAAGAATTCAGAGAAGATTCAAATATTATTCATAGATAAGCTGGATCATAAACTCACAATTCTCATCGGTCTCAACAAACACGCCGCAAAAAGAAGATTACATAGAATAGATCTCCACGAGAGAGGGGGAGAACATTGTATTGAGATCCAAAAAGAGAGAAGAAGCCATCTAGCTACTAGCTATGGACCCAAGGTCTGAAGTAAACAACTCACACTTCATCGGAGAGGCTATGGTGTTGATGTAGAAGCCCTTCGTGGTGCATGCCCTCTCCGGCGGAGCTCCGGAACAGCCGCAAGATGGGATCTCGTGGATACAGGAAGTTGCGGCAGTGGAATTAGGTTTTTGGATCCGTATCTGGTCTATTGGGGGTACGTAGGTATATATAGGAGGAAGGAGTACGTCGGTGGAGCTCCGAGGGGCCCACGAGGCAGGGGCGCGCCAAGGGGGAGGGCCCGCCCTCCACCCTTGTGACCGCCTCGTGGCTTTCTTGACGGAGGGTCCAAGTCTCCTGGATCTTATCTGATGAGTAAATCACGTTCCAGAAAGTTTCATTCCGTTTGGACTCCGTTTGATATTCATTTCTTGAAATCTTGAAAAAGGCAAAAATAGCAATTCTGGGTTGGGCCTCCGGTTAATAGGTTAGTCCCAAAAATAATATAAAAGTGGAAAATAAAGCCCAATATAGTTCAAAACAGTAGATAAAGTAGCATGGAGCACTGCTACGGGCTGAGCAAGAACCGTTCTTACCTACGCATCAAAACCACAACGATAGTTCGTCAAGTTAGTGCTGTTTTAACCTTCGCAAGGATCGGGCAGACCCACACTCGATTCAGCTAAAGTGAGAGAGACAAACACCCGCCAGTCACCTTTAAGCACGAGTGCTCGTAACGGTGAAACCAGTCTCGCGTAAGCGTACGCGTAATGTCGGTCCGGGCCGCTTCATCTCACAATACCGCTGAGCCAAAGTATGACATGCTGGTAAGCAGTATGACTTGTATCGTCCACAACTCACTTGTGTTCTACTCGTGCATATGACATCTACGCATAAAACCAGGCTCGGATGCCACTGTTGGGGAACGTAGTAATTTCAAAAAAATTCCTACGCACACGCAAGATCATGGTGATGCATAGCAACGAGAGGGGAGAGTATTGTCCACGTACCCTCGTAGACCGTAAGCGGAAGCGTGATGACAACGCGGTTGATGTAGTCGTACGTCTTCACGATCCGACCGATCCAAGTACCGAACGTACGGCACCTCCGAGTTCAGCACACGTTCAGCTCGATGATGATCCCCGGACTCCGATCCAGCAAAGTGTCGGGGATGAGTTCCGTCGACAACGGCGTGGTGGCGATGATGATGTTCTATCGGCGCAGGCTTCGCTAAACTCGCGACGATATGACCGAGGTGGAATATGGTGGAGGGGCACGCGACACGGCTAAGGAACGATCTTGAAGATCAACTTGTGTGTTCTAGGGTGCCCCTGCCCCGTATATAAAGGAGGGAGGGAGGTGCGGCCGGCCCCTAGGGGTGCGCTGGAGGAGTCCTACTCCCACGGGAGTAGGACTCCCCCCTCTTGCCTTGGTGGAGAAGGAAAGGGGGGAGGGGAAAGGGGAAAGGGGGGCGCCCCCCCTTCCTTGTCCTATGTGGACTAGGGGGAGGGGGCGCGCGGCCTGCTCTGGCAAGCCCTCCTCTTCTCCCTCATGGCCCACTAAGGCCCATTAACCCCCGGGAGGGTTCCGGTAACCCCCCGGTGTTCCGGTAAAATCCCGATTTCACCGGGAACCATTCCGATATCCAAATATAGGCTTCCAATATATCAATCTTTATGTCTCGACCATTTCGAGACTCCTCGTCATGTCCGTGATCACATCCGGGACTCCGAACAAACTTCAGTACATCAAAACTTATAAACTCATAATAAAACTGTCATCGTAACGTTAAGCGTGCGGACCCTACGGGTTCGAGAACTATGTAGACATGATCTAGAACTATTCTCGGTCAATAACCAATAGCAGAACCTGGATGCCCATATTGGCTCCTACATATTCTACGAAGATCTTTATCGGTCAAACCGCATAACAACATACGTTGTTCCCTTTGTCATCGGTATGTTACTTGCCCGAGATTCGATCGTTGGTATCTCAATACCTAGTTCAATCTCGTTACCGGCAAGTCTCTTTACTCGTTACGTAATGCATCATCCCGCAACTAACTCATTAGTCACATTGCTTGCAAGGCTTATAGTGATGTGCATTACCGAGAGGGCCCAGAGATACCTCTCCGACAATCGGAGTGACAAAACCTAATCTCAAATCGCCAACCCAACATGTACCTTTGGAGACACCTGTAGTACTCCTTTATAATCACCCGATTCGTTGTGACGTTTGGTAGCACCAAAGTGTTCCTCCGGTAAACAGGAGTTGCATAATCTCATAGTTACAGGAACATGTATAAGTCATGAAGAAAGCAATAGCAACATACTAAACGATCAAGTGCTTGGCTAACGGAATGGGTCATGTCAATCACATCATTTTCCTAATGATGTGATCCCATTAATAAAATGACAACACGTGTCTATGGTTAGGAAACATAACTATCTTTGATTAATGAGCTAGTCAAGTAGAGGCA
This sequence comes from Aegilops speltoides, assembly GCA_021437245.1. Lineage (NCBI taxonomy): Eukaryota > Viridiplantae > Streptophyta > Magnoliopsida > Poales > Poaceae > Aegilops > Aegilops speltoides. The sequence continues at coordinate 29,773,898 of CM038144.1, forward strand.
TACTAGTGACTATATGTTTGTCTATGTATTCACACATGTATCATGTTTCCGGTTAATACAATTCTAGCATGAATAATAAACATGTTGGGGAACATTGCAGAAAATTAAAATTTTTCCTACGGCTTCACCAAGATCCATCTATGAGTTCATCTAAGCAACGAGTAATGGGAGAGAGATTGCATCTACATACCACTTGTAGATCGCGTGCGGAAGCTTGCAAGGTGATGATGGAGTCGTACTCGAACGTGATTCAGATCACCGATGCCCAAGTGCTGAACGGACAGCACCTCCGCGTTCAACACACGTACGAGACGAGCGATGTCTCCTCCATCTTGATCCAGCAAGGAGGAAGGAGAGGTTGAGGAAGACGACTCCACCGGCAGACTGTGGCGTGGTGATGGTGGAGAAGAAGTACTCTGGCTGTGGCTTGCCGAGCTCTTATGGAGGAGGAGAAGTGTTGGGAGGGAGGGCTGCGCCTTGGGAATTGGTAAAGCAGCCCCCCTCCCCCCTTTATATAGGCCCCACAGTGGCGGCCCCGAGATCCAATCTCTGGGGCGGCGGCCAAGGGGTGGAGTGCCCCCAAGCCGGTGGGCGCCCCACCCCTAGGGTTTCAACCCTAGGCGCAGGGGTGGGCCTAGGGGCGCACCAGCCCCTGTGGGCTGGTTCCTTCCCTTTCAGCCCATGGGGCCCTCCGGATAGGTGGCCCCACCGGTGGACCCGGGACCCTTCAGGTGGTCCGGTACTTTTTACGGAGACCCGAAACTTTCCGATGGCGAAACACCACTTCCTATACATTATTCTTTACCTCCGGACCTTCCGAACTCCTCGTGACGTCAGGGATCTCATCCGGGACTCCGAACAACATTCGGTGGTCACATACTTGACTTCCTACTAACCCTAGCGTCACCGAACCTTAAGTGTGTAGACCCTACGGGTTCGGGAGACACGCAGACATGACCGAGGCGACTCTCGGGCAATAACCAACAGCAGGGTCTGGATACCCATGTTGGCTCCTACATGCTCCTCGATGATTTCATCGGTTGAACCACGATGTCGAGATTCGATCAAACCTCGTATGCAATTCCCTTTGTCAATCGATGCGTTACTTGACCGAGACTCGATCGTCGGTATCCCAATACCTTGTTCGGTCTCGTTACGGCAAGTCACTTTACTCGTCCGTAATGCATGATCCGTGGCCAACACCTTGGTCACATTGAGGTCATTATGATGATGCATTACCGAGTGGGCCCAGAGATACCTCTCCGTCATACGGAGTGACAAATCGATCTCGATCCGTGTCAACCAGCAGATACTTTCGGAGATACCGTAATGCACCTTTATAGTCACCCGATTCGTTGTGACGTTTGATACACAAGCACTCCTACGGTAACCGGAGTTACACGATCTCATGGTCGAAGGAAGAGATACTTGACATTGGCAAAGCTTCTAGCAAGCGAACTATACGATCTTTTATGCTATGCTTAGGATTGGGTCTTGTCCATCACATCATTCTCCTAATGATGTGATCTCGTTATCAACGACATCCAATGTCCATAGTCGGAAACCATGAGTATCTATTGATCACAACGAGCTAGTCGACTAGAGGCTCACTAGGGACTCATTGGGTCTAAGTGTTCACACGTGTATTACGATTTCGGATAATACAGTTATGGCATGAACAAAAAGACAATTATCATGAACATTGAAATATAATAATACTTTTATTATTGCCTCTAGGGCATATTTCCAACAGTCTCCCACTTGCACTAGAGTCACCAATCTAGTTACATTGTGATGAATCGAACACCCATAGAGTTACGGTGTTGATCATGTTTTGCACGCGAGAGAGGTTTAGTCAGCGGATCTGCGACATTCAGATCCGTGTGCACTTTGCAAATCTCTATGTCTCCATCTTGAACATTTTCGCGGATGGAGTTGAAATGACGCTTGATGTGCTGGTCTTCTTGTGAAACCTGGGCTCCTTGGCAAGGGCAATAGCTCCGGTGTTGTCACAGAAGAGTTTGATCGGCCCGACGCATTGGGTATGACTCCTAGGTCGGTGATGAACTCCTTCACCCAAATCGCTTCATGCGCTGCCTCCGAGGCTGCCATGTACTCCACTTCACACGTAGATCCCGCCACGACGCTCGCTTGCACTGCACCACCATTGCTCCACCATTCAACATATACACGTATCCGGTTTGTGACTTAGAGTCATCAGATCTGAGTCGAAGCTAGCGTCGGCGTAACCCTTCTGACGAGCTCTTCGTCTCCTCCATAAACGAGAAACATGTCCTTTGTCCTTTTCGGTACTTCAGGATATTCTTGACCGCTGTCCGGTGTTCCTTGCGGGGTTACTTTGGTATCTTGCAACCAAACTTACGGCAAGGTTTACATCGGTGCAGTACACAACATGGCATACATAATAGATCCTATGGTTGAAGCATAGGGATGACACTCATCTCTTCTTTATCTTTTGCCGTGGTCGGTGGTCGAGCTGAGCTCAATTTCACACCTTGTAACATAGGCAAGAACCCTTCTTGGACTGATCCATTTTGAACCTCTTCAAAATCTTATCAAGGTATGTGCTTTGTGAAAGACCTATGAGGCGTCTCGATCTATCTCTATAGATCTTGATGCCTAATATATAAGCAGCTTCTCCAAGGTCCTTCATTGAAAAACACTTGTTCAAATATGCCTTAATGCTGTCCGGGAGTTTCGTATCATTTCCCATCAAGAGTATGTCATCTACATATAACAGGAGAAATGCTATGGAGCTCCCACTCACTTTCTTATAAACGCAGGCTTCTCCATAAGTGCATAAACCAAACGCTTTGATCATCTCATCAAAGCGAATGTTCCAACTCGAGATGCTTGCACCAGCCCATAAATGGATCATTGGAGCTTGCATACTTTGTTAGCGTTCGAGGATCGACAAAACCTTCGGCTGCATCATATACAGCTCTTCCTTAAGATGTCCGTTAAGGAATGCCGTTTTGGCGTCCATCGCCATATCTCATAATCATAGTATCGGCAATTGCTAACATGATTGGACGGACTTAAGCTTCGCTACGGAGAGAATGTCTCGTCGTAGTCAATCCCTTGAACTTGTCGATAACCCTTAGCGACAAGTCGAGCTTTATATATGGTAACATTACCATCGCGTCCGTCTTCTTCTTAAAAATCCATTTATTTTCTATCGCTCGCCGATCATCGGGCAAGTCTGTCAAAGTCCATACTTTGTTTTCATACATGGATTCTATCTCGGATTTCATGGCCTCAAGCCATTTGTTGGAAGCCGGGCCCGCCATTGCTTCTTCATAGTTCGAAGGTTCATTGTTGTCCAACAACATGATTTCCATGACAGGTTGCCGTACCACTCAGTGCGGGCGTGTCCTCGTGGACCTTGAGTTCAAGAGTAACTTGATCCAAGTACCTTGATCATCATCATTGTTTTCCTCTCAGTTGGTGTGGGCATCACAGAGCGGTTTCTGCGCTGCACCACTATCCCGTTCGAGAGGTAGTACTTCATCGAGTTCTACTTTCCTCCCACTTACTTCTTTCGAGAGAAACACTTTCTCCGAAAGCATCCGTTCTTGGCAACAAAGATCTTGCCTTGGATCTTAAGTAGAAGGTATACCCGACAGTTTCCTTAGGGTATCCTATGAATACGCATTTTTCGACTTGGGTTCGAGCTTTTCGGGTTGAAGTTTCTTGACATAAGCATCGCATCCCCAAACTTTTAGAAACGACAGACTTAGGTTTCTTCCCAAACCATAATTCATACGGTGTCGTCTCAGCGGATTTAGGCGGTGCCCTATTTAAAGTGAATATAGCTGTCTCTAGGCGTATCCCCAAAATGATAGCGGTAAATCGGTAAGAGACATCATAGACCGCACCATATCCAATAGAGTGCGACACGATGTTCGGACACACCGTTTATTTGAGGTGTTCAGCGGCGTGAGTTGTGAAACGATTCCACATTTTCTTAAGTGTGTGCCAAATTCGTGACTTAAATATTCTCCTCCACGATCGATCGTAGGAACTTTATCTTTCGTCACGTTGATTCTCCACCTCACTCTGAAATTCCTTGAACTTTTCAAAGGTCTCAGACTTGTGTTTCATTAAGTAGACATACCCATATCTACTCAAGTCATCGGTGAGAGTGAGAACATAACGATATCCTCCATGAGCCTCAACGCTCATTGGACCGCACACATCGGTATGTATGATTTCCAACAAGTTGGTTGCTCGCTCCATTGTTAGGAGAACGGAGTCTTGGTCATTTGCCTAAGAGGCAAGGTTAGCATGTGTCAAGCGATTCATAATCAAGAGACTCTAAAGTCCATCAAGCATGGAGCTTCTTCATGCGCTTGACACCAATGTGACCAAGGCGGCGATGCCACAAGTATGTGGGACTATCGTTATCAACTTTACATCTTTTGGCATCCACACTATGAACATGTGTAATATTACGCCGAGATTCATTAAGAATAAACCATTGACCATCGGAGCATGACCATAAAACATATCTCTCATATAAATCAAACAACCATTATTCTCAGACTTAAATGAGTAGCCATCTCGTATTAAGCGAGATCCGGATACAATGTTCATGCTCAAACATGGCACTAAATAACAATTATTAAGGTTCAAAACTAATCCCGTAGGTAAATGTAGAGGCAGCGTGTCGACGGCGATCACATCGACCACTGGAACCATTCCCGACGCAAGATCGTCACCTCGTCCCTTCGCCGGTCTCCGTTTATTCCGCAGCTCTGCTGTGAGTTACAAATATGAGCGACGGCACGGTATCAAATACCGGGAGTTACAACGAGTCTTGGTAAGGTACACATCAATTACATGTATATCAAATATACCTTTCGTGTTGCGGTCTTCTTATCCGCTAAGTATTTGGGGCAGTTCCGCTTCGGTGCCCTTCCCTTGCAATAAAAGCACTCTCGTCTCGGGCTTGGGTCCATTCTTTGACTTCTTCCCGGCAGCAGGCTTACGGCGCGGCAACATCTTTGCCGTCCTTCTTGAAGTTCTTCTTACCCTTGCCCTTCTTGAACTTAGTGGTCTTATTGACCATCAACACTTGATGTTCCTTTTGATTTCAGCCTCTGCTGACTTGAGATCGAGAACACTTGGGAATGGTCTTTACCATCCCCGCATGTTGTAGTTCATCATGAAGCTCTTGTAGCTTGGTGGGAGCGATCGAGGATTCTGTCAATGACCGCCTCATCGGGAGGTTAATGTTCATTTGGGTCATACGGTTGTGCAACCCGGACATCTTCGAGGATGTGCTCACCGATGTAACTGTTTTCCTCCATCTTACAAGCTGTAGAACTTGTCGAGACATCATATCTCTCGACCGGGCATGAGCTTGGAAAACTAGTTTCAGCTCTTGAACATCTCATATGCTCCGTGATGCTCAAAACGCTTTTGGAGCCCGGTTCTAAGTGTAAAGCATGCCGCCTTGAACGAGGGAGTAATCATCAAGACGCGAGTTTGCCAAGCGTTCATAACGTCTTGGTTCTGCAGGAGACGGAGGCGGCACCTAGCGGTCCTTCTAGGACATATTGCTTCTGGCAGCTATGAGGATGATCCTCGGGTTCGGACCCGATCCGTATAGTTCTGCCATCATCTTTCGACTTGGTTTTTCTAGGAGCGCGTTGAAGTTCATGTTGACATTAGCGTTGGCCATTGATCTACAAGACATATTTGCAAAGGTTTTAGACTAAGTTCATGATAATAAAGTTCTTAATCAAATTATGAACTCCCACTTAGATTAGACATCCCTCTAGTCATCTAAGTGTTACACGATCCGAGTCGACTAGCCCGTGTCCGATCATCACGTGAGACGGACTAGTCATCATCGGTGAACATCTTCATGTTGATCGTATCTTCCATGCGACTCGTGTTCGACCTTTCGGTCTCCGTGTTCGAGGCCATGTCGCACATGCTAGGCTCGTCAAGTTAACCCTAAGTGTTTTCGTTGTGTAAAACTGTCTTACACCGTTGTATGTGAGCGTAAGGATCCATCACACCCGATCATCACGTGGTGCTTAGAAGCGATTTAACTGTAGCAGCGGTGCACAGTTAGGGGAGAACACTTCTTGAAATTTTGTAAGGGATCATCTTATTTACTACCGTCGTCCTAAGTAAACAAGATGCATAAACGTAATAAACATCACATGCAATTATATAGTTGTGACATGATATGGCCAATATCATCAAGCTCCAATTATCTCCATCTTCGGGGCTCCATGATCATCTTGTCACCGGCTTGACACCATGATCTCCATCATCATGATCTCCATCATCGTGTCTTCATGAAGTTGTCACGCCAACGACTACTTCTACTTCTATGACTAACGCGTTTAGCAATGAAGTAAAGTAGTTTACAAGGCGTTCTTCAATGAGACGCAGGTCATACAAAAAATAGATACAACTCCTATGGCTCCTGCCGGTTGTCATACTCATCGACATGCAAGTCGTGAATCCTATTACAAGAACATGATCTCATACATCACAATTCATCATTCATCACAACTTCTGGCCATATCACATCGCATGATCAATCGCTGCAAAAACAAGTTAGGCGTCCTCTAATTGTTGTTGCATCTTTTACGTGGCTGCGATTGGGTTCTAGCAAAACGTTTTCTTACCTCGAATCACCTGGCGTGATTTTTCAACTTCTATTTACCCTTCATAAGGGCCTTGTTCATCGAATCCGCTCCAACTAAAGTGGGAGAGCAGACACCCGCCAGCCACCTTATGCAACTAGTGCATGTCATTCGGTGGAACCGGTCTCACGTAAGCGTCGTGTAAGGTTGGTCGGGCCGCTTCATCCCACAATACCGTTGAGCAAGAAAAGACTAGTAGAGGCAAGTAAGATGACAAGATCAACGCCCACAACAAATTGTGTTCTACTCGTGCATTAGAGAACTACGCATAGACCTAGCTCATGATGCCCTTTGTTGGGGAGCGTTGCAGAAAATTAAAATTTTTCCACGGCTTCACCAAGATCCATCTATGAGTTCATCTAAGCAACGAGTAATGGGAGAGATTGCATCTACATACCACTTGTAGATCGCGTGCGAAGCTTGCAAGGTGATGATGGAGTCGTACTCGAGCGTGATTCAGATCACCGATGCCCAAGTGCTGAGCGGACAGCACCTCGCGTTCAACACACGACGTGCGGGACGGCGGCGTCTCCTCCGTCTTGATCCAGCAAGGAGGAAGGAGAGGTTGAGGAAGACGACTCCACCGCAAAGACAACTGCAGGCGTGGTGATGGTGGAGAAGAAGATCTCGGCGAGGCTTCGCCGAGCTCTTATGGAGGAGGAGAAGTGTTGGGGAGGAGGGCTGCGCCTTGGGAATTGGTACAGCAGCCCCCCCCCCCCTTTATATAGGCCCCAGAAGTGGCGGCCCTGGAGATCCAATCTCCGGGGGCGGCGCCAAGGGGTGGAGTGCCCCCAAGCCGGGGGGGCGCCCCCCCTAGGGTTTCAACCCTAGGCGCAGGGTGGGCCTGGGGCGCACCAGCCCCTGTGGGCTGGTTCCTTCCCTTTCAGCCCATGGGGCTCTCCGGATAGGTGGCCCCACCGGTGGACCCAGGACCCTTCCGGTGGTCCCGGTACTTTACCGGAAACCCGAAACTTTCCCGATGGCCGAAACACCACTTCCTATATATTATTCTTTACCTCCGGACCCTTCCGGAACTCCTCGTGACGTCAGGGATCTCATCCGGACTCCGAACAACATTCGATGGTCACATACTTGACTTCCTACTAACCCTAGCGTCACCGAACCTTAAGTGTGTAGACCCTACGGGTTCGGGAGACACGCAGACATGACCGAGACGACTCTCGGGCAATAACCAATAGCGGGATCTGGATACCCATGTTGGCTCCACATGCTCCTCGATGATTTCATCGGTTGAACCACGATGTCGAGGATTCGATCAAACCACGTATGCAATTCCTTTGTCAATCGGCACGTTACTTGCGAGACTCGATCGTCGGTATCCCAATACCTTGTTCGGTCTCGTTACGGCAAGTCACTTTACTCGCATCGTAATGCATGATCCGTGGCCAACACCTTGGTCACATTGAGGTCATTATGATGATGCATTACCGAGTGGGCCCAGAGATACCTCTCCGTCATACGGAGTGACAAATCCGATCTCGATCCGTGTCAACCCAACAGATACTTTCGGAGATACCGTAATGCACCTTTATAGTCACCCGATTACGTTGTGACGTTTGATACACCCAAGGCACTCCTACGGTAACCGGAGTTACACGATCTCATGGTCGAAGGAAGAGATACTTGACATTGGCAAAGCTTCTAGCAAACGAACTATACGATCTTTTATGCTATGCTTAGGATTGGGTCTTGTCCATCACATCATTCTCCTAATGATGTGATCTCGTTATCAACGACATCCAATGTCCATAGTCGAAACCATGACTATCTATTGATCTGTGAGCTAGTCGACTAGAGGCTCACTAGGGACTCATTGGGTCTAAGTGTTCACACGTGTATTACGATTTCCGGATAATACAGTTATAGCATGAACAAAAAGACAATTATCATGAACATTGAAATATAATAATACTTTTATTATTGCCTCTAGGGCATATTTCCAACAAAACATTTATCATGATATGAGGAAATAAATAATAACTTTATTATTGCCTCTAGGGCATATTTCCTTCAGTGCAGGTCCCAGCCTACTCATGCCCGGTGCTGGCAACACCAAAGCATGCCTTCGACCACGACGTGTTTCCTGGCCTGGCAAGCCTGGTGCGGCGCTTCGTCAACTTCGTCTTCGTTCGTCTACGCATGCCCGATGCTGGCAACACCGGTGTGTGCCTTCGTCTACGATGTGTCCCAGGGCTTGGTAACCCCAGCGCAACGCGTCGTCAACAATGTCTTCTTGCCGGCGCACCACTACTTCGACACCACTGCGCCCATGACTAACTCGCCGCCTCCTTGCACCCGCGGCTCCACGACAACTCTCTCGACACCGGCTACACCGACTCGACATCGACCACGACATTCTTCGCGCGGCTACCTCGACCACGGCTCCACCATTCTACGCTCTCGGCTACTTTGACAAACGGCACAAAGGGCTACCACCTTGCTTGAGCAACCTCGTCGGTTTCCACTCTAGCCACGCCTTCCGCGATGCGTCGAGCGTTACGATTGTAGGGGGTGTCCGTCGGCTTGCCTTCGGATTCTTCTTCAGTCTCACCGTCTGTGTCGCTACCGTTGTGACTGCAGGGGGATGTTGTGTATATTGATTATTAGCAAAGACGAGATAGACTAGGATTTGTTCTGGCTTGTCTTGTACTCCAAGTTGATCATTGTACTCCTATATATATGCCCACGAGGCTCAAGTAATACAATCAACGAACTATTCCACCAATCCCTCTCTCCCCCTTTTAGCACCGCCAAAACAGGAAAACGAAAAGGAAAGAATATGCGTAGGATTTCTAATATATGCGCAACACACGTAGTACTCTTTTTTTGCGAGGGACACCACACGTAGTACCGTCGGAAACAATTGTCACTAGCGAACGAAAGAAAGGCGATCGGGTCGCTTTCTTTCTTCCAGGAGAAGAAAGAAAGGCGATCTCGCCTCCTGCCGCCTGGACGCCTTCCTCCGCTGTCGTCCTCCGGCGGCTCCCCTTCGTTGACGACCTCAGTCGTCGGTGGTGAGGGGTGGTCGCCGGATCCACGCGTGTGGATTGTTTTAGGCATTAGTTTCTTTGGATTTTGAGTTATTCATCGTCATGGCTTAGGCAACGGCGATGGCGGCGCCGACTAATAAATCTTCATATCCTTCCCCAACGAGGCGATCCGCTTTTCGGGTGGATTTGGAAACCAGACTGTTCAAGCAAGGATGGTGCGGCGACGGCGACATCCTCATGGTGGAACTGTGTCCTCGGGCTCCGCCGTTGCGACAGCGTTTTCTCCAGCGCTGGCGTGGTGCTTGGGAGGCAGTCTAGAAGCAGATGCAGATTGTGGTCTGCATCGACGACATCTGGAAGATGGTGGATCTGGGTTCGTGGTTCGTGGCAGGCAGGTATGGTTTCCTCTTCCAACGTCTTAGTTGGGCGGGGTTGTCAGTTCTGGAGTTCGATGGCGTGTCCGGATGTTGCCCGATGCGATTCGTTCAACGGCAATGGCCGCGCCTTTATTGGCGAAAGCCACCTTGAGGTCATAAAGTCGCATATCGGCTATGGAACCGCGTCGAGCTCGGGTGTGGAGGTGATCCGTCATTTTCTCCTTTGGTGGCTGCTATGGTGGTGCCAGAGGCAGGCGACGGGCGTTGGTGTGAAGCTCAGAGGATTGTTCAGGCTGGCGTTCCTGTGTGCAAAGGCTAGCGTTCTGCTGTCTTTTCAGTTTTGTCAGGTCGGTATGTACGTGGCTTGTACTATGATCCTTATAATATATAGATGAGACACGTATTACCATGCAAAAAAAACCGCACGTAGTACTAGTACCCCTGACGAGGTCATCGATCCTATGGTTAGAGATGGATTTGGAAACCAGTGTATTCAAGCAAGGATGATGTGGTGGCATCAGCATCCTCATGGTGGACCTGTGCCGTCGGGCTCCGCCGCCGGAGGTAGTGCAGGAGCGGATGCAGATTGTGTTCTGCATCGATGACATCTGGAAGACGGAACATGTGCTGGGTTCGTGGATGACAGGTATGGTTCCCTACTTCGGCGTCTTAGTCGTGGTGTGGTGCCAGATCTGGAGTTCAATAGCATGTCGAGGGTGTTGCGCCGGTCTAATTCATCCAACGACAATGGCTTCACTTTTGGTGAGCCACCTTGAAGGTCCGCAAAGCTCGGGTGAGGAAGTAATCCATCATTCCTTTTTTCCGTGACTATTGTGGTGGTGTTAGAGACAAGTGACGAAGTGTCAAACTCAGAGATATTCTACTGACTTTTCAGTTTTATCATGTTGGTTCTTACGTGACTTGTATTTTGTTCTTTATGATATAAATGAGACACGTATTAGCATGAAAAAAAATACAAATACGTCGTTGTGCCTGCCAAAGCCGCCGGAAATTTCCCGTCTCCCTCCCGCAATTTATTCCGGCTACTCATCCGGGCATCGCAACATGCGGGCGGCGACGATGATCCAGCGGGAGATCTTTTTGGGCTCACTTGCCGTCCCACGGTCCCCGGCAATCCCCCGTTCGCTGTCGACGAGCACCGTCCCTCCCAAGCTCCGGGCCTCTCCGGCCAGACAAATGTGTACCACGATACAAATTCACAAATCGCTTCGCTTGTCTAACCAGCCAACCCAACCCCGATGAGCAGACTCCTATCCAAAACTAAATAAAAATAAAACCATGGGCCACCCGTTGTTGTGAATAGATAGACTCGATCCAGAGGGTGTGGAGCGTATCTATCGATGTCGCTCCCGGCCGAAGCGCCTACAGCGCGCATGCTGACAGTGTCGTTAAGGACAAAACGAGGTGAACATGAGTAGGGGACGACCGGCCGACCACCATGGCTCTAGCACTTTGGAGTTTGGCGCCGTTGCGGCACCAACGTTCCAGCGTATTTTCGGCCGCATGCAAGGCGCCGTGACGTGCGAGCATGTTTCGTGGTACGCTTGTACGGCTCCAAGGGGTCCGCACGGATCGGGACTCGACGACTGTCCCAGCTGGCACTACGTTTTTTTATAGGAAAAACTTGTATTATTACGGGTTTTGGGGTGCTTCGTGCATGATTGATGATTCTCGGGAAAAAACACATACTGGCTGTCGATGAGAAAAAATATATATTTTTTTGGACAATGATGAGAAAACGATGGTAATGGACGAGTGAGTGGGGAAAGCCCAATAGCCCACGAGAGTCCACTGCTTGCGAATGGGCGGGCGGGCATAGTTGAAATCTACGGAAAGAGTGGCCCATCAGAAGATGGAACTAACAGAAGTCCCCGATACACATTCCAAAAAATAAAAAAAGTTCCCGATACACGAGGGAGCTGTACGTGAACCGCAAGGAACTCAGCGCACGATGGATGGCAGCAAGTAGATCCTGACCCAATTAATCAAGCCGCCGCCGCCGCGGCGCGCTCTCGTCCTTCCTCCAAGCCGGCTTCTATCTACCCGATCCATTGCTCCAGATTGGAAGCTCTGCCGTGGCATTTCCTCCGTCCAACCGGGATCGACGATGAAGCGCCCGTTTCTGAATCTGGTTCTGGGCAGCTACACGACCGGATCTTTCTCTCTCCGCCGCATCAAGACGGCGAGCTTCTTCCACCCAAAGAAGCAGAGCGGATGCCCAGCGCCGGCGGCGGTGGAACTTGCCGAGCTGCCTGAACCCACGCTGTCCTTCGGCGCTCCTCCCTGCACGGAGGAGGGCCGCGCCGGGACCGGGAGGATGACGATGCGCTTCATGCCCCTCGGCAGCAGCGCGGACAAGATCGTCAGCACGGACCAGGACGGCAACGTGCTGCTGTACGACGCCTGCGTGAACAAGGTGCGCTCCTTGCCCAGGCTCACCGGGCGCATGCGGAGCCCCATCCCCATCGCCGCCGGCGACGCCCTCTACCTCATCGAGGCGTGTCCTCGCAAAACCGACCCCGATCAGCCCCATCAGTGCAGCTTCAAGGCCCTCATCCACGGCGAACCGCCCGAGGGCGTCAGCGGTTCGCCGGGGTGGCACTGGCACGCGCTCCCGCCGCCTCCCTACGTGGAGGACCACGGCTACGAACTCAAGAACGGGCCCTCCTCCGGCGGATGCAGGATCGCCTCCTGGGCGGTGGTCGGCGACAGCATCTGGGTAGACCACGACCACAAAACCACCTACTCCTTCGACACGACTAGCCGCGAGTGGAGCTACGCCGACGGCCGGATCGGGAACATGCTGGGCCGCGCCGAGCATCTCCCCGAGCGCGACCGCTTGTTCGGCTTCCGCTTTGTTTCCAGTGGTGACAACCAGCTGTTCTGCGCCTCGGACCCCAAGAAGCGGTCGACGCTGCAGGACAGCGACAGCGTCTGGGAAGAAGAAGCGCCCGAGGAGGAGCCCCGCGGCTGGTCGCCGGACTTTGCGAGGGCGCCCGGGGACTGGCACTCCCACCACCTTGTGCACCTGGGCTCCGGCAGGTTCTGCACCGCAAGGTTTTACGACCGCGCGGGGGAGAGATTTGCCGTCTTCGCAGGCGTGGAGGTCGACCGGGGTCTCAACGTGGTCAAGCACAAATCGCTGCGGTACAACTTGGACGACGAGCCGCTCCAATGGGTGTTTTAGGGGTTGAACAACGTACGTGTCGTCCTTTTCTTCAGAACCATGAGAGCTGAATGTGCCATATTGATTGATACTGTCAGTTTTTCAATAAAATTGTACTACCTCTGTTTTTAAATTTAAACTGCCAAAACGTCTTTAGATTTAGAAACAGATGATGTATCTCATTATTTTGCTCGTCAACTACATCCATCTCAATTAACTAGGCTTATCTGATTCAAAAGTGATAGTTTTGTTGAGGATTTTGGTGCTTAGGATCTTTCTTGTGTACATTGTTTGATTCACGGCTTACAATCCTTGAAAAATATTTTGTTGCGCTCTAATTTATACTTTCTCCATCCTAAAATGCAAGATCATTCTTGATACGATCTTGCATATTGGAACAGAGGGAGTGGCAAAAATCCTTTGTTCTTTCTACAATTTCTTTGTTCTTTCTTTCTTTTTGTCCAAAAGAATTGCTTGTTCTTCTTGTGGTATGTCAAAAGTACTTGGCATTCTAATTATGTTTTATATCATGTAAATCAAAGTAGCCCTACATGTTTGTTTGCAGGCATTCGTTTCGTCGATATGTTCAATTTGTAGTCAAGGTCAAGTCTTTTTTTTGTCATTTTAGAATGCAAGTTTTTACTGACTTGTTAGGTAATGCCACCATCACACATGATGCCGAAGTACCATGGTATGAGAGAGAAGGGGAATAAGTGGTATGCGGAGATTACCAAGGGTTGCATGAAGCACCACTTGACGCGTGGAACACCCCGGAGCTTGCGGCGCACGCCTATAATGCGAAGGCGGTCGAGCTCTTTAAGAATAGGGCGTGTCTTAACTCCCCTGAGGACCGAGACAACACGCAGTTCCTCGCGTGGAAGGACACGAAGATATGCTTCAAGGCTCAGGAGAAGGAGCACTCCAAGTCAAGATGCAACACTTCAACCCTCGAAGTAAGGCGTCTGTCCATGGATCCTCAAGTCATGTAGCTGGACAAGATGATACTCATGACCTTCGAAGCCATGAAGATGGCAAAGGAGGATGAGTCGGCCCCTCGTGAGGCGCTGGGGGTAGGTCTACCGGGGACATCCACGGGGCCAGCCTCTCTGACATGGGGAGCGGGGACGACTCCGACTAGGCGGACTGTGAGAGTGTGACTCCCACTAGCTAGATGGGGAACCCTAGTTGTCATACCTAGTTTAATTAAATAGTTGTTATATTTAGCTTCTCGTACGTACTATCTAACTTTATGCATGTTTTATATTTGAACTATACTAGTAAATGCGCACGTGTTAATATTAGAGAGGAAAATTAATTGCACATTTATATTAGGTAGGATATAATTGTTGGGGAACGTTGCAGAAAATTAAAAATTTTCCTACGGTTTCACCAAGATCCATCTATGAGTTCATCTAAGCAACGAGTCAAGGGAGTGAGTTTGCATCTACATACCACTTGTAGATCGAAAGCGGAAGCGTTCAAGGGGGATGGTGATGATGGAGTCGTACTCGCCGTGATTCAGATCACCGATGACCAAGTGTTGAGCGGACGGCACCTCCGCGCTCACACACACGACGGACGGAGACGTCTCCTCCTTCTTGATCCAGCAAGGGGAAGGAGAGGTTGATGATGATCCAAAAGACGACGGCGTGGTGGTGGATGTGAGAACTCCAATGAGGCTTCGCCAAGCGACTACGGGAGGAGGACGAGGTGTAGCAGGGGGAGGGAGGCGCCAAAGCACAGGGTGCGGCTGCCCTCCCCCCTGCCCTCCTTTATATAGGCCCCCAGGGGGGGCTCCGGCCCTGGGACATCCAATCTCCCAAGGGGGCGGCGGCCAGGGGGGGTGGAATGCCCCCCAAGGCATGTGGTGCGCCCCCCACCCTAGGGTTTCAACCCTAGGCGCAGGGGGTGAGCCTAGGGGGGCGCACCAGCCCATTATGGGCTGGCTCCCCTCCCACTTCAGCCCATGGGGCCCTCCGGGATGGGTGGCCCCACCCGGTGGACCCCCGGGACCCTTCCGGTGGTCTCGGTACATTACCGGGTGACCCCGAAACTTTCCCGATGGCCGAAATACCACTTCCTATATATAATTCTTTACCTCGGACCATTCCAAACTCCTCGTGACGTCGGGATCTCATCCGGACTCGAACAACATTCGTATGCTGCATACTCATATTCATACAACCCTAGCGTCACCGAACCTTAAGTGTGTAGACCCTACGGGTTCGGGAGACACACAGACATTACCGAGATGACTCTCGGGCAATAACCAACAGCGGGATCTGGATACCCATGTTGGCTCCTACATGCTCCTCGATGATTTCATCGGATGAACCACGATGTCGAGGATTAAACAACCCCGTATACAATTCCTTTGTCAATCGGTGCGTTACTTGCCCGAGACTCGATCGTCGGTATCCCAATACCTTGTTCGGTCTCGTTATCGCAAGTCACTTTACTCGCATCGTAATGCATGATCCCATGACCAACCACTTGGTCACTTTGAGCTCATTATGATGATGCATTACCGAGTGGGCCCAGAGATACCTCTCCGTCACACGGAGTGACAAATCCGATCTCGATCCGTGTCAACCCAACAGACACTTTCGGAGATACCGTAGTGCACCTTTATAATCACCCGATTACGTTGTGACGTTTGATACACCCAAAGCACTCCTACGGTATCCGGAGTTACACGATCTCATGGTCTAAGGAATAGATACTTGACATTGGAAAAGCTCTAGCAAACGAACTACACGATCTTTGTGCTATGCTTAGGATTGGGTCTTGTCCATCACATCATTCTCCTAATGATGTGATCCCGTTATCAACGACATCCAATGTCCATAGTCAGGAAACCATGACTATCTGTTGATCACAACGAGCTAGTCAACTAGAGGCTCACTAGGGACATATTGTGGTCTATGTATTCACACGTGTATTACGATTTCCGGATAATACGCTTATAGCATGAATAAAAGACAATTATCATGAACAATGAAATATAATAATACTTTTATTATTGCCTCTAGGGCATATTTCCAACAGTCTCCCACTTGCACTAGAGTCACTAATCTAGTTACATTGTGATGAATCAAACACCCATAGAGTTCGGTGTTGATCATGTTTTGCTCATGAGAGAGGTTTAGTCAGCGGATCTGCGACATTCAGATCCGTATGTACTTTGCAAATATCTATGTCTCCATCTTGAACATTTTCACGGATGGAGTTGAAGCGACGCTTGATGTGCTGGTCTTCTTGTGAAACCGGGCTCCTTGGCAAGGGCAATAGCTCGGTGTTGTCACAGAAGAGTTTGATCGGCCCGACGCATTGGGTATGACTCCTAGGTCGGTGATGAACTCCTTCACCCAAATTGCTTCATGCGCTGCCTCCGAGGCTGCCATGTACTCCGCTTCACATGTAGATCCCGCCACGACGCTTCGCTTGCACTGCACCACCATCGCTCCACCATTCAACATATACACGATCCGGTTTGTGACTTAGAGTCATCAGATCGTGTCGAAGCTAAGCGTCGACGTAACCCTTACTGACGAGCTCTTCGTCACCTCCATAAACGAGAAACATGTCCTTTGTCCTTTTCGGTACTTCAGGATATTCTTGACCGCTGTCCAGTGTTCCTTGCCGGGATTACTTTGGTATCTTGCTACCAAACTTACGGCAAGGTTTACATCAGGTCTGGTACACAACATGGCATACATAATAGATCCTATGGCTGAAGCATAGGGGATGACACTCATCTCTTGTTTATCTTTTGCCGTGGTCGGGGACTGAGCCGAGCTCAATCTCACTCCTTGTAACATAGGCAAGAACCCCTTCTTGGACTGATCCATTTTGAACTTCTTCAATATCTTATCAAGGTATGTGTTTTGTGAAAGACCTATGAGGCGTCTCGATCTATCTCTATAGGTCTTGATGCCTAATATATAAGCAGCTTCTCCAAGGTCCTTCATTGAAAAACACTTATTCAAGTAGGCCTTAATGCTGTCCAGAAGTTCTATATCATTTCCCATCAAGAGTATGTCATCTACATATAATATGAGAAATGCTACAGAGCTCCCACTCACTTTCTTGTAAACGCAGGCTTCTCCATAAGTCTCAAGATAAACCCAAACGCTTTGATCATCTCATCAAAGCGAATGTTCCAACTCCGAGATGCTTGCACCAGTCCATAAATGGATCATTGGAGCTTGCATACTTTGTTAGCGTTCTTAGGATCGACAAAACCTTCCGCTGTATCATCTACAGCTCTTCCTTAAGATGTCCGTTAAGGAATGCCGTTTTGACGTCCATCGCCATATCTCATAATCATAGTATGCGGCAATTGCTAAGATGATTCGGACGGACTTCAGCTTCGCTACGGAGAGAATGTCTCGTCGTAGTCAATCCCTTGAACTTGTCGATAACCCTTAGTGACAAGTCGAGCTTTATAAATGGTAACATTACCATCGCGTCCGTCTTCTTCTTAAAAATCCATTTGTTTTCTATCGCTCGCCGATCATCGGCAAGTCTGTCAAAGTCCATACTTTGTTTTCATACATGGATTCTATCTCGGATTTCATGGCTTCAAGCCATTTGTTGGAATCTGGGCCCGCCATCGCTTCTTCATAGTTCAAGGTTCACCATTGTCTAACAACATGATTTCCGGGACAGGGTTGCTGTACCACTCAGTGCGGAACGTGTCCTTGTGGACCACGAAGTTCAAGAGCAACTTGATCCAAGTACCTTGATCATCATCATTATTTTCCTCTTCAGTTGGTGTAGGCATCATAGGAACATTTTCCTGAGCTGCACTACTTTCCCGTTCGAGAGGTAGTACTTCATCGAGTTCTACTTTCCTCCCACTCACTTCTTTCGAGAGAAACTCTTTTTCCAGAAAGCATCCATTCTTGGCAACAAAGATCTTGCCCTCGGATCTTAAGTAGAAGGTATACCCAACGGTTTCCTTAGGGTATCCTATGAAGACGCATTTTTCCGACTTGGGTTCGAGCTTTTCAGGTTGAAGTTTCTTGACATAAGTATCGCATCCCCAAACTTTTAGAAACGACAGCTTAGGTTTCTTCCCAAACCATAATTCATACGGTGTCGTCTCAACGGATTTAGACGGTGCCCTATTTAAAGTGAATGTAGCTGTCTCTAGAGCGTATCCCCAAAATGATAGCGGTAAATCGGTAAGAGACATCATAGACCGCACCATATCCAATAGAGTGCGATTACGACGTTCGGACACACCGTTACGCTGAGGTGTTCCAGGCGGCGTGAGTTGTGAAACGATTCCACATTTCCTTAAGTGTGTGCAAAATTCGTGACTTAAATATTCTCCTCCACGATCTGATCGTAGGAACTTTATTTTTCGGTCACGTTGATTCTCTACTTCATTTTGAAATCCCTTGAACTTTTCAAAGGTCTCAGACTTGTGTTTCAGTAAGTAGACATACCCATATCTACTCAAGTCATCAGTGAGAGTGAGAACATAACGATATCCTCCGCGAGCCTCAACGCTCATTGGACCGCACACATCGGTATGTATGATTTCCAACAAGTTGGTTGCTCGCTCCATTGTTCCGGAGAACGGAGTCTTGGTCATTTTGCCCATGAGGCACGGTTCGCATGTGTCAAATGATTCATAATCAAGAGACTCTAAAAGTCCATCAGCATGGAGCTTCTTCATGCGCTTGACACCAATGTGACCAAGGCGGCAGTGCCACAAGTATGTGGGACTATCGTTATCAACTTTACATCTTTTGGCATCCACACTATGAATATGTGTAATATTACGCCGAGATTCATTAAGAATAAACCATTGACCATCGGAGCATGACCATAAAACATATCTCTCATATAAATAGAACAACCATTATTCTCGGATTTAAATGAGTAGCCATCTCGTATTAAACGAGATCCAGGTACAATGTTCATGCTCAAACTTGGCACTAAATAACAATTATTAAGGTTCAAAACTAATCCCGTAGGTAAATGTAGAGGCAGCGTCCGACGGCGATCACATCGACTCTGGAACCATTCCCGACGCAAGATCGTCACCTCGCCCTTCGCCATCTCCGTTTATTCCGCAACTCCTGCTGTGAGTTACAAATATGAGCAACGGCACCGTATCAAATACCTGGGAGTTACTACGAGTAATGGTAAGGTACACATCAATTACATGTATATCAAATATACCTTTGTTGTTGCCGCCTTCTTATCCGCTAAGTATTTGGGGCAGTTCCGCTTCAAAGGACCCTTCCCTTGCAATAAAAGCACTCAGCCTCGTGCTTGGGTCCATTCTTTGACTTCTTCCGATGGCGGCTTACGGGCGCGCAACATCCTTGCCGTCCTTCTTGAAGTTCTTCTTGCCCTTGCCCTTCTTGAACTTAGTGGTCTTATTGACCATCAACACTTGATGTTCTTTCTTGATTTCAGCCTCTGCTGACTTGAGATTGAGAACACTTCAGAATGGTCTTTACCATCCCGCATGTTGTAGTTCATCACAAAGCTCTTGTAGCTTGGTGGGAGCGATCGAGGATTCTGTCAATGACCGCCTCATCGGGGAGGTTAATGTTCATTTGGGCCATACGGTTGTGCAACCTGACATCTTGAGTATGTGCTCACTTGTAACTGTTTTCCTCCATCTTACAACTATAGAACTTGTCGGAGACATCATATCTCTCGACCGGGCATGAGCTTGGAAAACTAGTTTCAGCTCTTGAACATCTCATATGCTCCGTGATGCTCAAAACGCTTTTGGAGCCCGGTTCTAAGCTGTAAAGCATGCCGCACTGCAACGAGGGAGTAATCATCAAGACGAGACTGCCAAGCGCTCATAACGCCTTGGTTCTCTAGGACGGAGCGCCACCTAGCGGTCCTTCTAGGACATATTGTTTCTGGCAGCTATGAGGATGATCTCGTGTTCCGGACCCAATCCGTATAGTTGTTGCCATCATCTTTCAGCTTGGTTTTCTAGGAACGCGTTGAAGTTCATGTTGACATGAGCGTTGGCCATTTGATCTACAAGACATATTTGCAAAGGTTTTAGACTAAGTTCATGATAATTAAGTTCATCTAATCAAATTATTACAATGAACTCCCACTCAGATTAGACATCCCTCTAGTCATCTAAGTGTTACACGATCTGAGTCGACTAGGCCGTGTCCGATCATCACGTGAGACGGACTAGTCATCGTCGGTGAACATCTTCATGTTGATCGTATCTTCCATACGATTCGTGTTCGACCTTTCGGTCTCTGTGTTCCGAGGCCATGTATGTACATGCTAGGCTCGTCAAGTTAACCCTAAGTGTTTTTGCATGTGTAAAACTGTCTTACACCCGTTGTATGTGAATGTAAGGATCTATCACACCCAATCATCACGTGGTGCTTCGAAACGACGAACTTTAGCAACGGTGCACAGTTAGGGGAGAACACTTCTTGAAATTGTTGTAAGGGATCATCTTATTTACTACCGTCGTTCTAAGTAAACAAGATGCATAAACATAATAAACATCACATGCAATTATATAGTAGTGACATGATATGGCCAATATCATATAGCTCCATTGATCTCCATCTTCGGGGCTCCATGATCATCTTGTCACCGGCATGACACCATGATCTCCATCATCATATCTCCATCATCGTGTCTTCATGAAGTTGTCACGCCAACGACTACTTCTACTTCTATGGCTAACGCGTTTAGCAATAAAGTAAAGTAATTTACATGGCGTTCTTCAATGACACGCAGGTCATACAAAAAATAAAGACAACTCCTATGGCTCCTGCCGGTTGTCATACTCATCGACATGCAAGTCGTGATTCCTATTACAAGAACATGATCTCATACATCACAATATATCATTCATCATTCATCACAACTTCTGGCCATATCACATCACATGAACAATCGCTGCAAAAACAAGTTAGACGTCCTCTAATTGTTGTTGCATCTTTTACGTGGCTGCAATTGGGTTCTAGCAAGAACGTTTTCTTACCTACGAATAACCACAACGTGATTTTGTCAACTTCTATTTACCCTTCATAAGGACCCTTTTCATCGAATCCGCTCCAACTAAAGTGGGAGAGACAGACACCCGCCAGCCACATTATGTAACTAGTGCATGTCTGTCGGTGGAACCGGTCTCATGTAAGCGTACGTGTAAGGTTGGTCTGGGCCGCTTCATCCCACAATACCGCTGAAGCAAGAAAAGACTAGTAGTGGCAAGCAAGTTGACAAGATCCACGCCCACAACAAAATTGTGTTCTACTCGTGCAATAGAGAACTACGCATAGACCTGGCTCATGATGCCACTGTTGGGGAACGTTGCAGAAAATTAAAAAATTTCCTACGGTTTCACCAAGATCCATCTATGAGTTCATCTAAGCAACGAGTCAAGGGAGTGAGTTTGCATCTACATACCACTTGTAGATCGAGTGCGGAAGCGTTCAAGGGGATGGTGATGAAGGAGTCGTACTCGCCGTGATTCAGATCACCGATGACCAAGTGCTGAAAAGACAACACCTCCGCGTTCAACACACGTACGGGACGGGAGACGTCTCCTCCTTCTTGATCCAGCAAGGGGGAAGGAGAGGTTGATGATGATCCTGTTGGGGAACGTAGTTTTCACAAAATTTCCTACGCACACGCAAGATCATGGTGATGCATAGCAAAGAGAGGGGAGAGTGTTGTCTACCTACCCTCGTAGACCGAAGCGGAAGCCTTGACGCAACGTAGAGGAAGTAGTCGTACGTCCTCCCGGTTCAACCGATCCAAGCACCGTTACTCCGGCACCTCCAAGTTCTTGACACACGTACAGCTCGATGACGCACCCCGATCTCCGATCCAGCAGAGGCGCGGGGAGGAGTTCCGTCAGCACGACGGCGTGGTGACGATCTTGATGTTCTCCTGTCGTAGGGCTTCGCCTAAGCACCGCTACAATATGACCGAGGTGTAATATCGTGGAGGGGGCACCGACACGGCTAAGGAACGATCTCAATGATCAACTTGTGTGTCTAGGGTGCCCCTACCCCGTATATAAATGAGGGAGGGAGGAGGAGGCCGCCCAAGGGTGGCAAGCGCCCTAGGGGGCAATCCTACTCCAAGTAGGTTTGCCCCCCCTTCCTATTCGGAGTAGGAGAAGGAAGGAAGAGGGGAGGAGAGAGGAAAGGGGGGCGGCCCCCTCCCAGTCGGATTGGGCTTGGGGGGCGCCTCCTTGCTCCTTCTCCCTTCCCTTCCACTAAGGTCCAATAAGGCCCATATACTTACCGGGGGGTTCCGGTAACCTCCCGGAGCTTCGGTATATTCCCAAACTCTCCCGGAACCTTTCCGGTGTCCAAATATATCCGTCCAATATATCAATCTTTATGTCTCGACCATTTCGAGACTCCTCGTCATGTCCGTGATCACATCCGGACTCAACAACCTTCGTACATCAAAATACATAAACTCATAATATAACCGCCATCGAAACCTTAAGCGTGCGGACCCTACGGTTCGAGAACAATGTAGACATGACCGAGACATGTCTCCGTCAATAACCAATAGCGGGACCTAGATGCCCATATTGGTTCCTACGTATTCTACGAAGATCTTTATCGGTCAAACCGCATAACAACATACTTTGTTCCTTTGTCATCGGTATGTTACTTGCCCGAGATTTGATCGTCGGTATCCAATACCTAGTTCAATCTCATTACCGCAAGTCTCTTTACTCGCTCAGAATACGTCATCTCATAACTAACTCATTAGTTACATGCTTGCAAGGCTTAGGTGATGAGTATTACCGAGAGGGCCAGAGATACCTCTCCAGCAATCGGAGTGACAAAACCTAATCTCGAAATACGCCAACTCAACATGTACCTTCAGAGACACCTGTAGTACTCCTTTATAATCACCCGATTACGTTGTGACGTTTGGTAGTACCAAAGTGTTCCTCCGTAAACGGAGTTGCATAATCTCATAGTTACAGGAACATGTATAAGTCATGAAGAAAGCAATAGCAACATACTAAACGATCAAGTGCTAAGCTAACGGAATGGGTCATGTCAATCACATCATTCTCCTAATGATGTAATCCCGTTAATCAAATGACAACTCTTTTGTCCATGGCTAGGAAACATAACCATCTTTGATAAACGAGCTAGTCAAGTAGAGGCATACTAGTGACACTATGTTTGTCTATGTATTGACACATGTATTATGTTTCCGGTTAATACAATTCTAGCATGAATAATAAATATTTATCATGAAATAAGGAAATAAATAATAACTTTATTATTGCCTCTAGGGCATATTTCCTTCATCTCCGCTTGCACTAGAGTCAATAATCTAGTTCACATCGCCATGTGATTTAACACCAATATTCATATCAGATATGATTAACACCCATAGTTCACATCATCATGTGACCAACATCCAAAGGGTTTACTAGAGTCAATAATCTAGTTCACATCGCTATGTGATTAACACCCAAAGAGTACTAAGGTGTGATCATGTTTTGCTCATGAGAGAAGCTTAGTCAACGGGTCTGTCACATTCAGAGCCGTATGTATTTTGCAAATATTTTATGTCCACAATGCTCTGCGCGGAGCTACTCTAGCTAATTGCTCCCACTTTCAATATGTATCCAGGTTGAGACTTAGAGTCATCTCGGATCAGCAGGTAAAAGTTTGCATCGATGTAACTTTTTACAACAAACTCTTTTATCACCTCCATAATCGAGAAACATCTCCTTAGTCCTTACTAAGGATATTCTTGACCAATGTCCAAAGGATCTACTCTTAGATCACTATTGTACTCCTTGCCAAATTCAGAGCAAGGTATACAATAGGTCCGGTACATAGCATAGCATAATTTATAGAACCTATGGTGAGGCATAGGGAATGACTTTTCATCCTCTTTCTATTTTCTGCTGTGGTCGGGATTTGAGTCTTAATCAATTTCATACCTTTGCAACACAGGCAAGAACTCTTTCTTTGACTGTTCCATTTTGAACTATTTCAAAATCTTGCCAAGGTATGTACTCATTGAGAATCTTATCAAGCGTCTTGATCTATCTCAATAGATCTTGATGGTCAATATGTAAGTAGCTTTTACTGAGGTCTTTTCTTTTTAAAGAACTCCTTTAAAACACTCCTTTATGCTTTGCAGAAAACTTCTACATCATTTCTGATCGACAATATGACTCACATATACTAATCAGAAAGGCTGTAGTGCTCCCACTCACTTTATTGTAAATACAAGCTTCATCGTAAGTCCATATAGAACTATATGCTTTGATCAACTTATCAAAGCGTATATTCCAACTCCGAGATGCTTGCACCAGTCCATAGATGGATCGCTGGAGCTTGCACATTTTGTTAGCACCTTTAGGATTGAAAAAACCTTCTAGTTGCATCATATACAACTCTTCTTTAATAAATCCATTAAGGAATGCAGTTTTGACATCCATTTGCTAGATTTCATAAAATGTGGCAATTGCTAACATGATTCAGACAGACTTAAGCATCGATACGAGTGAGAAAATCTCATCGTATTCAACACCTTGAACTTGTTGAAAACCTTTTGCAACAAGTCGAGCTTAGTAGATAGTAACACTACTATCAGTGTCCGTCTTCCTCTTGAAGATCCATTCATTTAACATGGCTTGCTGATCATCGAGCAAGTCAATCAAAGTCCATACTTTGTTCTTATACATGGATCATATCTCGATTTTATGGCCTCAAGCCATTTCGCGAATCTGGGCTCATCAACGCTTCCTCATAGTTTGTAGGTTCATCATGGTCTAGTAACATGACTTCCGAACAAGATTACCGCACTACTCAGTGCGGAGTGTACTTTGGAAGACCTACGAGGTTTTGTAGTAACTTGATCTGAAGTTTCATGATCATCATCATTAGCTTCCTCACTAATTGGTGTAGGAATCACTGGAACTGATTTCCGTGATAAACTACTTTCCAATTCGGGAGAAGGTACAAATTACCTTATCAAGCTCTACTATCCTCCCACTCACTTCTTTCGAGAGAAACTCCTTCTCTAGAAAGGATCCATTCTTAGCAACGAATGCCTTGCCTTCGGATCTGTGATAGAAGGTGTACCCAACAGTCTCTTTTGGGTATCCTATGAAGACACATTTCTCCGATTTGGGTTCGAGCTTATCTGGTTGAAGTTTCTTCACATAAGCATCGCAGCCCCAAACTTTAAGAAATGACAACTTTGGTTTCTTGCCAAACCACAGTTCATAAGGCGTCGTCTCAACGGATTTTGATGGTGCCCTATTTAACGTGAATGCGGCCGTCTCTAAAGCATAACCCCAAAATGATAGCGGTAAATCGGTAAGAGACATCATAGATCGCACCATATCAAGTAAAGTACGATTACGACGTTCGGACACACCATTTCGTTGTGGTGTTCGGGTGGCGTGAGTTGAAACTATTCGCATTGTTTCAAATGTAAACCAAACTCGTAACTCAAATATTCTCCTCCACGATCAGATCGCAGAAATTTAATTTTCTTGTTACGATGATTCTCCACTTCACTCTGAAATTCTTTGAACTTTCAAAATGTTTCAGACTTGTGCTTCATTAAGTAGATATACCCATATCTGCTTAAATCATCTGTGAAGGTGAGAAAATAACGATATCCGCCACGAGCCTCAACATTCATCGGACCACATACATCTGTATGTATGATTTCCAACAAATCTGTTGCTCTCTCCATAGTACCGGAGAACAGTGTTTTAGTCATCTTGCCCATGAGGCACGGTTCGCAAGTACCAAGTGATTCATAATCAAGTGATTCGAAGTCCATCAAGATGGAGTTTCTTCATGCTTTTACACCGATATGACCCAAATGGCGATTGCCACAAATAAGTTGCACTATCATTATCAACTTTGCATCTTTTGGCTTCAACATTATGAATATGTGTATCACTACTATCGAGATTCAATAAAATAGACCACTCTTCAAGGGTGCATGACCATAAAAGATATTACTCATATAAATAGAACAACCATTATTCTCTCGATTTAAATGAATAGACGTCTCAGATCAAACAAGATCCAGATATAATGTTCATGCTCAACGCAGCACCAAATAACAATTATTCAGGTCTAAAACTAATCCCGATGGTAGATGTAGAGGTAGCGTGTCGACGGCGATCACATCGACTTTGGAACCGCTTCCCATGCGCATCGTCACCTCGTCCTTGGCGATGCTCGCTTATTCCGTAGTCCCTGTTTTGAGTTGCAAATATTAGCAATGAACCAGTATCAAATACCGTGTGCTACTACGAGCTCTAGTTAGGTACACATCAATAACATGTATATCACATATACCTTTGTTTACTTTGCCATCCTTCTTATCCGCCAAATACTTGGGGCAGTTCCGCTTCCAAATGTCGATGCGCTTGCGAGAAGCACTCGATTTCAGGCTTAGGTCCAGACTTGGGTTTCTTCTCTTGAGCAGACAACTTGCTTGCCGTTCTTTTGAAGTTCCCCTTCTTCTTCCCTTTGCCCTTTTCTTGAAACTAGTGGTCTTGTTGACCATCAACACTTGATGCTCCTTCTTGATTTCTACCTCCATGCTTTCAAAGATCGCGAAGAGCTCGGGAATAGTCTTGTTCATCCCTTGCATATTATAGTTCATCACAAAGCTCTTGTAGCTTGGTGGCGATGATTGAAGAATTCATCAATGACACTAATCGGGAAGATTAACTCCAGTTGAATCAAGTGATTGTTATACCTAGACATTCGAGTATATGTTCACCGATGAACTATTCTCCTCCATCTTGCAGCTATAGAACTTATTGGAGACTTCATATCTCTCAATCCGGGCATTTGCTTGAAATATTAACTTCAACTCTGGAACATCTCATATGCTCCATGACGTTCAAAACGTCGTTGAAGACCCGATTCTAAGCCGTAAAGCATGGCACCTTGCACTATAGAGTAGTCATCGGCTTTGCTCGCCAGATGTTCTTAACGTCTTGATTGCATCAAGAAGCAGTTCGCACCCAGCGGTGCTTCGAGGACATAACTCTTCTATGCAGCAATGAGGATAATCCTCGTAACGGACCCGATCCGTGTAATTTCTACCATCATCTTTCAACTTTGCTTTCTCAAGGAACGCATTAAAATTCAACGGAACAACAAAGACGAGCCATCTATCTACAAACAAACATAGACAAGCAAGATACTATCAGGTACTAAGTTCATGATAAATTTAAGTTCAATTAATCATATTACTTAAGAACTCCCACTTAGATAGACATCTCTCTAGTCATCTAAGTGATCACGTGATCCAAATCAACTAAACCATAACCGATCATCACGTGAGATGGAGTAGTTTTAAATGGTGAACATCATTATGTTGATCATATCTACTATATAATTCACGCTCGACCTTTCGGTCTCCGTGTTCCGAGGCCATATCTGCATATGCTAGGCTCGTCAAGTTTAACCTGAGTATTCTGCTTGTGCAAAACTGGCTTGCACCCGTTGTAGATGGACGTAGAGCTTATCACACCCGATCATCACGTGGTGTCTCGACACGACGAACTTTGGCAGCGGTGCATACTCGGGAGAACACTTCTTGATAATTTTAGTGAGAGATCATCTTAAAATGCTACCGTCAATCAAAGCAAGATAAGATGCATAAAGGATAAACATCACATGCAATCAATATAAGTGATATGATATGGCCATCATCATCTTGTGCTTGTGATCTCCATCTCCAAGCACCATCGTGATCACCATCGTCACCGCGCGACACCTTGATCTCCATCGTAGCATCGTTGTCGTTCGCCATCTATTGCTTCTCGACTATCGCTACCGCTTAGTGATAAAGTAAAGCAAATACTGTATGCTTGCATTTCATACAATAAAGCGACAACCATATGGCTCCTGCCATTGCCAATAACCGGTTACAAAACATGATCATCTCATACAATAAAATATAGCATCACGTCTTGACCATATCACATCACAACATGCCCTGCAAAAACAAGTTAGACGTCCTCTACTTTGTTGTTGCAAATTTTACGTGGCTGCTACGGGCTTAGCAAGAACCGTTCTTACCTATGCATCAAAACCACAACGATAGTTTGTCAAATAGACTCCGTTTTAACCTTCACAAGGACCGGGCGTAGTCACACTCGGTTCAACTAAAGTGAGAGAGACAGACACCCGCCAGCCACCTTTAAGCACGAGTGCTCGTAATGGTGAAACCAGTCTTGCGTAAGCGTACACGTAATGTCGGTCCGGGCCGCTTCATCTCACAATACCGCTGAACCAAAGTATGACATCTTTGGTAGGCAAGTATGACTTATATCGTCCACAACTCACTTGTGTTCTACTCGTGCATATAACATCAACGCATAAAACCTAGGCTCGGATGCCTTTGTTGGGGAACGAGTAATTTCAAAAATTTCCTACGCACACGCAAGATCATGGTGATGCATAGCAACAAGAGGGAGAGTGTTGTCTATGTCCCTCGAGACCGAAGCGAAGCGTTGACGCAACATAGAGGAAGTAGTCGTCGTCCTCCGGTTCAACCGATCCAAGCACCGTTACTCGGCACCTCCGAGTTCTTGACACACGACAGCTCGATGGCGCACCCGATCTCCGATCCAGCAGAGGCGGGGAGGAGTTCCACAAGACGACGGCGTGGGACGATCTTGATGTTCTCTGTCGTGAAGGCTTCGCCTAAGCACCGCTACAATATGACCGAGGTGTAATATCGTGGAGGGGGGCACCGCACACGGCTAAGGAACGACCTCAATGATCAACTTGTGTGTCTAGGGTGCCCCCCTACCCCCGTATATAAACTAGGGAGGGAGGAGGAGGCCGACCCAATGGGTGGCGCGCCCTAGGGGGGCAATCCTACTCCAAGTAGGTTTGCCCCCCCCTTTCCTATTCGGAGTAGGAGAAGGAAGGAAAGGGAGGAGAGAAGGAAAGGGGCGGCCCCCTCCCAGTCGGATTGGGCTTGGGGCGCGCCTCCCTTGCTCCTTCTCCTTCCCTTCCACTAAGGCCCCATAAGGCCCATATACTTACCAGGGGTTCGGTAACCTCCTGAGCTCCCAGATATTCCCAAACTCTCCGAAACCTTTCCGGTGTCCAAATATATCCGTCCAATATATCAATCTTTATGTCTCGACCATTTCAAGACTCCTCGTCATGTCCGTGATCACATCCGGACTCGAACAACCTTCGTACATCAAAATACATAAACTCATAATATAACTATCATCGAAACCTTAAGCGTGCGGACCCTACGGTTCGAGAACAATGTAGACATGACCGAGACATGTCTCCGGTCAATAACCAATAGCGGGACCGGATGCCCATATTGGTTCCTACATATTCTCTGAAGATCTTTATCGGTCAAACCGCATAACAACATACTTTGTTCCTTTGTCATCGGTATGTTACTTGCCCGAGATTTGATCGTCGGTATCCAATACCTAGTACAATCTCGTTACCGGCAAGTCTCTTTACTCGTTATGTAATACGTCATCTCATAACTAACTCATTAGTTACATGCTTGCAAGGCTTAGGTGATGAGTATTACGAGAGGGCCCAGAGATACCTCTCCGACAATCGGAGTGACAAAACCTAATCTTGAAATACGCCAACTCAACATGTACCTTCGGAGACACCTGTAGTACTCCTTTATAATCACCCACTTACGTTGTGACGTTTGGTAGTACCCAAAGTGTTCCTCCGGTAAACGGGAGTTGCATAATCTCATAGTTACAGGAACATGTATAAGTCATGAAGAAAGCAATAGCAACATACTAAACGATCAAGTGCTAAGCTAACGGAATGGGTCATGTCAATCACATCATTCTCCTAATGATGTGATCCCGTTAATCAAATGACAACTCTTTTGTCCATGGCTAGGAAACATAACCATCTCTGATAAACGAGCTAGTCAAGTAGAGGCATACTAGTGACACTATGTTTGTCTATGTATTCACACATGTATTATGTTTCCGGTTAATACAATTCTAGCATGAATAATAAACATTTATCATGAAATAAGGAAATAAATATTAACTTTATTATTGCCTCTAGGGCATATTTCCTTCAGATCCAGTAGCACGACGGCGTGGTGGTGGATGCAGCAGAACTCCAGCAGGGCTTCGCCAAGCGACTACGGGAGGAGGACGAGGTTTAGCAGGGGGAGGGATGCGCCAAAGCACATGGTGCGGCTGCCCTCCCCCCTGACCTCCTTTATATAGGCCCCCAGGGGGGGCGCCGGCCCTGGGAGATCCAATCTCCCAAGGGGGCGGCGGCCAGGGGGGGTGGAGTGCCCCCCAAGGCATGTGGTGCGCCCCCACCCTAGGGTTTCAACCCTAGGCGCAGGGGGTGGGCCTAGGGGGGCGCACCAGCCCACTATGGGCTGGCTCTCCTCCCACTTCATCCCATGGGGCCCTCCAGGATGGGTGGCCCCACCCGGTAGACCCCCGGGACCCTTCCGGTGGTCCCGGTACATTACCGGGTGACCCCGAAACTTTCCCGATGGCCGAAATACCACTTCCTATATATAATTCTTTACCTCCGGACCATTCCGAAACTCCTCGTGACGTCCGGGATCTCATCCGGGACTCCGAACAACATTCGGTATGCTGCATACTCATATTCATACAACCCTAGCGTCACCGAACCTTAAGTGTGTAGACCCTACGGGTTCGGGAGACACGCAGACATTACCGAGACGATTCTCGGGCAATAACCAACAGCGGGATCTGGATACCCATGTTGGCTCCCACATGCTCCTCGATGATTTCATCGGATGAACCACGATGTCGAGTATTAAACAACCCCGTATACAATTCCCTTTGTCAATCGGTACGTTACTTGCCCGAGACTCGATCGTCGGTATCCCAATACCTTGTTCAGTGTCGTTACCGGCAAGTCACTTTACTCGTACCGTAATGCATGATCCCGTGACCAACCACTTGGTCACTTTGAGCTCATTATGATGATGCATTACCGAGTGGGCCCAGAGATACCTCTCCGTCATACGGAGTGACAAATCCCAGTCTCGATCCGTGTCAACCCAACAGACACTTTCGGAGATACTTGTAGTTCACCTTTATAATCACCCAGTTATGTTGTGACATTTGATACACCCAAAGCACTCCTATGATATCCGGGAGTTACACGATCTCATGGTCTAAGGAATAGATAATTGACATTAGAAAAGCTCTAGCAAACGAACTACACGATCTTTGTGCTATGCTTAGGATTGGGTCTTGTCCATCACATCATTCTCCTAATGATGTGATCCCGTTATCAATGACATCCAATGTCCATAGCCAGGAAACCATGACTATCTGTTGATCACAACGAGCTAGTCAACTAGAGGCTCACTAGGGACATATTGTGGTCTATGTATTCACACGTGTATTACGATTTCCGGATAATACAGTTATAGCATGAATAAAAGACAATTATCATGAACAATGAAATATAATAATACTTTTATTATTGCCTCTAGGGCATATTTCCAACAATAATTTATAATATTAGGCAGTATATCAACTTTGCATTATTATATGATTATCGCAAACCTTGATATTTTATATGATATTAATTGCATGCTAAACATGTTGAACGCTCACCATTGAAGCAATCTAGGTCGTTAGATTGACATGGTTTAGGGTATAGATTAGTTGGATCTGTCATTTTGGGTCCTTTTATAGTGGTACTAGATTATGCATGGTTTAGCATTGTTTAATAAACATGTGTGTGTTTTGGTTATGACGTCTGTTTATTTTGTCAACATGAATGCACGAAATGGAACCCCCCCCCCCCCCCGTGTGCCATCTGTGGCGCTCTCAGATGCCAAAAGGATGAAAAGTTCTTCGTAGGTCTTGGAGACGACTTCCTAACTACGACGGCATGTTTTAGTTAAATATGTTGTGACTCACTTTCATAGTTGCGCCCAAGTGTCTAATTATTGTTTTCTTACAATTTTACTTAGGTTATCCCTTGCGGGGCAAGGTGTGACTTTCTATAGAGGTTTCGCGTTCCGCTAGATGCAATCATCATATTACAGATATGCAGACAACCCAACTTCACTTGTCTTGTCACCAACGAGGCATACCCGAACCTATTTCGGGTATCCAGGTTGGAGGGACCTTGCACATGCTCGCGGGAAGGAAGCCGGGGAGAGGACTACGTCCTACCTCAAGTATGATCGTGGGGAGATCATGGTTTACTGCAGGCCTATTGGCACCTTTGGTTCCAATAATTCAAACTACGCCCCTGATTCCAACCGTCGTAGAATTTAGTTAGTAGCACGATATCTAGTCATAATATGATACTCCCTCCGTCCCAAATTCTTGTCTTAAATTTGTCTAGATATGGATGTACCTAATACTAAAATGTGACTTGATACATTCGTATTTAGACAAATCTAAGACAAGAACTTTGGGATGGAGGGAGTAGTATTTTGTTGAATTTTCATTAAACATGTGTTATATATGCTTGCTACTTGTCATACTATGTTAGTTAGTACTTGGTTGAACATAGATGCTATTTGTCGGATTCAGGGCTCCGCAGACCCAAGAAAGGTTCGAACTCTGGGGCGTGTGCGAAGAACTCAACCTCTCCAGCTAACAGTTCGTCACCCCCACGGCCTAGCTCGATGAACAAGGAAGAAGATGGACACGTCATTTTACACAGGTTTTGGCCACCTTGCGGTGTACTCCTTGTCGTGGAATTGTCACGTCAGATGTCCTAGTGAAAGGACTTAGTCGTGGAGCCATCGCAACTAGGAAGCTTAAAGGGGTTAATCGAGACAAAGAACACGAGGTTTATACTGGTTCGGCCCCTTACGATGAAGGTAAAAGCCTAAGATCCAGTTTTGAGTGGGATTGCTTATGTCTCGATAACTAGGGAGCGAATCGCTTGACCTGGCTCTCGAGTTGATCTTGCTTGCCCTGAACCGCCGCCGGATCGTCCCTTTATATACAGAGGTCGATGCCCAGCGGCTCCACACAGTCCCGGCCGGCTCACAAACAGTGTCTGGCTCGGTCTCTTAACTATTCTTGCCTTACAATACAAGTCACGCATACATGGCGGTTTATAACTACGGGCCTTAAGTCGTTTCTGGGCTTTGGGCCCTTAACTGAACCGCCATCTCTATCCTGGGTCTTGGGCTTCAATAATATTTCTGAGTATAACCCGGACCCTCCTGGGCAGGTCATACCAATAGTTATATCCCCAACATTAGGCCCCAGATTGATTTGAACTGGTTCATGTCAATCTTCGACACTTAAGAAAAATCTTCTGCTCTTATAAAAATTTCTGTAACCCACCATGACATCATCATCTGGATTTGTGGTAACCCGCCATGACGTCACCTGCCATAAAAGCACATTTTCTTCAATGTATCCCAACGGATCTTTGTCTTGATGACCATCCCGAAAATTGAGGCGGCCCCGTAGTTGGATAACTTATATTTTCGGCCTCCTCATTTTTCGCACTCTTTTAGTGGCCCTTCCTTATAAATAGACCCGACTAGGTCTTCCTCATTCTTCCCGTTCCGCATCTTCTTCCTCTCGCCCCATCTGTCACTGGAGCTCCGTCGCCGCCGCCACAGCACATCTCGTCTCCGTCGACCTTGGCCGCTGCATCGACCTGAACTTGACTAGAGAACGGCGGCGCCCCTCCGCTGCAGATCTTCCGCAGTAAGTTTTCCCCTTTCCGCGCCATAGATCCGTGCTAGGGCTAGTATGTTCTTCTGTACAGTTCCTTGTTCATCCTAGTTCTTCGCATTTGCTTCTGCCGTAGCTTGTTTGATCCAACAATAGCGTAGATCTCGTCCGGTAGTTGCTCCACATCCATTTTTAGTACTAGCAGATCTTCTTTCTTTGTAAGAATCCTCAGCAGAACGCATGAACTTCTCTACACCATATTTTTAGGTCTAGAATTTTTCCTTTTCTGAATGTCTATTTGACCCAAAATAATAGCTTCAGTTTGTGAAACATGTTTATGCAACACTTAGGCAAAATCGGCACCTGTTAGATTCATCTAGCCATGGCGACTCTAATTACCGACTTTAAAGAGACCATGCTCAATTGATAACTCTGATCACCCACAACAGTTTTAAATAATCCGGACAGCTTACAGAACCTATGGCGGCTTAAATTACCATGACATAATTATCCTTATACCATTAGGCCCCTTCGTAAGCCGCCATCTTGGATATGCACAGTAATATTTTTTCTGCCCGACTTAAATTTGAACTGGCATTTTTACTTTGTCTTAGGCTTTCAATCAGAATGGCACCAATGTCACCTACTTCCTGCAACTGGGTTAAATCCATTATCACTGACAATACTTTGGATGACTTTGTGAAGACCGGCTATCTGCCAAAAAAAGAAGTCAGGCCTTATCGTGCTCCTGACCCGGAGGAGGAATTTCCTCAACCCAAAGATGGGAAACTTATTATTTTCACAGATCATATGAACCGGGGTTTCACTCCACCTGGATCAAAATTCTTCAGAGATGTGTTGCATTTCTTTGATCTTCACCCACAAGACATCGGACCCAATTCTGTGTCTAATATCTGCAACTTCCAAGTATTCAGTGAAGTATACCTTGGAGAAGAACCCAATTTGCTGCTCTTCAGAGAACTGTTTTATTTGAACCGCCAGAATGAGTGTGCTAGCGGTCAGAGCTTAGAGCTTGGCGGTGTCTCAATCCAGCACCGTAGGGATGTGATTTTTCCTTACACCAACCAGCCGAGCCACCCCAAATATTGGAATATGACGTGGTTTTACTGTCAAGATACCTCTCTGGCTGGCGAAAACCCTCTGCCCTGCTTTCGTGCTCTTAGTCTCGGGCCCAACCATCATTTGTCTGACAAGATTATAGCCGCCGAATGCAAATCACTCGCCCTCACTTTGGCCAAGATCAAGGCTCTTCTGGGGAATGGGCTAACATGCATCGACCTGGTCCGGGTTTGGCTTGCCTGGCGGGTTATTCCGTTGAACTGCCGCCCCAGTTTGATGTGTGATTATACATGCGCGAAGGATGACCCTCTGCGTCACAGCCCTGATGACTTGCCAGAAGACGTCATTGACGATATGCCGAGGTCTCTTTTGAACGAGAGCATGGCAGACTGTAGTAGAGTGGGCTTAGCCCCTTTCTGCAAGGCTAACCCGACGCCAAAGGTAAGCCGCCCATATGAATTAATTACTTTGATTTTTCCATGGCTTCACCCATATTTATACCTCTGCGAATTTCCTACAGATGGGTGATAAATTCTGGAAGGTCAAATATGACCATGAGGCTGCCAAGAGAGCCAGGAAGGAGAAGAAAGCCGCTAGGAAAGAGTCTGCCAAGAGGAAAGGCAAAAAAGCCACCGCCTCTGACTTGCTTCAGCTAGCAGACTCTTCTGAGTCGGAGGTAGCCCTTGACTCCCTTGGCTCATTTTTTAACCATCTTATTGACACTGATTATCAGTCGGAGCACACATGAGCAAGCCGTAGCAAGGCTGATGAGGTAACTATCCTTTCCTCCAACTCCGAGCCTTTGCCAAGACGGAAAATCCGCAGAGTGACCCGGAAAGTAAGGTTTTCCCATCATTTAGCTCATCAGGATCCTCAATTTCTTTTGAAGCGGCAGATTCATGAGAGCCGGAGGCAGACCCGGACCAGCAAGGATGCAGAGCTCTCCTCCGGCTTACCAAACACCCCAAGAAAGCGCCGGAATGAGGTCACTTCTGTTTTAAATACCTTTTATCCCTTGGCGGGTCTTACTCGTCAACCGCTCAATTCTTCTGACTCGGATTACCAGGACACTTCCCCTTCCTCCGACGACTCAATGCAGTCCAACCTTCCGGCTTTCAAGACTGCTCCAGGGTATAATAACTTGCTTATCTTATTTTTACTTTAACCCCTTGCATCTGTACTAACCTTTATTTTCATGCAGTGGACAAGCCAAGCCCAGCAAACGGGTTAGGAAAAACAAGCCAGCTGAAGACACGGTCGTGACTGAGCCGGTTGTTGAAATAGTTGTGCTAGACTCGACAACTCATGAGCCGCCATCTGAGCCAGCTCAAGACTTACCAACTCCCGCTACTGACCTACCCGCTGAACGAGCCGCCGATGAATCAGAAAATCCAGAAGCCCCTAGCCCGGTCAGGACTGATGACCCTCAAAACACTGACGTTGAGATCACCATAACCGGCTTTGTTGAGCCGGGAAGGCCGACTGTATTGGCCAAGTGCCCTCCAAGGAAGAACTTCTGGACCACCGCCGGGTCAAGCTTGATGTTGCAAATTATGCTCACATGAGTATCAGGGACATCTTTTTTGGCTACATGAGCCAAGTGCATAGCAGCCGAAACCTTGAAATTGACATGGTGAAGCAAATGCACCAAAAATTTGAGGTACAACTCCTTCTCTGTATTCATTTATCTTTACTATGCCAGCCCCCAAGTCTATTGCTTATGATTAATATGTTGTAGATTTAGAAACAAATTTAGCGACATTAGTAGCATAGATGGACAAAACATGGAAGAAATCCGGCTTACTCTGTAGTCCCTAAGGG
The DNA here is from genome assembly GCA_021437245.1 of Aegilops speltoides. NCBI lineage: Eukaryota > Viridiplantae > Streptophyta > Magnoliopsida > Poales > Poaceae > Aegilops > Aegilops speltoides. Next base: position 29,810,737 of record CM038144.1, read on the forward strand.
GCGGCTTAACCAACATGGTTGTGCTGGTTCTTAAAATATAGATGAAAAACACTTACATAGCTTTGAACAACAATACGCATTAGCCCCCAAGTGCCAAGTATTATTGCTTGCAAAATTCTTGGGACTTACTATTATGAACCGCCATGTTATGAACCGCCACTGAAAATAGAATTTCTTCGGTAAACATTAGCCCCCAAGTGCCAAGCGTTGTTGCTTGCAAAAGGCTTGGGACTTTAACATTGTATTAAAATTGGCTTGATTTTGACCCGTATAGGCCGCCATGAGTCAAATTGAATCAGAGGTGACTGATCTGAAGAGCCGCCTGGAGTCCCAAGAGACGGAACTCCAAAAAGCCGACACCAAATTCAAATTCAGCATTTCTGAGCAAGAAAAACCGAAGAAAGAATTTGAAACAGAAAAGAAAGCCTGGACTGATGAGAAAACTGTGTTGATCAACCGAGCTGAGAAGGCAGAGGCGGCTCTGGAAGAAGCAACCAGTGAACTAACCGGCTTAAAATGCCATGTCTCTCAAATGGTCTCGGCGATCTTTGGTAAGTCGTCCTGCAAGCATTTAAACATTTGATCCTTTCAGTTGATCATATAATTTGGAATTGATTCACCTGATCATGTTTATGCAGGCCCTAGAAGCTCCAATTTTAACCAAGAGATGCTGATCAAACTGAAGGCAATGTACACACTGGTGGAGCAATTGTACATCGGGTCTCAACGCGCATTAGCCACGGTGGCTTTGTCAAATGAAGTGCCTACCCTCCTGGTAGAGGTCTTGAAGAAGTTGTCCGTGCTGCCCCAACGGTTCAATGAACTGAGACGGTCAGCTGCAAGAGCCGAAGCGGTAAATGCTTTAAGCCGGGCCAAGGCTTGGTTACCAGAGTTAGACCCGGCCGACATTGCCACCGGCTATCCAAGCTTGAAGGAAGATGGCACTCCTTTTGAAGAAGCAGACTTTACCGCTTGCGTAAAGGAAATACGCCCCGTGGCTACCGTGATAGCAAATGAAGTGGATCTTACCAAGTACCAGGAACGCCTCACTATGAAGTGACTAGTCTGATTCCCCCACTCCGTAAGCACACCTTCGCCCCTGAAGTTGACCCGGCCGACCTAGTTGATGATGAAGCTGAATTTGAAGCTTTGAACAACATTGACTGGTCATCGTCAACCTTCCAGGAAAGGGAGCAGGGCGAAGACGCGGAGAGGGCTAACCCGGATGCTTCAGGCCAATCATGAAGGCTAACCTATCATGGCGGCTCATACCTGTGACGTATTGAAAAAACAATGGGACTCATTTGGACTTAGGGAGTCATGTAATAGAATAGAAATAACTTTATTTTGGTCGTGCCATCGTGCACGTTTTAATGCTTAACATCATTAAGCTGTTGTGTTATATATCCACCCGTGTTACTTTTCATCTGTTTACCGTATGCTTGACCAGATGACCTGTTAACTGTCCTGCATATGGAAACAGACCACAAAATCCCATGGCGGCTTACCGCCAGGCGGGTAAAAAAACGTAATATAAAATGGTCACAGATAAGTTTGTTGTAAAAAACACAACTATGATCCTACACCTCTGACCTTTTAAATTTGCACCGCCGGCTCATATGACCCGGTCGGTAAGGGTGATAACCCAGTCTTCGGGCACCCGAAATTTCGAAGGTATAATAATGCTCATATGTCGGTGACTCATTAGTCAATATTAAGCCGGGTTAGAAAATTACACACTTATACTTGTAAACCTCAAAAAAGTCTCAAGTCAAATAAAGGGTGCTTCCAAAGAAAACTTAAACCAAAATAGAATATATAAAATTTCAAGGCTGCTGATTCGAATACGATCAGTAAATCGTTCCAAAGGGGTTAAGATAGGATTCGAATACGATCATGTAGCCCCCAGTGGCTTTGGCGGTGTGCCGATCAAGAGGGTACGACAATTGTGTTCTCTTTGGTTCTAATACGACCTATGTTTGAACAGGAAGCCCCCTAATGACCTTGAGAGTTTTTTAACGACTCTGATTCGAATACGATCAAAGTCGGTTCCCAAAAAGGGTTAAGCTATGATTCAAATACGATCAAGAAGCCCCCTAGTGAGCTCGGTGGTGTGCCAATCAAAAGGGTAACGACAGCTGTGTTCTCTTTGGTTCGAATACGACCTATGTTTGAACAGGAAGCCCCGTACTGATCATATTTTTTAACGGCTAGATTCGAATACGATCGTAAGCCGGATCAAGCGGGTTAAGCCGGATCAAATATGATCAGCCCCCAAGTGATCATGTGAGATAATAACGATAATAACAATGACAAATTTACCTTTGAGGAAGGAAAAAGGACAGAGGTCCTGCTTTATTATCTATACCTACTAATAAAGCAAGGTGTGTTTCTCCAATTTTTTCATCCGTTCACCATCGAAAATATTTTTGTTCTATCCGAGGTGGTACTAAATTTTTGCGCGTCCATCTGTTAGAAAAGAAAAACAGTTTTGTCCCGAATTTTGTATGTGGGCCACGCACGCTGCAGCCCAGCAAAGCAAGCCCATTGGTTTCCTGCCCATGCATCTGAGAATCTTTATTTACCGCATGGGGCCGCAAATAGTCAGAATTTCGCACATGGCGCCAAAGATTGGGCCTGCCCATTTTTATTATTCTTTCTATTCTGTTTATATGTTTCTTTTCCTTCTTTTTATTTTATTTGCCTTTCCAAGTCTATTTTTATTTTTCCTTTTTCATAAATTCTATTTTTTTATTTTTTTCAGAATTCCATTTTTCTTTAAATTCTCATAAAATCAGCAGAATTACAAAATTGTATTCTCATTTTGAAATATGTTTGAATCTTTAAATTTTTTCTTCTCGTTCCATTTTTTCAAAACTAAAAAATGTTCGCATTTTTAGAGAAATGTTCACGTTTTCCAAAACTGTTTGAATTTTTTTAAAAAAATTATATTTTAGAAAAATGATACAAATTCGAAAAATATTCATGTTTATTGAAATGTTCACAAATTGAAAGTATTGTTTGCATTAAAAAACATGTTTAAAAAATTATTTTCAATGTTCAAAACATGTTTCCATTTTCATAAATTGTTCACAAATTAAAAAATATTGTTTTATTAAAAGAGGTTCATGGTTTCAAAAATGTTTGTGAAATTCAAAAAAACCATTTCAAGTTTTTTTGTCTTTTCCAAATTTAAAGAATTTTTCAACAAAAAAATGCGAAAATGCTCGCATTTTTTAGAAAAAGAATCAAGATTTAAATAATTGTTCACATTACGAAGAATATTCAGAATTTCATAATTATTACTTTATTTTTTGAAAGCTCAAAAAAGATCAGAAAAATAAAAAATGTTTTGAATGTTACGCTACATTATGTTCTTAAACAATCATGTTGTCCATTTTTTAGCAGGAGCTGTTTGTTCGAATGTCTATCACCACGTGGTCGAGATATTGAGGTCATGAGTCTAATCCTTCAACTCGACGGTTGTTTTGGTTTTTATTTGTGTCTTACAAACACACGTCGTTTTGGTAACTGTCAGTGGCCTAATCCAAACACGAACTGTTGTGCATCTCACATGCCATTTGATGATAAAAGAGAATATGTTGGTTGGCCATAATTAAAAAAAATTGTAGGCACATGTCAATAAAAGAGGATATGCTGGTTTGGCTCTGATTAAAAAATGTAGGCAAATAAGCGCTAATATAATTAAAGAGAATAAACCATGGTAAAGCAGGGACTACCTGATTATATGCTGATTATGGCAATGAAATGGGATTCACTTAATTAGTAATGCATCTGATTACGCCATCGTAGGAGAGAGTGGTCGAAACAACTATGCACCAAAGGTCACCGTGCAGTCACAAAATGAGGAGGCAACCATAACCTAGACACAGAGGCGGGCCCGGAGGGGAAAAAAGGCACGAGTTGAGTGGTGGCCACCACACCGACCAACCCCACCACTATCAGATCTCGCGGGCCAAACATGACCCGTGAGAACACCACAACCCCTCACTCTGGCGCTCCACCGTTGCGGAGACTATTTTGATGGACACATCAATTATCTCTCCCGATGCTTATCGCAAAAAAATCTCCCGTTGCAACGCACGGGCATATGTGCTAGTTTATCATAATATATACATTGTCAAAATATGTACATTAGGAGAGCCGATGGCTCAAGTGTAGTAAGGCCGAAGATGAGCGATATTCCACGGCCGGCGGGTCTCCTCCTCCGACTTACGTGAGTCTTTGTGCTCTCGAACATCGAGAAGGTAATATGACCCGTTGTTCAAGTTCTTACTGACCACAAAGGGCCCTTCCCAAGGTGGGGATAACTTGTGCGCATCAGTTTGATCCTGGATGAGCCGGAGCACCAAATCACCTTCCTGAAAGGCTCTGGACTTAACCCGGCGGTTGTCATAGAGGCGCAAGTCCTGTTGGTAAATCACCGAACAAGCTGCTGCCAAGTCCCGCTGCTCATCTAACAGGTCAAGAGCATCCTGACGCGCATGTTCATTGTCCGCCTCCACATAAGCCGCCACGCGAGGTGAATCATGACGGATGTCACTAGGGAGAACCGCCTCAGCTCCGTAGACCATGAAGAAAGGCGTATAACCCGTAGATCTGTTAGGAGTAGTGTTGATGCTACATAACACAGAGGGTAACTCCTCAACCCAATAACCCGGCGTCCGCTGCAGGGGACCAAAAGCCGGGGCTTGATGCCTTTCAAGATCTCCTGATTGGCTCTCTCGGCTTGACCATTGGATTGGGGGTGAGCCACTAATGAAACATCAAGCCGAATATGCTCACGTTGACAAAACTCTTCCATGACGCCTTTAGACAGATTAGTGCCATTGTCAGTTATAATGCTATGTGGAAAGCCGAAGCGAAATATCACCTTCTTGATGAACTGAACTGCCGTAGCTGCATCACACTTACTGACTGGCTCTGCCTCAACCCACTTTGTAAATTTATCAACTGCCACCAAGAGGTGGGTCTTTTATCTTTTGACCTTTTGAAAGGCCCAACCATATCAAGCCCCAGACTGCAAACGGCCAAGTAATTGGAATCATCCAAAATTCTTGAGCCGGCACATGAGCCCATCACGAGAATTTCTGATAGCCGTCACATTTACTAACCAGGTCCTCCGCATCAGCATGAGCCGTCAGCCAATAGAATCCATGGCGGAAAGCCTTATCCACAAGTGATTTTGACCCGGCATGATGACCACAATCCCCTTCGTGGATCTCACGGAGAATTTCTTGGCCTTCCTTAGGGGATACGCAACGCTGAAACGCCCTTGTCACGCTGCGATGATGCAACTCGCCACTGACAATCGTCATTGACTTAGACCGTCGGGTTATCTGTCTGGCCAAGGTTTCATCCTCAGGCAACTCGCCCCTGGTCATATAAGCCAAATATGGCACCGTCCAATCTGGAATGACATGAAGAGCCGCCACCAATTGTGCTTCCGGGTCAGGAACAGCCAAGCCCTCCTGTGTAGGTAACTTGACAAAAGGGTTATGCAGAATATCCAAGAAAGTATTAGGCGGCACCGGCTTATGTTGAGAGCCCAGTCGGCTTAAAGCATCAGCGGCCTCGTTCTTTCTGCAGGCAATGTGCTCCACTTGATAACCCTTGAAGTGTCCAGCAATGGCGTCGACTTCATGGCGATAAGCCGCCATGAGAGGATCCTTAGAATCCCACTTGCATGATACCTGCTGAGCCACCATATCTGAGTCGCCGAAACACCTTACCCGGCTTAAGCTCATCTACTTAGCCATCCGGAGATCATGGAGTAAGGCTTCGTACTCAGCTGCATTGTTAGTACAGGGAAACATCAACCGTAGCACATAAGAAAATTTGTCACCTCGAGGGGAAGCTAAAATGACTCTAGCCCCCGAGCCCTCCAATTGCCTGGACCCGTCAAAGTGAATAGTCCAATATGTGTTGTCCGGCTTTTCTTCAGGCATCTGCAGCTCTGTCCAATCGTTGATGAAATCCACTAGTGCTTGAGATTTGATAGCAGTGCGTGGCACATACTTTAAACCATGAGGCCCAAGTTCAATGGCCCACTTGGCGACTCGTCCTGTGGCCTCTCTGTTTTGAATGATATCCCCCAAAGGAGCAGAACTAACCACAGTGATGGGGTGTCCCAGAAAATATTGCTTAAGCTTCCGACTTGCCATGAACACCCCATAAACGAGCTTCTACCAATGCGGATATAGTTGCTTGGACTCAATAAGCACCTCGCTAATGTAGTAAACCTGCCGCTGAAGTGGGTGTTCCTTGCCTACCTCCTTGCATTCCACCACAATGGCCATGCTGACGGCACGCGTGTTAGCAGCCACATATAATAATAAGGGCTCCTTATCAATGGGAGCAGCAAGAATCGGCGGCTCAGCCAGCTGTCTCTTCAAATCTTCAAAAGCAACGTTGGCAGCGTCACTCCAGACAAAGTTATCCGTCTTATTCATCATTTGATACAGTGGTATGGCCTTCTCGCCTAACCGGCTTATGAACCGGCTTAAAGCAACGATACAACCCGCCAAACGCTGAACATCATTGACACACGCCGGTTTAGCCAAAGAGGTGATGGCCTTGATCTTCTCCGGGTTAGCCTCGATGCCCCTGTTAGAAACCAGAAAACCCAAAAGCTTGCCTGCAGGCACACCAAAAACACAATTGGCCGGGTTAAGCATCATCTTGTAAACCCGAAGATTGTCAAAGGTCTCCTTTAGATCATCTATCAAGGTATCCTTTTCTCTGGATTTCACTACTATATCATCCACATAAGCATGAACATTGCACCCAATTTGATTATGAAGACAATTCTGTACACACCGCTGGTAAGTCGCCTGGGCACTCTTGAGCCCAAAAGGCATTGATACATAGTAGAAGGCTCCAAACGGAGTAATGAATGCCGTCTTCTCCTGGTCCTTAACTGCCATCTCGATCTGATGATAACCAGAGTAAGCATCCAAAAAACTCAAACGCTCACAACCCGTCGTAGCATCAATGATTTGATCAATACGAGGGAGAGCAAAGGGATCACCTGGACAAGCGTTGTTTAAATCCGTGTAATCTACACACGTACGCCAAGTGTCGTTTTTCTTAAGCACAAGCACCGGGTTGGCCAACCATTCTGGATGAAAAACTTCAATGATGAACCCAGCTGCTAAGAGTCGGGCTACCTCCTCACCAATGGCCTTCCGCCTCTCCTCATTGAACCGCCGAAGAAACTGCTTGACCGGCTTAAACTTTGGATCAATATTAAGAGTGTGCTCAACGAGTTCTCTCGGTACACCTGGCATGTCAGAAGATTTCCATGCAAAGATGTCCCGGTTCTCACGGATGAACTCGATGAGCACGCTTTCCTATTTGGGATCCAAATTAGCACTAATACTGCTTGGATGAGTCGCCTGGAACAAAGTCAACAAGCTTAGTATCATCGTCCGACTTAAACTTCATGACCGGCTCACGCTCTGTGGTTGGCTTCTTCAAAGATGTCATATCCGCCGGATCAACATTGTCCTTGTAGAATTTTAACTCTTCTGTTGCACAGACCGACTCAGCATAAACCGTGTCACCTTCTTCACATTCCAAGGCTACCTTCTGGCTTCCATGCACCATGATGGTTCCCTTATGACCCGGCATCTTGAGCTGCAAATACACATAACACGGTCGTTGAGGGAGTCCCGGACTAGGGGGTGTCCGGATAGCCGAACTATCATCTTCGGCCGGACTCCTGGACTATGAAGATACAAGATTGAAGACTTCGTCCCGTGTCCGGATGGGACTTTCCTTGGCGTGGAAGGCAAGCTTGGCAATACGGATATGTAGATCTCCTACCATTATAACCGACTCTGTGTAACCCTAACCCTCTTAGGTGCCTATATAAACCGGAGGGTTTTAGTCCGTAGGACGAACAACAATCATACCATAGGCTAGCTTCTAGGGTTTAGCCTCTCTGATCTCGTGGTAGATCTACTATTGTACTAACCATATCATCAATATCAATCAAGCAGGAGTAGGGTTTTACCTCCATCTAGAGGGCCCGAACCTGGGTAAAAACATCATGTCCCTTGTCTCCTGTTACCATCCGCCTAGACGCACAGTTCGGGACCCCCTACCCGAGATCCGCCGGTTTTGACACCGACATTGGTGCTTTCATTGAGAGTTCCTCTATGCCGTCGCTATCAGGAAGGATGCCTCATCCGGTCTTTAAAGATGGCACTGTTGCCTATCGGCCAAACTCTCCGGCTAGGCGGTTTCCTTATGACTGCCTGTCCGGCCGCCACGCCGATGATGACTTCTCGGGTCGTCGAAAGCAATCTTCACGTTAGCTCGGAACTCGCCGAGCAGTTGGATCCGATGGAGCTCTCTTCCTTAAACGAGCTCTTGGATCGCATCGCCGCCCTGGGAGTCGCTACAGACTATGGTCAGATTGGGCCTAAACCCGATCTGAGAGAGATTAACTCTCCCCAGGTTACCCACCATGTTACTGTGGTAGAGGAACAATACGGCGACCCTTCTTCTATCTTAAGGACTAGCTATGTCCGGATTCCCGATCCCTCCATGCCGGATTCCCGCTGAGGGGAGGATGTTACTCAAGCCCTGAACCTAAAGTCAGGCAGCGGGCTAGACTCATTGGACAACATCCAAGAACCCAAGCTTCTGAGTTTGAAAACTACTTGGCCCCTGAGTTTTAAAGCGGACGGGGTTCCGAATTTAATTTCACCCACCCACCCAAACACAAGCGATCTATCCCAAATCCGGCAAGAACCAGAAGAAACAGTACACCATTACTGGGCCAGATTCCTCCTGGTCATAAACAGGATAAAGGACTGCCGTGAGGAGGACGCAATTTCATTCTTCTGCAATAATTGCACGGACAAGGGAATCCTCAACGCCGTAAGTCGTCGTGAAATTACACGCTTCGCTGACTTGGCGTCCATAGTACGAAAGTACTGTGCGATGGAAAGCGCCTGGAAAATCGAAATCAATTTTTGGGACAGTCCGGCCCTGAATACAACCCCAGTCCGAAATAAAAGGGTGCATCATCGCCAGGCACCCGGGTTAAATACCAAAAAGCAAAAACCCTTTATAGGGCATGGAACCATACTGGAGGGATGACTCAACGGACCCTGCAAAATTCATAGTACAGAGGGCGCCACTCCAACTCACAGCCTTAGAGCATGTTGGATACTACGGCAGGTGGCCAAAAGTGGCAAAGAGCTTTTAACTCTAGAGTACCAGTCCAAGGATACCAGTACGGTATTAGCAGTCTTCGAGACTTTCGCATCAAGTAATATGCGGAAACGAACTCTCCGCAGCCTTGCCGAAGTCTACCAAGTAGCAACAATAAACCCATGGAGTGACACGGCTATTACCTTTAATGCCAGTGACGAACCTAAATTCTGAATAGCCCGAGCACCAGCCGCATTGGTCCTCAGTCCAATAGTGGACGACTTTCACCATACCAAGGTACTCATGGACGGTGGCAGCAGACTGAACCTCATTTACGACGAAACCCTCCGAAAAATGGAAATAGACTGGAGCCGCATTGAGCGAAGCAACACAACCTTTAGAGGAATAATCCCCAGTTGGGAAGCATGTTGTACAGGAAAAATCACACTGGATGTGGTGTTCGGCACGCGGGATAATTACAGGTCCGAGGAGGTCACGTTCCAAGTGGCCCCGTTCAGCAGCAGATATCACGCTCTATTAGGACGAGAGGCATTCACAATTTTTCAAGCTATACCCCATTACGGGTACATGAAGCTCAAAATGCCCGGGCCCAACGGAATCATCACTCTTGCTAGTGACCCGGACATAGCACTCCGCGCTGAAAATAAGACAGCCGCACAGGCCCTGGAGGCACTATCCGAAGCCCTAGCGGCCGAGGAACTTACTACGTTGCGCTCCACGGTGAATAGGGACGATGTGATACTCGATAAGAGATCCAAGTCCACCTCCTTTAAACCAGCAGACGAAGTAGTCAAATTTCAAGTCCATCCAACGGACCCTACAAAAACGGCCTCCATTGGGGCACAATTAAACCCGATGTAGCGCGCAAGACTACGAGAATTCCTACGCGAAAATTGGGACATCTTTGCCTGGCACCCTTCAGACATGCGAGGAATCCCACGCCGGCTGGCCGAGCACACCCTAAACATCATAAAAGGATTCAAGCCAGTCAAACAGGCTCTTCGGCGTTTCTCCGAACCCAAGAGACAGGCCATGGGAGAGGATCTAGCCAAACTATTGGAGGCCAGATTCATGAGAGATATAAAACATCTGGACTGGCTAGCAAACCTGGTGATGGTATCAAAGAAAGACAAATCCTGGCGCCTATGCGTCGATTTTAAAGACCTCAACAAGGCTTGCCCAAAGGATCCCTTCCCCCTCCCCCGCATTTATCAAATTATCAACGCTACCGCAGGACACGATTCATTGTGTTTCCTCGACGCATACTCCGGCTACCACCAGATTAAGATGGCAGAGCCCGACCAGGCCGCAACGGTATTCATCACCCCATACGGCCCATTCTGCTTCAACACAATGCCCTTTGGGCTCAAAAACGCCGGCGCAACATATCAGTGCATGATTCGGACATGTCTGGCAAACCAGATAGGCAAAACAGTGGAGGTATATGTAGACGATGTGGTCGTCAAAACCAAGCACGTCAAAACTCTAGTAGACGATTTGAGGCTCACGTTCGATAATCTCCGAACATACGACATCAAGCTCAACCCGGAAAAATGTGTTTTCGGCGTACCAGCCGGAAAGCTCTTGGGCTTCATTGTATCCGGTAGAGGACAAACCCAACCAAGATCCGAGCTCTGTCACAATTGGATATCCCAAAGGACCTCAAACAAATACAAAAATTGACGGGATGCGTGGCGGCTTTAAGCCGCTTTATCTGCCGTTTAGGAGAAAAGGCATTACCCCTTTATCGCCTACTCCGACACACCGAACACTTCGAGTGGACGGATTCCACCACGGCCGGACTCGAAGAAATAACAGCCATATTGGCAACAAACCCGGTCCTGGCCGCGCCCAACATAGGCGAACCAATGCTATTATATATCGCGACAACTCATCAAGTGGTGAGCGCGGTGCTCGTTGTCGAACGAGAAACGGACGGACACAAGTCCCCCCTTCAAAAACCAGTTTACTACGTGTCCACTGTCCTAACTCCATGCAAGTCACGGTACCCGCATTATCAGAAGATAGCGTACGCGGTGTTCATGGCATCCCGGAAGCTGCGACACTACTTTCAAGAGTGTTCGATAATAGTAGCCTACGAAGTACCTCTTAATGACATTATAAACAACCACGATGCGACGGGCCAGATTGCCAAGTGGGCCATTGAGCTCCTCCCATTCGACATAACCTGTAAGCCACAGCGAGCTATTAAGTCACAAGTTTTGGCCGACTTCATCACTGAATGGACTAAAGCCGAACTCCCTAAAGAGTACGACGCATATTCCAACTGGATCATGCACTTCGACGGCTCCAAAATGTTGGCTGGTCTGGGGGCTGGCGTCGTCCTGACGTCCCCAACCGGAGATACGGTTCAATACGTACTCTAGATAATGTATATGGACTCCAACAACGCAGCCGAATACGAGGCCCTTCTACATGGCCTCCGGATGGCAGTCTCCATGGGCATTCAACGCCTAGAGGTGTGTAGGGATTCGAACCTCGCGATATCCCAAATAAATGGATACTTTGATGCCAAGGATCCGAAAATGGCAGCTTATCGCAACGCCGTCCTAAAAATGTCAGCTCGGTATATAGCCCGGGATAACAACCAGGCAGCAGACGTATTGGCACGCATTGGCGCAAAGCGCGATGCCGTCCCCCCCAACATCTTCCTGGAGAGGCTATTCAAGCCATACGTACTATGGGAGGGGGAATCCGGAAATAATAACCTGGACCCAACCGCACTGCCCGACACCGAACATCCTGACACAATCGGCGGTTCCGCCAACGAAGTAACATCTTCAGACCACGTAATAATGGCAGTCATTGCCCCGTGGACGGAACCATTCCTAGCCTACCTAACTAGGCAGGAACTTCCCGAGGACCAAAACGAGGCCCGCTGCATAGTGCGGCGATCTAATGCCTATAAGGTCCATGAGGGAGAGCTTTACAAGAAAAGCACAATCGGAGTCCTTCAAAGGTGTATCTCCGAAGAGGAAGGGCGGAACCTTCTGGCTGAAATTCATGCCGGACTCCGCGGGCACCATGCCGCAGCTTGGGCCCTTGTAGGCAAGGCCTTCCGACAGATTTCTTGGCCGACGGCCCGGCGGATGCTCAGGACTTAGTCCAACGATGCGTCGGTTGCCAGCTCTTTGCTAATCAAAGCCACATGCCACCCACCGCCCTCAAAACTATACCCATACCCTGGCCCTTCATGGTCTGGGGGCTTGACATGGTTGGACCCCTTAAAGGAGGAACCCACAAGCAAAGATACCTACTGGTCATGGTGGATAAGTTCACCAAATGGATAGAGGCCAAGCCTGTTAAGACGGTCGAATCCGGACCGGTGATAGAATTCATATCAGGGGTCGTACACCGTTACGGCATCCCCATAGCATCATCACTGACAACGGCACGAACTTTACGGACGACGAGGTTAAACTCTGGTGCAAAAACATGGGCATCAAACTCGACTATGCTTCAGTCTATCACCCTCAAACTAACGGTCAAGTCGAGCGAGCAAATGGTCTAATCATGAGCGGCATCAAACCCAGATTAGTGCGGTCCCTTAAGGAATCTAACACGCACTGGGTAGAGGAGCTCGACTCCATACTCTGGGGGCTGCGGACCACTCCAAATCGTACCACCGGATTTACACCATTCTTTATGGTATACGGCGCAGAGGCGATTACGCCTGTGACATAATTCAGACTCACCTCGGCGTGCGCATGTACGAAGAAAGAGAAGCCGAGCTCGATCGGCGGGACAGTTGGATGCATTGGAGGAGGGCGTGGCGTGGCAAAAGCCCGTTCCGCATTCTATCAACAAAGAAGCTCTAAGATATCAAAAGCGATACGGGCCAAAAGTTACAACGTTGGCGAGTTAGTTCTCGCTTGCGGACAAGAAAAAGGACAAACTCAAGCCCAAATGGGAAGGTCCTTTATCATTGACCAAGTCGACCGTGGAGCGTACCGTCTGCGAGATGCATCGGATAACCGACTCGAGCCGAACCCATGGAACGCAGCCCGTCTCTGAAGATTCTACGCCTAGCGCCAGATTCTGAGTTCGTCTCCTTCCTCCGTCTATATTTTACATATTAGATGTCTTTTGTTTCTCTCCTTCTTCCCCCTTTTTCCTATTACAGCCTTTGAAAGCTTGTTCGCGCATTGTTCGCACACACTTGACGCACTATCCGTGCTCATTATACCTGGGGGTTTCTTTAACATAAGCTTATTTATACGGGCTTCATGCCCAACACATGTGTTACACTTTCGCATGTACCTTTTATTCACCATTATATGCATCGATATGACTTAAGTTTTGGCCAAGCTGGGTTGCCTGGCTCCTGTGCTTACCCCTACGTTCCCGATTGTTCGGCTAGGCGGTAAAGGGAGCACCTCTGCGATTGTTACTGCCGGGTCAGCCGGATGTGTACCTCAGACTGGGTGAAGCCGAAAGCTAGTGTTCTTAAGGGATATTCGGTCGGTGAACTAAAAGACGATTTCTTACCTATTTATTCATCTGCCCCCAGATGTTTTTCTTATTTTTCGCAGTACGGACATGCACTTTAGGGCATGCCTCCCAGGGAAAGGAACCCCTAACAGAACTATTCTCCCTGGAAGATGTTTCTTACTAACCATGTAATATAACATAACTAGTTGGGCACTTGTCTGATAAAGCACTAATGACCCCTACGCCTGGTCTCCACGCATGCCCCGGTTCTTATATAACCGCGAGGGTATTTGGACACACTCCGGACTATTGGGTCCCGAGGTTGAAGCGAAAAGGTCCGCTATGACAAACGATCTACAATCCGGCTAGAAGGCATTTTATATGTCATCTTAAATTACATAGTCAACTTGACTGGGCATATTCCTCTTCAATGCCATCTAGCAGACTGTCTAGTTTACAGTCCTGTTGGGAATACTTGGCGGCCAATTCTACTTGGTCGTACACTAAGCTCACAGGGATCTCCTTCCCATCGGGCCCCGTAGGTCCGACCTCGGCCATGTGATTTGGGTCAGCCTTCATATACCGCGTCTTCACCATGGCCCAGGCCTCCCTGGCGCCTTGACGACAGGCTGATATCTTCCATAAGCAGAAGTGTTGCCGTGCTCCCTGAAGCCTCTCTACAAACTCTCCAAGGCCTTCGGGCAGTGAGACAGATGGCCACAAGGCCTGGGCGACGCCTTTCATCACCTGCCGAACTCGTTCGTGCAGTTGCAAGAGCTCGAAGGTGTCACCCAGAGAACGGGCATCTCCTCTGCAGGACGGCCTGTGAGCATACCTACAGACATAGCTCTATTAGACGACTTCCTCGCCGAACTCTTTTTCAAAGTTCGTTCAAGCACTTACTAAAAATGCCGCGTCGAAGTCATTGATTCTCCTTAACGGAGTCAGATAGCTGGGCGCGAACATCCTTTAGTTCCTCACCCAACTGGGTGTTGGCATCTTGGAGATCATTTTTCTCCTGCCTCACCCTTGTAAGCACACTCTCGCCGGCCTTTAACCAGCGCGGGAGCTGTTGCTTGTCCGGATCTATCCTGGCGCAATCTGCAATATTATTGTCAGACTTATACACACGCCGCACTTCACAAATTACTTGTCTTTTGAAGCATATATTACCAGAAGGGCTCTCTTTGGCTTCCCCCATTGCGGCTAGTGTGGCCTCAAGTTGGGCTTTGCACTCCTCCAACTCCTGGGACAGTTGGGTATTCTTTTTGGTAAGACCCTGCACAACAAATGATCCTTAAATAAGTTATTCTAACTATTTCAAGTCTCGGGGGCTACTGGCATATATAACTGTCAAATCTTCTCACCCGTATGTCTTTTACATACTGCTCCGTGGCTCTGGCTAGACCATTTTGAGCGGCACGGAGGTGCGCATCTCCCGAATTAAAGGCATCCAATGCCTCTGGGGAGAAACACGCGTCACGAAGAGCTGTCCGGCGGTGCCTGTGATTCATGGCACTCTCCACCTTGGAATTGGTGGCAGATAACCTGTCGGCATCCTCTGTTGGAGGAACATCCGACGCACGCCCCGTGTTCGCCTCCGCTTCTGGACCTGGCTTTGGAGCCTGGCGAGCGGAGGACTGATTGGCAACCTCTCCGGATATAGTCCGGCGAGCGCTCTTCTTCCTGAAAAGGCACGAGCATTAGTATGCCTCCCGGGAATAAAGCCGGGGAGTAAGGTGATGTGCCATACCGTTGCACCGGAGTTTCGATCTGGACCGCACTTCTTTTTAGCCTGCTGGGCCGTGCTACCCCTTGTTGGCCAGCCGCCGCGGGCTCGGCTTTCCGCCTCAAGGGCGCCCCCTGCGAAACACCATCGGTATACGGTGATCAAGAATATGCATGGATGGGTCATTTTCAAAGTATCGGGACTTCGATCTCAGTTACCTGCGAGGCGGGAAGTATTCCGGGGTAATTGGCCGTGATGGCGACCAAGGCATTATCGATGCTCAGTTGATGGAAAACCCCGTCGATCAGCTCCACCGATATGTCCAGATCCTCTTGGGAGGTCGGATCGAGGAACCGTTCTGAATCCTCGGGTTGTGGAGGTGGGCTGCTTATATCCTTCACGGCCCGGCGTAGTTCCTGCGCCAAAATCACAAAACGAGATATTTAACTATGGGAGTACAGATCGGATAGGCAAAAATGAATGTCCGCTTACCCAGCTTGGAGGATTGTTCATAGAAAATCCGCCCTGCGGATTGATGCGGAAGAATTCCTCCTCTTCTCCCTTGTACAATGCGGACAAGATCTTCGTCAGATCAGCGAACGATCCCGGCCCCTTACGGCCGCAGCGGGTGGCATCATCCTCCCCGTTGAAATCCCACATGGGGTGGCCTCTATACTGGAGCGGCTGCACCCCCCGCATAATGCATATGGCCATGACTCCGATCATGGTCAGTCCGAAATGAGCTAACAACCTTATCCGGCTTATTAGGTAAATGACGTCCCTGTCGTTTTCCCTCTGAGGGCTCCATGGACGCCAGCTTAGGCATTTCTTCAAAGGAGCATTATTGAACTCGGGGAGGCCGACCCGAATAGGGTCCGGCAGGGGGACATCTTCGATATAAAACCATGCCAAAGGCCAGTCTTCGGACCCTTCTTCGGGGTTCCGGACAGATATCCGGTCCCGATGGTGCGCCATAGTTCAGCTCCGCCCACTTGATATATCGATCCCTCTTGAGAACGGGGTACAAGACAGAACAACTTCTTCCACAGCGCAAAATGAGGCTCGATGCCCAAAAACAGCTCGCAAAGGGCCACGAAGCCCGCGATATGCAAAATGGAGGCAGGCGTAAGGTTGTGCAACTGGAGGCCATAGAACTCCAGGAGCCCCCAGAGAAACGGATGAATTGGAAACCCGAGCCCTCTTATCAAATAAGAGACAAGGCATACCCGCTCTCCTTTGGAGGGGCTGGGGATGCTTTCCGCCCTTGTAGGTGGCGAGTCCGGCTCGAACTGGGACCATGAAGGCTGGGGGAAGAAATCCCTTGGTTTGGAGCGCCACTAGTTCGCTGTGCGGGACGGAACATCTCTCCCAATCTCCAGGCGGAGGGCTGGGAGGGCGAGAGGAGGAGCCGCGTCGACTGTCCATGATGGAATGGATTTCTGTCAGATGCGCTCGGATGAATGCTCGCGAAGGGAGGATGGTGTGATTCGGATCTAGATCCTCGTCTCTTTTATAGACAGCTCATTTGCGCAGCTAGGGGGGTAAATGTAAAAATACCCTGACTTTTCACATTTCAACACGTGGAAGATGGCCATTATTGGGCGTGGAAGCCGAGGAGCGCAGTATTCACAGGAAGCCGGATGCTATTCAATAGGTACACAGGATTTGGAGAAGAACCCGCCTTGCAATGCCAAAGACAATCTACGCGCTGGACTCATCGCCATTGAAGCCTGGTTCGGGGGCTACTGAGGGAGTCCCGGACTAGGGGGTGTCCGGATAGCCGAACTATCATCTTCAGCCGGACTCCTGGACTATGAAGATACAAGATTGAAGACTTTGTCCCGTGTCCGGATGTGACTTTCCTTGGCGTGGAAGGCAAGCTTGGCGATACGGATATGTAGATCTCCTACCATTGTAACCGACTCTGTGTAACCCTAACCCTCTTTGGTGCCTATATAAACCGGAGGGTTTTAGTCCGTAGGACGAACAACAATCATACCATAGGCTAGCTTCTAGGGTTTAGCCTCTCTGATCTCGTGGTAGATCTACTATTGTACTACCCATATCATCAATATCAATCAAGCAGGAGTAGGGTTTTACCTCCATCGAGAGGGCCCGAACCTGGGTAAAAACATCGTGTACCTTGTCTCCTATTACCATCCGCCTAGACGGACAGTTCGGGACCCCCTACCTGAGATCCGCCGGTTTTGACACCGACAGTCGTGCCATGAACTTGGCATAAGCCGGCCGCCCAAACAGAGCATGATATGGGCTCTGGATCTTGACTACTTCAAACGTCAATTTCTTGGCCCTGGAGTCATATTCATCCCCAAAGGCTACCTCCAATTCGATCTTACCGACTGGATTTGCCAACTTACCAGGCACGACGCCATGGAAGACAGTGTTGGACTGCCTAAGGCTTTTATCAGTTAATCCCATGCAATGGAAGGTCTCATAATAGAGGATGTTGATGTTGCTGCCTCCATCCATGAGTACCTTGGTGAATTTATATCCACCCACCTGAGGGGCCACCACCAAGGCTAAGTGACCCGGATTATCAACACGGGGAGGGTGATCTTCCCTACTCCATAAAATATGCTGCTCAGACCATCTCAAATAACGAGGAACTGCCAGCTCAACAACATTCACAGCCCTCTTAGGAAGCTTCTGGTCTCGTTTGCATAAACTGGTGGTAAACACATGATATTGCCCACTATTCAGCTGCTTTGGATGGCTCTGGTATCCATCTTACTGCTGTTGATGACCACCCTGGCCAGATTGTTGGTTATATCCACCTTGATTGCCTTGAGAATTTTGAAAATTGGGATTTGAACCACCACCCGGGCCATGAAAACCACCGCCACCTGAGCCGCCGCCCTGCCCATTGTTACCACCGAATATGTTGGAACTTTTTAAGGCCTTCATGATCGCAAAATCCTTCCATATATGGGTAGCCGGCTTCTGCTGAGTGTCGTGCCTTGGACAGGGCTCGTTCAATAACTGCTCAAGTGTGGGGCGTGACCCGCCAGACCGGGGAGGTGGTCTCCCCTTTCGCCGTTGGTTGTTACCCTGCGCACTAGTGTTAGCCACAAAATCCAAACTACCATCAGCCTTACGTTTATTACCTCCTTGATTTGCCGGGTTATGCAGAGGGCCCTTGCCGTTGCCATTCTTGTTCCCCTTCCCCGTATTTTCATCATCAGACTCGGGATCCTTGGTACTATTAGAGTCGTCGTACTTGACCAGAGCCGCCATCAGCGTGCCCATATCATTACAATCGCGCTTGAGCCGCCCCAGCTTTTGTTTCAGAGGCAAAAAATGGCAATTTTTCTCCAACATTAAGACTGCAGAGCCGGCATCCATCTTATCAGATGAATGTATTATGGCTTTAACCCGGCGCACCCAATGGGTTGTAGACTCGCCCTCCTCCTGCTTGCAATTCGTCAAATCTACAATTGACATGGGCTGCTTGCACGTATCTTTGAAATTCTGGACGAACCGGGTGTTTAGCCTCGCCCATGAACTGATTGAATTAGGTGGTAGGCCTTTCAACCAAGTGCGGGCGGTCCCATCCAACATCATGGTAAAGTACTTGGCCATCGCAGCATCACTGACCTCCAATAATTCCATAGCCATCTCATAACTTTCAATCCATGCCCCGGGCTGTAAATCGGCCGTGTAGTTTGGCACTTTCCTAGGTCCCTTAAAATCCTTGGGCAAACGCTCGTTACATAGAGCCAGCACTAGACAGGGGACACCTCCGGTCCTGGTGGCCGCACCTGCCTCGATAGAAGTCGTCTGATAAACTGGATACGACTGGTAAGCCGTTAGCTGAGCCGCCTGCTCAGCTGCCTGCTGAGCCGCCCGCTCAGCCTCTTGACGTATTCTGTCTTGATCTACCAAGTTAAAGGCTCCATGGCTGTAGGATCGAAAGTATGTATAGAGGGGGGTGATTAGACTACTTGACCAAATAAAAACTTATCCTTTTCCCAATTTTAGTCTTTGGCAGATTTTAGCTAACTTAGCACAAGTCAAGCAATCTTAACACAATTCAAGCAAGCATGCAAAGAGTATATGAGCAGCGGAAAGTAAAGCATGCAACTTGCAAGAATGTAAAGGGAAGGGTTTGGAGAATTCAAACGCAATTGGAGACACGGATGTTTTTGTCGTGGTTCCGATAGTTGGTGCTATCGTACATCCACATTGATGGAGACTTCAACCCACAAAGGGTAACGGTTGCGCGAGTCCACGGAGGGCTCCACCCACGAAGGGTCCACGAATAAGCAACCTTGTCTATCCCACCATGGCCGTCGCCCATGAAGGACTTGCCTCACCAATGTAGATCTTCACGAAGTAGGAGATCTCCTTGCCCTTACAAACTCCTTGGTTCAACTCCACAATCTTGTTAGAGGCTCCCAAGTGACACCCAGCCAATCTATGAGACACCACTCTCCAAGAAGTAACAAATGGTGTGTTGATGATGAACTCCTTGCTCTTGTGCTTCAAATGATAGTCTCCCCAACACTCAACTCTCTCTCACAGGATTTGGATTTGGTGGAAAGAAGATTTGAGTGGAAAGCAACTTGGGGAAGGCTAGAGATCAAGATTCATATGGTAGGAATGGAATACCTTGGTCTCAACACAATTGTAGGTGGTTCTCTCTCAGAAAATGCAAGTTGGAAGTGTAGGTTCATTCTGATGGCTCTCTCCATGAATGAAGAGGAGGTGGAGGGGTATATACAGCCTCCACACAAAATCTAACCGTTACACACAACTTGCCAATCTCGGTGGGACCGATTCAGCAAATCTAGTGACCGTTAAGATTTTCGATGGGACCGACATGCAACTCGGTAGGACCGATATGGTTAGGGTTAGGACATAATGTAATCTCGGTGAGACCGATTACACAAACTCGGTGGGACCGATTTTGGTGATAAGCTAACCAGAGAGTTGGTCAGGTAAACTCGGTGGGACCGGTTCGCTCATTTTGTTGAGACCGAAATGTTACGAAAAGGAAATAGAGAGTTTACATTGCAATATCGGTGGGACCGATCGCTCATCTCGGTGGTACCGAAACATTACGAAGGGAAACAGAGAGATTACAATCCCATCTCGATGAGACCGAGATCCCTATCGGTGAGACCGATTTGCCTAGGGTTTGTGGCAGTGACTATGACATCTGAACTCGGTGGCGCCGGATAGAAAGAATCGGTGGGGCCGAGTTTGACTTTTGGTTTAGGTCATATGTGGATGTGAGAAAGTAGTTGAGGGCTTTGGAGCATATCACTAAGCATTTTGAGCAAGTAAACCATTAAGCAACACCTCATCCCTCCTTGATAGTATTGGCTTTTCCTATAGACTCAATGTGATCTTGGATCACTAAAATATAAAATGTAGAGTCTTGAGCTTTGAGCTTGAGCCAACCCTTTTGTCCTTAGCATTTTGAGGGGTCCACTTTTCTCATCCATGCCATGCCAATCATTGAGCTTTCCTAAAATATTCATCTTGAAATAGCATTAGCTCAATGAGCTATATGTTGTTAGGAATTACCAAAACCACCTAGGGATAGTTGCACTTTCAATCTCCCCCTTTTTGGTAATTGATGACAACATATAGATCAAAGCTTCGACAAATGATAATAAGATTGAAAAGCATAGTCGCTTTGAGAAGTATGTGAAATGTAAGAGCTCCCCCTAAATGTGTGCATAGATTAGGATTTGCTTTGGACTGCAAATGCACAATGAGTTGGGATCATGAGTTACGCTTCCATGTCACATACATCTTGGTGGAGCGCTCAAAATGATAATAATTAAATACATGCACTCATCACCAAGCAAAGTGAATGATCATATGGAGATAAAAGGATAATGTCATCCAACAAGCATTAAGGTAGCATATGATCAAACACATGATCATCCAAGTATCTCACAAAAGCATAAAGTATCTCAAACAAGCAAATAACTTTCAACCACCAAAACAAGATAGAACAAAAGCAACACTCTCTCTCGAAGCCTATGATCTATACATTTTTCTCCCCCTTTGGCAACAAGTTACCAAAAAGTTCATAGAAAATGCATAGTACTAAATCGACTCTCAGGCTTGGTCTTCAGGTGGTGGTGTAGAGATGGCTCCTTGTACGAAGACTTTGGTTGATGTAGATGGAGCTGGTGGAGTAGGTGCTGGAGCTGGTTGCACAGAAGTTGTAGCTGGTGCAGATGAAGTTGCTCTGGTGACTGGAACAGGCACTGCAGCTGATCTCTGACTCCTGGGCACTCTAGCAAAAGCATCAGTAGTAGTCTTGCCCTTCCTCTCCTGCATGTCATCCTGAAGTTGCTCAACAACTGACTGTATCTCAGTGACCTTCACATCCAAGTCATAGAACTTCTGCTCCATGATCCTCTCTAGGCTCTCATGGTTTTGAGTCAGAGTGGCCAATCCCTTCTCAATCTTCAGAGTGGAGGCAATCAAGTAGCCAAGCTGATCCTGCTTGCTCTTCAAGAAGTACTGAGATGCCTCATCAATGGTTGGCATCTTTGCAGCCTTTTCAGTCCTTGCCTTCTCCTTCTTTGCTTGTGCTTGCACAGAAGATGGTTCATTTTCATCCATAACCACTATGTTGTCCTCAAAATCTGGATAGATGGGCACGTGTTCCTTGTCCAAGAGGTATGTGCCAGAGCCCATCTTGGAGTTGATTAGCTCTTGGATCTGTGGGGCATACCCACAACTTCTCTTTTGATCTGCAGCTGTCCTCTTGATAGTTTCCACTATGAGGCTCATGACCTTGAACTTTTGAGGCACATCAAATACGTGAAGTAGGTTGATAGCATGGCCTCTGATCATCTTGTGATCACCTGACTTAGGCAAAAGAGTGTGCCTGAGGATCTAGTTGATTGTTGGCAATCCTGACAGAAGGTAATGTACTGATCCAAACTTGTGTGTCTCTACAGTAGCATCTGGGATCTCTTTGTACATATGTGCCATGGAGTTGTGATCCTTCTTCTTCTTGGCATAGACATCCAAGTCATCCTCATTCTCCTTAGGTGCATTGATCAATTTTGCCCATTCTTCAACTGATGATTGGTACCTAGTACCTTTAGACATCCAAACAATCCTTCCATCTGGGTAGAAGTGAGTTGTGGAGTAGAACTGCATAATAAGCTCATCATTCCACTTTGTGAGCTTCTGCCCAACAAAGTCATCCACTCCACAAGCATTGAAACTGTCATACACTCCTGGATAATGCTCTTCATTTTTCCTGATGTACTCCCAGTCCGCCCATCTCATGTCACAGACAATTGGCTTCTTATCAATCAGCACTATCTCATAGAAGTCCCGTTGTTCCTTTGTATGGAACCTGTAGTCCACAACAGTTCTCCTCCTGACTGCATAGGGATCAGTCAATCTCCACTGCCTGAGACCTGCATCCTTCCTCAGCTTCATATCCTCAGCTACAGGATGAACATCATTGTGATCTGGAATTTTGGGCTTCAACTTTCTCAAGACATGTTCCTCATCATCTTCTTCTTCAACAGCAGCTTCAGGCACTGGGGCCTTGTTCTTCTCTCCAGCAGGAATGTTCCTTGAATTCCTCTTGGGTGCAGATTTGGGCTTTGGAGTAGCTGCCTTAGGAGCTTCTTTGGGCTTTGATGAAGCAGCCCCTGACCTGATGGCATCACCCATAAGCTTTGGGTGTTGGTGCAGCAACCTCTTCCTCTTCTTCTTCTTCCATCATGGAAGGCTTTCCAACAATCCTAGCCATGGTCTTCTTGACCCTTTCCTTCCTCTTCTTCCCTACTACAGCAGCCTCTTTGGGTTCAGATTCCTGAGATACTTGAGTGGAGGCTCTGGCTTTAGACATGGGAATTCTTTTGGCAGGTGCTTTGGTCTTCATACCAGGCTTAGTGGCAGCAGCTGTGCCATACTCCTTCTTGAGCACATTCTTCTTGGAAGTGGCCTCATCCTCAACAGCCACATAGTCTTCATCCTCAGAATCTGAGGTTCTCTTCTTTCTGGCCCTCGTGACTGCCTTGGGCAAGTTGCTGGGTGTGCTTCTGCTTCCATCATCATAGCTGCTAGAGGGACTAGTGGCCTCACTCATCTGAACCTGCTCCTCAGACTTGTTCTGACTGTCATTTTGATCAGACATGTTGCAAACACTGATAGCAGACCCTGTGAATAGATATAGATGAGGTAGAATAGATGAGCATCACAAAATACAGAGGTTTTTGCAAAAGAATGAGTCAAAAACTTAGTTTTAGTTTTCCACAGAAAGCATTTCGGATCTACCGATTTGTGAACTCGGTGATACCGAAGCAACTTTTGGAACCTAAACTAGTGAACTCGGTTAGACCGAGTCACAGTTCGGTGGCACCGAGACTGCTAGGGTTTCCCAAAGTCCTGAACTTGGTCACACCGATTTGCAATTCTCGGTCAGACTGAGAATCACATGTGCAATGGCCTTAGCCGAATCGGTGGAACCGAGTTCTACAACTCAGTTGGTCCGAGATGGTTTCGGCGGAAACCTAACCCTAAATTTTCAATTCACAACTAATCTACGGGGTGTTTTCGCTGGATAAGATGATCCCAATCGTGGCAAGATACATGGCAAAACAATGTGTTGGGAATTCGGAGTGGGATTAGCACAAGGATCAAGTCCATACCCTAGTTTGGGGATGGACTTGCTACGGCGGCAACGGCAGAGACGATTCTCGTTGACGGCGGCGGAGACCAGCGGCGGGAGGCAGCTGGTGACGAGGAGGACAATCCAGAGACCCAGGGAGGCAGAGCAGGCTGAGCGCGGGCGAAAGAGTTCGGAGAAATTTCCAAATTTTGGCCCGTGGATATATATAGCCTGACCCTATCAGTGTGACCGAATGGAACAACTTGGTGGCACTGAGATGCATAACTGCAAGCAGTTACAACAACTCGGTGTGACCGGAAAGTTCAAATCGGTTGCACCAAGATTGAAAACCTAGATCGACTTAGTGATCTCGGTATGACCAAAATGGAAGAATCGGTCAGACCGAAACGCACAAAGAATTTTTGGAGTTTAAGTCTATGACGAATCGGGGGCTCCAAGTGCTCCTCACACAGAGTGGTTCGAATCTGACTTGATCAAACTTTGTGATGTAGCATGAATAGAGTTTGAGACAAGAAAAGAATAGATAGCTAGAGAAGGTTCTTAGGCATTCTTGTCCATCCACTTGACAAAAGAAAATAAACCAAACAATCAAAGCAACAAGTGGATGTCCTCGAATGAGTAAAATATGCAACCAACATGCTCACACAATAAAATGGCAAATGAAATATGTGGCAAAGCATGCACAACCAATTTTAGCATCTATCAAGCAATTGGCGATGACTAGGTCATCTATATATATCAGTATATTGACTTAGGAGTCAAATGAGAACATTTGATCAAAGGTCATACTCATCATTTAAGCTCAAGTGGGGTTACCACTTTTACATAAAGCATTGCTGTGTTCACATCATTAGAGTTGCTTTGACTCAATTCTTAGAGTAAAGCTCCCCCTAGATGTGAGTCCCCCCAAAGAGGGATGAACTAACCTTGGGTTTTGTCGATGATGACTTCATGTAGGTGTTGAATATGTGGATGCTCATTGTTGATGTAGATCATTTGGAGCAATCCTTTGGAGTGAGTTGCACTTTCACTACCTACACAGGTTAGTCCCACAAGGAACAAACAAGGATATCCATAGACATAGAGTGATGCACACACAAGATGATGTCTATGAAGGCATTAGGTTACCTTGTCCCTTGTCTTACCAACAAGAGGGTTTGTGACTCCTTGAACTAGTGCAAGATGTGGAAGTTGATTGCACTTGTTCTTGCCAAAAAGATATGAGTGAAATATGTTGGCGGAGTCACCCTCAAGAACTCTCTAGTTCTTCTTCTTCGGGATCCGCATCATCTTGATGGGAATCCTTGGAGTTGTAGTCGTACTTGATGAAGTAGAACTTGATGTAGTCTTGGGAACCCACTTGACCAAGGCCTTAGGAGCTTCTTCAAATGCATCAATCTCCTCTTGAAGCTTATCCTTGCCTTTTTGCTTGTGGTCTTGTGGTGGAAGATATCTTGAGCTTGTGTCCCTTTGAAGGAAGTAGGATCATACTTCTCTTGTTGAGGAACAAACTTCGTCCTGGGGTATTTATCTTCTTCCCACTCAACTCCATTGGCATTGAACTTCTGTTCAAAACCAACACCTTGGTTCTTCCAGTGCCTTCCTTGCTTGCGTACAATTTCCTCGAATTGCTTACTCCCGCCAAGGCTCTTGTAAAAACCTTTCTCTATAATTCCCTTCAATAAGATATTTTCTTGCTCAAGTGTAACTTGGCTAAGAGAATCATTAGTGGAATCAAGAGAACTACTCGAAGCAACAACACTGGATTTAACATGATTATTGTTACTACTAGAGGAAGAATCCTTCTTGTTCTTGTTACTAGACTTGACTTGAGGCATGTAAGTAGATAAGAGTAAACACTTGGCAATGTAAGAAGAACTTTTCTTACGAAGATCATCATTGATTGCCTTTAAGAACTCGTGCTCTTGCTCAAGGTTGAGCTTTTCAAAGCGTAACTTCTCATGAGTCCTTAAAAGTTCTTGATGATCTTCTAAGATAGTTTCATGAGCTAACTTAAGAGTGTTTAGTTCTTTAGTTAGAAGCTCAATCTTCTCCTTATCATTGTCATTCGTTTTATCTTGATTAGCATGATTAATTGATGTTTCATCATAGTATTCATCACTAGAGTTTTCAACAAGTAAATCATCATCACCTAACAAGTCATCTTCATCACTATTGAAATCAACATACTCGGGATGTGATACCTTTGGGCCTTTAGCCATGAAGCATCTTCCAAGTCCTTCATTTGGTGAATCAAATATGTCGTAGGAGTTGGTTGACACAAGTGCTAGACCGGCAACACCTTCATCTTGAGTATATTCGGAGTCGGAGTGATAGCTTCTCTCGGAGTGATTGTCAGAGTCGGAGCCGGATACCCATTCACCAACATGAGCTTGATGTCTTCATTTTGTGTAGCTCCTTGATGACTTGTCCTTCCTTTCTGAATCCATGCTTCTCCGGGATGTTCTTTGTTCATAACGATCACCTCTACTCCTTCTCTCTCTCAATGGTGATTCTTCTCTTCTACTTCTCCTATTAGGTGATTCTTCTCTTCTTTTGTAGGGAGCCGTACACTCATTGGAATAGTGTCCGGGTCTTCCACAATTTTAGCAATTACGCTCTCGACTAGAAGATCTTTTGTCATTGTAGGACCTTGACTTGGAGCTTCTTTCTTTGCTTCTACTCTTGTAAAACTTGTTGAAATTCTTCACCATTAGGCTCAATTCTTCATCGAAGGTTTGTTTCTCACTTGATGAT
The DNA here is from genome assembly GCA_021437245.1 of Aegilops speltoides. Classification (NCBI taxonomy): domain Eukaryota; kingdom Viridiplantae; phylum Streptophyta; class Magnoliopsida; order Poales; family Poaceae; genus Aegilops; species Aegilops speltoides. The sequence goes on from CM038144.1 coordinate 29,837,523, forward strand.
GTGGGAGCTTCACATGAGGCTTTGAAAGCACCACTTGACTTATTGTGAAGTTCCTCCTTATCCTTGAGTGACATCTCATGAGCAACAATTATTCCAATGACTTCCGTTGCTTGAGATCTTTGTAATTGGGCATAATTTGGATCAATGTGCACACGGTATCATATTTTCCGTCCAAAGCTCTTAGTATCTTCTTGATGATGAATTTGTCGGTCATCTCTTCACTTCCTAAGCCGACAATCTCATTTGTGATAAGAGCAAGCCTAGAGTACATTTCAGCGACACCTTCACCATCCTTCATTTTGAACTTGTCAAGCTGACTTTGAAGCACATCCAACTTGGATTCCTTGACGGAGTCGGTACCTTCATGCATATCAATCAAAGTATCCCAAATTTCCTTTGCATTCTCAAGATGGTTGGTTTTGTTGAATTCTTCGGGGCACAATCCATTGAAGAGGATATCACAAGCTTGAGCGTTGTATTGCAGCATCTTCAACTCTTCCGTGCTAGCTTCACGGTTCGGTTCTCTCCCATCAAAGAGTTCACCTTGCAAGCCAATACACACAATATCCCAAACGGCGGGGTTATGTCCAAGAATATGCATTTTCATCTTATGCTTCCAACTAGCAAAATTAGTACCATCAAAGTAAGGACCTCTACGGTGGTAATTTCCCTCGCTAGACGCCATACTCTCCTAGGTTGTGAAACCAAGGCTATGACTACCAAAAGCTATGGAAATCAAAGCAAATGGAGACCAAAGCTCTGATACCACTTGTAGGATCAAAAGTATGTCTAGAGGGGGGTGATTAGAGTACTTGACCAAATAAAAACTTATCCTTTTGCCAATTTTAGTCTTTGACAGATTTTAGCTAACTTAGCACAAGTCAAGCAATCTTAACACAATTCAAGCAAGCATGAAAAGAGTATACGAGCAGCGGAAAGTAAAGCATGCAACTTGCAAGAATGTAAAGGGAAGGGTTTGGAGAATTCAAACGCAATTGGAGACACGGATGTTTTTGTCGTGGTTCCGATAGTTGGTGCTATCGTACATCCACATTGATGGAGACTTCAACCCACAAAGGGTAACGGTTGCGCGAGTCCACGGAGGGCTCCACCCACGAAGGGTCCACGAATAAGCAACCTTGTCTATCCCACCATGGCCGTCGCCCATGAAGGACTTGCCTCACCAGCGGTAGATCTTCACGAAGTAGGAGATCTCCTTGCCCTTACAAACTCCTTGGTTCAACTCCACAATCTTGTTAGAGGCTCCCAAGTGACACCTAGCCAATCTATGAGACACCACTCTCCAAGAAGTAACAAATGGTGTGTTGATGATGAACTCCTTGCTCTTGTGCTTCAAATGATAGTCTCCCCAACACTCAACTCTCTCTCACAGGATTTGGATTTGGTGGAAAGAAGATTTGAGTGGAAAGCAACTTGGGAAAGGCTAGAGATCAAGATTCATATGGTAGGAATAGAATATCTTGGTCTCAACACAATTGTATGTGGTTTTGTCTCAGAAAATGCAAGTTGGAAGTGTAGGTTCATTCTGATGGCTCTCTCCACGAATGAAGAGGAGGTGGAGGAGTATATATAGCCTCCACACAAAATCTAACCGTTACACACAACTTGCCAATCTCGGTGGGACCGAGTTAAGAAACTCGGCCGGACCGATTCAGCAAATCTAGTGATTGTTAGGATTTTTGGTGGGACCGACATGCAACTCGGTAGGGATATGGTTAGGGTTAGGGCATAACATAATCTCGGTGAGACCGATTACACCAACTTGGTGGGACCGATTTTGGTAATAAGCTAACCAAAGAGTTGGTCAGGTAAACTCGGTGGGACCGGTTCGCTCATTTCGGTGAGACCGATATGTTACGAAAAGGAAACAGAGAGTTTAAATTGCAATCTCGGTGGGACCGATCGCTCATCTCGGTGGTACCGAAACGTTATGAAGGGAAACAGAGAGATTACAATCAAATCTCGGTGAGACCGAGATCCCTATCGGTGAGACCAATTTGCCTTGGGTTTGTGACAGTGGCTATGACATCTGAATTCGGTGGCGCCCGATAGAAAGAATCGGTGGGGCCGAGTTTGACTTTTGGTTTAGGTCATATGTGGATGTGAGAAAGTAGTTGAGGGCTTTGGAGCATATCACTAAGCATTTTGAGCAAGTAAGCCATTAAGCAACACCTCATCCCTCCTTGATAGTATTGGCTTTTCCTATAGACTCAATGTGATCTTGGATCACTAAAATATAAAATGTAGAGTCTTGAGCTTTGAGCTTGAGCCAATCCTTTTGTCCTTAGCATTTTGAGGGGTCCACTTTTCTCATCCATGCCATGCCAATCAATGAGCTTTCCTGAAATATTCATCTTGAAATAGCATTATCTCAATGAGCTATATGTTGTTAGGAATTACCAAAACCACCTAGGGATAGTTGCACTTTCAATGGCGCGCCGGGTCATGCCCGCCCGGCTGGTTACGACATCGGATGTTGCTTGAAACAGTCGTTGAATCCATGTGCCTGCTGTAACTCGGGCTTTGGCTTGGACGAGGGGTTGAGTGGATCCTGTCCTAGCTGTATGAGTATGCCTCCTGTTGTGCTAAGGCCGTCTGAAGAAGTTCTCTGACCCAGCGGGTTTCAACCACCACTGGAGAGTCGCCATCAATTGGGATAGCCGCCAGCCGTGCCGCTGTCGCGATCATGTTCTCCAACAGGTTTGAATAGTGACCCGGAGGTGTTGGTGCATACTGAGGTGGAGCAGTATTTACACGGGGAGGCCCCATCACCTGTGGCTAAACTGGCGCCCCGACCCCGGGTGTTGCAACCCGGTCTGCCTCAGTACACCGGGAGAGCCGCGGTGGGTTACTCAGCCCTGCACCAGGTGTGTGAAAGAGGTTTCGGGGATCATAAACCAAAGGGAGTCGAGACCGAGTCTTCTGATGTCTTCTCCTCATGACCTCATTAGGCGCGTTCTAATCTTGCGTGAGCCGGAAAGTCTGTGCCTGAATCCGCTGAGCCTGAGCATCCAGAGCCGCCCGCTCTGTGGTTATCCTGACATTTTCTGCTGCTAGGTCTTCCTTAGCCTGCACAATATCCAATTTTAACTATGCCACTTCCGCATCATGTCGAGCTTGATCCGCCGGGTTGACCACGGCGGTTACCAGAGCGGTCAACTTATCTGTGAGATCCATCAACTTTGAGCGGCGGCGCCACGGGGCCTCCTCGCCCGGCTGCCGCCGACACAGAGGTCATGGCGCCGCAGTTGTGGAGTCTTGGATAGGTTGTGTGCCGGCCATGAAGATTCCGACCCTGCTCGGCGGCTTGAGGCAATCCGGAATACTGCTTCCATCGGAACAGCCCCCAAGCCCGCCATCTTGCAGTTGATATGATGAATCTGTCTCACCTGTGGATGACTCGCCATCAGAGTAGATGGCCATCTTACCGTCAGACGCAGATCCTTCAGAGAGTCCTCCGTGGATACATCCCACGAAGGCACGCTTCACAGTAGGCGGAGCCTGGGCGGGTCTCGCACGCTGAGCCATTTCGACGAGGTCGGTGCAGATGTCCGGCTCAGGGCCCGGCTCGCTGATCTTGCCGATGAAGACGTGAATTCCGCCGAAGGGGACCCGTTACCCGTACTCAACTGAGCCGGCATCGTGGCCCCAGCCTGCGTTGTCGACGTAGAGCTTGTCGTGATGACTCTTGGTCATCCGGCCCACGGCGTATCCCTTGAGCCCTTCGAAGCTGCCCTTCAAGAACTCAAATTCACCGTGCGCTGGCCCCACGGGGGGCGCCAACTGTCGTGGAATTGTCACGTCAGATGTCCTAGTGAAAGGACATAGTCGTGGAGCCATCACAACTAGGAAGCTTAAAGGGGTTAATCAGGACAAAGGACACGAGGTTTATACTAGTTCGGCCTCTTACGATGATGGTAAAAGCCTATGATCCAGTTTTGAGTGGGATTGCTTATGTCTCGATAACCAGGGAGCGAATCGCTTGACCTGGCTCTCGAGTTGATCTTGCTTGCCCTGAATTGCTGCCGGGTCATCCCTTTATATACAGAGGTCAACGCCCAGCGGCTCCACAGAGTCCCGGCCAGCTCATAAACAGTGTCCGGCTCGGTCTCTTAACTATTCTTGCCTTAGAATACAAGTCACACGTACATGGAGATTTATCACTACGGGCCTTAAGTCGTTTCTGGGCTTTGGGCCCTTAACTAAACCGCCATCTCTATCCTGGGTCTTAGGCTTCAATAATATTTCTGAGTATAACCCGGCCCCTCCTGGGCGGGTCATACCAATAGTTATATCCCCAACATCCTTGAACTTGTCAAAAACCTTTCGCAACAAGTCGAGCTTGGTAGACAGTAACATTACCGTCAGTGTCAGTCTTCTTCTTGAAGATCCATTTATTCTCGATGGCTTGCCGATCATCGGGCAAGTCAACCAAAGTCCACACTTTGTTCTCATACATGGATCCCATCTCAGATTTCATGGACTCAAACCATTTCGTGGAATCATGGCTCATCATTGCTTCCTCATAGTTCGTAGGTTCGTCATAGTCACGTAACATGACCTCCAGAATAGGATTACCGTACCACTCTGGTGCGGATCGTACTCTGGTTGACCTACAAGGTTCGGTAGTAACTTGATCTGAAGTTTCATGATCATCATCATTAGCTTCCTCACTAATTGGTGTAGGAATCACTGGAACTGATTTATGTGATGAACTACTTTCCAATTCGGGAGAAGGTACAGTTACCTCATCAAGTTCTACTTTCCTCCCACTCACTTCTTTCGAGAGAAACTCCTTCCCTAGAAAGGATCCATTCTTAGCAACGAAAATCTTACCTTCGGATCTGTGATAGAAGATGTACCCAACAGTTTCCTTTTGGGTATCCTATGAAGACACATTTCTCCGATTTGGGTTCGAGCTTATCAGGTTGAGGCTTTTTCACATAAGCATCGCAACCTCAAACTTTAAAAAATGACTACTTGGGTTTCTTGCCAAACCACAGTTCATATGGTGTCATCTCAATGGATTTAGATGGTGCCCTATTTAACGTGAATGCAGCCATCTCTAAAGCATAACCCCAAAACGATAGCGGTAAAATAGTAAGAGACATCATAGATCGCACCATATCCAATAAAGTACGGTTACGACGTTCGGACTGTCACATCCCTAGTTCTGACCATGCCTAGTGCTAGCATCTAGTGTTGCATCTTGCTTGCATCATGTTTAGTTTTCATGGAAATTTGAAATGGGGACTGATAAACCCTAGCAGCAAATGAAATACAACTAGGGTCAAATTAAATCTTTTCCATCTACCCAAAATGGCCTTTAGAAAAGTTCATCAATTTTGGAATGGGTGAAAACTTCTTCCAAAAATGATGCACACATTTCTAGGACATTTCTGGATTTTGGAGTTAATTCATACGTATTTGAATTTGGACAATTAAATGCTATATAACATTTTAAATGTCCAAATAATTCTGAACTTAAGTGGGGGCTGTTGGAAATATTACAAACAGATCCCACAATTATTTTCAGGGTTTTTTAAAATGCCTTAGCATTTTAATTAAGTTAAAACAAATTGCAAAAATAGAAACAGAACAAAAAACGATTGCATAAACTCACAGCCTACAGCAGCCCCCAACATTACAGCCCACCAAGACTCCAGCCCACCAGGGGCAAGGTTATCCTCAACCTTGCGCCTCTTTAACAAGCCGGCCCAAGGCGTGGCAGCGCCACCTCCTGCCAGCGGTGGCAAGGCCGGGCTTTCTCTCCATGCCGTAGCATGACGCTGGTCCTCATCCTCTCTCTCCCTCGAGCGCTCTTCCCTCCTCTGTTCTTCCGCACGCAACCACCGAACACACCCGTCGCCGCCGCTCGCTGTTGCCACGGCCACCGGCCCTCCCTCGCCCATCCAACGTGCTTGAGAGATCCGCCACGCCGTCCCAGTCAACTCCACCGAGCTACGTGAGCTGGGAAGCACCACAATGCCCTCGACGTCGTCGTCTTCTACCTCGGGCCACCGAGATCGCGGGCGCCGATTCGCGCCAACCGGGTCGTCCCCAGCCCTGCCGTCTGCGCCCTTCACCTCGCCGTGAGCCCTGGTCCCTTTCCCCTTCTTCCCTCGTCGTCCGCATGTTGTAGCGCAGTACCCCGCGAGCTCCCGCGCCGCCGTCCGCCATGGCCGGCAGGCCCGTGCTCCTGAGCTCTTCCGCTCACAGCCGAGCATAGCAACGCGCTCAGCGCGTCTCCAGGAGCTCAAAACACCCAACCGCTGCTCCTAACGTGCTCTGTGGTGTCGACTCAGTCGATGCCCGAACTCCGGCCACCGCCAGGAGCTTGTTTCCGGCGAACTCCGGCGCCCCCGCGGCCACCCACCAGCCCCTCTAGATGCGTAAGAGCGCGGGCTACCTCCTGGTGGCTCCCGCGCGTCCAACCACCGTCTGTAGCTAAAGTCCGGCGAGTTGCCGCCGCAGTTTTGGTCGTCGCCGGCGAAATTCCGGCGACGGTCGATGTGGACACCATTAGGCCTAACCCAGCCAGCTAAACATCCTAGCAGCCATCGGTGGGCTAGCCTCGTCAAATCGATCGTACGGGTTCGACGGGATTAGTCTACGATGGATCGACGTGTGGACCCCACACGTCAGATTTGACCTGGACTAGCACGTTGACTTGATGACGTCAGTATTACGTCATGCTGACGCAGTATTTATTTTCTGGAATTAAAATAAATCAGAAATGATTTATAAATTTCAGAAAATGCCCAAAACTTCTAAAATTCATAGTAATTCAACCGTAACTCCAAATGAAATAATTTATATATGAAAAATGATCAGAAAAATCCAATCTATCCATCTGTACCATTTTCATGCATGTTAGAACAACTTATAGCTGCTGTTTAGGACAAATCATATAAATGGCATTTGAATTTCACATATGGAGTTTGGATTTGAACTTAGGGTTCAAACCAACTTCATTTAACCTTGTTGCTAGCTGCATTAGCTCAAAACACCAGCATGTTGCCATGTCATGATCATGCATCATAATGTGCATTGCATTGATTGTGTTTCCTCTCTGTTGCCGGTAATTGTTCCTCTCGATGGCGTGGTTCCGACGATGAGATCGATGACACCGATGAAGAGCTATATCATCTTGAAGTGCGTGCAAGCAAAAACCCTTGTTCATTCGATACAATCCCACTCTCTCGCTCCTGCTCTCTTTTACTGCATTAGGACAACAACGATTCGATGTTACTTGCTGCGGTAGTTGAACCCCTTGATCCTCTGCATGACCTGTCATTGCCACAGTAAATAGATGAAACCCACTAGCATGAGTAGGAGTTGTTTGAGCCCTGATGTGCCTACTCATTCATGCTTGTTTGTCATGCCTGCTACCGCTTAGAGTTGTGTCAGGTCTGATTCATCGGGAATGAATTGGAGGTGTGTGCACATGTCCTACCGTTGAGAGCTAAGTGTGTGAACACGATTTGGTAAAGGTAGCGGTGAGAGGCCATGTAGGAGTACATGGTGGGTTGTCTCATTGCAGCCGTCCTCAGGAACTGAGTTCTGTGTTTGTGATCCATGAACAGCTACTACCACACATTGGGATCCTTAATTGACCCTCTCGGCTTCTTAATCACCCTTGTTCTCTGTCCGGGAGTTGCAACTAGTTTCGGTGTTTGTAGGTAGTGTTAGTAGTCTACCAAGTGGCACCGATGCATGTGGGCTTGGGACAGACTAGGCACCGTGGCACGGTGTACCAAGCGTAGATCCACCCGTCGAGGTGGGCTTGGGAACCTTGCTCACATAGTTTGGGGCCGTGGCGACACCCCCGCCGGATCTCCTTGCGGATGGAACCCGAATAGGCGATAAACACGGACGAGAGACTTGAGTGTTTAGGTAGGTCGTGGCCGACTCCCTCCTCGCTTCCGCTTGAAGGTTGCCGAGGTACATGACGTGTCTGGCGATAAGTGGCGAGCGTGTGTGAAGAAGTACACCCTGCAGGTTATCATTATCTATTCAATAGCGGATTCCTCGGATATGGAAACTTGGACCCTTATACAGTTCATAGACAAGTGAAAGTGGATACTCTAAAACTCGCAAGATAAGCGTGAGTGCTATGGATGGCGTTCTCGTAGGTAGACGGGAGCGGATCCATAGTGGTGTATTGATATGGTGAATATGTGGACTCGTGTGCGCCACCTCAAAGAGTTACATTGCAGTCGTAGTTCAGGATAGCCACCGAGTCAAAGCTGGCTTGCTGCAGTTAAACTCCACCACCCCCTTTGTTGATAATGATGCATATGTAGTTAGTTCTGATGTAAGTCTTGCTGGGTACATTTGTACTCACGTTTGCCTATTTTATGTTTTGTAGAGAGACTTCAGTCTCACTAGTAGTTCCACGTGGACTTCGACGTTTAGCTTGTTACCTCAGCTACGATCTTGTGCCCTCAGCAGGATCTGGTAGTTAATCAGGCTTCTCGGCCTTTTTCATTTGTAGATGTCTCGTACTCGGACATGTTAGCTTCGCTTGTGCTTTGACTTGTATGCTCTAAATGTTGGGTCATGAGACCCATGTTTGTAATATCTCGCTCCTCGAGCCTAATGAATAAATACTTGAGTCGTAGAGTCATGTTGTGATGCCATGTTGTATTTGCACATATCGAGCATATTGTGTGTATGTTATTGAAATGCTTGGTATGTGTGGGATCGACTATCTAGTTGTTTATCTTTAGTAGCCTCTCTTACGGAAATGTCTCCTAGTGTTTCCACCGAGCCATGGTAGCACTCTTGCGCCCGAACACTTAGGCTGGCGGCATGTGTCCTTCTTCGCTCTCTGTATACGTCCCTTCGGGAAATGTCGCGATGGATACCGAGTCTGTTAGCCCGCTACTGCCCAGTTCACCGGAGTCTGCTAGCCCAGTGCTACTGACTGGATTCACTCACCGATGACCGACACGTTCGATCTTTGGGTCATGGATGCTGTCCTCGTAAGCTTGTGCCACTTTTGGTTTACGACTAGCCATGTCAGCCCGGCTCCTTATCATATGGATGCTAGTGACACTATCATTTACGTGTGCCAAAAGGCACAAACGGTCCCGGGCAAAGGTAAGGCGACACCGTGGGGATACCGTGCGTGAGGCCGCAAAGTGATATGAGGTGTTACATGCTAGATCGATGTGACATTGAGTCGGGTCTGACAGCTTTGGTATCGAGCTTGATTGCTCAGAGGATTACCAAGCCAAACTGGTGAAGTTGAGTCTAGAAATTCTTTAGTTATATAAGGGAATTGATTGTGGGATGGAGCGTAAGGCTCTTTTACTCCTTATACCTCATGGCCTTCTCGATCCGAGTCATCCTCTTCTCTTCTACGGGATTAAGAACTAGGCCTCCTCATCTTTCTATCGAGGATCACGTGTTACTAATCCGTAGAATTTGCCTCACCAGGTATAGATCTTCCAGTAGGAGATCTCCTTGCCCTTACAAACTCCTTGGTTCAACTCCACAATCTTGTTAGAGGCTCCCAAGTGACACCCACCAATCTATGAGACACCACTCTCAAGAAGTAACAAATGGTGTGTTGATGATGAACTCCTTGCTCTTGTGCTTCAAATGATAGTCTCCCCAACACTCAACTCTCTCTCAGGAGTTTGGATTTGGTGGAAAGAAGATTTGAGTGGAAAGCAACTTGGGGAAGGCTAGAGATCAAGATTCATATGGTAGGAATGGAATACCTTGGTCTCAACACAATTGTAGGTGGTTCTCTCTCGGAAAATGCAAGTTGGAAGTGTAGGTTCATTCGATGGCTCTCTGAATGAAGAGAGGTGGAGGGGGTATATACAGCCTCCACAAAAATCTAACGTTACACACAACTTGCCAATCTCGGTGGGACGATTCAGCAAATCTAGTGACCGTTAAGATTTTCGATGGGACCGACATGCAACTTCGGTAGGACCGATATGGTTAGGGGTTAGGACATAATGTAATCTCGGTGAGACCGATTACACAAACTGGGTGGGACCGATTTTGGTGATAAGCTAACCGAGTTAGTTGGAAGAATAAACTCGGTGGGACGGTTCGCTCATTTTGTTGAGACGAAATGTTACGAAAGGAAATAGAAGTTTACATTGCAATATCGGTGGGACCGATCGCTCATCTCGGTGGTACAAGACATTCGAAGAAGCAGAGATTACAATCCCATCTCGATGAGACCGAGATCCCTATCGGTGAGACCGATTTGCCTAGGGTTTGTGGCGTGACATCATCGAACTTCGGTGGCGCGGATAGAAAAAGAATCGGTGGGGCGAGTTTGACTTTTAGTTTAGGTCATATGTGGATGTGAGAAAGTAGTTGAGGGCTTTGGAGCATATCACTAAGCATTTTGAGCAAGTAAACCATTAAGCACACCTCATCCCTCCTTGATAGTATTGGCTTTTCCTATAGACTCAATGTGATCTTGGATCACTAAAATATAAAATGTAGAGTCTTGAGCTTTGAGCTTGAGCCAACCCTTTTGTCCTTAGCATTTTGAGGGTCCACTTTTCTCATCCATGCCATGCCAATCATTGAGCTTTCCTAAAATATTCATCTTGAAATAGCATTAGCTCAATGAGGCTATATGTTGTTAGGAATTACCAAAACCACCTAGGGATAGTTGCACTTTCAATCTCCCCTTTTTGGTAATTGATGACAACATATAGATCAAACTTCGACAAATGATAATAAGATTGAAAAGCATAATTAAGCTTTGAGAAGTATGTGAAATGTAAAGCTCCCCTAAATGTGTGCATAGATTAGGATTTGCTTTGGACTGCAAATGCACATGAGTTGGGATCATGAGTTACGCTTCCATGTCACATACATCTTGGTGGGCGCTCAAAATGATAATAATTAAATACATGCACTCATCATCCAAGCAAAGTGAATGATCATATGGAGATAAAAGGATAATGTCATCCAACAAGCATTAAGGTAGCATATGATCAAACATGATCATCCAAGTATCTCACAAAAGCATAAAGTATCTCAAACAAGCAAATAACTTTCAACCACAAAACAAGATAGAACAAAAGCAACACTCTCTCTAAAGCCTATGATCTATACATTTTTCTCCCCCTTTGGCAAGTTACCAAAAGTTCATAGAAAATGCATAGTACTAAATCGACTCTCGGGCTTGGTCTTGGTGGTGGTGTAGAGATGGCTCCTTGTCGAAGACTTTGGTTGATGTAGATGGAGCTGGTGGAGTGGAGTCTTTGGGCTGGTTGCCTGAGAGTTGTAGCTGGTGAGATGAAGTTGCTCGTGGCTGGGCGAACCTGCAGCTGATCTCGACTCTGGGCACTCTAGCAAAAGCATCGATGTAGTCTTGCCCTTCCTCTCCGCATGTCATCTGAGTTGCTCAACAAGCCCATGTATCTCGATGACCTTCACATCAAGTCATAGAACTTCTGCTCCATGATCCTCTCTAGGCTCTCATGGTTTTGGTCAGTGGCAATCCTTCTCAATCTTGAGTGGAAGCAATCAAGTAGCCAAGCTGATCTGCTTGCTCTTCAGAAATCTTGAGATGCCTCATCAATGGTTTAGCATCTTTCTGACCTTTCAGTCCTTGCCTTCTCCTTCTTTGCTTGTGCTTGCCAGAAGATGGTTCATTTTCATCCATAACCACTATGTTGTCCTCAAAATCTGGATAGATGGAGCGTGTTCCTTGTCCAAGAGGTATGTGCAGGCCCATCTTGGAGTTGATTAGCTCTTGGATCATGGGGCATACCCACAACTTCTCTTTGATCTGCGGTGTCCTCTTGATAGTTTCCACTATGAGGCTCATGACCTTGAACTTTTGAGGCACATCAAATCGTGAAGTAGGTTGATAGCATGGCCTCTGATCATCTTGTGATCACTGACTTAGGCAAAGAGTGTGCACGAGGATCTAGTTGATTGTTGGCAATCTGACGGAGGTAATGTCTTGATCCAAACTTGTGTGTCTCTCTGATGTATCTGGGATCTCTTTGTACATATGTGCCATGGGTTGTGATCCTTCTTCTTCTTGGCATAGACATCCAAGTCATCCTCATTCTCCTTAGGTGCATTGATCAATTTTGCCCATTCTTCAACTGATGATTGGTACCTAGTACCTTTAGACATCAAACAATCCTTCCATCTGGGTAGAAGTGAGTTGTGGAGTAGGCGCATAATAAGCTCATCATTCCACTTTGTGAGCTTCGCCCAACAAAAGTCATCCACTCCACAAGCATTGAAACTGTCATACACTCTGGATAATGCTCTTCATTTTTCTGATGTACTCGATCCGCCCATCTCATGTCACAGACAATTGGCTTCTTATCAATCGGCACTATCTCATAGAAGTCCCGTTGTTCCTTTGTATGGAACCTGTAGTCTGCAGTTCTCCTCTGACTGCATAGGGATCAGTCAATCTCCTTGTTTGAGACACGCATCCTTCCTCGACTTCATATCCTCAGCTACAGGATGAACATCATTGTGATCTGGAATTTTGGGCTTCAACTTTCTCAAGACATGTTCCTCATCATCTTCTTCTTCAACAGCTGACTTGAGGCACTAGGGCCTTGTTCTTCTCTCCGGCAGGAATGTTCCTTGAATTCCTCTTGGGTGCAGATTTGGGCTTTGGAGTAGCTGCCTTAGGAGCTTCTTTGGGCTTTGATGAAGCAGCCCACGACTGATGGCATCACCCATAAGCTTTGGGTGTTGGTGCGACAACCTCTTCCTCTTCTTCTTCTTCCATCATGGAAGGCTTTCCAACAATCCTAGCCATGGTCTTCTTGACCCTTTCCTTCCTCTTCTTCCCTACTCTGACAGCCTCTTGGGTTCAGATTCTGAGATACTTGAGTGGAGCTCTGGCTTTGGACATAGAATTCTTTTGGCGAGTGCTTTGGTCTTCATACCGGGCTTAGTGGCAGCTGTGTGCCATACTCCTTCTTGAGCACATTCTTCTTGGAAGTGGCCTCATCCTCAGCAGCCACATAGTCTTCATCCTCGAGAATCTGAGGTTCTCTTCTTCTGCCCTCGTGACTGCCTTGGGCAGGATTCTTTGGGTGTATACCTTCCATCATCATAGCTGCTAGAGGACTAGTGGCCTCACTCATCTGAACCTGCTCCTCGGACTTGTTACATTTGTCATTTGATCAGACATGTTGCAAACAACGATAGCAGACCACGTGAATAGATATAGATGAGGTAGAATAGATGAGCATCACAAAATCTGAGAGGTTTTGCAAAGAATGAGTCAAAAACTTAGTTTTAGTTTTCCCACGAGAAAGCATTTGGATCTACCGATTTGTGAACTTCGGTGATACCGAAGCAACTTTGGAACCTAAACTAGTGAACTCGGTTAGCCGAGTCACGAGTTGATGGCACCGAGGCTGCTAGGGTTTCCCAAAGTCTGAACTTGGTCACCGATTTGCAATTCTCGGTCGGCCTGAGAATCACATGTGCAATAGCCTTAGCGAGATCGGTGGAACCGAGTTCTACAACTTCAGTTAGTCCGAGATGGTTTGTGGAAACCTAACCTAAATTTTCAATTCACAACTAATCTCTAGGGTGTTTTTGGCTGGATAGATGATCCCAATCGTGGCAAGATACATGGCAAAACAATGTGTTGAGGTGGAGTGGGATTAGCACAAGGATCAAGTCCATACCCTAGTTTGGGGATGGACTTGCACTGCAGCTGTAGAGAGCGATTCTCGTTGGCGGCCGAACCCGGCGGAGGCAGCTGGTGACGGACAATCCGAGAGACCGAGGAGGCGAGCAGGCTGGCCTTGGCGAAGGATTCGGAGAAATTTCCAAATTTTGGCCGTGGATATATAGCGACCTATCGGTGTGACCAGATGGAACAACTTGGTGGCAGATGCATAGCACCAGCGATTACAACAACTCGGTGTGTGGAAAGTTCAAATCGGTTGCACAAGATTGAAAACCTAGATCGACTTAGTGATCTCGGTATGACCAAAATGGAAGAATCGGTCGGAACAAGCGCACAAAGAATTTTGGAGTTTAAGTCTATAGACGAATCGGGGCTCAAGTGCTCCTCACAGAGTGGTTCGAATCGACTTGATCAAACTTTGTGATGTAGCATGAATAGAGTTTGAGACAAGAAAAGAATAGATAGCTAGAGAGGTTCTTAGGCATTCTTGTCCATCCACTTGACAAAGAAAATAAACCAAACAATCAAAGCAACAAGTGGATGTCCTCGAATGAGTAAAATATGCAACCAACATGCTCACACAATAAAATGGCAAATGAAATATGTGGCAAAGCATGCACAACCAATTTAGCATCTATCAAGCAATTGGCGATGACTAGGTCATCTATATATATCGAGTATATTGACTTAGGTCAAATGAGAACATTTGATCAAAGGTCATACTCATCATTTAAGCTCAAGTGGGGTTACCACTTTTACATAAAAGCATTGCTGTGTTCACATCATTAGAGTTGCTTTGACTCAATTCTTAGAGTAAAGCTCCCCTAGATGTGAGTCCCCCAAGAGGGATGAACTAACCTTGGGTTTTGTCGATGATGACTTCATGTAGGTGTTGAATATGTGGATGCTCATTGTTGATGTAGATCATTTGGAGCAATCCTTTGGAGTGAGTTGCACTTTCACTACCTACAGGTTAGTCCCACAAGGAACAAACAAGGATATCCATAGACATAGAGTGATGCACACACAAGATGATGTCTATGAGGCATTAGGTTACCTTGTCCTTGTCTTACCAACAAGAGGGTTTGTGACTCCTTGAACTAGTGCAAGATGTGGAAGTTGATTGCACTTGTTCTTGCCAAAAAATATGAGTGAAATATGTTGGCGGAGTCACCCTCAAGAACTCTCTAGTTCTTCTTCTTGGGATCCGCATCATCTTGATGGGAATCCTTGGAGTTATAGTCGTACTTGATGAAGTAGAACTTGATGTAGTCTTGGGAACCCACTTGACCAAGGCCTTAGGGCTTCTTCAAATGCATCAATCTCCTCTTGAAGCTTATCCTTGCCTTTTTGCTTGTGGTCTTGTGGTGGAAGATATCTTGAGCTTGTGTCCCTTTGAAGGAAGTAGGATCATACTTCTCTTGTTGAGGAACAAACTTATCTGGGGTATTTATCTTCTTCCCTCAACTCCATTGGCATTGAACTTCGTTCAAAACCAACACCTTAGTTCTTCGATTGCCTTCCTTGCTTCGCATACAATTTCCTCGAATTGCTTACTCCAAGGGCTCTTGTAAAAACCTTTCTCTATACTTCAATGATATTTTCTTGCTAAAGAGAATCATTAGTGGAATCAAGAGAACTACTCGAGCAACAACAACTGGATTTAGCATTATTGTTACTACTAGAGGAAGAATCCTTCTTGTTCTTGTTACTAGACTTGACTTGAGGCATGTAAGTAGATAAGAGTAAACACTTGGCAATGTAAGAAGAACTTTTCTTCGAAGATCATCATTGATTGCCTTTAGAACTCGTGCTCTTGCTCAAGGTTGAGCTTTTCAAGCGTAACTTCTCATGAGTCCTTAAAGTTCTTGATGATCTTCTAAGATAGTTTCATGAGCTAACTTAAGAGTGTTTAGTTCTTTAGTTAAGCTCAATCTTCTCCTTATCATTGTCATTCGTTTTATCTTGATTAGCATGATTAATTGATGTTTCATCATAGTATTCATCACTAGAGTTTTCAACAAGTAAATCATCATCACCTAACAAGTCATCTTCATCACTATTGAAATCAACATACTCGGGATGTGATACCTTTGGGCCTTTAGCCATGAAGCATCTTCCAGTCCTTCATTTGGTGAATCAAATATGTCGTAGGGTTGGTTGACACAAGTGCTAGACCGTGACACCTTCATCTTGAGTATATTGGTCGAATTGATAGCTTCTCGGAGTGATTGTCAGTCGGGCGGATACCCATTCACCAACATGAGCTTGATGTCTTCATATTTGTGTAGCTCCTTGATGACTTGTCCTTCCTTTACGAATCCATGCTTCTCCGGGATGTTCTTTGTTCTCTTGATCACCTCTACTCCTTCTCTCTCTCAATGGTGATTCTTCTCTTCTACTTCTCCTATTAGGTGATTCTTCTCTTCTTTTGTAGGGAGCCGTACACTCATTGGAATAGTGTCGGGTCTTCCACAATTTAGCAATTACATCTCGACTAGAAGATCTTTTGTCATTGTAGGACCTTGACTTGGAGCTTCTTTCTTTGCTTCTACTCTTGTAAAACTTGTTGAAATTCTTCACCATTAGGCTCAATTCTTCATCGAAGGTTTGTTTCTCACTTGATGATGTGGGAGCTTCACGGGGCTTTGAAAGCACCACTTGACTTATTGTGAAGTTCCTCCTTATCCTTGAGTGACATCTCATGAGCAACAATTATTCCAATGACTTCCGTTGCTTGAGATCTTTGTAATTGGGCATAATTTGGATCAATGTACTACGGTATCATATTTTCCGTCCAAAGCTCTTAGTATCTTCTTGATGATGAATTTGTCGGTCATCTCTTCACTTCCTAAACCGACAATCTCATTTGTGATAGAACAAGCCTAGAGTACATTTCAACGACACCTTCACCATCCTTCATTTTGAACTTGTCAAGTGACTTTGAAGCACATCAACTTGGATTCCTTGCCGAATCGGTACCTTCATGCATATCAATCAAAGTATCCCAAATTTCCTTTGCATTCTCAAGATGGTTGGTTTTGTTGAATTCTTGAGGCACAATCCATTGAAGAGGATATCACAAGCAGCGTTGTATTGCACATCTTCAACTCTTCCGTGCTAGCTTCACGGTTGGTTCTCTCCCATCAAAAGTTCACCTTGCAAGCCAATACACACAATATCCCAATGGCGGGGTTATGTCCAAGAATATGCATTTTCATCTTATGCTTCCAACTAGCAAAATTAGTACCATCAAAGTAAGGACCTCTACGGTAATTTCCTCGCTAGGCCATACTCTCTAGGTTGTGAAACCAAGGCTATGACTACCAAAAGCTATGGAAATCAAAGCAAATGGAGACCAAAGCTCGATACCACTTGTAGGATCAAAAGTATGTCTAGAGGGGGTGATTAGAGTACTTGACCAAATAAAAACTTATCCTTTTGCCAATTTTAGTCTTTATGATTAGCTAACTTAGCACAAGTCAAGCAATCTTAACACAATTCAAGCAAGCATGAAAAGAGTATACGAGCAGCGGAAAGTAAAGCATGCAACTTGCAAGAATGTAAAGGAAGGGTTTGGAGAATTCAAAGCGCAATTGGAACAGGATGTTTTTATCGTGGTTCCGATAGTTGGTGCTATCGTACATCCACATTGATGGAGACTTCACCCACAAAAAGGGTAGCAGTTGCGAGTCCACGGAGGGCTCCACCCACGAAGGGTCCACGAATAAGCAACCTTGTCTATCCCACCATGGCCGTCGCCCATGAAGGACTTGCCACGGTAGATCTTCTTCGAAGTAGGAGATCTCCTTGCCCTCTAAACTCCTTGGTTCAACTCCACAATCTTGTTAGAGGCTCCCAAGTGACACCTAGCCAATCTATGAGACACCACTCTCCAAGAAGTAACAAATGGTGTGTTGATGATGAACTCCTTGCTCTTGTGCTTCAAATGATAGTCTCCCCAACATCAACTCTCTCTCACAGGTTGGATTTGGTGGAAAGAAGATTTGAGTGGAAAGCAACTTGGGAAGAGCTAGAGATCAAGATTCATATGGTAGGAATAGAATATCTTGGTCTCAACACAATTGTATGTGGTTTTGTCTCAGAAAATGCAAGTTGGAAGTGTAGGTTCATTCTGATGGCTCTCTCCACGAATGAAGAGGAGGTGGAGGAGTATATAGCCTCCACACAAAATCTAACCGTTACACACAACTTGCCAATCTCGGTGGGACGAGTTAAGAAACTTCGGCGGACCGATTCAGCAAATCTAGTGATTGTTAGGATTTTTGGTGGGACCGACATGCACCTTCGGTAGGGATATGGTTAGGGTTAGGGCATAACATAATCTCGGTGAGACCGATTACACCAACTTGGTGGGACCGATTTTGGTAATAAGCTAACCAAAGAGTTGGTCGAGGATAAACTTCGGTGGGACGGTTCTCTCATTTCGGTGAGACCGATATATTCTGAAAAGAGAGAGTTTAAATTGCAATCGGTGGGACCGATCGCTCATCTCGGTGGTACGAAGCGTTATGAAGGAAAAGAGATTACAATCAAATCTCGGTGAGACCGAGATCCCTATCGGTGAGACCAATTTGCCTTGGGTTTGTGGCAGTGGCTATGACATACGAATTCGGTTGGCGCCGATAGAAAGAATCGGTGGGGCGAGTTTGACTTTTGGTTTAGGTCATATGTGGATGTGAGAAAGTAGTTGAGGGCTTTGGAGCATATCACTAAGCATTTTGAGCAAGTAAGCCATTAAGCGACACCTCATCCCTCCTTGATAGTATTGGCTTTTCTATAGACTCAATGTGATCTTGGATCACTAAAATATAAAATGTAGAGTCTTGAGCTTTGAGCTTGAGCCAATCCTTTTGTCCTTAGCATTTTGAGGGTCACTTTTCTCATCCATGCCATGCCAATCAATGAGCTTTCTGAAATATTCATCTTGAAATAGCATTATCTCAATGAGCTATATGTTGTTAGGAATTACCAAAACCACCTAGGGATAGTTGCACTTTCAATGGCGGCGCGAGTCATGCCCGGCTGAATTCGACATCGGATGTTGCTTGAAGCAGTCGTTGAATCCATGTACTGCGTAACTCGGGCTTTGGCTTGGGCGAGGTTGAGTGGATCTGTCCTAGCTGTATGGTATGCCTCTGTTGTGCTAAGGCCGTCTGAAGAAGTTCTCGACCCAGCGGGTTTCAACCTGCTGATGCGCCATCAATGGGATAGCCGCCAGGCCGTGCAGCTGTCGCGATCATGTTCTCAACGAGGTTTGAATAGTGACCGGAGGTGTGGTGCATCTTTGAGGTGGGCGATGTTACGAGAGCCCCATCACGTGGCTAAGCTGGCGCCCGACCCGGTGTTGCAACTTGATGCCTTTCGATACACGGAGAGCAGCGATGGGTTACTCAGCCACGCACCGAGTGTGTGAAAGAGGTTTGAGGGATCATAAACCAAAGGGATTCGAGACGAGGTCTTCGATGTCTTCTCCTCATGACCTCATTAGGCGCGTTCTAATCTTGCGTGGCCAGGAAAAGTGCGTGCACGAATCGGCGAGCTGAGCATCGAGCCGCCGCTCTGTGGTTATCTGACATTTTACGCTGCTGGTCTTCCTTAGCACTGCACAATATCAATTTTAACTATGCCACTTCCGCATCATGTCGAGCTTGATCATGCGGGTTGACCGGCGGTTACGAGCAGTCGACTTATCTGTGAGATCCATCAACACACAGGCGGCGGCGCCGGGCCTCTGCCCGGCCTGCTGGCGACACAGAGGTCATAGCGCCCCTGATTGTGGAGTCTTGGATAGGTTGTGTGCGGCCATGAAGATCCGACCCTGCTCGGCGGCTTGAGGCAATCCGAATCTGCTTCCATCGGAACAGCCCCCAAGCCGCCATCTTGCGGTTGATATGATGAATCTGTCTCACTGTGGATGACTTCGCCGAGTAGATGGCCATCTTACCGTCGGATGAGATCCTTGGAAGTCCTCGTGGATACATCCACGAGCACGCGCTTCCGCGATGGCGAACTGGGCGGGTCTCGCCTGTTGAGCCATTCGGCGAGGTCGGTGCGGATGTCGGCTCGGGCCGGCTCGCTGATCTTGCCGATGAAGGCGTGAATTCGCCGAAGAGGACCCGTTACCGTACTCCGGCGAGCGACGCCATTGGCCCCGACCTGCGTTGTCGGCGTAGAGAACTGTCGTGATGACTCTTGGTTATCCGGCCTGGCGTATCCCAGAGCCCCGAAGCTGCCCTTAAGAACAAATTCACCGTCTGCCTTTGAAGCGCCAACTGTCGATGGAATTGTCACGTCGAATGTCTAGTGAAAGGACATAGTGGTGGGCCATCACAACTAAAGCTTAAAGGGGTTAATCGGGACAGACGAGGTTTATACTAGTTCGGCCTCTTCGATGATGGTAAAGCCTATGATCCGTTTTGAGTGGGATTGCTTATGTCTCGATAACCCGAGGCGAATCGCTTGACACAGCCTCGAGTTGATCTTGCTTGCTGAATTGCTCTTGGTCATCCCTTTATATCTGAAGGTCGGCGCGTGACTCCACGAGTCGGCCAGCTCATAAACATGTCGGCTCGGTCTCTTAACTATTCTTGCCTTAGAATACAAGTCCCGTACATGGAGATTTATCACTACAGAGCCTTAAGTCGTTTACGGGCTTTGGGCCCTTAACTAAACCGCCATCTCTATCACAGGTCTTAGGCTTCAATAATATTTGGTATAACCCGGCCCCTCTGGGCGGGTCATACCAATAGTTATATCCCCAACATCCTTGAACTTGTCAAAAACCTTTGCAACAGTCGAGCTTGGTAAACGATAACATTACCGTCGATTATGGGTCTTCTTCTTGAAGATCCATTTATTCTCGATAGCTTGCCGATCATATCGAAGTCACCAAAGTCCACACTTTGTTCTCATGGATCCCATCTCAGTTTCATGGACTCAAACCATTTCGTGGAATCATGGCTCATCATTGCTTCCTCATAGTTCGTAGGTTCGTCATAGTCACGTAACATGACCTCGAGAATAGGATTCAGTACCACTCAGGTGCGGATCGTACTGGTTGACCTACAAGGTTCGGTAGTAACTTGATCACGAGTTTCATGATCATCATCATTAGCTTCCTCACTAATTGGTGTAGGAATCACTTTGGAACTGATTTATGTGATGAACTACTTTCCAATTAGGAGAAAGTGCGAGTTACCTCATCAAGTTCTACTTTCCTCCCTCACTTCTTTGAGGAAGAAACTCCTTCCCTAGAAAGGATCCATTCTTAGCAACGAAAATCTTACCTTCGGATCTGTGATAGAAGATGTACTTGATTTCCTTTTGGGTATCCTATGAAGACACATTTCTCCGATTTGGGTTCGAGCTTATCAGGGTTGAGGCTTTTTCACATAAGCATCATAACCTCAAACTTTAAAAAATGACTACTTGGGTTTCTTGCCAAACC
This sequence comes from Aegilops speltoides, assembly GCA_021437245.1. NCBI lineage: Eukaryota > Viridiplantae > Streptophyta > Magnoliopsida > Poales > Poaceae > Aegilops > Aegilops speltoides. Next base: position 29,858,684 of record CM038144.1, read on the forward strand.
ACAGTTCATATGTGTCATCTCAATGGATTTAGATGGTGCCCTATTTAACGTGAATGCAGCCATCTCTAAAGCATAACCCAAAAGCGATAGCGGTAAAATAGTAAGAACATCATAGATCGCACCATATCAATAAAGAATGCATTCTGACGTTAGGATTTGTCACATCCTAGTTCGACCATGCCTAGTGCTAGCATCTAGTGTTGCATCTTGCTTGCATCATGTTTAGTTTTCATGGAAATTTGAAATGGGATGATAAACCCTAGCGACAGGAAATGAAATACAACTAGGGTCAAATTAAATCTTTTCATCTACCCAAAATGGCCTTTAGAAAAGTTCATCAATTTTGGAATGGGTGAAAACTTCTTCCAAAAATGATGCACATTTCTAGGACATTTGGATTTTGGAGTTAATTCATCGTATTTGAATTTGGACAATTAAATGCTATATAACATTTTAAATGTCCAAATAATTACGAACAAGTGGGGCTGTTGGAAATATTACAGCAGATCCCACAATTATTCAGGGTTTTTAAAATGCCTTAGCATTTAATTAAGTTAAAACAAATTGCAAAAAAAGCAGAACAAAAAAGCGATTGCATAAACTCACAGCCTGCACCTGCCACAACATTACGGCGGTGCACTCCGGCACCGAGGGGGCAAGGTTGTCCTCAACCTTGCGCCTCTTTAACAAGCCAGCCTTTCGCGTGGCAGCGCCACCTCTGCCAGTGGCAAGGCCGGGCTTTCTCTCCATGCGGTAGCAGCATACTGGTCCTCATCCTCTCTCTCCTCGGCGCTCTTCCTCCTCTGTTCTTCCTTGCGCAACCACGAACACACCCGTCGCCGCCTTTCTGTTGCCCACGGCCCGGCCCTCCTCGCCCATCCGCGTGCTTGAGAATCCGCCCACGCCGTCGAGTCAACTCCGCAGAACTCGTGGTACTGGAGCACCTGATGCCTCGGCGTCGTCGTCTTCTACCTCGGGCCCACGAGATCGCGAAGCGATTCGCGCCAACGGGTGGTCCCAGCCTGCGTCTGCGCCCTTCACCTGCTTGCCGTGAGCCCTGGTCCCTTTCCCTTCTTCCCTCGTCGTCCGCATGTTGTAGCTTGCGATACCCATGACTCCAGCGCGCCCGTCCGCCATGGCGGCAGGCCGTGCTCTGAGCTCTTCCTCCACAGCCGAGCATAGCAAGCAGCGCTCAAGCGCGTCGAGAACTCAAAACACCACCGCTGCTCCCTGCGTGCTCGTGGTGTCGACTCGATCGATGCGAACTCGGCCCGCCGGAAACTTGTTTCGGCGAACTCCGGCGCCCGCGACCACCGCAGCCCCTCTAGATGCGGCGGGCGCTACCTCTGATGGCTCCGCGCGTCAACCACCGTCTGTGGCTAAAGTCCGGAGGTTGCGCCGCAGTTTTGGTAAATGCGCCGGTAATTCGGCGACGATGCGATGTGAACACCATTAGGCCTAACCCAACTTACTAAACATCCTAGCGACCTTGCGGTGGGCTAGCCTGGTCGAATCGATCGTGGCCAGGTTTGACGGATTAATCTGATGTGGTGGCGTGTGGACCCCTGCGTCGGTTGTTCCTGGACTAACGTTGACGATGGCGTCGTATTACGTCATCTTGGCGATGTTTATTTTCTGGAATTAAAATAAATCGAAATGATTTATAAATTTGAAAATACTAAACTCTAAAATTCATAGTAATTCAAGTAACTCCAAATGAAATAATTTATATATGAAAAATGATCGAAAAATCCAATCCATCTGTACCATTTTTCATGCATGTTAGAACAACTTATAGCTGCTGTTTGGGACAAATCATATAAATGGCATTTGAATTTCATATGGAGTTTGGTTTGAACTTAGGGTTCAAACCAACTTCATTTAACCTTGTTGCTAGCTGCATTAGCTCAAAACACCAGCATGTTGCCATGTCATGATCATGCATCATAATGTGCATTGCATTGATTGTGTTTCCTCTCTATTCTTGATAATTGTTCCTCTCGATGGCGTGGTTCCGGCGATGAGATCGATGACAGATGAAGAGCTATATCATCTTGAAGTGCGAGCAAGCAAAAACCCCTTGTTCATTCGATACAATCACTCTCTCGCTCCTGCTCTCTTTTACTGCATTAGGACAACAACGATTCGATGTTACTTGCTGCGGTAGTTGAACCCTTGATCCTCTGCATGACTGTCATTGCCCGATAAATAGATGAAACCCACTAGCATGGTAGGAGTTGTTTGAGCCCTGATGTGCCTACTCATTCATGCTTGTTTGTCATGCTGCTACGCTTAGAGTTGTGTCGGTCGATTCGCCGGGAATGAATTGGAGGTGTGTGCACATGTCCTACGTTGAGAGCTAAGTGTGTGAACACGATTTGGTAAAAATAGCGGTGAGAGGCCATGTAGGAGTACATGGTGGGTTGTCTCATTACAGCCGTCCTCGGGAACTGAGTTACGTGTTTGTGATCCATGAGCAGCTACTACCACACATTGGGATCATAAATTGACCCTCTCGGCTTCTTAATCACCCTTGTTCTCTGTCCGGGAGTTGCACTAGTTTACGGTGTTTGTAGGTAGTGTTAGTAGTCTACCAAGTGGCACCGGTGCAGGTGGGCTTGGGACAGACTAAGGCCGTGTACGGTGTATAGCGTAGATCCACCGTCGAGGTGGGCTTGGGCTGCTCACATAGTTTGGGGCCGTGGCGACACCCGGCGGATCTCCTTGGGATGGAACCGAATAGGCGATAAACACGGGCGAGAGACTTGAGTGTTTAGGTAGGTCGTGGCCGACTCCCTACATGACTTCCGCTTGAAGGTTGAGGTACATGGCGATGTCTGAGGCGATAAGTGGCGAGCGTGTGTGAAAAGTACACCCTGCGGGGTTATCATTATCTATTGAATAGCAGGATTCACCGGATATGGAAACTTGGACCTTATGCGGTTCATAGACAAGTGAAAGTGGATACTCTAAAACTTCGCAAGATAGCGTGAGTGCTATGGATGGCGTTCTCGTGAGGTAGGCGGGCCCGGATCCATAGTGGTTATATGATATGGTGAATATGTGGACTGGTGTGCGCCACCTCAAAGTTACATGCGATCGTAGTTGGGATAGCCACGAGTCAAAGCTGGCACTCGGTTAAACTCCACCACCTTTGTTGATAATGATGCATATGTAGTTAGTTACGATGTAAGTCTTCTGGGTACATTTGTACTCACGTTTGCCTATTTTATGTTTTGTAGAGACTTGATCTCACTAGTAGTTCCACGTGGACTTGACGTTTAGCTTGCCTCAGCTACGATCTTGTGCCTCGGCGGGATCGGTAGTTAATCGGGCTTCTCGGCCTTTTCATTTGTAGATGTCGTACTCGGACATGTTAGCAGCTTCCTTGTGCTTTTTGACTTATGCTCTAAATCTTGGGTCATGAGACCCATGTTTGTAATATCTCGCTCCTCGGGCCTAATGAATAAATACTTGAGTCGTAGAGTCATGTTGTGATGCCATGTTGTATTTGCACATATCGAGCATATTGTGTGTATGTTATTGAAATGCTTGGTATGTGTGGGATCGACTATCTAGTTGTTTATCTTTAGTAGCCTCTCTTAGGAAATGTCTCCTAGTGTTTCCACCGGAGCCATGGTAACTTTCTGCTCCAACTTATAGGCTGGCCGACATGTGTCCTTCTAACCGTTCTGTATACATCCCTTAGGAAATGTCCTTGATGGATACGAGTCTGTTAGCCCTTCTGCCAGTTCACAGTCTGCTAGCCCGGTCTTTCTGACTGGATTCACTTTCGTGATGACCCGACACGTTCGATCTGGGTCATGGATGCTGTCCTGTAAGCTTGCCACTTTTGGTTTCTGACTAGCCATGTCAGCGGGCTCCTTATCATATGGATGCTAGTGACACTATCATTCGTGTGCCAAAAGGCACAAAGCGGTCCGAAAGGTAAAAGACACCGTGGGAATCTGTGCGTGAGGCCATAAAGTGATATGAGGTGTTACATGCTAGATCGATGTGACATTGAGTCGAGGTCTCACAGGCTGGTATCGAGCTTGGCGCAATAGGATTACCAAAAGCCAAATTGAAGTTGAGTCTAGAAATTCTTTAGTTATATAAGGAATTGATTGTGGGATGGAGCGTAAGGCTCTTTTACTCCTTATACCTCATGGCCTTCTGATCTGAGTCATCCTCTTCTCTTCTCACGGGGATTAAGAACTAGGCCTCCTCATCTTTCTCCGGGATCACGTG